>JAWNNK010001445.1:3090000-3695000 GCA_035045065.1 Hirtodrosophila trivittata | reverse complement strand
TTAGCTTTAGCTCTTTGAATTGAAGAAAGATTTATATTTAACTTATTTGCAGCTCAACACCTTCCTCTATATGTGGGAATACCCCATTCGCAACCCCTGATTATAGGGTATTTGATACACAAAGTTGATTAATAAATGTCCTGCTTTCTACTCATACCTTCAGTTATTAGGAGTTATACATTTTTTCTTGATTTTTTTGTGACAGCTCTTATCTCGACTTAATGGTCGACTGCATTTAAGTTCGCATTTTGCATATGTGTGTGGGTGTCTGTGTGTGTATAAGTGTGTGTGGGGCGCTGCTATGGGGCACCGGCGTGGCTGGTAAATGGCTTGCAGCTTTCGTTTTTTAAGCTGACGCGGCGTATACGTAATGTGATGGCGATTGACTGCATTACGTATACGTCGCATCAGCCAAAGTTCAGCGGTTCTGATTGGTGCATGCACACACACACATACACACAAAGAAACACACAAAGAAACACACAAAGAGACACACACCGAAGCGCACACATTATGCAAACTTGGCAATAAAAATTCAATTAAGTTACAAGGACACAATGTCAAGTGGCACGGGCTCAATAAATCAAAATACTGAAGCCGAAGCCGGCAACAACAATTGCAACAACAACAACAACAAGGGGAACAACAGTAAGCACACAAAATTGTGACATGCTGCGGCGCTTCTTGTTATGACTTTGATGCACGTTTTAATTATAATTTTGACGCCAACTGTTTAAACACACCCATACATACACACACACACACACACACACACAAAGATAACACAGGGGTAAATATGTGCGTGTGTTTGTTGTTGTTGGATCACTTGCACTAATTGTTTGGCAGAGAGACGCATAGAAAACGCTGAGCCGACCAACATGCTCTGTCTGAATTAAGAGAAAACGGAAGGGAAAGGAGAAAACAAAGAGGCTTCACATTTGCCTCGAGCTTAATTGAGGCAGCAGCCAGCACAAAGGACAATAGCCAGGACTTACCACAGACATACACCCATATACCCATGCACATTCACATACACACATACACACACACTCAAGTGTATAGCACATATGGTCAACATAAGTCACAAAACCAAAGTCGACAGCCCACAACAAGCCGCACACAGGACAAGTTATGCACTCAGCGAAAGGAAATTGAAAAAGGAAATTTTTGATTGAAATTGAACAGGGAACTTGTTAGGGATTAGATTGAAGCTTAGGAAATTTCAAAGTATTCAATTTTTGAGATAAAAGACAAGAATCAAGGGACAACTGCTTTGGGAGCAAGCATCATGAATGCAGATCCTTGTCAGCGCTTGTCAGGACCAAGTAAGAGCTTAAGCCTGCTGGGAATACTAAAAGGTTTTGTGTTAGCATATTCATTATTTAATTTTACTACAGTTTTTTCTTTAAGTGTAGGCAAAATCAGCAGAGGCTCAACTTTTCTCTGAATATGTGTGTGTTTCGGTGTGAGTTTTGGCGCTGGGTGTTTCTTAGATTTATGGTCTCAAAGTGAGAGTGTGTATGTGTGTGTGTGTGTGTGTGTGTGAGTATAGTTGAGTGTGCAAGCTGTACTCAATTAATACTCATCAGTGTGACATTAGTACCATTTACTTGGACAGGGCTGAGGGGATAACAAAGTGGATCAAAGACAGAGATAAAAGATAAATGAGATAAACACGTGCATTGCCAATTGTTTCACACGAGAATAGAACCACAGGCACTCACACACACACAGACACACTCTTTGAGTACCACTTGATTATGCATAATCAAGGTTCATTTGCCACACACATCACACACTTTGTGTGTGTGCGTTCTGGTTTCATCAATAAACAGCAAGTCGTGGGCGTGTTTCCATCATCGACAGCAAATTTGTTTCCTTAACTGAACTTTAAAGTGTATGAAAAATTTATGTCTGCCGTTTTTATCGTTTGCGCTGTCAGAGAAAAGCCTTCCCCCCACACCCACCAGACAGCACCCCCAAAACCCTAGTCGAACCTGACAGAGAATAAATTATAGCGACATTTGACTTTAATTTGGCCATAAAATGTGATACAGCATCGTTGAAAGCGACCAAAAACTACGTGCAGTTAAACCAAATTAAACGTTAGCCAAACTTTTACTAGCCAAATAAATAAATAAACAGTTCGAATACAGCCGAAAGCTGAAACAGTTTACGTTTACCGTATTTACCCTGCAAATCTCTTGGGCGTAAATTAAATCCAATTGAATTTGGCATCGAATGCAATTATATTTTCCAGCCAAATGCAGTTTCATATCAAGTTAAAGCTTATAGTTAGCAAACTATGGCATTGGCCTTCGTTTCGCATTGCCAAGCACAATAACCACTTCAAATTTATTACAGAATTTTTCAAAAGGGATTATATGGAGCGGCTTGAAATTGAAGAGAGTTTTGAGTAGAGGAAAGGTATAGAAAAAAATCCAATCAAATTGTATAAAAATTGCAGAAGCTAAAAGAAAACATTGAAAGTTATTTATACATTTTTTAATTTGGCTTATTTTGAAAAGTTATTCGGAAAGAAATAAGAAAAAATGATTTAATTGAAATATTTAAGTCAAATAATGTTTAAATTTGCAGGTGGACGAGTTGACTAAGAGGAAAAGTTTCCTAAGTAGACGAGTTGACTTATTGGTGGAGTACTTTAGGGAACTCTTCGAGGGATCGAGGGTGGGTTATGAATGTTGATGGTTTTTATATAAGTCCATTTTACATAAGCTTCAATCTCACAATAAATGAGAATATAAAATATAGTTAAGAGTACTACAAAAAAAATTAGTCTAAAAGAAACGTAAATGTTTTCTCTATAAAAAAAGAAAAGTTTTACATAAAAATGTTCAAAAGAAAAAGAAAAAAGGTTCTTAGTTAAGTGCAACAATTCCTTAGCATTTCTTTATAACAGAAAATATAGTTTTGTTTGAATTTTTAATTATAAGACTTCTGGTATTTAAATGTAATTACCGCAATATTGTTTAAGAGCATATAAAGTATTATTAGTTTAGTTTCTTAACCTTCTGGAACAGCTGCACAGTTCAACTATTTCTGAACTATTTGGACAACATAGAACTAAAGTTCAAGTCAAAAAAGCTGGCTCTGTCGATTCCTTTCTCAATAAACAATTCATGACCCCCGCGTGGGGTCAAGAGAAATGCTTGAAGCTAAAAGTAATCACATTTGAACGATATGAAAGTTAAATATCTTCAAGCACTTTTATTAGCATCTTCAAATTCGACAAACTTCAACATTCTTATTCTTGTGTACAGTTACCATTGCCCCAAGCACACACACACACACACACACACACACACAACAAATAACTACGAATAGCATAAGAACTGAATTTGAATATGGTAAAAGTACTATGATGGCATTTCCAGTCCTTGCACCTTTGACAGCTGAGCTTGTCTTCTGAAATAAACTTTGAATTACAATCTGCAGTTGTTACATTTTAAGTTTATTTCAACCCCAAGACCCAATCCGAAACCCAAGACCAACACCCCCAACAAGGAACCGAGTTGACCTTTTACCAGCTGAGATGTCAAGCTGCATAGTTTTGCAAAGAAAAGTGGCAACAACGGTTTCCATTGGGCCACTTAAGAGACTTGGCCAATTGGTCACTTGACCAGCAGCCAAGAATAACAATAAGAGCCAAAATATTTCTCTTGCATTAAATTGCAGTAGATAAGTTTAAGTATGCGCTGCGATACTATCATATTGCTTTCTGAAGGATAACAGTTTAACGACAAGAACAAAACAAAAACTGCAAATCCATTGCATTATGACCTGCCATAAACTTGCCACTTGATGAGCAGCTGCCACATCATCAGCAGCAGCCGCCACAGCCGACAACAGACAACTGGCAACATTTGTTTACAAATATGATTCGCTTACCATTCAAAACTTCAGGAACTCAAAACGCACCCAAGATCAAAAAAGAAATATAGAAATATTTTTTAAAGATTTGAGATATGTTTTGTTGTTGTTTTTCTTTTGATTTTTATGTGTTTCTTTTTGGTTTTTGGCCTCCGGCTGTTTACGAGTATTTAATGCGCGCAATTATTAGCACAATTTTTGAGAGATTTCCTCTAAATTAATATGATCGGTTCTGTTACAAAATGTGTTTAAAAATACGCCCAAGTGGCAATTTTTGAGGATTTTTGAAAAATTTTTGAATTTTTATTGAGTTGATAATTTCTCAAAACAGACACACACACTCGCACACACGCACGCACACACACAGTAGCGAGGCGAGGCGAAGCGCACGCGGCCAACGACAACAATAAACTGAATTTTCAATTTTCAATTTTCTTTTAGCCGCGTCCAACGTTGCGTATGAGCGACGACAACAAACTAATCGCTGAAAGCCGAATCGCAACGCGCGTCCAATCATCAGCCACTTGCAACCGCTCGATCGAACATGTTGCAACTCGGCAGCCAACAAACGTGAATGAATGAACAGTTCTGTGGCAGCCGAGGGGAGCTGCGGTTCGACGACTGCTTCGTCTTATCACTAGAAATTAAGACAAAAGTTCGGCTGTGGCTGCCACTGCTGCTGCTGCTGTTGCTGCTACTTCTAGTGCGGCATAACGAAAATTAAATGAGACCACAAAAGGAACAAGTCCACCATGAAGAACAACAACAACAACAACAACCACAACGGAAATGAACAGTCAGGCAACAGAGACATTTTTGGCTTAGCTTCATTTCGGCAAATTCCCAATTGGAAGCTACTCATAAATTGCCTAAATTCCAATTCACAATCCTTGCTGTAACTCCCCCATTATGTCCTTATAAGTCTTCCTTTTCCCTTTTTCTAAGCTTTGCAGGCATTTGTATTTAATTAATGTTTGAAATATACTCAAAAGAAGGCAGAAGTATAGAATTGATTGAATATTAAAACCACAATTTATAGAAATATGAAAAGAATGGAAGGATATAAGGATACATGTCAAATCCTAAGATTAAAAGCCTTGACAACTAATTTGATGTAACTTTGATTATATTTCTATGAATTTTTATATTTAAAGGAAAGTGTAATACTCTTATGAGTTATGCACAAGAAAGTCATTTAAGGATTTGTTTCAATCCAGTTTTCCGACTTATGTTCTCCCATTTAGTTTAAACAACTTTTTAACTAAGTTACGAATAAGCTTCAAGAATTTGAAAGCTTTAAGTTTGACTGTAAATTGTTAATATATTAAACAGGTATCCCTCCGGTTTAAAGGTTCACGAACCGCTTCATGTGGCATGCTGCAGCTGTGCTTAATGTTGCAAGTGCAAATCAGAGCATTGAATGGGCGTAAGAGAGAGAAAGTGTAGCGTAGAGTGAGAGAGCTGTAAGAAATTGACATTTCTTTGGCTACAAATTGGCGTTGGCCACGTTTCAGTGTTGTTGCTGTTGTTGTTCGTTTTTCTTTTGTTGTTTTCGTTTTTGTGTTGCCTTTAAATGATTTTCCATTTGTACATTTCACGCGTTTAAATGTTTGCCTTTTGTTGCTGTTTTTCTTGTTGCCGCTGGCAAAAATTTTCATTCATAAAAAAAGGTGAACGCTTGTGGGCGTCTCGAGCGTCGAGCGTTGAGCGCGAGAAACAATAAAATGCAAAGAAGAAGAAACATTGAGCAGCGGCTGAGACGGCGACTGCGACGTCGGAAACGACAGGCAGACATACAGGCATATAAAAAAATAGCTAAGAGAGAGGAAGGTGTAGGTGGAGCTGGAGCTGGAAGTATTAGGGGTTGGCAGGGAAGGGGTAGGCCTTGCTCAAAGATCTGGGAATCGAGGGGGGAGAGGCACATGAAAACGAGGAAAGTTTTGTGCTTGGCGCAAGTTTTGTAACTGTTGTTCCTCCTCTTATTGTCGCGTCTTTTGCTTTTCTATTTATTTATATTAATATACAACACATGCACGTAATTGTGTGTATTGGTGTGCGTGTGCGTATTTTTATTTATTTTCTTTTTATTCAACGCGCATGAGAACAAAGGCAAAAAAAAATACATAAGAAAATTGTGTTCCCAAATATTTGTGACTTTTTACAGCAAAACCCACCCAAAAAATTGTGGTTAAAAAAAGCAACTGGAACTGAAACTATGTCGGTTTCTCTGTGTGTATGCCTGTGTCTGTGTGTGTGTGTGTGTGCGTGTATTAGTTTTGTTCTGTGAGTGCCTGGCTTGTCACATTGTTAGGAACCTCAACAAACCAAATGCTAGGCAAGCGGCATTTTGTGCGGTTTTTGTTTTGTATACCCTACCCTTGCCCTTACTACTCCCCCTCTGAGCCCTATATCTACTTCCAAAACGAAAACATCTAACGAAAAAATGTCATGCCAAAGGAATAAAGAAAAGGACATACAGAATGTTGGTCGATAAGGTTGTCCAAATCAAAACATTAAGACCCGAAGTCGTCTGTTCGGCAGGACCAGACGGGTAGACAAACATTGAGGCAGTTTGACAGGAAAACGAGTGAACAAGCGGGTAAGGACTTAGGGATAATGCTAACTCTGGGCACCCTTACTCCCTGCTGTATACCCTATAATCATAAAATATGTACGCAAAAGAGTTGCTTACTTAAGACAACAAATAGAAACAACAACGGACAAGATTTTATAAGGTTAAAGACAGGCTTTGCAGTTATAAACTAATGTGCTCAGGGATGAGAGCAGATTTAACTATGAGTAGGGTATCTGCTGGTCGTAAGGCTACATATGCTTCGCCTGCTTTATTGGGTGCTGGCAGTCGTACAGTGGGTTAAAGTTGATCCAACGACTTATGCTTAAAGCTTGCCTCGAATATTTGAATTATTTTTTCAAGATTTATGCGCCATTGAGAGAAAAAGAAATAACTTTGATAAGGGGTCTGAAAAGTAGACAGACAGGGGAGGGAGACAGAGCAGACAGCAACTGCTGATATACTTGAAATATTTGATTTTTTTTCCAAATTAAATGCATAATAAAGTCTCATTGATAAAGTGCAGAATTGAGTGACAGCAAAAAGGTTGGGCTATAAGACAAAGGACTTTCTTTCTTTTTTCTTGATTCAATTAAAATAATTTGGGACAGGCTAACAGAGAATAAACAACCTGAGAGTATATATAGAATATAAAACACAGCAAAGTACACCCTTCTAATCTAATCAACCCCAAGAAAAAGTTAACTCAAACTTGCTTAATTTATTTTTCGAATTTTCGGATAATAGGTACTTGTATAACCTTTACCAAATTGCCCAATTACCAATTATAATTTTAATGTTATGCATGCAATCTTGTCGCATGATAAAAGTAAACCCAAAGTAAACCCAAATAAATTAAGAGCCCAACAACAAATTTCATTTGGGATGAAATTAGAGCAGATTTTTGCTTTCAAAGTATTTTTACTCACATCATTTCCAAGGCCAAATTTACATAACTTTGGTGAAGAAGGACAAGTCTCACGGATGGTGGCCAACAAATTTATTTTTATACCCTTATACTCTTTTCAAATTATAAAATGGCCATGAGTTAAGCTGTCTAAAGGTATATAACACACTGAAAGAAGGAAACTTCGAAACAGTAAAATGTATTCAATGGTTGATCAGCATCAAATGATGATACAATCTAGATAAATGCTAGTTGAGAGATTATAGAAAATATCAATAGCTGAGACTATCTAGAGTTATGCTAGGTTAGAGACTATAAAAGTTGGGGATAGGAAATGTAATATGTAAGCTCTCAAAAGAGTCATTCTGATGAGGTTTCTTAAGGACATTTCCTTTCGCATCTCAGCAAAACGATAGAAACTTGAGTCAACAATTTGAAAACTTAAGCTTTGTTATACGATATGTAGACATAGCATCAAATCAGAATAATTGGCAAGACTCTATAGGAGATTTTTATATTATATCTATCATATTTATCAAAGTTACTAAAGGAACAACTAAAGCTTCAACTTAAGCTTAAATACTTTTCTATGCATTTCCATAAACAACATATTCAAGTGTAGTTAAGATTAATTTAAAGAGTATCTGTTAGTCGTACTGATTCGATCAGTTTGATACTTACAAGTCTTGAGTTCTATTTTTGTGAAACGTCTGCAGAAGAAACCCGCAATTATGTGAAACACAAATAATGCATGGCTCATTTGCTGCTGCACCTGAAGGCTTATTAACGGCTTCTGAGAAGAGCCAAAATAAATACAAGCGGAAATCTAAATATGTCAGCAACATATACTAGCTATATGTATATGTGTATGTGTGTGTGTTTGTTTGTGTATATTTGTATAGAATATATGCAGCAGCTATCCTCTAAGGTTGCTCCCGTTCAGCAACAGCAGCAACAACAACAAAAATAACAACAAAATGAAATTATGATACCACAAGTCTGAGGAGCAACAAACTTGGCGAGCAGTTGGCATATTCGATTTACGTCAACAACGTCGCTTCTTCGTTGTCGGCTGTCGGTTGTCTGTGCCCGGACATGAATACATAGCATGCCCGTATACCCGTACCCCGGACTCGGGACCACACAGAGCATGAGCAACTGGGCAGCCATGTAAAAGTGATGCATGTTGCCACTGTCCATCTCAATCTCTCCCTCTCCCTCTCCCTCTCTCTCTATTCCTGTCGCTGTCTCTGTTTCTGCTATGTGCCTGCATGCGATATAATTATTATTAATAAAAATAATCTACTATGAAATGTTGTTGTTGTTGTCGTTGTCCTCGCTGATGCACTTCCGCTGGTTTGCAGTGACTGGCGTAGGTAATTAACACGCAACGGGGGGTTCGCCATTGGACGTTGCCAGAGAAATGGAATGAAGTCAGTCAACAAAGTGGCCATTTGGGGACACAATGTGCGACAATTGAAAACTTTATTCTTAAGTGTTTTATACTCGTTTTATACTTTACCCAGCAAGCCATGTTGTTAAAGAACTCTGATAAAGTGCTGAATACAAACTATTCGTTGTCCCAAGTGAATTCCTGAACATCGATTTAAGTTTGTGGCATCCTAGACAAGTACGCTTTAAGTTAGTGACAATCTTTTGGCAGAGCTTTGATTAAACAGTTGCTTAAATCTATAATTGATGATGTGATTGGCAACAGAAACTCAAGCTTATAAAACCTCATATATAGAATTAGTTAGGCGGAGAATTGGAGAATCAAATCAGAAGATGTCGCCTTGATAGCTTCCTTTTTGCCGGTTTTCATGGCCACTTTCTAATGATAGAAAGATATTATGATAATAGCTGTTCAAACTCAATTAAACTATCTTTTTGTAGGCAAAAGAGATTTCAAAGTATCTTAAGCATTTTGACGGCTAGCCAGCAAATTCTAAGGTTGATCTAAGCCCAAAACCAGGCAATGCTTTAAAACAAATATTAATTAATAAATTATAGGCATATAATAAAAATGATAATAATGTTTATAATAATAGTACTTATAACAACTAAACCAGTTCATTATACAATTCTGAAAGTTCTTCAGTGAAGTTTTAAGCTCCTTCTATCACTTTATTATCTTCTTCTACGTTCTTCCCAGCAAATTTTCAATCTTTTAAATTGTCTTTCCCATCTAATTTGCTTTTGTTTTATTTTGTTTCTGCTTTGTCTTTTCAATTGTTTGTAGTTTGGTTTTATTTTTGGTTGTACTTTTAATTTGGCATTGTGCTAATTATGACATATATTTTCTCGAGCAATTACTGCCAAATGCTTGAGAGAGCACACTCGACATTAAGTAGCGACCCCTCCGAGAACCCCTACCCCTAGTCCACATAGTAATCCCCAGCCACTCTCTCTCGCTCCTCCCTTGGGGCATGCACCAAAATGCATTTCACTTTTCATTTGCAATTGCAATTTAGTAATTTAAATGAAATGATTATTTTTAAACTTGATTTGCAAAATTTACATTATGGCTTTGCGTTGTTAATCGTTGTAGCTGATGAACGACTATACAGAGGTATATTTATATATTATCTATCTATTATAAATATATATTTATATATGTTACACTATATTATATATTCTTGTATATTGTTGCCATTTTATATAACTTTTATTTATGTTTGAAAACTTGGCACAGTTTTCCCAGCCAAATTGCAGCATGACGCAATTGACACAGCGACGAGCGCTTTGAACATCTTTTTTTCTTTGCTCATCTTCGAAATGTTTTTTTTTTATTTGGTGTTTTTTCATTTTGGGTTTTGGGTCTTTTGGTCGGATTTTTGTTTAAATTGTTGGCAAGCAAATTGCAAATTAAATGTGCAGCAAGAGCAGCAAATCTGTATTTATTTTGCAGTTATTCGAAAGGCATTTTAATTACTTGCAAATTAATGGCGCATATTGCGTATACGACGCGTTATACACTTAAAACAAATAATATCCCTCAATTACTTGACGCACAAAATTATTGCAACAAATCAAAAGATTAAAAGAAAATTACTCATTATTATAGCGAATGGCTATCATAAAGAAGTATACATATATACCATCCATATATATATATCTTGGCACACATCTGCTTGGATCGGTGCTGGTTCGTTCTAGCTGCTAATCATCATTATATAGTACTCTACTTCATCATCATCTTGTTTTTATTAAAAAATATCACGAGTCAAATTAGCCATGAAAAGCAACTACAACATTTTTCTGTGTATATAAACAAACGGCAGAAAGCTGCCGAATTTCAATATATGTATATATATTGTTATCAATTAGGAAATCAGGAAGTAAATTTCTAATAATAATAATAATAAAACTAATAATAATAAACAAAATTTCTCTTGGCAGCTGCCAAATAGGTGAAGCACACATAGAAATAATGAATATTATGGAATCAAAGAAATGTCTGCGGCAGATTGAACCCATCTTATGTTTCTTTATATATATCATACTTTATTTCCAACACAACTTCTATTTTCAGATTTTATGCTCCCTTGATAGCCTCCAACATCAAACACCAATCTGTTTATAATCCATTTTTAGTGTTATATCTGTAAATCACAACAGAAATCGAACTTTAAAAAGCGCTGCAACATTTGGCATATGCCGCGTGATCAACACAAAGACAATTATTAAATATTACATATTGAATTGGTAACAGACACACACACACATACACAGACACGAACTAGACTCTTACGTTTATGTGAAAAGCAAAATTGAGCCAAAAATTTACAAACTCAGCTGAAAATTATGGCACAAAGATACTCAATGAACGCGCAGCGCCAAAAACAAAAATTGTCGAGTGCGAGCCACTCTTGAGATTTTGGCAAGAGAAATGTAGAGTCAGGAAGAGATTGGTAAAAGAGGGGGGAACGAAAATGTAGAGAGGTAGCTGCTAAGGAGCAAAAGGCCACTTGAGAAACGCCGCACAAATTTGTTGCCAACTTTTGCGGGAAAAGCATTGCTCTAAGTGAATATATCTTCTATATGCTGGTGTGTGCTTGTATAAATGTGTGTGTGTGTGTATTTGTTTGTAAATTTGTATACTTATGTGTAATTGTGTGTACTGGTATATGGCACACTAATTTGCTGCCGTGGCGTCGCTTTATGTCGTTTGTCCCACGTTATATGCTACATATAAATTTGCCTGATTCATTGGGCAATGCTTAATTTTAATAATAATTTTATGCAGCAGAAGGAACACAAATGATAGGCCTGACAAGGACAAATGTTATATTTAAGCATGAACATGCATATATTAAATATAAATTTAAACATTTCTTTGCTTTTAAGCAGAAGATAACGACACAAGAGCTTATCAACCATAGTCACCCTGTGTTTAGTACGTTTATCAGCTGAGATATTATGCGTATATTTGTCCCTCTCACGCACATTGAAATTTGAATTCCTTTTAAGTCTCTGTTAAATATAACAGCAGCGGCTGTAACAGAGAAGCAAGTCGGGATCTTGCTGTCTGTTAATAACGCGTCTCTGTTAAGCAAGGCTGGAAAAGGGTAAGAATTCGATATCGCTCTGTTAAGTTTCTGTTAACGCTAAGCCTAAACAGAATACTTTAAATAATTCGAGGATTGCGCTTTAAGGGTAATAAAAGTCTATTGAAATTAAATACTTAACAATATTTTAGTCTTACAACGTAAATACATTTATACGATATCTGTCTTTGTGAAAGTATTAAATATATTTCACTTTGCGACTTTTTGATTTACTGATTGGTAATACGAGCTGGCGTACAAACATGAATCATTAGATTTCAAGTCTAGACAGCTAAGATAATTTCTCAATTTCTGAAAACAAATACAAAAGGCAAAAGTTTATGATAGATGTTTGACCTGTATGAACTTTGCCTAGAGCAAAAGGACATTATTCAACTAAGACATCGTCGTTTAACTTATTTATTTCTTTTTATGGTCCCTCAACTGTCATTGCTACTAATAAAACATATTTTCAGATATTATTGGTTGAGTGACCGAAGCATAATGCGCTTATCCTTAACAGCAGCCATTACATTCGTAAATATAAATAAGCTTTATTTTGTTCATTTAATAATGTTACCAATTTGTTCACAAAATCCGCTTAGCGCCGGGTTTCCATTTAATCGTATAGACCTCAGTGAACACAAGTAAAATTTAATTTAAATAATTTATAAAATGTAAAATGCAAATCCGAATGGAAATGTGATTGTAAATGGCACCAAAGGACAGCATTGTCAATGCATTGATAATCAAAATTCAACTATGTGGAAAATACGTAATAAATAATGCAAAAGCACAAAATGTCAGAGTTAATTATGCGCAAATCGAAACCAAATGTTTTCGATCAGGCAAATGGGCAACATGTCGAAAAATTAACACAAATGAAATGAATGTAAATCAAGACAACAACTGAAACACGACGCGTATTTGCGGTTCTCAAATTCAGACTAAAGTAGTAATTATCAAAAAGGTAATGATCGACTAGAAGAATATCCTGTATTTCTGTTTATATTGATTACTAGACTCTTCGGAGCTGTTGATGGAATTGTTATGAATGGTTATAAATACTAACTTCAGCTATTTGATGGGAAGAGGGAAAACAAGTAAAATTGTTACAGGTAATAGTACTTAATAGGGAACCATCCTGGGAATTATAATAAATATTCCAAAAATATAGAAGATATTTACTTGAGTAAAATCATAACTTATTCATGAAAAAGTTTTCAAGACATAAAAAAAAGTTTTTTATCGAAAAAAACCCCATTGATATAAGAAAATATGTTTCTGCTTAGAAAACATACGATACTTCTCTACGTTCTTCGATATATTATCCGCTTTATAACATGAGCATAGACAAAAGCAAATACCCTTTTCTAACTATTTTAGGAATATATGGTATAGCGACAGCTGCAGACTAGAAGCTACACGCTCCATTTAATGGCCAACTGTCCATTTGCCATCATATTTAAAAAAAAATAACAATTAGAGAAAAAAGAGAAAAAGCGAAAATTAAAAAACATAAATAAATTCACATCAATAAAAAATACATCTTCAAGTCAACAACAAAACCATTTCAAGTGCTCACAAGCAAATGGCTAACAAATTATATATAAATATTAATCAGATTTTCTTCGGCCTGTTTTTAGATGGAATTTTTAATTTTCATCTCACATATTTTATTTATTTTTTTTGTTTTTGACCCCAAACATTTTATAAATGCCTCAAGCACCGTTGGGCGCCTCAAATCAATTGCAAATTTTTGTTTCTTGAATTTCGATTTGAATTAATTTTCGTTCTGTTTGTTTCACGCCTTCCTAAGTGCCACGCTGCGTATGAGTAATGAGCCATAGAGCAATAAGTAATGATCTATGCCGGCTGACAAAACCAATAAAACCGTGGAGGGCCAACCTGCTCTTGGTTATGATTGCTACCAGATAATGCTCCATAAATGCCTCGTACACCTCCTGACTTTTTCAATGGCAGCTGATTCAGCGCTAAAACAAGAGGGTCGCTCGGGTGGGGGCCAAGGCAACACCAGACGCAGACACAAAAGCAGACGCCCAGTCGACGACGAAGAACAAAACACAAAAAAAGCCAAAAAAAAATACAAAAATATAAAATACGCTAAAAGAGAAAATAAAGAGCAAAGGAGAGAAAGCGAGAGAGGGAGAGTGAGGGAAAGAATACGTTGCCAAAATAGCAAAGTAATTGCAAATCGTAAAACTCGTGCAGGCGAATAAATGATACATAGAACAGCTACCCCAAAGGTCGAGTCTATATGGAGCTGAGAGGGTCGCTTGCTAAATACACAAATTATTTATAACGTGTTTTATTTCGGCGTGACCTTTAAGCAAAACATCAACCTGGATTTTGTAAAGGTTTATTCAAAATCCTACTCCAGCAGCTACCCTTGAACTTTAACCTAATCAAACCATTGCCTCAAACCTTGCCAATCCGCAAAATGGTTGCGATGACAATGGAAATGGGTTTAACCTTTCCATAGCAACGATATTCACATCCAATTAGACTCATCATTGACTCTGTCAATGGATAAAGTGGCCCAGTTGGTATAATCCTTTCACTCATTCAGCTTAATATAAATTTAAGGTCAATTATTGTATTTTTATCATAAACCCATTGAACGACCCTCGTATATCGATAGCTCTATGTTTTTTATATATATTTTTAGCATTTGTGCTCGTTCTTATTCTCTCATTATATATCGCATGTGCGTGTGTGTGTGTGTGTGTGTGTGTGTGAGTGTGTGAAAGCCGTGTGAATGCCTTGGCCTCTTGTCTGACGTTGACGCGCCAAGTTGCTGATAATGCTGATGATGATTAGCAGAGACGCAGCCTGACACATTACGCATACGCCCAGTTGGTGGCAGACACCTAACGTCCTCACCCTTCTTTTACCCTTATCAGCCCTACGCCTGTTTCTCCTTCTTCTGCTTCTCTTTGCTGTTAAGTTAATTGTCTAATTGACGGCAAGTGCACTTGAAGTAAGTTAAATGTGAGTGCAATTAAACAGCTTGAAACAGACGCGCCGCTTAAGCGCCCAACCGACGTCAGGAAGCTGTTAGGACATGGCCAGAACATGGCGTGAACATGGCCAGGATATGGGGGATAGCCTTCACTCTTCTCTTTTGGCTCTTGTCCGTCTTCATTCAATTACTGCACTGCAAAAGTCGTAAATTTTAAATGTTTTGTAGGTCATTGCTGCTGCTGCTTCTGCTGATGTGGCCGCGGTTGAAGAAGTTTGAGCTCAACTTCTGCACTTTGGCCTTCCCCCTGCCTCATGCTCCCACCACCCTATGCACCCTTTCTTTCACACTCGTCACACATCCTTTTGAAAAGGAACAAAGCTAAAATTTATGCGCTTCACTGACCGGTCAGCAAAACGGCGCCAAAGTTCAAAGCTCGACCGGCCGCAGCTGCAAGAAGGAGCAGGAGTAGAACCAGCAGGAGCAGCAGCAGTAACAGCCACTCAGTGCCTGGACATGAATGGGATTCGGTTGCACTCGGCTGATGGGCTCGGATATTCGAATTTGCTCGCAATTTTATTGCAAATTGTTTTGCACAATTTTTTTTCTCGTTTTCCCATTTTTTGTTTTTTTTTGGTTACACAAAATGCAAAGCATGTCGTCAAACGATGTTGCCACAACAGCAACAACAACGGTTACAATATCCATTGGCTATAAAACAAAATGTTGCTGCAGTGCAGCCTGGCGGCGAGCCTAAGTACAATAGACGTACTGAAAGGACAAGCACGGACAACCAGGACGGACACGCACAGACCAGTAAGTGGCTTTTGTGGAGAATGTTACGCTACAAACGTGACGTACACGTGACGTAGACCTAAAAGTTTGCGAGTGTTGCGTGAGAAGTTTACAAGTAAAAAAAGTTATTGCACAAGTATCCTATAGAATGCTAAAGTTGGAGTAAGAAAATGTAAAATAATTTAAAAAAAAAGAAATACTGGAAGCATCCAGTTGGCCACAAAAAAGAGGTTTTTTTCAATCTGTGAGTCTATACTAAATACTAGAATAATTATATTATAAACTTTAATTTACTCACAGAACGCCACATAAGACAGATAATTTCTAGTGGATAGCTGTAGAGGTATACGAAGATCTGACTAAGAATTTTGATTTTAAATCAGATTATCTGGTGCCAAGTCTAAACTTGAGCTGCCTTCAATTTAGTACAAGGCAAAGCCTGATTATCAGACTTATAATGATTCACAGCTCATGGAAGCAAACAGCAGCCGCAATTCCCCAAAGTTAACTACAAGCAATATGTTCTTGTATAACAATGACAAGAGCTCAAAGGACACTGGGTTGGAGAAGCTACATACATCCTGGCATAAGCTGTCAGGTAAGTGGAAAAGTAGTTTATCGTAGAATTGAATTCTTGTAGTTTCCAATCCATAAGCATTCATCTTGTTCCAAGTATTAACATTTTGCAACTGCAAATAGTAAAAACTGCAACTCACGCTTATCCATTTATCATGATTAACAGCTTCTGTTTTCCCCCTCTGTCTCTCTCACACCAGGCAACTCCCACTCCTCTGCTCATCTGTATAAATAATTATTGCATATTTCTCAAGCACATCAGCAGCTCATTCAAAATTCCATATGTATTCATGCCACTGCCCTCGTCTACACACAGACACATATATAAATTTATTGAAATGCATGGCATGCATATGCCAAAACACAATGCGGAGATTTACACACACACACTCAGGCATAAAGACAGCCAGACAGTGGAAGAGACATGGGCAAGTTTACAGGCAAGTCGAGTGCACCGCACAATGCAAACGTCGAGCATTTTGTTCACTTTGGATTTATTGTTCTATTTACATATATACATATACTATACATATAAACATATGTACATATGTGTAGCATTATACATATAATATACATGTGTATGATATGTATTACAATTAATTTTGGCACACATTGGTGCATAATTTTTTGTTTTGTTCTTTTTTTCTGGCCGTCGCCATTGCGGCAATTGAGTAAATCCGTGGCGATTGGCAATTAGACAAATTTTGTACACAGACAATTGCAAGTGCCAGACATAAATAGACTGTAAGTAGAGTGTGTACTAGGTTAGGGCTGACACCTCTGTTGACATTAGAGAGTAAGGAAAGAGTGAAATCGAGATAGTGAGAGAGGGCGGGGGAGGGGGTCAACTAAATCGGACTGTGATTGATGAGCCGCTGGCCTCCAATGATGTGGCACTGACAGACAACTAATGATTCATCTGCGAACGCACTGTACGAGTTTGTAGTTGATATCCTCCCCCACACACACCACACACACACACACATACGTACATATATTCACATAGATTAGCGCGACGATGTCATAGGTTATGTGAACTTTAAATGTGAAGCGCATTTACATTTCGGCTTTAAGTGCAAAGCTTTAATCGCATGACAAATGTTCCCATGTGAATAACTGTAACAATGCTTACCGTTCAGCGAAGAGAGAGGGAGTAAGCGATATCATCAACAACAGCAGCCAAGCTCCATCAATGTCGCGTCGTAAAACTATCAAAACGACGTCGACGTCAACGTTGACTGCGCTAATGGCAGCACTGATACATTTAACACTCACACAACAAAAGCACGCAGCGACCTAGACACAGAGCTGTGAAGCCTGCAGGTGTCACAACAACACAGCTCACGCACTTTACGTTCTATCTCTATCAACACGAGCACTTTACACATGCATACATATGTACGCACATGGTATGTATGTATGTTCATATGCAGAAGGAATCACCGTAGCGCACATTCCATACCAAATCCCACTGTACAAATCCGCATAACTTCAAACGATGCCGATGCCGACGTCGACGTCGTTTGTTTGTACAAAATTAGTTTATGACGCGTTGAAACAAACACATTGTGATTTTACCTAGGCGTGTGTGTGATTTTAAATATACACTTAAAAAGCGCTTTGTGCGGCTAAGTTTATTATTTTAATAATTCCTTAAAGATTGGCGGCTCTTTGACGCACAACAACTGCACTCTGGGAAACGAACATGGCGACTATACCGCCATCAAGTAAATTTGTTGTTGCTGCCCCACAGAATTACACAAACGCACAAATTTACATACAAATATTGAATGCACACCATACTAGCGATTTGTTTATAATTGTTTTTAAACATGTGTGCTTCTGCGTTATTAATTGGAATAATTGGTGCCAAACGTGGGTGTAATTATGTTTAGCTGATATTTTTGTTTTGATTTTTGCGTCCGCAACGCGCCGGTTTAGAAATATCACTTGCGCCACCTAGCGGAAAATAATGTTGTAACATAACATAACATCAACAGTTCTCTTTAACAGATAAGTTATTGCTCTGTTAATAGCAGTTTGGCGCAATGTATTCAAATTTAAACCAAAACCCAACGAATAAAGAATCCAATACTTTACCTAAGATACAATGATATAAATTAATAAACATTGTTTTAATAATATATACAAATACATTTGATCACTTTTTTGATTTCGTTTAACTTTTGATGGAAGCATATGTCAATTTAATATATGACAGGGCGCCACATCCTCAATTTCCTCGCCGTTCAGTGTCTTTATTTGACACTCGCAGAGGAACTTTAAAACCTTACGTTCCGCTTGTGAACGCTGTTCCGGACTTAAGCCGTCGAGCAGCATATGCATTTTGTTCAATAAGCTATTGCTTGACTTTGTGGGGGTGGCAGCTGCTTGTTGTATAAGTTGCAGGCAATCCTTTGACTGCTTTAATACGCTTTCCATATTGGAGATAACGGAGCCCATTATTCTTTCAGCGTTAGGAGGTGCCGCAGGTGCATCATCGACGACAGTTTCGTTCAACGCTGGTGGATCTGCGACGTCCTCTTCCTTGCTGGTGTTGTTATCGGTATCCTGAAGCATCTCGGCTAAGGCGGGCAGGGGAGTACTTTCATCTAATCTATCTGGCTCCAGAGGTTCTACGGGTTCTATCAGTTCTTCTGCTAGATGTTGATCTTCCAATGGCATTTCCATTTGTACATAATCAGCGGGTGCTTCCGGTTCCGCTTCTGATAACGCATCAAAGTCATCTGGATCGTCATACGGCATGTCATCCTCCAGCCCATTGTCATTATCTGAGCTATAGGGATAGTCAGCGCCCCAGATGTGCTCACCAGGGGGAACCCTTGATTCTGTGACTGTGCCACTCGAAGTTTCCGGCTGACACTTCTTAACCTTCGGTGGTCTTCCGCGCTTCTTTATGTTCTCAATAACAAGAGGAACGCCTTTTCGATAATGCCGACCCAGAAACAAAAGGTCATTAAAGTATCTCCATGTTATGGGCGCTGTGTTGTTTATCTGATGATTGCGATATTCACGCGCAAAACGATCCCTCAGCTTCTTCCAACGTTTGTAGCACAGCTCCTCTGAAAGAATATAGAAGTTTATGACAATTTTGAATCTCGTACCTAATTCTAGTGTACTTCACGGCCTACCTGAAGTATTAAGGCTATCAGAGATAGCGCGCCAGGCAGTGTTTTTGGCAGAAAGGTTTTTTGAATTGCGTATTTTGTGCCTGTCGTAGAGAACTGGATGTGTTTTGACCAGCTCGATAAGCTGTTGACACAGTTCAATGTCATCGGCATCCTCCTCAAATTCCTCATCTTTTTGCTTCTTGTCCGTAACCACCAAACACGTGCGTCGTGGCTTACGATGCCTAGGCTCGAATTTCATGTTATCAAGGCTCTCGTGCTTGGCCTGGCCATGCTTATAGTGATCCTTGAGAAACAGTAGCCGAGGAAACATGTCCCAGTATGTGGGACACTCTGGGTTCTCTTGAAACCGCCGGAATTCCTTGCCAAAACGATCTCGGATGCTCTTCCAACGCGTTATGCACGCTCGTTCGCTGGCGCCCATTTTTGTTGAAATTGTTCTCCATGCTGCGTCTTTGTTTACCGCATTCCTAGCGCTCCGCGCACTGTCTTTATCATAGAGGATGGGATAGTTTTCTATCAACTTCACCAACGCAATATCATCCATTATTTTATCTTCGCGAATAATCAAAACGTCCTGCCATTATTTTCTTATTTATAATAAGGAAAAACACAACTGCTTTACCCAGGGCTACAAGACCTCAACAGCAAGGGTATTCAGCCAAGCCATATAGAGTGGAACGCATCATTAACATATATTGTTTACATATATTATACAATTGTTATTTAGTATAATAATACACTATATTTTATATTATTATTATAATAATATATTATTCTTAATAATAAAGCAAAACAAAACTTTTTTTATATCACATGATACCTGCTTTATATCAATCACCGCTTTGGTGGCCGATACTTTTTCCAATTATCGATATATTTTGTCAGCCCTACAATGTAATAAGACCTGGCCACATGGATGTGTCATGTCATGTGTGAGAGTGGGACATGTACACATATACGCTATCAAACTGCTAAAAAGAAACGGAATTGCTGCCATTCGGCCTATTTTTATAAAATATTATTGCATTTTATTGTAAATAAATGTGAAAAGTGTAACGAAGGCTAGAAAATAAGACGAAAAAGAGGGAAATATATCGGCCCCAATTGAAGAGTGAAAATTGCAAGTGTCAAGATTGATACAGCAGCGGGTGTTAGTGTGTGTAAGTGTATGTGTTGGAATTTGCAAGTGTGTGTACGGCGAAAGACCAAAAAAGCCGACATCAACGCACGGAGCAAAAACAGAAACGTTGCGCCCATTTTTTGTTGTTGATTCATTAAATACGCTGCACACATACAAACATACGTAGTAAGGCGAAGAGGCGAAACACAACCAACGCGTGTGTTTCTTTTTATGCATGTGTGTATGTATGAATGTATGTACGAGTGTCCGTGTGTTTGTGAGTTGGAGCAGCCAGTCCAGCAGCTCCCCCGTAAGTAGCAGTTTCTCACACCAACACAAACGCATTTAAAGAAGAAGCATAAGCAGCTACTACAGCAGCAGCAGCAAAAGCAAAGAAACAGTTACCGCACGAAAGAGCGCCGCAGTTGAAGACGGAGCGGCAAAGGCAACGTCATAAATTTGTCATCGCTTTTGGCTATTTTTAAAATAAATATCAAAATCAATTTAAAACCACACCAAACCGACTGCAAACAAATTATTTCAAAATGATATTGCTGGAAATCAATAACCGCATTGTTGAAGAAACGCTTCTGGTCAAATTCCGCAATGCTCAAGCAGGGTAAGTGTTCCAATTCCCCTTCAATGCCATATCCTCTATAACTGTAACAGTGCCCATTTTGAATTTAGTCTATTCTATCTATTTTCCACGCTCTTTTTTCTTATCAGTTCTCCTTCACATTATCAGCCTATTTTACACACACACTCACAAACAAATTTGTTCATACGCAAGCATTTAATAAAAGTATTTCGGGTGTAGTTCGAACTTGGAGCACACTCATTCACACTAATCACACACATTAGAGTGTGTGAGTGAATGAGTAGTGCATATGCTGTGTTTGTGATTGTGTGCTTGCGCGCTCTCCCCCTTCCACCTTGTCCACCCGCGCGTATTTTGTTAATTCGTTTAAGCTCATTTATCGCATCATTTGTGCATATTATGCAGCTCTCCAAACGTTTTGTGCTCAACACCTCGTGCACTCACAAAGGCCGACTGCAACTGAGTCATCGTAGTAATCACTGCAATGCCTTATGAGTGCCGGCTGCCATATCAAACCCACTATTCCTCGGGGTCAAAATGGCATTCTTTAGAAACCGTTTTGTGTCTCACATTTTGCCATAATAATGAAATTGACGAACGATATCCTTGTTTAATTATTTATATTTAAGCAGACGACCTGTGTTTTTGTATATCTATCCCAATCTGTTATTCTCCGTGGAGTAAAAGTGGCAATCTTTGGATATACAAACCGATCTGTGTCTCAAATTCTCCCAAATCAATAGAAAGACGAACGGCATCCTGTTTAATTATTCATATTAAAGCAGATGACTTATGTTCGTGTACATCTAACCCAATCTGTTATTCTCCGTGGAGTAAAAGTGGCAATCTTTGGATATACAAACCGATCTGTGTCTCAAATTCTCCCAAATCAATAGAAAGACGAACGGCATCCTGTTTAATTATTCATATTAAAGCAGATGACTTATGTTTGTGTACATCTACCCTAATCTGTTATACTCCGTGGAGTAAAAGTGGCATTTTTTGAATCAAACCGATCTGTGTCTCAAATTCTCCCAAATCAAACTAAAAAGACGAACGGCATCCTGTTTAATTATTCATATTAAAGCAGATGACTTGTGTTTGTGTACATCTACCCTAATCTGTTATACTCCGTGGAGTAAAAGTGGCATTCTTTGGATATACAAACCGATTTGTGTCTCAAATTCTCCCAAATCAATAGAAAGACGAACGGCATCCTGTTTAATTATTCATATTAAAGCAGATGACTTGTGTTTGTGTACATCTACCCTAATCTGTTATACTCCGTGGAGTAAAAGTGGCATTCTTTGGATATACAACCCGACCTGTGTCTCAAATTCTCCCAGATCAATAGAAAGACGAACGGCATCCTGTTTAATTATTCATATTAAAGCAGATGACTTATGTTCGTGTACATCTAACCCAATCTGTTATACGCCGTGGAGTAAAAGTGGCATCTTTTGGATATACAACAGACGTGTGTCTCAAATTCTCCCAGATCAATAGAAAGACGAACGGCATCCTGTTTAATTATTCATATTAAAGCAGATGACTTGTGTTTGTGTACATCTACCCTAATCTGTTATACCCGTGGAGTAAAAGTGGCATTCTTTGGATATACAACCCGACCTGTGTCTCAAATTCTCCCAGATCAATAGAAAGACGAACGGCATCCTGTTTAATTATTCATATTAAAGCAGATGACTTGTGTTTGTGTACATCTATCCTAATCTGTTATACTCCGTGGAGTAAAAGTGGCATTCTTTGGATATACAACCCGACGTGTGTCTCAAATTCTCCCAGATCAATAGAAAGACGAACGGCATCCTGTTTAATTATTCATATTAAAGCAGATGACTTATGTTTGTGTACATCTACCCTAATCTGTTATACTCCGTGGAGTAAAAGTGGCATTCTTTGGATATACAACCCGACCTGTGTCTCAAATTCTCCCAGATCAACCTAAAAATACGAACGGCATCCTGTCTAATTATTCATATTAAAGCAGATGACTTATGTTTGTGTACATCTAACTCAATCTGCTATACGCCGTGGAGTAAAAGTGGCATCTTTTGGATATTCAAGCCGACCTGTGTCTCAAATTCTCCCAAATCAAACTAAAAAGACGAACGGCATCCTGTTTAATTATTCATATTAAAGCAGATGACTTGTGTTTGTGTACATCTACCCTAATCTGTTATACTCCGTGGAGTAAAAGTGGCATTCTTTGGATATACAAACCGATCTGTGTCTCAAATTCTCCCAAATCAAACTAAAAAGACGAACGGCATCCTGTTTAATTATTCATATTAAAGCAGATGACTTGTGTTTGTGTACATCTACCCTAATCTGTTATACTCCGTGGAGTAAAAGTGGCATTCTTTGGATATACAACCCGACCTGTGTCTCAAATTCTCCCAGATCAATAGAAAGACGAACGGCATACTGTTTATTTATTCATATTAAAGCAGATGACTTATGTTCGTGTACATCTAACCCAATCTGTTATACGCCGTGGAGTAAAAGTGGCATCTTTTGGATATACAGCCCGACGTGTGTCTCAAATTCTCCCAGATCAATAGAAAGACGAACGGCATCCTGTTTAATTATTCATATTAAAGCAGATGACTTGTGTTTGTGTACATCTACCCTAATCTGTTATACTCCGTGGAGTAAAAGTGGCATTCTTTGGATATACAACCCGACCTGTGTCTCAAATTCTCCCAGATCAATAGAAAGACGAACGGCATCCTGTTTAATTATTCATATTAAAGCAGATGACTTGTGTTTGTGTACATCTATCCTAATCTGTTATACTCCGTGGAGTAAAAGTGGTATTCTTTGGATATACAACCCGACGTGTGTCTCAAATTCTCCCAGATCAATAGAAAGACGAACGGCATCCTGTTTAATTATTCATATTAAAGCAGATGACTTATGTTTGTGTACATCTACCCTAATCTGTTATACTCCGTGGAGTAAAAGTGGCATTCTTTGGATATACAAACCGACCTGCGTCTCAAATTCTCCCAAATCAATAGAAAGACGAACGGCATCCTGTTTAATTATTCATATTAAAGCAGATGACTTATGTTCGTATACAGCTACATAAATCTGTTATACTGCTCTGGCATGTTTACAATTACTTTCGAGCTTCAATCTGAAGAAACTGTGATTAAATTCTTATCTATTAAGACCCATAAATTTAAAGATATATTTAATTGAAACCATAAGAAAGCACAAAACGTTTGATAGTTGATTTAATATGACAAAAGTTCCATATATACTCCTTCTTTGTGTCATACATACCCCTAACAATAATATAAAAAACAGTAGGCATATTGGCGATAAGATATTGAATGGATGTTGTTGCTGGATTGGATGGTTTGTTGATAATTTTTTATACTTTGTTATTTTCAGACTCAAACCAGAATCGATAGATATACTAGTAGCAGACTTCGATGGTGTGCTGTATCATATGTCCAATGTAAATGGCGATAAAACGAAAGTGCGGGTGAGTTAATCATAGAGTTACAATTGTTTTTTTTTGCCGATTAACAAAACGTATTTTTTTTAATAAAAACAGATTAGCATTTCGCTTAAGTTCTACAAACAGCTGCAGGAGCATGGAGCTGATGAGCTGCTGAAAAGGGAATATGGAAGTCTACTGACTGATACGGAGGAAGGTTTGTAGTGAGCCTTCCAATTCTATTCGAAAATGTAATGAAAACCTATTCTTAAAGGCTACAATGTTTCTGTACTTATTAATCTGGAGGATATACCCGCGGATTGGGAGAAGGTCGCAAAGAAAATTGGACTTCTAAAGCGCAACTGTTTTGCGTCAGTGTTTGAAAAGTATTTCGACTTCCAGGAACAGGGAGAAGAGGGCCAGAAGCGAGCTGTAATCAACTATCGCAACGATGAGACGCTGTAAGTAGTATTGACAAATGCATTTGAGCGTATTTTATCGTCTAATTTGATCTCCTTTATTTAGTTATGTGGAGGCAAAGCCTGATCGCGTTACCGTTGTCTTCAGCACCATCTTCAGGGATGAAGACGATGTTATTATTGGCAAGGTATTCATGCAGGAATTGAGAGAAGGACGACGTGCATCGCATACAGCGCCACAGGTTGTCTTCTCGCACCGCGAACCACCCATGGAACTGGCAAACACTGATGCCAGAGTGGGTGACAATATTGGATATGTCACATTTGGTAGGTGATACTTGTGATCTCTGAAAACCTTACCTCTTCGGGAGTTAAAATGGCATATTTTGGGGTTTCAACCCGATCTGTGTTTCAAATGCTCCAATATCAATCGAAAGACGAACGGCATCCTGTTTAATTATTCATGTTAAAGCAGATGACTTGTGTTTGTGTACATCTACCCTAATCTGTTATACTCCGTGGAGTAAAAGTGGCATTCTTTGGATATACAACCCGACCTGTGTCTCAAATTCTCCCAAATCAAACTAAAAAGACGAACGGCATCCTGTTTAATTATTCATATTAAAGCAGATGACTTGTGTTTGTGTACATCTACCCTAATCTGTTATACTCCGTGGAGTAAAAGTGGCATTCTTTGGATATACAACCCGACCTGTGTCTCAAATTCTCCCAAATCAAACTAAAAAGACGAACGGCATCCTGTTTAATTATTCATATTAAAGCAGATGACTTGTGTTTGTGTACATCTACCCTAATCTGTTATACTCCGTGGAGTAAAAGTGGCATTCTTTGGATATACAAACCGACCTGTGTCTCAAATTCTCCCAAATCAAACTAGAAAGACGAACGGCATCCTGTTTAATTATTCATATTAAAGCAGATGACTTGTGTTTGTGTACATCTACCCTAATCTGTTATACTCCGTGGAGTAAAAGTGGCATTCTTTGGATATACAAACCGACCTGTGTCTCAAATTCTCCCAAATCAAACTAGAAAGACGAACGGCATCCTGTTTAATTATTCATATTAAAGCAGATGACTTGTGTTTGTGTACATCTACCCTAATCTGTTATACTCCGTGGAGTAAAAGTGGCATTCTTTGGATATACAAACCGATCTGTGTCTCAAATTCTCCCAAATCAATAGAAAGACGAACGGCATCCTGTTTAATTATTCATATTAAAGCAGATGACTTGTGTTTGTGTACATTTACCCTAATCTGTTATACTCCGTGGAGTAAAAGTGGCATTCTTTGGATATACAAACCGATCTGTGTCTCAAATACTCCCAAATCAATAGAAAGACGAACGGCATCCTGTTTAATTATTCATATTAAAGCAGATGACTTGTGTTTGTTGCTTTTGTTTTTAATATACTAATAATCATATGTTGTGTCGTATATTTACAGTGCTATTCCCACGACATACCAACAAGGAGACACGAGATAATACTATCAACTTAATACACATGTTCCGAGATTATTTGCATTACCACATTAAGGTGAGGTTTGCTTTTTATAGTTAACATAAACAATCAGAATGATTTATATTTATTTATTATTTGGTGACAGTGTTCAAAGGCGTACATTCATTCACGTATGCGCGCAAAAACATCAGACTTTCTAAAGGTGCTAAACCGTGCAAGGCCAGAGCCTAAGAATACGGAAAAGAAGACTATAACGTAAGTTTTATTATCATTAAATTGTAATAATGACTAATAAATCATTTTTCTTTTCAGGGGGAGAACATTTATACGGAAGGAATGACGCGAGAAGTAAATTTAGTTGTTTTTATATAAATATAAAAATAAAGTGTGTTGTATTAAAACCGCAGAAATTTGGCATATTGAAAGCAAATGTTTCAAAAACTAAATGGTGAAAATGATGAAAAAGCTAAACCGCAAACAGTAAAAGAAGAGAAATTTTCCAAGTATTCCAAGAGACAATGTTAAGCTAAATATAAGCTGAGCAAGTTAATGAACAAAGAAATAATAGTTATGCGTTATAATAATATATTAAATTGTATGTGTGTATGTGTGTTTGTCGAGTCAAAAACAGAAACAGAATTGAAATCAGCGAGTTAACCACAAGAGAGAAATAATTGTTACAGTCATAGCCGAGTCAGCGTACATTTTATGTATATCAAAACTAAAGAAAAGAATTGTCAAGAGAACATTTTAAACTAAAGCCCCTATATATCTAAGTGAAAAGTAATGTCATAAACGAAATACATACAAAACATACCAACCTGTTAATGTCGCAATTGTCTTAATACTGCCTAAACAAAACACCCTAACAGCTAGCCTGTATGTGTAGAGAATTTAAAAGGAAGACAACAAAACAAAACAAAAGAGAACTAAAATTAATATCTTTGATACATCAAGTATAAATCCAAAAACTGATTTCATAATAAACAAAAACACAAAAAAAAAAAATGTGAAAAGCAAACTGCAATAAAAAGAACAAATCAAATTTATATACTGCTTTTCACTGTCTCTCTCTTTAGTTTTATTATCCATTGATCGTTAGTTGTACGAATACAGATTATATATTATATTATTAGATCTTAAATTTAACATTTTGCTTCTCGTTCATACTCTCCACGCTGGCCTGCAGGTTCAGATAGTCGGTCTGAATGCGCACACAGACTGCAAGAGAACGACAGAGGCGGGATTTCTTTAGATATATTAATTAAAAAGTTGGTAACATATATACGGACACACATATATACATAAGAGCTACTTACATTGTGTATTATTGTATAGTAGAAGTAGATGTGTTATTCCGATAGTTTCGTGTGCTTTGGTGATGTATATATGCATATATGTATTTACAGAGCCCTAGGGATCATCATATTGTTCCAATTTGATGTAAGCAAGTGCTGTGATAGAAAAGTGTTAAGGAAGTGAATCGAATAGAAGTTAGAGGTATATATAGTAGTAGTACGAGTATATAGTTATGCCAGATGACTACGTATCATATATTATATATGTATATATATTCAAAACTAGCGTGCATTGCGTAGGAACGTAGGAGCAGACAGGCTCAAGGAATCGTTTATCATATTGTATATACACATGCGTGGTGTTATGTGTGCTGGGGATGTAACAAAACAAAAAAATGGGCTTGGCTCGCATTTGGGTGACAGACAACAAACTGGGGCAGATGGGCGCGCGTACGGGTAATAGTCGTATACAAATTTTTGTCAAATAGTTGGAAAGTCGTTCTTTTGTTGGGATACACACTGAATTGTAGTAGTTTCTTTACTTACAGAACTTGTCTATTACACATTTTCATACCTTTTTGCAGATCCATGTCATCCATCTCCGAGTTCTTAATCTGTTGCAGTTTCTCGCGAAACTTTTTGGTAATCTGTTTGCGTTGATAATCCGCTTCGATTTCCTGTTTGGTGCGAGGTATACGAAAACGTATACAACAACAGACCATAATCACTGCAAGGACATTCGTCAGCAAAGTCAAGCAATTGGTTAAAACTAAAGATACGGTTAACACTCACTAATACTCAGCAGTATGCCCAGAACTGAGGCTATGATATGCCAACGCCGAAATTCACCGATTGCCACCTTCTCTAGCCAAGCTTCCTTTGGATCTATGTCATAGATACTTGTATGGTTGTCCATATTCGCGCAGGTATTATCAGAGTCTAGTTTAAACCGTTAGAAAAACTGTTCCAGTGTCCAGCACAGTCCACGTCTGGCTGCTTTGCCTGGCCAATTCAGACTGTTCATTTGGCCAAGAACGTAGCCACACTCAATATTCCTTGGCTAAACTGGGTGCTAAAGACATATACAAATAGCCGAGTTATTGTGTTAGGGATACTTGCGACACACCCTGTATAGATTGTGAAACAAAAGTGGTAAGCATGTAAAATAGTAGACAATGGAATAGCTGTTTGGAACAAACCGGTTCTTGAATACCCTATAAAACCATTAAACATTTTGTTAATATCTCCAAATCAAAAATATCTTAAGATGTTGCCTAGCTTCTGCTTTAACATTCTCCTTAGATATTTCAAAAACAGTGTAACCAGTTTGTCTGGAACTTGTGGTCACTTTGAATTCCACCCATGAACCGTAAGTCCCCAGTTCAGAATATTTCAAATTTATGCTAGGTATTTTGGTAGCAGTATTTTCCATATTGTGCATATGAAAGTGAAAATGACAACGGACGCCTTTTAGAACTGGGTGCGGTTCCTGGTCAGGTCCTTTATCCGCGTGCCACAGCACGACAAAGTAATTTTTGCTTTGCATACTAACAGGCGTCGCGGCAGGACTATAACTATGTGACTAGGAAAGTAGCAGCAGTAACCCCAACAGGAGACAACATACATATGGTTAGCTAGGTAGCTACATGCTGGGCACTCCCAGCTACAAGGATCACCCAGAAAACGCCCCCACGTTGGTTGGACATTTAATTTGTTGACTTTTTTGCCAGCTAACTAGCTATGGGATGGACACCAGTGGGCGGGTTTGTTGGGGATTGTTGGTTACCACTGGCCTGCATCTGTGTTTGCCTAATGACTCTGGCATTTAAAGTCTGGCGTGCTTGTCACGGGCGTTAAGCATTATGTGATTGCAATTACAAATATTGTGAAAGACCTTTATTAATATCAGTAAAAAGGGCGTGAGTAACAGAAGATTTGTCAGTGCTTTCATAAAGGAATCTATCATAAGGATATACTTTAGTAATTTATTCAATTTTTTTGAAATATGTTAAAAGAAATGTTTGCAGGATTCTACCTGTTTTTTACCAACAGTTTTGTTGCACCTGCCCCAATGTGCCATGTCCCAATGACCTAAAAAAAAATGGAACATGGCCCGCTAATAGATAATCGCAAACGTAGCGCTCTTTAAGGTCGCGCCGTTACGTTACGTTCTCGTTACGTATACGCCGAGGTGGCAGCCCTGAAACATTCACAGTGGACTCACAGGAAGACTCGCCCATATCTGCGCCTGTGCACAGAGCATTGTTAGCGTTAAAAGCAACGAGTGGGGACCCATCAACTGAGACGAGCTTCCATTCACCCACTCATTCAACAAAAATATTTCCTTATCCCTATCCTTGCCGTGGCGCTGGGTCTGCGGCTCTGCTGCTCAGTTTCAGTTGAGGCTCTCGTTCGGTGGCACACACGCAGGGCTCGTCGCAGGCAAGAAAATAATAAGAGTAACAGAAATCTGAGATCAGAGGCAAAAAAAAGCTGTGTTAGCTCTGGAAAAGTTAGGACGCAAAGAAAAGCAAAAAATAATATAAAATATAACAAAATCAAATAAAATAACCACACACAGCAGCAGCGGCAGCAGTTGTCGTAGTCGTCCCAGCGTTGTACGTATCCGTAACGGGCGTGTGTGTGCCTATGAGTGCTGTGTGTTGCGTGTGTGTGTGTGTGCGTGTGTGTAAGTGAGCATGTGTGTGTTGAGTACATAATAGGGCCATGAAGTTTTATTGAAAAACGAAAAACGCTATCGCCTGCCTGCCTGCTTGCCAGCCTGCCAGGCACTACCAAGCAATCTCAGACGCCAAACAGTGTGGAAAAAGTTGTAGGCAAATACTGTAACCATGTGGCTGAGGCTAGTCCGGAGCAAAAATCAAAGAAAACTGTTAAATAAATCGTGTAAATAAAGCATTCAACATTATAACATATATACATACTATGTATGCACATAAATAAATTTAAAAAAAAATTTAAATAAATTTATAGAGCCAACGGCAAAAACAACAACACCCGACCACGACAATTGGAATAGGTGTGGGAAAGTGTGTGTGCAAAAAAAAGAGAAGGAAAAAAAACAGGACGAAACGAAAGCAACGCGCGCGCGCCTTTAGTGTATGAGTGTAAAATGCGTGGGTGTGTGTGAAAGGTGTAAAAAATGTACATTTTGTGAATTGGCCACATAAAAAAAAAGAAGAGGAAACGAGTAACGAGTGTAACCAAAAACAACGGCATCAACAACAACAACAACATCTAACGTAACGACAACGACAACCGTTATATTTAGCCGCCGCCGAGTCATTATACGACCTACTAACACAAACGCACACTACGCACAAATGTAGCCAGTTATTTACTGCTGTTGTTGCTGCATATTTGCATGTTGCGGTTAAAGCAATTTTACAACTTACAAAATGCACACAGATCTCGATATCGGTATCAATATAAATCACAGCAAGTGCGCACTCCCAATGCGCCGTCAGCAGCAACAGCACTTTTATCAGCATACAACTCGTCCACCCACGCAGTGAATTAACTAACTAATTACAATAACACCAACTTAAAAACAACAGCAATGTAAGCACCGCTTTATTTTTTAGTTTAAAACCTGCAATGGCGAACAATTTTGAATTGCAGTTTGAATATTTTTTTTTTGTTTTGACCGCTTGCGCATCACTAGTTATTGCACAGCGCTCGATAATATTTATAATAATCGATAATTAAGTGTATTCATCGATCTAAGCGCTGCTAAGCTACTCTTTACTCTTTAGGCTTGGTCTAGCATTTCAGTGTTATAATTGACAGCTAGCGCTATCGCTTGATTTGATTTATTGTTTTTAGATAAAGTCGATTAGCTAAAGCACATCGGCTTGAAGCTATCGATAGTATCGCTGCACGTGCAAAACTATTGGCACGAAAAACTTAGCGCACACGCATAACTAAAACAAGAAGAAGCAGTACACAGTGAGAGAGCGCATCCAATTGGACTGTCAGACGGACGCGCACGTACGTACGGTTTGTTACAGCGGCACTTTGCTTCGCCGTCCACTAAAAATTATAACGAAAGCAAACACGAATTAAATGTAATTAAGTGCATTTAAATTTGACGCTTACGTGATTTGTTTGTATGTGTTCGTGACCTCCTGTGCCGATACTCCAAGCGCCGATTCAAAGCGTGCGGTAGGCTCGCAATTTCATTCATTTCATTTCATTTCGTTTTGGTCGCGTCAGCCGTAAAGTAAAAACAAGCACAAAACAAAAAGGACGATGCCGTTGAAAATTATAAGCTAGTTTCATATTCTTTACTTAACGTGCGCTGCCTTGGGTTGGTTGCCTTTTATTTCGACAAATTAATGTAAGCAATTTCGCGTGTGCTTTTCTTTCTGTTTCGTTTGCGATTGTGTGTGAGTGTGTTGGTGTTCTGATTGGAACTGGTGTTGTTGCCGTCATCAGTTCATGTTATAGGGGCCGCATTTGTTATGTCAATAATTAACAGTAAAACTTACAAAAAATCCAACAAAAGGAAGCAAAACACTGCGTAAGGTGTGCTTCTAGGTGTCAGCTAGCTTACTACGACTAAAGTAGACTCATATCTGTCCCGGGACACCAAAGTTTCTTATATTTATTTTTTTTTGACATGTGTGTCCCCATGTGTTCGTGCCTGTGTGTATGTTTGTATGCCTACGTGTACGTGTGTTGTTGCGCCCTATTCTTGCGGTACAGGGAGCAATTGCATTTGGCAATCACACGGAAAATTGATTTTTTGCCAAATGCGCGAACATTTTTCTGAATATTTTTATATGCTTTGCGTTTTTCTGACCACTTCAGCCTGTTTGGAAAGTCCAATTGGATTATACAGCTGCGCATCGCTTGCCCAATTGGCACATTGTTGTTGCTGGATGCTGCTACCGCTGTCGGTGTCGCAGTCACTGCTACTGCCAATACCAATGCCGATGCCTTAGCTTGATACTTGTCTCCTCTTTTTGAATTACATTAAATATTTAAAGCATATGCAAATTTGAACAGTAGCCCCGTAAAAAAGTACCTGCCGCGGCCTTAACGCGCTTGTTATTATTGTTGCTGCTGCCGCTACTGCTCTCAGCCATGACGTCGCTCTCTCTGTCACCACACCGCTGCTCTGCCCGCTTCTGCTCTTGTAGTAGCAGCGCGTGGCGTGCGCCCGTTTTTAGCTTTAGTGTCGTGTAAATCGTTTTGTGTGGCAAGTGCTCTGCCCTTTTTTTGCTCCTTCTTAGGTTCTGCCCTTTTTTACTACCTTTTTGCAGTACGAAATACTCACACTCACCCACAAACATACACATGCACGTTCACTTACACATACAGACAGCAATCAGCGCAAAGCTCGCTGCTCAATTCAAATGCATTTCGATTGCTTCGTTTCATACAATTTTCGTATTCGACTTGCACATGTATATATGCATGTGTGTGTGCGTGCATGAGTGTATTTGTGAGTGCACTCAACTTGTGAACTATACGTACGATGCTTAAACACCATTTTCGTTGATTCCTTGTGCCTAGTTCGTCCTCCTGCTTACTATATGAATGTGTATATATATATATATATGTGTGTGTGTGTGTGTTTGCCACCTTAAGTTTGAAACGCTGCTCCCTTTTAGCATGAGCGCCCCGCACCGCACCAACCGCACTGTCGCCTCCTTTGGGCACCACTTGCTGCGACACGTGCCCATTGTGCCGCAACAAATTTACTCTACTTTTGACTTTTGCTCCCTTTTCCGTCTACAATTGTCTATACAAACTTTGTGACCTGTGTCTCTGTGTGTGTGTGTGTGTGTGTGTGTGTACGTGTATGTGTGTGAGCGTGTTTGAACTCCTTTTGGCTTAGAGTGACCAGACCAGGAAACAAAGACAGCCATTTTGAATCTCAACGGTACCAGCAACGGTGCACAAAAAAATTAAATCTCTTTGTTTTACTTTTATTGAGTGTAAAAATACAAGAACATATCTGAATATCCTGATTAGCACGTGGTTTCTGGCCTAGTAGTAAAATATTTATCTGCTCTGCTGCCTTTCGTTTCCCTAAACCCATTAAAGCTGGGTAAAAAGAAGTTATATTATATGTATTATAACAGCTTTGACCCTATAAAGCAGGTTTATATATTCATGAATAGCTGCAGCAATCGAGTCGATCAATTTTTGCTATATACATTTTTGGTCATTTTAATACCTGACTTCAACAATTGTTATGGCACATTCATTGACCAGTTAGTGGCCCTTTAAAATGCCATAACTGTTTGTCACTTTACCCATTCGCAATCGATTGCCAAGGTCACCCCCTCCTCCAGCAGCTGATAACCATTACCATAAACAGTCGAGATGTGGTCGAGCATGTTGTTGTTGATGTTTACGGCCAGTAATTAAAACTTGTTGATTGTGGGCGATTTTCCAATTGGGTATGAAAAGAAACCCTACAGAGACACAGACGCCCAGACGTGTATTTCATCTCTACCTTTGTACTAGCAATCGTTTCCAATTGTAATCTCCATTTATGGATTGGTTTTCTGTGTGTGCATCTCACATCTAGCTTAAACTAACTTCTGACCAATTGGTATAACTCAATCTTGGCTTAGAGAAGCAACAGTTAGACATCAGCAGCGCATCTGGTCACACTGTACGAAGGATCTTAGTTTTATTTATATATTAAGAGCATGCTATACCCTAAGTATATACTTAATATAATTACCTTGATATAATACTAATTCCTATTTTATTCTTGTATTCTCTTTTGCAGTTTCTACGAAGGAAATAAAGTGGTAAACGGGTAAAAATAATATTAAATTTTATATTAAAAAGCAAATAAAATTTGCAAAGTGAAAGTCAATAAAAAGTTGAAGAAAGTGCAACATCAAAGTGCTCAAACGAAGATAAAATAATAATAATATAATAATAGTTATAATAATTTAAATAATAATAATAATAACCCTCCCGCTTGTGTGTGAGGTGTGTGCGTGCGTATGTATCAGTGTGTGTAGGCGCGTGTGTGTGTGTGTGTCAGGCCAGCGTAACAGGAACAGCAGCTATTGGCGTCGTCTGGACTGGGGTTAGCTCCAAACAGTCGTCACAACGTCGTCCGCAAAACCTACGACATCAGCCGCTGCTGCTGCCGCCGCCGCTGCCGCAACTAAAACTGCCACCGTCAAGGTAAAATCGCAACGTCAGGCATCAACGCAGAGTCCACCGCCAGGTGCGGTAGCAATTGCAGGACAACAGCAGCAACCACGCAGCAGCGGACACAGCGGCCATCGGCGTCGCAGTAGCAGCAGTAATCCAAACGCCGGCAACACGAAAGCTACCAGCGGCAGCGGTGGAGCTGGCTGCGCCGGCGTCGCTGGTGGTGGTGGCGGCGGGGGCGGTGCTGGCGGTACGGCCAACATTAAGCAGAGCGTTAGCCGCAACAGCAACATACGCAGCAGCTCCTCCAACAGCACCATGGCATCCGCCAATCATCGCGGCGGACGCGGCGGCGTCAGTGGCCCCGGCGCTGGTGCTGCCGATGGCAATCCGGCCGGCTTACAATTTGGATCCGCCTGGTTTCAGCGCAAAATCAATCTAAGGCCGCAGCATCGCGGCGTTCATCTGGTCACCGAGGAGATCCTTAGACAGATGCCGGAACTGACACAATTCTCTGTAGGATTATGTCACATGCAAAGTGAGTAGAGTAATGCCAAAATTATTTTTTTATACTCTGATTTGAGGTAAAAACCCATAGGGATTAATGCGGGAAAAATTTACTGTCAAGTCATGTTTACTACGTTTATGCCATGAAATTCATGATTTCTTTGAGTTCCATAGAAATCAATGTTTCTTCTACTGTGTAAACCACTCAATTCCTGACTTTTTGTATGCTACGTTTATGTCATGAAGTTAATGATTTCCGTAAATTGTATAGAAATTCATGATTTCCTTACCAATTCGGTATAATTTCTAAAATTTCGTACTCTGAGTTTATGCCATGAAGATCATGATTTCTTTGAGTTCCATAGAAATCAATGTTTCTTCTACGGTGTAAGCCAATTCCTGAGTTTTTGTATTCATGAGTTCATGATATCCTTAAATTGTATAGAAATTCATGTTTTCCTTCGGCATAAACCATTTCAGTATTGATATTTTTGATATTTCGTACTCTACGTTTATGCCATGAAATTCATAATGTCTTTTAATGGCCAGTAAATATATGTTTCTCCTAGAAACCTAAGGGTTCTATTGCAAGTTAAGTTCACTGCGAGTCACCACTTCATGAACTACACATCTTATTTCATTGCAAGACATTGTTATGCCTAAAGAGTTGTTCTCTAAGGGTCAGATATATATCAGGATCTTAACACTTTGTGAAATGACTTGGTTTCGACATATCGTTTCGCTATGTTTTTATTTCATCACGAATCTTGTTTTATCTTGAAATCGTTTTATTTATTCAGTAAACAGTTTTTGTTTGGCAGCCAAGATTCGGTTTAAGTTTCCTTCTCTATAACTTACTGTAGGATCTGCTGTGTTGGGCTCAAAGTTCAGTTGGACAAATAACAAAATGAAAAACTTGCATAAAAGAAAATGAAAACTTGAACTTGTTGTTGTTGTTGTTGTTGTTGTAGCACGTTTAGCCAAAGTTAAGAGCTGCAACTACATTTTCATTTCCACAGATACTTTTATCCACAAGTTTATTTGAACAGCGAGAGAGCTGCCCATTTGAATTAGGAAATACAAATAACTGGGTTAAGCAATAAACATATATATATATATATATTTGTGTGATATATAGATAGTTATTTGGCAGGACAGTCGGCTTCCACTTGCTGCCTTTTGCATCCTGTTGGTCATGCCGAAAACTACGTTGACATCGATTAAATCTGGCCCAAATCGTCCTTTGTACCCCGATTGCTGCAATCCAATATAATCCAAGCTGAATGCATTTTTCACATTCCCATTGAGTGATTCAACTACTTGACCCAATCGCAAATGAAGTTTTGATGTCTGCAAACGATTAAAACTTACATTTTTGTGATTGTCAAATGTCCAAAGGACCTGCTTTTCGTCCCTGTGGCGCAAACTGAAAAGAGTCCTGCGAACTATACACAAGCTCGGGCTGAGTTAGAGTGAGAAAATTGAGAAATTGTTTTGTAAATGTGAAACAACTTCAAATGTGAAATCAATTTAGAGCAACCACAGGAGCTGAAAGGATATTCGAGTTGGAAGCTTATTTAGATCCTAAATTAAATTGGCCTTCTAAACGTCAAGTTTCAAATCCTTTGAATGAGTTGAGCCATAATACTTTATAATCATCCTTAGTTAACAAATATTTACAAATTAAATGATTTTGGAAAATAAATCCTTTATAATCCATTAAAATCCGTAGATTATTGAGCACAGGGCTAGCAGGTCCTTAATCCTTATAGATGAACTGCTCGTCTTCATGTCGCTTTTTTGTGTCAATGCAGTTTCAGCAGCTTTTGTAAATGTGTTGCACTAATTCCCGTTTAAATCCTTGGATCGACGACTTCTCGACAGGCTGCCAAGTGGCAACAGCAATGACACAACAACAGCAGGAAGAACAGGAAGAGGAGGAGAGAAGCAGCAACAAGAGAAAGAAGGAGATTTGCCTGCAGCATTTGCGGTCTTGTTGACAGTTTGCATTACAATGACAGGACGCGTTCCCAGTGCCGGGGCGCAGGAGCGTTCAGACATGAGCAAATAAATAAAATCGTATCATAAAACGCCAGTCGTGCAGTCACTTCGGGCTAAGGGCAGGAGGAGAAAGAGAGAGCGAGGAAAATGAGAAAAAACCCCGTTTAGAAGGAGCTTCAAAGTGAAAAGCAATCGTCGTGGTCGTCGTCGTCGTCGTCGTCGCTTCTCCGTGTCTTCCATGTCATGGGTCTGTGGCTATGGCGTGTGAATGCTCGAGGCAAACTTCTTCCTGCCTGCCACATGCCCCGCCCACCTTTTGAGACCGCCCTTACCCACATGCATTGCACTGTGGCACACAAATCGTCTTAGCCCAGTCTTTATTATGTCTTGCTCTTTCCCTTTTATTCTTTTCTCTGGGCCAAATGAAAACCACGTGTGTTTGTTGTGCCTGTGCCCCTTCTCTGCAGCCCAACAACAGCAAAAAAAAAAAATGAATCTCTGTGTTTGTGTGTGTTCTTGTTGTCTGGGGATCCGTTTTTGGTACGTGTGTATTGTGAACTGTAGTAAGCGAAATCTAATTGAGGTCAAGACATGTTTATTGATTTTCTTAAAAGGACTTCCTAATTAGACTCATTTTATTTAATGTCTGTGTTTGCCCTCCCTCTCGCTGTATGTGTGTGTTAGTCCTTCTCCTCGATTGCAAATTGTGCAGCGCCATCACAAATCAAATGGCAATCAAACCTCTCCACCCTACCCTCCCCCTTCAGTTACCTTTTAGCCTTTTTCACAAATGGCAACGAAATGAAAATGAACAAAAAAAAAAGGAAAAGTTAATTTAGAAAAATTATTTCACTGCAACCTTGCCATATGTTGTTGTCTTTTACTATTGACCTCAATACACTGTTATTGTTTCTATGGAGGCACAAATAAAGAATAAAACAAAAAGGCAGAAAAAAAGAAAGCAGGACACGTTGTCGTCGCAGGATGAGGGAAATGTTATGGTAACAAACTAAAATAAAAAACAATTCAAAAGAATTTCGCCAGGAAGAAATAATATAGAAATAAAGAACCTCAAACAAAAATGGGCGCTCCAATATTATGATATGGATATCCTTTTTTAATGTTTCCCTTTGTTTAGCTAATAATTTCATGTCTGCATTTCTTAGACTATCCAGCTACAGGATATGCCGAAGGACCTGCTGAATTCCGACTGCTAAAGAAATAATATAATTGCTTTGAATAGGGTTTGCTATTTAATGGACTCTTATTTTCCGAGTTAATCTTTAATAGCGACATAAAATGAAAAAATGGATATTTTGCAGAATTTCCCTTAGTTTTTCATCACACGATTTTCCCAAGGAAAGTTTCATTGTTGCCTTTAAGGGCATTCAGCTCCAACTTATAGCAATTTGCTGCATAATCGTAAGATCATATAAATGGCTCAACTTCAATTTATAACCCGAGCATATTTTTCAAAGCAGCTAAGAGGCGACACCAGCGCACAAAAAAGGGACCCTCCAATGTCCTGTGCGTAGTTGTAAGAGAGCGAAAGAGAGAGAGAGAGAGGGAGCGAGAGAGAGGGAAAAGCAACACCAAATAAATCAACAGAAACCGAAAGCAAAAAGTGGGTGAGCATTTTCTGGGTGGAAGAAAATGAAGTAACATTTCGACGCTTTAACATTTTTCTGTGCATGTGTGCGTGTGTGTATGGGTGTGTGTGTGGTGTGTGTGCCTGGCGTTGTCCTTTTTATACGTTTCGTGACAGCAAAACGTAGCAGAGAAAAAAACAATAGAAAAATAAAAACAGAAAACAAAATCGTTTTGTTTTCTTATTAAATTCTTAAGAACGAACTTTAAATACCTTTACAACGATATTGAGAATGATAGAGGTGATTTTTAGCTATATATTTTTGATTCTAAACTTGTCTATATGGAAATTAGATCCATGTTTTTAGGCTGTAACTTTTTAAGAATCCTTTTCTAACGTTATTTTTTTAGCTTATCTGCATAGAAAGAGATGTAAGAGCTTAGGTAAAGCTATATAATATTATGATATATAGTAAAAACTGAACATTAGGTTGATAAAATATAGTATTTCCATAGTTCCATTGTAATGAAGATATTGAACCGTGGTTAACGATTGAACATTTTAGATTAAAAGTTAACAGCTGCAAATTTTTTACTGTTCGATTGGGTTTCCTTTTGTATTCGTATACATAATAAATGTAGTATTAGTTTATAATTGAGTCCATATCGCAAAGTCTATCATTAGTGCTATATACCCGGATCCATCAAGGACATAAAATGTGGCATGTGTGTGTCATACTTTTGGTTTCCATAGTCTCCATTGCCATCGAATGGGGCTCTGTTTGCCGTCTGACGGCGCCTTTGCATTAAAAATTGTTCGCTTATGAGCCGCAAATGTTGCGCTATTCAATAAATCAATATTATTTATGCAAAAAAAAGAAAGAGGAAATGAAAAAGAAAAGCGGAAAATAAAAGGATAAAACACAACAAAAGCACAAAGCAGCCAGGCGACACGGACAACAAACATTTTATGTTTGTTTGCCATGAAAAACTTGAACTAGTTCCATTAGACTATTTCTGTGTGTGTGGCTGTGTGTGTGTCCAAGGGGTCGCCTTGGTTTAATGAGTGGCTAGCAGGTGCGTTTGCACCTGGCGTCTCCTACGGCCTTCTGCGCCTTTTAGCCAGGCTAAAACCATTTTTGGCTCTTGCTTCTGGTTCTTGACCACAAAATGTAACCAACGCGCTCTGTAATAAGGTTGATGAAGTTAAGCGTTTCGTGCTGCGTTATATCATGTAATATGCACACACAATTACACACACACAATATGCTACTTATGTATGCACAAGCATGTGTGTGTGTGAGTGAGTGAGTGTGCATGAATATATGAATGAATGAAACATAAGCGAGCCGCAGTTCCCCATTGTTAAACATTTGCAGCAGCCGCAGACGCTTGCTAATGTGTGTGTGCGTGTGTAAGTAAGTGTGTGTATTTGCGTTGTTTGTGTGCTGTCAGTATGTTTGACTTTGTATAATAAAAAAGTCCTCTTTAAAAACATTAACAACTTTTGTAGTACCTAAACGTCACACCAAATGCAAAAAGGCGACCAACACCAGCCACTCATAATTCTCATCTAACTCCTTCTCACACACACACACACACATATGGTGTGTATGAGTACTGTACACACACACACACACACACTCGTACACTCTATATCCCTTGCAGCAGTCAACTAAAATAGCCAACCATAACGCCACCTGCCACAACATAAATACTTTGCTACACTGTAAAAAAATAAATGCGAGTGCAATAAAGATTACAGAAAAATTTTAGGTTGATTTAGAGGTTTAAGCTGAAGCTAATATCTTTTACTTCATCGCTTAACATGTTCGACATTCCATTATCACCATTAACATTAACAACCTCATCGTTAACATGTGAGTCACAAGTCTGTTAACACTCTGTTAACATTTGCAAATGATACGACATGCTTCACATGACTGAGAAAGTCGAAATTTGCATTATCAAAAACAAACTGTTCTTTAGTATATATATATACTATATATGTACATATCTGATATTTATATTTTCATGATGATTTATAGACTACACTCAAAGATATATTTATATATAAAAGGTATCAAAGTTTTGCACTGTGTATTAAAACGTTAAAGTTTTAAACGGTTGCCACTGATACCCGCATGTGGATGCCATGTGTTTCCTTAGTGCTCCCAGCATATCCCATTGGCAAACACGAAACATATACGTATATGGTATGCGTCAAGCCACTTGAACCCCCTTTGGCGTTACGCCCCTGGCTAAATCATACTAAAGCCGCTTGCTGATGTTTCCTGCCCCGTTCCCGTTCCCGTTCTCTTTCTCCCTCTGCTTCCTGGCATGTCGTTTGGTGGTGCTTGCAGCATGGAAATAGTGTCAGCTGAGTGGCCCAACCGAATGCGACAGTATTGTTGCGTGTGAGAGAGAGAGGAGAGTATGGTTGTGGCTGTAAGGGGCTTCCCCACCACCACTTGAAAACCACCTCGCAGACACACGCACAATTATGTTAGCGCATTAACATATTTATAACAGCCGTTGGCATAGATACTCCTTACATTTACATAGAGATATGCACCGCCTGCCTCCTGCCACATGGTAGAGTAACCGGCCAGTGTTTGGTTGAGGGGTGTCAACTAATTGCGGTCGCAATGCGCCTGGACAGGTCTCGCCATATGACTTTGGTTGTCTGTCAGGAATCAATTTGCAAATTTGTATAGGGGCTGCCTTTGGCTGTCAATTTTGAGTTCATTTTCATTTACATTGTCCAGTTGTCCATTTGAGATTTGCCTCGGGTTTGTTTGTTTGTTTATTTCTCCGTCCTGCCCTGCATCCTGTGCTCCGGCTGATTGTTTGTTTATTTCTCTGTCTGTCTGTTTGTTTACTTGTGGCTGTGTTACATTCAAATTCCGAATGCCATTTACACATGTTCAACATGACATAATCGTTTTTTTCAAAATTATTTACAATGTCCCCCCGAAAACTTGAGCGTAAGCATTGATAAACACACACATTTACACACATAAAGACACACACACACACACATACAGCGCTTTGGGGCCTTAAATGACATCTCTGGGATTTGATAATAAACTAATTTGTGCTGCGTTCCTCTCGTTTATTCACACTGAGTGTCATCTCTTTTATTCATGAATATGCAATTAGTGTGCAAATTTAAGTGTTTTGCCCTGCGCTGCTCTATTGCTCTATTTATTATTAACACTAAATGATTTTAAGTACTAGCATTCAATTTCAATGTCTGTCTTGCTTTCTTGCTCGTCTTCCCTCTCTTTCTTTGTGTGTGTGTGTGTATGTGTTTTCTTTTTTGGCATGCGTCCAAATTAGGAAGAAACCTAAACAACATTTGACCCCTAACCAAAAAAGTAGGCTATGAAATTTTTGTCCAAATGCCTCAAAGTCAAACAAGACATCAATTGCTCATGTCAAAATAACAAAATTACAAATAAAAATTGGGTCTGTGTCTCTGTCATGTCAAAGAATTTTGTGTAAATTTAATAGACAAGAATGTGCACTTCGAAATTCCCACAAAAAATACCTATAAAGGACATTTAAGGAAGTTCACATGTATTCGGAATGTTGAGAGAAAAACTGATGCGATCCTTAGAATGTTCAGCCGAGAGTATTAAATAGATGAACACAGATTTAATACAGATGTTAAGCTGTTAAATAACAACAGAACTATGTTAGTTAATAAGCAAGTTTGCTGATTAATAGCTTAGTTAACAGTGTATATATGATATGAATCAACCTGTTAGGTTTAACAGAGTAACTTAACAGAGGTAGCAGTATAACAGCACATTCATTATTAAGAACTGTTAAGCAACAGAGCTTCCCACTGTTAAGCGGAAAAGAACTTAGCTCCTAATCATACTTAATATTCCAAGTTTAATTTATAATACTTCGAGCATTCTTTATTAAATAGATGAAAACAGATTAAATACTGATGTTGAGCTGTTAAATCACAACATAGCTATGTTAGTTAATAAGCAAATTTGCTGCTCAGAAGTTTACTTAACAGCCCATCATTTAAATCAAGTTCTTAGGTTTAACAGAGTAGCTTAACAGAGATATTACTATAACAGCAGATTCTTTATTAAGAACTGTTAAACAACAGCGCATCCTTTAATCACAGCTGTTAAGCGGAAATAATATTATTTCTTGGCTCCTAGTGATACTTAATATTCCGAATTCAGTTTATAATACTTCAAGCTTATTTAATTTATATTATTATGGTTCTTTTTTTTACTATTTATAATAAATATTTTATTCTTTAAATATATTTTGTTTATTATAATTATTCTGTTCGTCATATAATCCCTTTATTTTTATATGTAATGTAATATTGCTTATTTCAGTTAATTTGATTTATTTATAAATTATTATATTTTTTTAATTGATTGAATTGATTTAATTTATTTATAAGAATTGTTTCTTTTACTCTAATTATATTTATTCATTATTATTATTTTATTTATTATATTTTTTATATATTATATATTATATTTTATAACTAGGCTATTCTAGATATTATTTTAGGTTTTTTCTTATAATTATTTTTTTTACTATATAATAACTACATGTTTAGATATGAAATTGTCTCGAAACAAAAATGAAAGTGAACTTTCGAGCAATTTGCAAGAAATTTCACAGTTTTACTTTCAAACCATGTTTAGCATCTTCAGATTTAACTACCATATCATAGTATACCATATACCAGACCGTAGCATAGCATATCATGTCTTGTCATATAATCTGCAACAATCTTAATTATAATTGATTGAAAATAACTTTCGCAAGCGGCAACAAAATTCCACAAATTAGTTTTCAACTCTCGCCACAGTTGGAAGTACGAGAAGTACGAGTACTTCAGGCGTTAATAATTAAGTTTCGTGTTAAAACATTTTTGGCTAATTAGCGTTACAAGTTAATTGAAAATGTATTGTGGGGATTAGTTTAGGAGACCAAAAATCTGTTGCCGCCCTCTCGTGATGGTCTAATAACTGGGCAACTACTTATAAAGAGATTTATAAAGATTTACAAAGACTTAAAGCCGACTTATTAATAGACGCCTCATTCACTTTGTCTCATTTCTCATTGCAGTTCTTCACACCTCGGCGAGTTTAGCGTTAAACGAGAGTTGGGATCCAGACGTCAGGTGAGTCCATCTATATACATAGTAAAGTATATAGAGATTAATTTGTTATTCATCTTTTGCAGAGACGATATGGAAATGATGTTGAATAAAATAGTTCCCGAAGGTTTGCCCTACAGGCATTCGTGCGAAGGACCCGATGATATGGTAGCTATATCTATGACAATCAATGGTTATCTTTTGGCTAACTGTTTCCCTTATCCCTTAGCCCGCACACGTGAAGGCCTGCTTTTTGGGCAGCTCACTGACAATCCCCATAACCGATGGCAAACTCTCGCTGGGCACATGGCAGGGCGTTTGGCTGTGCGAGCATCGGGATCAGGCCGGTAGCCGAAAGCTGGTCATAACGTTAACCGGTTGTCCAAGGGAGCAAGCTGTACGCAGTCCGTTGTCACCTGTCTCGCCCATCGCCAGTACGTCCAGTTAGGGGCGGCCTCGCTCCACCCGCGACAGCCGGTAATCGCGGGGAGCGACAATAATGACATCATTTCGTCGAGGAAGTTGATTTTACAAAAGAATTTAGCTAGGGCCACCGCACAGCAGCGAGCAGCGGCCGTTATTGCCGCTGGCCGTGGATTAATTGGAGCAACTACATCAGCAGCAGCACCGGCGCCACCAGGTGTTGCAGCTCTTGATAGTAAAACGAACCGCTTACTCTTGCGTCAGCGGCTGCATTTAAATCTCAATTTGAATGTAACGGAAACGCTTCAGGACGGCGTTGATATTGATGATGTTGATGAGGATGTCTGCGATGACTTGGAGGACGATGATGATAATTATAATATTGATAATAATGATGATCGCATCGTTTTCAATATCGCAGATGTCGTCGATGCTCAGGGCAGTGGGCGTCGCCATGTTGGTGATAATTTACAAACCGTCACAACAGTGCCTCAAACCAAACAACAACTAAGACATAAGATCACAGCAGCAACAGCAGCAACAACAACAACAACAACCAGCTCATCAGCAACATCAAGCGCATTAGCTAAATTCAATCGCATTATCGAATCTGTAAATTTGGAACCACATCGTGCCTCAGCAACGTTCAGTAGCGCAACGCTGCAGCAACGTTTAGCTTTGGCCTATCCAGAGTTACAGCAACAACAACAGCAGCAGCAGCAACAACAACAACATCAACAACAACAACAACAGCAGCTGCAATACGATATGCGCAAAATCGACAACCTCCCACGTAGCACAGGTCGTGGCCTTGCCGCCGTTAGCACTCCATTAACATTGCAAGCACTAGATATAATTAAAACCAAGACGGCGGCAATGGAGCTACAAAGACAACAGCAACAACTGCAGCAGCATCAACAGCAGCTGCTGCAGCACGACGCAGCTAATCAAACGTCACGGAATGATGTACATTATTTGTTGAAACAGTTAAATAGTTTTAGTGATATAGAAGAAATAGAAATTGTTGATATGAAGCAAAGACAGCAGCGACAGCAGCAGCAACAGCAACAGCAACAGGAGCAACATAAGCAGCAGGAGCAGCAGCAGTGGCAACAGCAAGAGCAACGCACAACGAAAACTGCTGCTGCATCTGCCCAAGCGACAGCACCAGCTGCAGCCAGCTCACTGGAGCTAATGCCAATGTCCAGGTCGATGCAGCCCATACCGGGCTCGCCATCGACACAGTCGCACAAGGGCAACTTTATGGGTTATAGCGGAGGAGCCGGTGCAGGCAGCTCTACACGCCTGCAGTTCGATGACTATTTATTTGAATCCTGCCACTATTTGGAGACAAACTATTTTGCCGCTACCTATCGCACTGCCATGGTCGAGAGCTGCTCGCATGAGTTTCGCCCCTCGACCACAACGCCAACGAGTTCACGTTCCGATTGCTTTGAGCTGCACGAGCTGGAGCCGCCAAGCGTTATATGCAAGGCGGCTCCAATGCTGTCATCATCGCCGCCACCCTATCAGGCTGAGGTGCGCATGACCAGCAGCGGTGTGCAGACAGAGCTAACGGTCGACTCACTGGCTCAACTCAGCAGCAGCCCAAGTTCAGGCAGCACGCCACGTGTGCCGCCTTTATTCATATGCTGTTACACGCCCATCGATCGATGGCGTGCACGACGACTGAGAGCGGCAGCTGCCGCCAAACGTGATGCCCCAGAAAAGAATGGACATGCTGTCTGACACACGACTAACCAACAAACTGACTGACTGACAAACTGACGAACTGACTAACACTGTGTCATGTGTGACAGAGCTGCGCTGTTTCATTTGCGATATCAACAAAAGGTTCCATTTCGAAGACAGTCGTTTAATATACCATAAACACTCCGCCTAATAATCATTTTCAAGACAAGTACAATTTTTTTATATACACTCTCAAACACACACACACACAAACATTGTCAAACACAATCGCACATTTTTGCAATACACTCAAAATAAAACAAAATAAATACATTTTTTATAGACTAAAATTGCAGAGAATCCGTTGAAATGTTGTATAATTAATGAAATGAAATGAAAAGCAAATTGAAATACGAACAACAAGAATTAATCTGTAATTGAATTGTTTCAATAAAAACAAAATAAGCAACAAATTTATTGCAAAAATAATATTGTTAAAAATGCGCAAAAACAATTTGTAGCCAGGCAAGAATGAGATAAAATGAGAAATAGAAAGAAAGATTGAGAGAGAGCTTGTATAGTAAGTTGTTTAATAATTAATAATTATTATAATTATAACATGAGCATTGCATTAAACAATACATTAATAATACTGTAAAATGAACAGAAGCCGCGTAGACGCCAAATCAAACTTTATATAATGTCAATTTATTTTTTTGTCCGTTTCGTCTGTAAGTAAAAAAAGAAAGAAAACTATATCAAAAAATCAAAATAATAATAGTATTGTTATTTATTTTGTTGGTTTTATTAAAGTTCTGCAAAGATATATCATTGAAGAGAAATATGAATGCAATTGTTACAGCAATTACCACAATAGAATAAAAAATGTTTCTTTGAGTTTTCTGTTGAGTTATTTTTTAAGATGTTAAAACACAAAAAATGAATGAAAAACAAATGAAATAATAATAATGGAATTGTTAGAACAGTTTGTTGGTCGTTTTGTTGTGAACCGGAGAAGCAATATTAGTTCTTAAACTTCTGTAAATCATCTAAAATTTGTCAATTTTGTTCGCAAAGCTGGGCAACACTCAAAAGGAAATAACTAATCCATGAATAAATACAAAAATATTTACATACAATTAAAATATCACTAAGCTTACTAAGAGGACACGCGCTTGAGTTGAAACTTAAAATTATGAATTGGAAATAGAATAATATATTATATTATATCATTCAATTTTATTGTTACAATATTATTATTATTATTTTTGAAAAAGCCTTACATTTTAATTGGGCATATCATATGCTGACATACATAAATTAATTGGAAAGATAGCAAATAGTGAATGTAATTTCAGGTTTTTCAGCTCGGTTCTTCCAAAATGAAAATAAAAACAAAAGAAGAAAACTAAATAACTTTTATGATAACAAAATAACACAAAAGAAACCAAACAAATGCCTTTTACATGCCCACACGTACACTAAAGAAAATGATGGAAAATTATTATAATAAACTAAGCTGAAAATGTTAATCGAATTGCGATCGTTTTTAATTTCACAATTTTTAACAACATGATTGTTGATTGTTGAATGTGAGTTAAAGATCGTGTAACTTGTTGAAAAATAACTGAATGACAACAGATTGTTATGTGGGTAAAAGTTAGCAAAATAATATCTATTGTTGTATGTTTTATTCTGAAGCGCACGAATATAAATAAATAAATAAACTAATTACAAATACAAAAATACAAAATACATGCAAAGAAATGTAGCTAAAGGTAAAATTTTTGTAAACTTTTTGATATGTGATGATGATTTGAATAAATTAAAACCACAAAAATACAAAATTTGCATAACTTAGCTATAGATATTTAAACTAATAACAAAACAGAATACATATAAATGTATATATATATATATATATATATAAATATATAGATATATATGTGTATATATATATATAAATATATGAAAATAATGTAGCGCAACGCAAAATTTAGTGCATATAATACCAAGAAAATGAAAACAATATGAACAAATGCTAGTTAAAGAATATATATTAAAAAAGAAAAAGAAAATCAAAAAAAAAAAAGAAAACATGGAGAGAACTTGTTATACAATAAGTGTAGTCTCGGCAAGCCGAAGCACATGTCTGGCCCCTCCCTGGGCCCTTAGCAAAATATTCAACGGACCTTTTCATTGTATTCAATGATTTTTTTGTAAACTTAATCGAAAATTCCTTTCGACTGACTATTTCCTGGTTGGAGGTGGGGGTTGAAGGAGGAGGGGCTATATCTAGCAATATTCATGGCAATTCAATTGTATTAACGACATTGATAAATCTGAATGAAGTGTAAGCAAATAATTTAGCGAGCATTTTGTAGGAACGTGTAGTTAAAAACTATATATAATATTTATCAAATTGAATAGTAAATCTATGTGCATAAGTAGCAAATTATTCAATTGTAAATAGATTTTTAATATACACGTTGGGTTCATTGTGTTTTGACCAGATGATGAAACGATCAAACGATTAAACGATGAAACGAATGTTGATTCAACTACGAGTATTGCAATATTAGATTGGTTATCATTTCGGTCTCTCGAATACTTACAACAAAACTGTTGACAAACACACACACACACACACACACACACATACAATCAGACACACACGAAAAAGCTTTAAATAATTTAATTACAATACATTGTGTACATAGATACATTGATGTATATTGTATTAACGGTAATAATTTTGATATCATTATCATTGATAAATTCCATTGTAGATACATACTTACTTGTATTAAAACAAATTAATTAATTAACTAGCCAGCTAAGTCAATGTCGCCTAATGTGAGTTCTATAAGCATAAAATAAAAACATAAAAATACCAAAACACACACACACACACACACCTATTTACTATACAAAAGAAAACGCAACTACTTTTCAAAATAACAGAAAAAAATAAAACAAAAATCGAAAAATATAAAAGCAAAAACTGAAACAGGCCTGCAACACAACAATACACACACACGCACACACACACACACACATACTCGACACAACAAGAACAACTGAAACACACGAAGCTTTTATAAAACTATTTAAATATATATTTAAAAAAAGAAAAAAAAGAAAATAAAAAATAAAAATAATAATCCTGCCAAGTAACATTCGAATACCTGCTTGATGAAGATACACCCGCTTTTGCTAAAGAAAAACAAAAAAAAGAAAAGAACTAAAACTAAAAGGAAAACCAAAAAAAGAAAAAAAACTAAAACGAAAAATTTAATAAATAAATACAAGAATAAATGAAAGGCTAAATACGATTTTTATACTTTCGATATAATGATTTTTTATACTAAACGTAAAACTCTTTGAAAGTGAAACAAAAATATATAAAGAAAACTGAACGATTTTTTGGGGTATCAGCAGAAATCGAGTACACAAGATTTGAGTGTAACGTATTTTTTAAAACGGATTGATATTGATTTGATGCAAAAATCGTACTTATAGTCACATTTATATATATATACACATATATATATGTAAGCCCTAACTGCAACTATGGAACGAGAGCACAAATTTTGTTGAACAAAAACACAAAAAGCTAAATACCAGGAATCAAATACTAGGTCAAAATCATTAAGTTTTTTTTATAATCCACTCTTTAAGACAGCCCACTCACACATACACGCAAACAATCACAAAAACCAACATGAAATCAAATATATATATATATATATACAAATCCTCAACTAAATATATAAACATGTATGTATGTATTTAGCTAAAGTGTCGCACAAATCGGTCACCAACGTATGCTTTATGATACTCCTCCCTTCCAATTCCTCCCAATCATTTACCTTTACACTAAACTACAAGAAAAAAGATTACAAACCGCAACGCCAGCAATTTCTAATTAAAATATCACATATTTTCAGCCTATAAACGCGATTTTTGTACTCGTATTCGCATACAATTTGTAAATATATATATTTAACTAATTTTACCTTAAAACAAAGAATTTCAAGCATATTCATTTTATAAACTTTAGTTTTTTCTCCTAATTGCATTTGTATATGCACAATTTGTTTCCAAAATATTAAAGAAACCCAAACTGGGTAAGGGAGGATGTTACCCTAACCCAAGTGAACATGGTGCATATATCTATCATCTATGTATTAGATATCAAAGTATATAAGCAGAAAGCATACTTTAACGAAAGAAATGGTCAACTACAATAAATGAGCAAGTGGAGAAAAGAATATTAAAAATGAACTAGTGCAATAAATAACAAATTATTCGGTATAAATGTAAAATTAAATACATTTAAGTAAACGCTTTGTAAAATACATATAAACAATTTATTAAAAATACAGAAAGAGGAAAAAAAAAATGAAAAACAATAAAAAAAAATGAAACACTATTGAGTAATAAAAAGCGTTATGCATTGACATTGACACACGTGATTCGATATCTCATCTTATAAGCATAAATCAATAAGATAACAATAAAGAATAAATTAAAGAAACATCTCTTTTTATAATCTTTACAAGTTTAATTTCCATTATAGTAAGTATCATCCGTACAATATGTGCTTCAATAATTTATCTACTTATTCGGTTTACTGTATGGTTCGTCCAACACCATCGAATATCTTCTCCTTGTGGTCGGCGGCATTGGCGCGTGCCTCATAGTTGCAAATGGTCACCCCATGATGATGTGCCTCAGTAAACTCGCCTCGAAGACCTAAAAGTATGTATTACTTATAACATATATATATATCCGTATAACTGGACCATCTTACCAATATAATAGATGCGCGTGTTGTCATCACCGAAATTGCTGGGAAAATATAGCGACAAGTGATGCACCGAATTGAAGGTAACAACTCTGAAATAGCTAAAGTTAGAAAACTGAATCATTCATATAAACAGCTACCTACTTAGGTGAGTATTCTATATCTCCGCGAATATCGCGCGTCAGCTCGAATTCCTGATCCGCTTTGGCATTTACGTCATCGAACGTCATCTTTGGGCGATTCTTGAAGCTGTAAACAAATGAATCTCATGATTAGCATTAACATTGTAGTTAAGTTATTTGAGACTTACACTTTGACCCTGTTTGGATGAGAATCATCATTGGCTCCGCAAATAATAATCCCTTTGAGCTTTATGTTGCCAGTAAATGGTATATTGAATAAAAGCTCCGCATCAGCATCGCTTTGTACATACTGAAAACGCAAATAGAATATATGTTCAGCTAAGGATGTCTATTTCACTGCAAGGCGTACCTTGCTGACATCCTGGCGGTTCTCGTATGGCTTAAAGACGGTCTTGCCGCTGCCGTCGCTCTCCTCGTTCAAACACTCTGTATTTTCAAGGTCGATTTTTGTATACAAACTGTACTCGATGCCCATTTCCAGTGCATGGTCCACGTCGGAGGCTTCGTGGCTGCAGCCGCGTCCATGGTCATGCGAATGTCCGTGTGGCATTTTAATAAATATTAAATTAATACAATAAATATAGCAATGTGACAAGAATTTAATGCAAGTAATTGTTGATTGGAATTTTGCGACCTTATCGATACGACTGCTTATCGATAGTTTTTATAATACGCTGTTAGTGATACTCCCGCTGGCGATGAAACATTTTATCTCATATATCGGCTGATTGGAATAAACTCGTATAGGCTTGACTACTTAAACATTTTATTTAATTAACATTGCAATTGTCAGATATATACATTTAAGATTAAATTTAAAGTAATTTGTTTTCGTGTTTTGTCAAATCTGATTAATAATAGATCGTATTATTTATAGAAACACATTTGGCTGATGAAGTAGTTTATGGCTGTTGCATAACAGTGCGGACATATTGAAGAGCATCTGCGTTTGCCAGGATTCCCATGTGATCGACACCTAGTAGTGCCAATGTGGATATGTGGGAGCTCGTATAGCCTGTCCAGTGCTGGCAGGCGCGTAGGGAACGTTGGTTAACTGTACCATCACCTGGTCCGAGTATAAGCTTGGGAGTTTGTCCGTTTATGTTATCCTTTTTGTATTGTAATCTGTCAGTTGAAATAATTGTTAAATATTTTCCTTGGGTAAGCGATTTTAGTATTACCTTTCCACTGTGTCAACACCATCGCCATAGAGGCAGTGCAGCTCTACGTCTGGAGGAGTAAAGTTTTCTGTGTAACGTATCGTGTCCTTGCGCATTTCCCAACCCGTCTGGTAGTCAATGTCGTTGAAGAATTCCTCCATCTGTGCCATAGTATAGTTTCGCGACGGAGTCATTGCTAGCACCTCAGAGGGTTTCCAGAATAGTGGCGATGGCAGAAGCCAGGCTGTGGAGGGATGCGATATTTGCTCGTCGCGTAGAATTTTAGCACTTAACGCAAACGAATCCAAGTCGTCGCCCATAGCAAACACCTTGACGGCCTTTATGCTGCCTGCCCAGGCGCCACCCAAGCTAATCAGCCGGCGCACGTATTGGTTTTTCCACTCCAATGTTTGTTGCTGCAGGAATACAAGTGTCATGGGACTGCCCATGCTGTGCGTAATGAATGTGACGGCTGTTTGGTTATTAGCCTCATACATATCCTCCACAAGCTGTTTGAGATCGACGAAAAATTGCTGATTTTCATCTGGAAAGCCGGGAAAACTTTACAATCTGCATATAATTTGCATATAATTCACTTACTTGGGGCTCGGCGAAAATCATAGGGTGCTCCGCGTATATTATGATGACGTTCATAGCCCAGGTCAACGAGTAAATTGGCAATGTCCTTAAAATATGCGCCAGCCTTATTTTTAGTAGGATCAATCCATTCCACAACCTCTGGATTACCCCAGCCGGGTATGCGCGTCTCTACGCCTGGAGTATTGTGCGTTGTTCGTGTAGCTTTATCATAGTAGAGCTTGACATTATCTATCCAACAGTAAACCATGGGTATGACCAACTGCTCCAGATCTAGCCATAGATTATACCAGTCATGTTGTTTTTCGCATATGAAATATGGTGCATACGATTTGCTTAACCGAGCTTCCAGTTGAGAACCGCCATCGCCAGGTACTATAATATATTTATATAGAAATGTATAAATCAATTTGACCGTGACCGTGATGAGATAACAATCATAGCATGTGATTATATATATTGTAATTATATATATTGTAATAATCAATGCCTACCAAATATAACTGGCGATAGCTGAGGTTCCTTAGGCGGCGGAGGAGGAGGAGGAGGGTCCTTTCCTTTTCTGCTAAATGGCCAGAAACAGTTGCCCAAACTTAGCAAAGTTGTAAAGAGCAGCAGACCAAATAATATTGGGTTGGTTTTAACTCTCATTTTTATGTTGCGCGTATTCTGCTGAAGACCAACGTCGGACTGAGTGCTCCAAAATGCTCAATGCAGTCGCGCTACTCACTGATTGATCAGATAAAAGGAATTATAAATTGCTGACACAAACAAGTGAATCAGCGCTTAACACTAATAATAACAATGATATTTGATATTCATATATGTATAAACAGCACCAATCAAAAGCAGAAGCTTCAAAGCTTAAATGACCTTTAAAACATTGTATTTAACTTTAACTGTAACTGGCTATATGAACGGTTGTTTTCCGCATCTAAATATGGCGCGATCTGGACTGTCGTGTGATTATTGTTGTTTTAAGTGTTGTGCGTTTTCATAAACAAAGAAGTGTTTTCGTTGTTATTGTTTCTTATCAGAAATTGTTATTGTGATTTTTTTATGCGCAGCTAAATTACAGCTGCTTTGCCAGTGCTATAAATTGTTCTTCTATTTTTGGGTTTTAGGGTATTTTTTCATTTTATTTATTTTTGGTAATGGTCACACTGGACCGTTATTTAATACTCGTATCGTTATGGGATACAGTTAAATAATATAACATAAATATCGTCTATGATAGTTTGTATAGGTAAAGGATTGGAATAATTATTTTTCCTATTAATACCATTATGCTGTTATTAGTTTAAGCAATACCATAATCTTATGTATATTTCCATGCCTTACATCACCGTACTTCGTGCTTGAGAAAAGTATCGATTTGAGCATCGCTAATAATTTGACATATCGCAGCGAAAACATATCGCGAGCACAAATTCTGTCGACTTATCGATACATTTAGAAAACTTCGCAAACGGCGAGCGAGTTTAGCGCGTTCAAAGACGATTTTGTTTGTGAAATTAATAATATCTCCTTTTTAAGTCTGAATTAAAGAAAAGCCACAATGCAGGAGTTTTTCAGCGCGATGCTGCCGGATGTAAAGAAGGAGCTACGTCGCGGGATCATTGAGTGCTCAAAGCGCGGCTTGTTGCATAGCAGCAAATGGCTGGCGGAACTGCATCATGGCCTGAGTGATGTGCATATTGATAATCCAGCCCCGGATGATGACCAGTCGTTTAATGATTGTAAGCTAGAGGGCATTGCATCTGCTGAATACAGCGAATACTATCTGGCCAAGACCTACTACGATGTCCGTGAATACGACCGAGCGGCATACGTCGTAAGGAACTGCGAGTCTCCCGTGCCACGTTTTCTGCATTTCTATTGTACATATATGGCGCGCGAGAAGCGCCGCCTCGACTCCACCACAGATCAAGCAAATCTCGCTGAGCCGAATCAACTGCGTGATTTGACAGATCTGCTGGCTACGCTACGAGCGGAATACGAACGTAGTCGCTTAGATGGCTATGGGATCTATCTGTATGGCGTAGTGCTAAGGGCCTTAAATCTTAATCAAGCAGCTGAGCAAATGCTATTAGCTGCAATACGTTTGGTACCCATGCTATGGTGCGCATATCTTGAGCTATCGCCACTTATAATGGACAAGAAGAAGCTGCTAGGCTTGCAGTTAGGTGGTCACTGGATGCGGCATTTCTTTATAGCGCACACCTACCGAGAGCTATATCTAAACGATGATGGACTGAAGCTATTCGAGGATTTGCAGGCGGCAGGATTTAGCAAGAGTATCTATATAACAGCACAAATGGCTCTTGTCTATCATAATAAGCGAGGTACGTCCAAAACCTAAAAGAAGCCATAATTAAACACACTTCTAAACTTTCTCTGATTCCAGATGTAGATAAAGCTATTGAACTGTTTCAAGCGCTACTTGAACTTGATCCCTTTCGCCTGGACAATGTTGATACCTATTCCAATTTGCTGTTTGTCAAGGAAATGAAAACTGAAATGGCTCAGCTGGCGCACAAGGCTGTTAGCATTAATAAGTATCGGCCCGAGACCTGCTGTGTTGTAGGTGAGTTACAAATCCAATCAAGTAAAGGAGCATCATCTCACCAAATCTGTTCTAGGCAATTACTACAGCATACGCTGTGATCACCACCTGGCAATTTTATACTTTCAACGGTCGCTAAAGTTAAATCCAAAGTATTTGGCCGCTTGGACGCTGATGGGTCATGAATTTATGGAGCTCAAAAACACAAATGCAGCAATTCAGAGCTACCGTAAAGCGGTGGAAGTCAATAAACGGGACTATCGAGCGTGGTATGGCCTGGGCCAGGCCTATGAGATTATAAAAATGCACTATTATAGTTTGTATTACTTTAAAATTGCACATCAACTGCGTCCATATGATTCTCGGATGTTAGTCGCGCTGGGCGAGACCTACGAGAAGCTGGACAAGTGCGAAAATGCGGTCAAGTGCTACTGGAAGGCCTGTGATGTTGGTGATATTGAAGGCATTGCCATGTATAAACTGGCGAGTCTGCACGAAAAGCTGGGCGACCATGAGACAGCCGTCCACTGTTATATAATGTACTGTGAGGACGAACGCGCCGCCACTGATAAGCAAAGCCTTTATCAAGGATTTATGACGCTGGCCAACTACTACGAGAAGAAAAGCGACTACGAGCGTGCCGCCTATTATGCCTACAAGTGCCTAGAATCGGAGGATGTAAGCGAAACAAGATTCCTTATCTGCAAGTGGTTATTAATTATTTTTTCTATAGCGCAAGACGGAGGCCAAGGCGCTACTAAAGACCATTGACTGGAAGCGTAGCAACAACTGGCAAAAGAAATCAAAGTCAGCGGCAGCAGTGGCAAATGCTGAAACCAGTTCCGAGGATGAAATGGAATGGGAACAACTGGATGTACGTGTACGGGTGCCTTTAACTTCCATACCAGATGGTGGAAAGTCAACGTCGACAACAACAACATCCACTGCTAGCTCCCACATGACAACAACGACATCATCATCAGGCCCACCCATCTCTCGACTGCCTCGCTCAATGGCCGAGGGATTGCGTCGAACACATCCAAGCCAAAGAAGAGGCACAGCGCCAGCAGCAAACAGCACTGCAACAGCCATGACATTCTCAACGATCAGCGAGGAAAACCCTGGGCCAAACAACTCAGTTACACCAACGTTGACTACAACAACAACAGTGATTTCGGACACGGCGGAGCAGCAGTCTAACGATGGCAGTTCTATGGAAATATCCACTGTCTCGATCGACTGACCAAAAGAGCAAAAAATTTATGGATATATGTATATATAGATATTAAAAAAGACTCAATTTTGTTTTTTGTATTATATTGAAATTGAATTAATGAATTCGCTCATCCGAGTCTTAAACTATTTACAAATTGATAATCTGAAAACCTAAACAAAATAATTCTAGTCGAATAAGTATTAACTTTTTAACGTAATGGAACTGCAGCTGATGTCCAGTCACACGTTCTCAACTCATCCCTGATTTTGGTGAGCCAAAAATCTTTAGTTGATATATATTTACATATTAATTGTATTTCCCCTGATCCTGTTAAACAGCTCGTCTGATGCTATAATGCAGACTGGCGTTCAAGGCGATCAGCAGCACCAGCAAAAACAATCCCAGTATAAAGAGATCTACGCTAAACTTATCTTGCGACATGTTGAAAGTGTCCAGGAACATTTCCGGCGATTTGAAAATGCAAAAAGTCGTTTCACAAGGCAAGTCACCACGTCCATAGCCGTAAATGGCACGCATCAATCCCTCGAAGGTATATCGAAAGAAGGATACATCGCAAATCGGACGCAGAAACCAGGAGAGTTCGCTCAGCCGTATAAAAAAGCCCGAGAAGAGCAGAAACGGTATCGTTATAGTGGGCACTATAAATATGGCCATCTGCATGGAAAGCAACGAGCCACCAATCACGCCTATAAAATGGGCAATCAAGGCGGTCATCACACAGATGCTCCAGCACATTACAAAGCGGTCCAACTCCACGGGCTGACCAGTCATAAAGTAACTAATGACTATAAACAGTGTGGGACAGATCAACTGCATTGGCAGATCCGCGAGCACTTTGGATATGTAGTAGGCTCTGAGGGAGTACCAACCGTTATAGTACTCCCTGATGAACACTGGCGAATCCTGAATACACAGCAGTATGGAAGGCATCGCATTTCCGGCAAATATAAACAATATGATGAAGAACAGACAGGATACATTGCTTATCACCTTGGCTGCATCGTTTCCTATCTTCCAATAGACCACGCCCAGTAACAGGGCCACCACGATGTGCATAACAACACGCATCTGCACGGCAATCTAGATAAGATGACTGTATGACCTGACCTATGCATAGTTGCCTCTTATGACTACTTACCATGTTCCTGGACATGGAACGCAGATGTCGTTTCAAAAGTACGCACAACTGGTACCAGAAGCCTACCTGCGCCTTGGGGCGTATCAGCTGCGATTCCGAGCTGACCTGTTCCATCTGAATGAGCGCTGCTGAAATGAAATTACGAGAGACAGAAGGAACAGATAGAGCAGTGCGAGGAGTAGGCGTGAAGTTGTGCAAAGAAGTTAGAGATGGAAGCAGAAGCAGTTGAAGATGATCAGCGACAGTTATCGAGTTTACCACAACCAAAGCGAACTTACTCTGTTCATCCGACATTACTGAAACCTTGAGATTGTCGTATTTGTCCTTGTTTTGTGTGATGAGCGTCTCGCAGCGTTGGTTGGATGACTCACTGCCCACCTCCAGGACTAAAGAGGAAACATTACTTCAAACTCCAGCTTTAATCTACACTTCTTACCAAAGTCACCGGGATTGTAGTACTGCGGACAGCTGAAACCTGCCAGATTAAAGCTGTCCAACATATCGCTCTGTGCTCCCACGTAGAGCACTTCACCATGAGCCAGCACCAAGACATCATCGAAGAGCTGCATCAGCCGAGAGCTAGGCTGATGCACCACACACACCACAATCCTGCCATCGTGTGCGAGTCGCTGTAAGTAGCACATGACCTGGTAGCTGGCGACGCTGTCCAGTCCACTGGTGGGTTCATCGAAGAACATTATTGGAGGATTTGTGATGAGCTCAATGCCAATGGACAGACGCTTGTGCTCCCCACCCGAAATGTCGCGCACCAAGGTTTGCCGACAGGAATGCAAGTTGAGCACTCCAATGATGTCGTCCAGCTGGAAGAAAAAGATTGAATGAACTATTCCTCAAGATGATTGGAGGATTCCTTACAATTTGCTGCTTCTGTTGGGCAGTTGTGGATGTGGGCAGCTTTAGGTCGGCAGAGACTCTCAATGTTTCCTCCACGGTGAGCAGGGAGAGCATCACAAAGTTTTGTGCTATGTAAGAGGACATCTTACGAAAAGCGAGCAGATCCCTTGGCTGTCCATTGAGCATGAACTGGCCAGAGACACCGCTCACCCTGGAAGATAGCTCTTAATGCACTGAAGATTGAGACTATTCTTCAATGTACTCACTTGAATCCAGCCAAGACATTAAGGAGCGTGCTTTTACCCGCTCCCGAGGGACCTAGAATGGCCGTGAGACGACCCGCTCGAAAGGCGCCGCAAGCTTCGGTCAGAATTTGCGTGGCGTTCTTCTGGTGTGGAGTCTTCAGGCTGTAGCAGACCTGGCTGAACTGCAGCTCCAATGACTGCTGTGTGGTTAATTTGCTTGGTGCGACGTTATCAGTCATGGTTATTGCCTTAAACTTGGGCTGGTATAGAGCAAAGATCGTCTGTCTACACCTTCGGCTGCTTTAATATAAAATTCGAATCCAAATCCGAATCCGATTAGGGCTGTTGATTGTGGAATTCAAGTGTCCGCGAATATGACGAATATCAACATCGCAATCGATTCTCAATCTGGATTTTATCTTATGGCGTTTCTATCAGATGTAAATAGTAGCTGCCGGTGACCGTCAGATTATACAAAAACCAGACTGGAAGCTGAGATCGTAATCCGTAAACCGTATAAAGACTCAAAAGTGGATCAATTAACTGCATGCGCCCAGTCTGTGGTCAGTCGGTAAGTCGGTGCAATAGCCCTTATGTATTCTATATGTAAAACGATTAGACAGATAACAACGATAATGAATAACTTGTTCCAATGAATAATCATAAATATGTATAGCTCTACATTCTTTTGTTTTGTATATGATATATTGAGAGCGGTATGAGATATTCTTTTATGTGTCTAAAAATAATATTATAGGTCAGTAGAAGATAAAAGAGTATATATCTGTGCAAAGGGAAAAACGCCTAAAAGTCTGTTTGAATATTTGTCTTAAGTTTTTTATAGGTTGCCTTGTATTATAATTCTTATCGAAAACTAATCAAAGTCATAGTCATATATTATGTATGTTATAGATTAAGTTTTGATCTATACATTAGCCTAATCTTTTATATACAAATATTATATATGTACGTGTCTGGAGCTTCGCATTGTAAACTGCACTTGCAGCTGCTTATCAATTTCCAGTTAATGCAAACTTATTCATAAATATACAAATACATATATACCCTGTAATGGGATAGAAAGGGTATGCTAAGCTTATTGGAATACACGTAGAATATCAAATATAGTTTACTTCTCATTACATCAACTAGTCTGAAGTCTGTATCTCTTTGTCCTTCTATATAAATTTATGTTTCTTTCAGGTATGTATAAGCCCAGCTTACAGGGTATGTGCTAGTCTACTAAGCTCGTGTAGAGCATTACTTTGTATTACCTCACAGCTGAAATATAATTGATTATTTATTTAATTCAATCAACTAAGTTGCAGACTAGTTCGTGGGCTCACATTATCAATCCAATTTGCCAATTGATTCAGCAATTTTTATATGATTTACTTTCTATATATAAATATATAGTATATTAATATCTGAGCAGACCTTTTATAGCATTGTTTATTATCTTTTTAGTTGCTTTTATCACTTTCCACTCGTTTTGGCATCATTCAATTAAGTTTTCAAATCGCGTGCCGCTTGCAACCGATCTCTTGCGCCCCTTTACGAACCTCTTCCAATTAGATGTTCATTTTCCTTTGAAATGCAAAATCCAACTGAAACTGTGCGGGCTATTCTTGTTTATAATATTTGATAGACAAACGCAACATGTTCGAGTTGCACTCGTTAAGCAACTTGCATCAGTTCGATCGGGTTCTAGACCCATAGAAGGCAAACAACTGTCCTAATTGGATGCTGGCCAGCAAAAGTGCCAACCAGATGGGTTGCAAACACCTTCGAAGTGAACATTCCAATTGGAACAAATCATTCCACGTTCAGCTCCAACACACGTAGGGCTTATTTTCCTATACTTACTTTGTGATAAACATATTTCAAATTAGAGTTGGAAACACATGCTCCTGAATAATAAGTACCAGCTGTTCTAATTAGAAAATTTGTGACAACGCATTATTCCAATCAGATTCAGTGTACTCTTCTATTATTAAGAAAAACATTGAAGTTTGTGGCTTTTCTTTATGTTTATTGCAAGAATTTTGACCCAAAGATCTACCAGGACTCCAGTAAACAGATTCCCCAGTATTCCATGTCAGAAATCCAACCCAAACCCATTACAAAGCGCGTCGCAGGCACATTTTAAGTGCTCCGTAGAATGCAATTACCATTATTAGCACGTATAGGGATATTACCATAAGATCCGTGCTAAAGTGATCGCCTGCCATATCGAAACCCTCAAGAAACTGCGCTGAGGATTTGAAGTAACAAAATGTCCCATGGCACTCAAGATTTCCTCGCCCATAGCCGTAGATTGCACGCATTAAACCCTCGAAGATGTACCGGAAGAAGGATATATCGCAAATGGGTCGCAGGAAGAAGGAAAGATCACGCATCCGGACGAAAAAGCCAGAAAAGAGCATAAAGGGTATGCTTACAGTGGGCACTATGAACGTGGCCATCTGCATGGAGAACACTGTGCCACCGACTATGCCCACAAAGTGTCCAAGGAGCGCGGTCATCAGACAGATGCTCCAGCACATGGCAAACCGGTTAAGCTCCAACGGCTGACCAGTCATAAAGTAGCCGATGCTTATATATATTGTGGAACAGATCAGCTGCATTGGCAGATCCGCCAGCACCTTGGACATATAATAGGCTCTAAGGCAGTACCAACCGTTATAGTATTCCCTGAGGAACACCGGCGAATCTTGGATGTAGAGCAGAATGGATGGCATAATGTTGCCAAAGAACAGGAAGAGTATTACAAAGAACAGACAGGAAACATTGCTAAAGACTTTCTCGGCATCGTTGCCCACCTGCCAGTAGACCACGCCCAGGAGCACGCCCACAATGAAATGCATAAAGAACCGCATCTGCACGCAAATCTGTGAAATTAACAGGGTATAAGCCAGTGGCCATGGCTCAGGGATTATGCACTCACCAGGTTCCTGGACATAGAACGCAGATTTCGACCCATCAGCACTCGCAGCTGATACCCAAAGTCCACCTGCTCCTTGGGCCGTATTAAGTTCGTGCCAGCGGAGATCTTCTCGGACAAATCTATAAGGGTCACTACATTTGAAATGGAAATTGAAGTGAGTCCAATTGGAGATTAGGTCACCTAAACTATACTTACTCTGCTCATCAACTGGTCCAATCATGCTGCTCGTCAGACTCTCGAATCTGGTTTTATTTCTTGTGATGAGCGTGTCGCAGCGTTGGTTGGATGACTCACTGCCCACCTCCAGGACTAAAGAGGAAACATTAGTTCATACTCCAGCTCTCTTATCTACTTCTTACCAAAGTCACCAGGATTGTAGTACTGTGGACACTTGAACCCTGCCGATTTGAAGGTGTCCAACATATCGCTCTGTGCTCCCGCGTAGAGCACTTCACCATGAGCCAGCACCAAGACATCATCGAAGAGCTGCATCAGGCGCGAGCTGGGCTGATGCACCACACACACCACAATCCTGCCATCGTGAGCGAGTCGCTGTAAGTAGCACATGACCTGGTAGCTGGCGACGCTGTCCAGTCCACTGGTGGGTTCATCGAAGAACATTATTGGAGGATTTGTGATGAGCTCAATGCCAATGGACAGACGCTTGTGCTCCCCACCCGAAATGTCGCGCACCAAGGTTTGCCGACAGGAATGCAGGTTGAGCACTCCAATGATGTCGTCCAGCTGGAAGAAAAAGATTGAATGAACTATTCCTCAAGATGATTGGAGGATTCCTTACAATTTGCTGCTTCTGTTGGGCAGTTGTGGATGTGGGCAGCTTTAGGTCGGCAGAGACTCTCAATGTTTCCTCCACGGTGAGCAGGGAGAGCATCACAAAGTTTTGTGCTATGTAAGAGGACATCTTACGAAAAGCGAGCAGATCCCTTGGCTGTCCATTGAGCGTGAACTGGCCAGAGACACCGCTCACCCTAGAAGATAGTTCAAAATGCACTGAAGATTGAGACTATTCTTCAATGTACTCACTTGAATCCGGCCAGGCCATTAAGGAGCGTTGTCTTGCCCGCACCCGAGGGACCCAGAATGGCCGTGAGACGACCCGCTCGAAAGGCGCCGCATGCTTCGGTCAAGATTTGCGTGGCGTTCTTCTGGTGTGGAGTCTTCAGGCTGTAGCAGACCTGGCTGAACTGCAGATCCAAAGATTGGTAACTGGTTGGACCATATCCCTCTCCTGGCGAGTTGCTATCAATCATTGTGGTTCTATTTTAGCCCAAATCTTTGTGGAACAGCGAATTGGCGCGTTGCAGGCGTCGCTTTGCTATCAACTGCTCGCAAATTCTTATTGGAAAAAGCTTTATGCGACTTGCACTGATAATCTACATCATAATCATCTTCATCATCGACATTGACTCAAGGGGCAATCTTATCACGTTCCATTTCTACTCATATGTCTCTATCTTTGAGCATATTTTATACTATTAGGAAATGTTTTTTCGAAGAGATTGGGTATAAGAGTAATTATAGTAGGGTATTCAGAAGTCGAGGCGAATGAAACAAAATGTTTATTAAATTACAAAAAATGTGTTTTTATTCATTTAATATATAGCTTCATTCATTAATTAAAATATTTACAGAGGCTTAGAACTAGTCAATAGGCTGGGGAGTGGAGGAGGGGCGGGGGGTGATGGTCTTTAATACGATTGTAAAAGAATACAAAATTATGCTAGGGGTGTTCATATAAAGGGGACTTCAATATATATATGTATATATTTACATACGAGTATGTAGTTGGTGTGGAAGTGTAGATCGGAGACCGTGTTCAGTGTATAATTATTTGTGGGTATTATAATCTGATAACCTGATATATATATATCACGATTTCCTTATGCTAAAACGCTGTTCAATTCTTTGGCACATAGTTTAGTTCTCTCTCAATTAAATGCTATATAGGATAGGTATGCTTGGATCCTATAAAATGTGAACGGAATGTGGCATTAGTTCAGGCCGATCTCATCTGGCTAATCTCAGTCTAAAGGACATTATATAGAAGGCTACAATGCGCAGCATTATCAGCAGTCCCAACAGGAAGAAGAACGCCACCTGATAGTCCGCCCGAGACATGTCCAAAGCCTTGAGTATATACTTTGGTCGGTTCAGATGGCAGTACATCTCCCTGCAAACCAGGTGCTCCCGGCCGTAGCCGAAAATGGCCAACATGGCACCGTCTAGACTATATTTAAGAAACGATATGTCAAACATCCAACGCAAGTAGACGGGTGCATCCTTTTCCTGGAGGAAGAAGCCGCTGAACGTCAGAAAGGGGCAGATGAAGAACGGACCCAATATGGCGCCCAGATTCATGCTCAGTGCGGCTCCCACTCCGAGGCCAATGCTCTGGGCAACCAGCGCCGTCATGAACACAATCAAAAAGAACATGCCAAAGCGCCAGAACTCCAGGGGCTGACGGGTCATCAGATATGTGGGCACTATAAACAAGGCGCTGCAGATGATCTGTATGGGCAGATCCGCCAGGGTGATGGCCACGTAGTAGGCACGCAGGGAATACCAACGATTGAAATGCTCCCGCGAAACAATCGGAAACTCCAAAGGAACTGCAGGAAAGGATCACATCAATTAGATAGATATAAAGAATGGGTTCAGTGGGAGGACTTACACTTGACCAAAATACCAGAGAAGGCACAATACATGATGAACATGATGGTATAGAAGACATAGCGGAAGATGTTCATCGAGTTGCCTGCATCGTTGCCAATGCCGAAGTAAATGAATCCGATGAGCAGACCAATAGCCAGATGTATACCGAAGCGCATGGTGGTCAAGGAGCTGTCGCGCCAGATGAGCAGGAAGGTGCGCAGGAGCAGTATGCTCAGCTGGCGATAGAAGGGTGTGGCATAGATGTTCTCCCGCTTGCAGAGATGCGTCGGATCCAGCTCCAGCGTGGGCATGGACATGCTCGGTTTCGATTTCTTTTTCTTTGGCTTCTGCTCGCTGGCATCCGATTTGCTGGTCAGCTCGTTATCCTGGCTATCCCAGATGCGTGAGGACAGCTCATTGATGGGTGTCAGTGGCTTGAAGTTGAAGCAAGGTGCGGCATGCGGCGCATTATGCGACATGACAGGCGCCGTCACCGGAGTCAGCAGTCCAGCTGCCATCATTTGCTCTGCAAGAAAGAGATTGGATGAGTATGAGAAGGATTTCGTACGCATCCGCTTCGATATTCAATGCCTTACCAACTTTCTTCATGGCCGCCATCTGTGCCACGCGCGCCGACTTGCTCTGGCGATAGTCGTCGTTGCGTCCATTGTCCATCAAAGCAATCAGCTTGTCCACCTGCCGCTCCTCCTCCGTATCATAGTCATGCGTAGCTATTTCCATTACTAAAAGCAAAAGTTTAGATAACTTTCCTTCGACTTGAATCCTTCCATTCACTTACAATAGTCTGCGGGGTTGTAGGACTCGGGACAGTGCAGATTGAGTGCACCCAGAAAGGGCACCAGATTGTGTGCGCCGCCAGCATAGATGCACTGCCCATCCGCTATGGCATAGAGATGATCGAACATGGAGAAGGTCAAGGCGCTGGGCTGATGTATGGTGCAGATGACGTTGCGACCCTCCATGGCCAGTTTCTTGAGCAGAGTTATCAGCTGATTGCACGTGGTGCTGTCCAGCCCAGTGGTGGGTTCATCCAGCACCAGCACGGGAGGATTGTTGACCAGCTCCAAGGCAATGGCCAGACGCTTCCGCTGTCCACCGCTCAGATGACCCGTGCGTGTATTCCGATTATCGTACATGCCAATCGCCTTGAGGATGCTCATCACACGCTCCCGTTTCTCCGCTGGCGTCATGTGTGTCCCAATCTTAAGATTGGCCGCAAAGTGCATGGCTTCTTTGACGCTCAGGAACGGCTGCAGTGTCGTATCCTGTGTGATGAATGCCACATTTGGCTTGAAAGCCTTGAGGTCACGTGGTTTACCATTAATCCAAAAATCACCCGTATAGCCATAAGGTCTGATTGGAGAATGAATATATACATATATGCTGGTGAGTAATCGAAGTGAAGTTGGCTTAAGTCTGGGGTTACATTACGTATATCCTGAGAGTATATTGAGCAGGGTGCTCTTGCCCGCACCAGAGGGTCCTGCAATGGCATTCAGCTCGCCCGAACGGAAGAATCCTGTCAGGCCCTTAAGTATGTCTTTGCTCTCTGCAAGAGAAGAGAAGAGGCAGCCGTTGTGATTATAATTCCAATTGGAATACTTCTGAACTTATAAACATTATCAATTTCTGTTACTCTTTGAAAACTCGTCACTTTTCACCTAGCTAAAGGTTCACATAGTTTCAATATGTCTTATATCCTTATACAGTAATTGAGCGATGTACAGTGAAGACTCTTTAAGACGAACGCTCTAAGCTTACCAATATTTATCTGTTTAGATATCTTCTGTGTATTGAAAATGTCTTTCTGCTTTACTTTTCAAACTGTTCACCTAATATTGTAGTTGAGTCCTTTATGGGAGGTGTTTACTGTAGTAGGTGACATCACGACAATCCTTAACCCAATCAATATATATTCCAGGCAAAAAATTGTATTTAATTTTAAGTTTTATTGCTTGTTGATTACGCTTTAAGCATATCATGTGGATAGGTTCGGGATAAAGAAACTTCTCTCAGGGATAAACTTCTAACTGTTTTAAGTTCGATCAGAGAGGAGTATTAGGCAGGGTTAGGGTAACATGGAAGAAGGCTTAGATCTTGTATTGAAGCGGATTAGCTATATCTATCTATATACCCTTTGGCTGTCAGGAATTAACCCTTTTGGCTGTCACTGTCCTGCTGAACATAGGTAGATTCCCATATAACCCTGATATCCACTAGCTTTATTCCTTCCAATCTGCTCTCTGAAGTTCTGCTTTCTTATCCAATTGGATTTTATTATGTAAAGCATCTGTGCTTAGGTCTGACTTACCCTTTGGCTGTTAAGAATTAACCCTTTTGGTTGTCACTGTCAAATGAATCTTAGCTGCATAGTACAGCATCAGCTGCAAAGATAGATTCCCCCCATATAACCCGGATATCCACTAGATTTATTATTTCCATGCTGCTTTCTATCCAATTGGATTATGTATACCATCTGTGCTTAGGTCTGATTAAACCCTTAGCTTCAGCTACACGGATGCATTCTCTAGCTCAGATATAGTACCAACTTTCATACAGGTATTTCGATCCCTGAACCATTCCAATTGGATTCTATTATAAGTACTAACTTTATGACGATGACTAGATGGAAACGTAAACAGGAGCTTGCAACAAATTAATTGGATTTTATTGAATGGATTTAGCTAATGTAAAATATTGAATAATTGATTATTGATTGATTGAGAATGAAATGTGAAACGACTGTTGCTACGAGTAGAGTAGAATAGTTCTTCCAGCACCACTTGTGCTCTACTTAGTTATAGTTGATAAGGTGGGAGCCCGATTTCCCATTAGCGTCTGTTCAATGTACGTTAATCGGCTTTTGCAGTGATAATGCCATAAAATAGAAAAATTAAAGGAAAAAACAAAAGCAAAAGCAAAGCACAAAAAAAACGAAAACATCAGTTTATATTGGAGAAGTGAAGGCGTTTGGATTGTGAGCTGTTTTATGGCATTTTAATACTTGATATTTGATACATTGTATTTTAGAGAACCTGCCTTGACGGTAATCTGTCGATTATCTTAGCTACAGCTGCGACTATTTGGCCAAATCGGTTAATCGAGCCAACATTTTCCAACAAACACACGTCTCAAGCATTCTCTTATCAGACCAATTTGACATTTTTTTTCTTCTTATCAGCGCGGCTATTTTACGAGCCAAACCAACAGGTGCATGACGCGTTTTTTGCTAACGACAATACGTGAAAATATATATATATATAGTCTGGTTATATGCCCAGATGTTGGTTATGTTCCTAATTACCTGGCTAAAGCCTATATCTATTTATTGCACTTATAAACCGAACCGTTAACAGGAAGCCATTAGCTTTCATCACATGGCCTTGTTCTTGACATTGCACATGTCGCTCAGTGTAAGCTGATCGAAGATTAGGGCACTGACTGGTTGAGCTCGTGCTGGGTCCCTGTATTGGTATCATTATCAATTGTCTATAAGGTACACGAAAGTGCATATATACTATATATGTATATATGTTCGTAATCTAATGCCTGGCTAAGCAGATTATTGAATTCAATTGAATCAAAATAAAATCTAGAGAACACTTAGAAAGAATCTAAAACTTGCACAGAACTTTTATGCTCTACAGAATACGATTTTTTAATTATGCCTTATATATCTATATAGAACTGAGAACTGAGGGAATTTCCTTGATCTTAAGTCACGCATAGCCTGACAACAATATCCGCCCTCAGTCAGTTCCGTATATAGAAAAAACACGCTACTATTTTAATTATGATCAAAATAATTAAAATCTAAGTACTATATGTATCGTGATTTATGTATAAGGCCAGAGTTCTTGAGTCGGAACAAAGAATATTATAAAAATATCTAAACAAAAACAGGAAAAAGTTACGACAATAACAAAGAGACTTTTCTTTGAGAAAAGTATAAAAAGCAGATGTTAATCGGATTATAATGTCTATATATAGCATATATATACCTTTAATACGCTTCAAACTGTTGAATCCATTGAAGTCACGTGTGTAGATTGAAACCTATTCTTATTATCAGTTATTGCACCCATTTTATATATATATATAATACTATATATAAAACTGTTCTATAAGGAACTTGTTTTTCAAGTGCAGCGTGTACTCGGAACTGAACAGTTTTGTTTTATTTTTAGTAATACGTAACGACCAGACGAACCCAAATGAAGTGCAAAGTTTTGAATAGATAAGCAAGAATAGATAAGTTCGTGCTTTTCTTTCTTTTTTTGGGAACCTAATGGATGGTTCCCAGTTCCCAATTCCCAATTCCCAATGAACTTTATCCGAAAAACACAGACAACTCATTCGATGTATGAGTCATTTAGCGACACGTGTTATCGACTTTATCAGATCTGGGGGTCACATATATAACATATATATAGTATCTGTAGACAATCTATTATTGTATGTAAATTATTTGGCTCTTAGTTTGTCAGCTTTAAAGTACCCAAAGTACTCGCAGTACTTCAGTCAAACTAGTTTATTTGACAGACTTTCGGGGTGTCTGCTTAAAGTACAAAACGAGTTTTGGTTCCGTTTAAATTATTTTACACCAAGGTCGCCAAAATAATAAAAAACTTTGAATTAAAGGCAGAAACCACGCAGTACGATTATATACGGAAACCCATGTAAACAAAGCCTATTAAGTATTTGTCGTAGCTCTCAGCTCTTATCGTCTATAATATTATATATATGTGTCATATACTGCTCTTACAACCCTCGCACTACCAAATTGTTATGCAAATGTTACAATCGCATTTGCGACCTCTCGACCCGCATAAACTCATCATTTAACTTTTTCACAAGCTCTGATTTCTATATATATATACGCCTAGTATATATATAATATTCACATTAGATTCGTTTCAGTTTATTGAATAACTGATATCAATATCATTGACCGACCCTTGCACTGCATCACAGTTTTCATTTCTCGGTTTCAATTCGATTTTTATTCGATTTAAATCGTGCTATTCCTTACTCATCATTATCAGCATTTCGTTTCATTATAGTTCGGTTCGTATACCCTGTAATCAATTCAATTGGAAAAACGGGTAGAAATGGATTCCAATTGGGAAGCAGCAGATATATGTTTGTTATATCCAATATGGTACATATATCTATATTATATTGGAAATATATGTATATATGATTATGTTTAATCTATTATATATTTCTTTTATATATATATATATAATATATATTCTTGTTCAGCAACAACAAAATATTGGATCTATCCGTTTTCCAATTAGCTCTAAAGATCAACAGGCAACAAATTGCGTATATACATGTATATCGAAGTGAGAATATATAGTATATATAGAAGATAATATATGTAGTATATCCAACATCTACAGGGTATCTCTCTGTCGTTTATAGCATTCTCACCTAGTTTGTTTGAGCAGGTTGTAGATAAGACACATAACATGTGCAAATGAATTCAAAACTAAATACTTAAGATCGAAATATATAGTTAAATAGTAACAATCACAATCTTAAGAAGTGTACCGATATGTTATATGTATACCCGATTTTATCATATTCTATTAATTTCCTGGACATAAGTACATAAATAGAGAAAAGTTTCTCAAAAGAAGTTTTCAAACATAAATATGACATCATATTTGTATAGAAAACATGTTTATAATAATCTATGGAAGATTTCAACATATAGACACCGATTCATATAATTGTATAACATGTAAATATTAGATAAATAATGAATACGAAATTAGCCACAGGGTTTATAGTAATCGGATATAGCATATGTCATTATTTAACTCTGAACTCAAGCTGAACTAATTCGTTCCAAAAAATAATGTTTATATTTTAATGTAAACCTATAAACTATATATAGTATATATATTTTATGAAGCCTGTCGCCTAATTTGTGCATATTTCGTGGTTATATCAACCGAAACTTGCTGCTGTTCTGGTTATCAAAACACGCAGCGAAGCGTGACTGGCGTTGGGCTTGTCCAAGTCCAATAACACCCACAAAGTCAACGCTGAATACATAATTATAGAGTGTTTCCTAGGAAATATAACATAACTCCAGCCCTCATACTTAGCGGATTATAGACCATGAAAACCTGTGCTAAAACATATCTGGCTAAAAAACATATAAACTTGCAGTTAAATATATTTTTTTTTATAGAAAGCCTTGGGAAGCCTCTTAAAAATGATGTATATTCATAGGAATTTGTTCCACTTACAAAATATGTAAATATTTCTTATTATATTAGTTCTTATTGGAATATGCTGCTTACCCCGCTTGAAGAAACCAATTTTAGTGCTATAACGCACATTATCAAATTGTATATCAATCTTCTTGATCGTTTTGTACTGCTCGTGGGGAAAGATGGATCCAGCGGTGCTGGTGCTGTGAGTGGTGCTGCTGCTGGTATTGGTCCCATTGGCGGTTGTGTGGCTGCCTGGTGAGAGCGGTGTGGATGAGCCTAATGGAGTGCCATAGATGGAGGAGTCGGCCGAGAGGGCGACGCTCTCTGCTTCTGCGAGTGGTGCCTCATGAGGTAACGTTGTTTTTGTTGTTGGTTGAATGTTCAATGTCAGATGTGGTGGACGCTTCGGAGTAAACTTCTTATTAGGTACAGGTGTTGTTGGACGAACTGTTGTTGGTGTTGTGGCACTCGGTGGCTTTACATTCGTTGAAATGTCCGTTTCGGAGAGGGTTTTGAGATTGTTTAACCGTATGAGGTCATCAGCCACGCCCGTCACAGTGGGCGAAACAGCACTCGCCAAACTCCAACTGGACATTTTTTAGTTATTTATTTTTCTTTAAACAAATTTCCGTTTGATCTCTTAGCCTGGGTGTGTGCCCAAACCATCAATTATAATTAGTTGTTAATTAGAACAAAAATTGTTTCTATATCTTGTGTCAAGTGCGAGTCAAATTTGATTATTCTTTCTAATCTCTTAACTCATTCAACTTCTGTTTTGTTTGTGTTTGTCGTCTGCTAAGGGCGAAGTGTGATAAAAAATATTTGAATAAATATTTCGTGATAGGAAAAAGATGAAAACGAAAATGTTGATGACACCCGTTGTTCTTGTTTGTTTATTTGTTTCTGTTTTCTGTGTTTCTTTTTCGGTTTCGCCTTTTGAAGAAAACCTAATGAGCGCAAGTTCTAATAAGCCTATACTGCTTGCGTGCGTGTAGGCTGTCTAGAGAGTTCATTAGCATTGACTAGGAAATACAAGAAGAGCGCAGGGCGCTGTCGTTCTTGCTAATCAGAACTTGCCCCAAAACAAGTAGGCAGAAAATAGCACAAAAGAGAGCTAAACTAAGCGACACAAGAACTTTTCGATTTCGTTATGCTGCCCGCAGCAGCAGCAACATTTGTTATTTTTGTTTTTGCTTTATTCACATGTTCGCACGTGTTGCTCAACTTCACGCTCTCTCTTGACAGCTCTACCTCCTCACTCTTCTTATTACACTCTCTTGAATCTCCTGTTGCCAAATGATCTCCTTTACGCAAGTATCAAAGTTTAATTGCAACATTTGTTTGACTCTCTTGTGACCTAAATCTCTTTGTAAACAAAACAACACTCAAAGCTTTGCTTGCATGCAAAAATGCACTTGAGGCAGACAAAAATGAATATGTATTTTAATTTATAGTTATTCGCGGCTTTGTGTTGTCTCTCTTAATGAATTTTATATATTTTACTTGTCTTTGCTTTTGTCTTTAACTACTCGATCTTAATTGTTGTTAATTGTTTTGTTTTAACGTTTAATTGACTATTCGTTGTGCACGCACTTTCGCTTTTATTCTCATCCCATTTATATATGTATTGTATATGTGTTATATGTATGCATGTGTGCGATTATCTTCAGGTTTTTGGCCTATACATATATATTCATATTTCATCTGCCTCCGCCCACACACAAACACGTACAAGCTTCAGGTAAACAGCATTTGTTTCAATTCCGTTCTTTTGCGGCTTATCACGAGTGTTCAAAGTGTTGCACTAAAACGTCAATGTAAAACCACAAAATATTTGTTGTCGGATTGAATGGTCAAAAGTTACTGATTAGACTTGTTATTGGTGTTGTTACACACATATGTGTGTAGTAGGCACTGATACGACACTATATCACAGACACAGATACAAACAGTAGCATTCGGTAATCATTTACACCCGCACATAAATTACATTTTAATTATTATTATGAGTTATTATTACTCGAATTACTGTGGTTCACTTATAACGCTGCCTTTTAATATTTGTTAAGTATATATTCAAGGTGTTGTTAGCGTTTAAATAACGACAAACGATCCTCATCGACCGTTAGCATGGCACAGACTGTTTTCAAATACAGAAAAAACTGAAAATTATATTCTGCTTGTTGCCCATTATCTCAGACCCTCTTTCTCTCTCTCTCTCTCTGTGGCCGTCGCTCTCCCATTTATTCTCTCTGTGTATGTTCATATGTTAGCTTATCAGCTGTCTCTGACTCCCCTTCATAACTTATTGCCGAACGCCGCTGCGTTTTGTATATGAACCTATGGACCCGCAACCCCCTGCTGCCTCAGCAAGGGGTGTGTTTTTCTATATTTTGTTTTCTTAAATAAAAACGTACGACGCATTTTTTGTGACCCTTCAGGTCGAATGGAATCACCATGGCCAAGAACCATTTTACACTTATTACACATAAACTCCATTATGCCAGCAGAAATAATAAACAAAGCACACGAAACAAGTTTAACCAGTTGTAAACGATGAGGTGTGTTTAGCTGTCTGACGGGATAAAAACAAAAATATAATCAGCTGTTCACCGCAACACATATGGACAATACATTTATAAACTATGTTTATACAAAAAACATACATTTGGTAAACAAAATTAGAAAATTTAGCTCCGAAATTGATCTCAGTATACTTAAAATCATCAACTGGCGCCAATCAATTTATTTTACCGTTCATCGAATTGTCTATGCCTATCAATATACTGTTAAACTTCTACTTACATATTTTCATAACTGCGGTCACACATCTTCGCGTTAACATAGAGTTTACAGTTTTATCGAGTATCTGTTAATAGTCAAATGTCTTCAGTTGTTTTGTACACAACTTTGGAAAGTCAATATGTCATTCACGATTGACTTTGATGCGGTATTCTGCATGCGGTAAAAAAGCAAAATAGCATATAAAGAAAATACCACAATTGATTTTGAAATCAACAACAGCTGCTCAATTATCGATGATACAATCGATATGTGTAATCAGAACTTCATCGCCTACAGCTATGGCTACCCACCACTTCTAATAAGTTTTTATTAATATATCTAATAGTTTCTTAGGTGATCGAGTTAGACAAAAAACTGAAAGCATTTGCGGGACTATGGCTGCGATTTGTTGATGGTTGCTCCAATAATTGTTACTGATAAACAATTAGTAAATCATACCAAAAACTTTTTATTTAAACTACAGTTCAAATATTTGAATAAAACGACTATGATCCCTGCTAATGTAGAAACTGGTTCAATTAAAGTGTCCATAAGTGGAAACATTTTGTGCACTATGGCAACCCTTAAAATGTTAAGTCTTACAGTTCGAGTGTTAGAGGTAACAGCTAAAGCCGCCACATTTGTATTTTCAACAATACTTATTGGAGTTGATGGTTGAAAATAGAAAATTATTTTAAAAACAAGGAACAGCAATAATGTACTTAATTTCAACGTCAAAAAGTACTGTTTTATCAGATTTTGCGGATCTGGAAACGAAGTCAACATATCTGCACGCCAATGATGAAACAACAGACTTTCAATTCAACGCAGCGCGACGCGTCTTTGTAGAGGTTGATAAAAAGGCGGGCCTGGCGGTGATGCGCATAAAGGAGAAGCAGCCGAATCGTAAGTATACCAAAAGAAGGATTATTATGTATCCATATCGTGGATAACAATTGAATGTACAGCACCCGAAATACAGCGCGTTCGCAAATTGGCCATTGAAAATGCATATTCGGTGTGTTGTGCAAAAACGGCTCCAAACCAAATTGCTATTGGCCAATCTAGTGGAATTCTGAAGTTATTTGACTTTCGAACGGCGGAGCAAATACATCGCTATCCGGCGGATCAGTCGCGCAGCCCTGTACTGTTTGCCGACTATAATTGCACGGATGATTACATTGCTGGTGTGTTGGAGGGCGGCAAAATTAATATCTATGGGACAAAAACTAAACAGATGATTGAAACACTGGCTGTTGATCAGTAAGTACACAATAACCTGGCTTTATATAAGTGTCTAAATTATCAACACCACTTACAGGTCAACACTGGCTCGTTTTCATCCTTGCAAGCGTTTTCAACTGGCAATTGCCACCTTTAAGGGAGCTGTCAGTGTCTACGATATACAGTCAAAGCGCAGAATCTTTAACATAAATAATGCACATGACGCCCCTTGTCGGGATGTTAGTATGTGCAGCCTCCAGCCTTCGCTGCTGGTCACCGTTGGCTACGATTGCAGGATTAACATTTTCGATATAAGACGTAACAAAGCGCAATCATCCTCGAGCCGTCTAAGCTACCCGCATCCCATGTCTACAGTTGCGTTGAGTGAATGCGGCACCTACTTTTGTGCGGGTAATCTTAAGGGCGAGCTTATAGCCTATGACATGCGGAGTACCAAGACGCCGCTGACTGTTCGTCCCGTGCACAAGGGCAGGTGAGTCAGGCTTTTGATTGGAGATTGAGTTTATTTAATATCCCATTATTCTGCAGTATTGTTACGCGAGTAGCCTTTGTACCAATGCCCGCAGAGGAGCAGCAGAGTACCAGTTTCGGCAGCTTAAATAATGCGACCATGGATGCTGTCGGTGGAAGGGCTGCTCCAGTGGAACATATGTCCAGCGACGAGATACGTAAATCGATTGCAGCCAATTTGTTAAGCACACAGCAACAATTGGAAATGATGAGTACTCAGGGCTATTGCGAAGCTAGCACTCCATCGGCTGGTAGCATTTTCGTAACGCCGGCTGCAGCGCGTCAGCAACGGGACTCATTTTGTGATTTTCTCGATGCACAAAGACCGCGTTGCTTTGATCGCATGTCCACGCGCATGACAACGACGGCACGGCGCGATAGCTTTGATTGGGATGCACTCCAAAGTAGGCCGGTCACCGAGGATCAGCGGTTGAGCATTTGTCAGACCGGGTCCGGTCTTAGCGCAACGGATAGTACTACCAGCTGTTCTGTGGACTCGCTGCAACGTGAGTAGCTCCATTGATGCCATTCACCTTTCTAAATCTAATTATCCAACAGAAACGCTTAGCGGACCATTGCGAGACCGCAACCTTTCCATCGATGCCAAGCTGAAGCAAATAGCTGAAACAGATGAGTTAAACGTACAGTCCGCGAATTGTTCTGTGGCAAGCAGCAGCGCTGCGGATGTGGATCCAGCAGTCGCAGATGTGGAACAGAAGCAACGCCTTCGGATGCTGTCGGCTAGTCGGAATAGTACACCACATCAAGCAGCTGTAGGAGTGTCGCCAGCAATAACATTGCAACTGCAGCCGCAACAGCTTCTGCCGAAAACATCAAGCAGCGTTTCCTCAGCTGCCGCACAGCATGATTGTAACATGGATGTGCGCAGGGACTTAGCCGATCTGCGCGACTATATCGATGAGCGTTTCGAACAGTTCGAGTCTGCGATTAAACTAACAGGCGAGAAGAACAAATTTTACACAATTACACAAGTTGGCAACTACTGGAAACAGCAGGTGCAAAACACACAGGAGATTCGCGATGCACTCGCCCTCTTGCTCCAAACTGATCGATTCATGCAGGAATTCTCGCGCCTGGAACAGGAGAACGAGGTACTTAAGGCCCAGGTGGAATATCTGCTTGGAAAGCGGAAGAGTGATGGTTCAGGCGATGCCCACCCCATGTATTAGAATATTCTTTTTATGTATTTGTGTTCCTGTTATTTTATTCAATTTTATATACTAAATTATACAGTTTTATGCCAAGGATGCTGATGCTGCAACAGCTCAGCGGGCGGATAATTAACGAATCTTGCTTTAAGCTTACATTTCTTTTAGAAAATTGACAGGACTCAGATTTTTATAATTCTTGTATACCATTCCATTATATAACATCTGTTCTTTAAATATTCTTTCTATATGCCAATTGCAGTTGATGTTGCTGTTGCTGCTGCAACTGCTCAGCAGGAGACAAATTGACGGGCATGTCCACCTGCAGAGGATGTTGGTGAAGTGAATAAGCTGAATGCAAATCAGTTGTTTGTTAACTCACCGAAATGGTTGTATTGAAGTTCTCGTAGTCGACCATGTAACGCTCATAGCTTGCATCGTAGTGGATAATATTGACGAAGCGCTGACCCCAGAAAATCTCGCGGGGCACATACGAAGTCTTCGCCTCAGTCATTTGCGCTGTTGTTGGGGATGTGCCTACAATGGTAACGTACAATTCAAATTGACCTGCATTAAATTGTTTTGCATTGTTAAAGTGATGCAGTGGGCTGGTCTCATCGATGACATGGCATACAATGTCCGGCCACACAATTAATTGCTCGCCATTCCCCTCCAGCTTAAGCTCTGTGTGCGTCTTAAGCACCTCGCCCTCGCGAGTGCTGTAAAACGAAAATTAAACTAATTTTAATAATGTTCCAAGTGGGCGGAAAGGTGACTCACTGTTTGTCCACAATCATGTACACACGTATCTTTGACTCAATGGACTGCTGCTCACGCGGATCGCAGACACGGAAGAGTAAACATAGTTTGCCATCGCGATAACAAATCTGCAAAGATATCTTTGTGATAGTGGACGCCCATGTGGTTGGAATTGTACACCTTACCACAGCTTTATCGCTGAACTTGAGCTTGGTCAATTGCTTGGCTGGACGCGCCGTTTTCGCATAGATAATGCTAATCATGGAGCCCTCAATGGCAGCCGCACACATCATTTGCATGACAAATAGAAAAATGGTCTCCGGACACTCCTCACTAGCGTATTTCTCACCAAAGCCCAATGTTGTTTGGGTTTCAATCGAATATATCATCATGGCCACAAACGTGGGAACTCCATAGATGCAAGGATCATTGCCCTCGCCCAAACGTTCGCCACTAACAGCATCGAACAGGAAGTCACCATGTGAATATGCAACCATATAGCAAAGGACGCCAAAGAAGATCCAGCTGAGAAAGTAACTGCCCAGAAACAGTGTCAACATATACTTCCACTCCAGTTCGATCTGTGTGGGCGACCAAGAAGTATCTTAAACCTTGTCGTTTTCCATAGGACATAGGACATGTGAGGATTATCTTCTGGGCATGAAGTTTGATCCCAAAAGAAATTAATTGTTACATGTTTGTTAGGGTTTGTGTGAGTTTATTTTTTTAGTATTTACTAAATGCTAAATGTTACTTTCTCCCTTTCGTTTGTCTTGGTGTTAGGAATGGGTATAACTTTGGTCGGTTTTGACGTCGGCGACTCATTTGCCAATTCATCTAATTTTCGCTGTATGCTGGGCGTTATACTATATATATTGGATCGCTCAGTCGTTGTCGTTGTCTTTGTCTTTGTCTTGGATGCTCTGTGGCCGAATACGGATCTTACCAGAGTAGTGATAGCGTCACGCATGTAGCGCCAGGATTTCTCTGGTATGCGTCGAAAGACTACGTTCTCGTGTCCGTTCTTCTCCATAACGCGATGCATGCTACGCCTAAGACCGTCGGCATCAGTATCTGGACTTAGCTCAATTGTGCTTCCTGCCCAGTCGAGGGCATAGGGAAAGCTAAAAAAATTATATAAGCAATTAAGGTTAAGTATTGTTAATTCAGTGTCAGCCCCTGTTGACCTACTTTTGCTCACTTCGCGTCTCGAATTGATCGGCTGTTTGCTTTGACTTAAGTCTACGCACACAGCTGGGACTCTCTGGATAGTAGTCCACTTCGTTATCGTTGACCGTTTCCTTTTCTGGGGATCGTGCCAGGGGCCTTGGATCCAGTGGCTTTGGCTTAACAGGCATCGATGACGAGCGAATCATTTCAAGCTTTTCTGTGCCTTTGCCAGTGCTCATTGTTGTGTTGCTGCCCACGCATAGACAGAAACTGAGATTCTCTTTATAATTGCCGTTGCTGTTGTCGTCAAATTCGAAGCAATTTCACTTGTCGCGTAGATTTGCGTTTTAATTTTAATTGAATTAGATTGCAGTTCACGGAGCTCTAAAGCACGCTCAAGCTGGTCGACGGACTGACCGTTTGACACTGAATGAATCTGAACAGAGAACTAAAGTGGACATACCGTGCCATCTTAGTTTTCTGTGTGTATATATTTTACATAGTATATGTGCATTTTAATTTATTTATCATCTTCATCTTACGTGTGTTGGTGTTTGCCCGTAATCATCCAAACGGATGACAGAATCGTGTGTTTGTATCCCGTGGAGATTAGATCGTCAAAAGTCGTCTGTGTTCTTTATTAGTTGGAGGTTCCAATGCACATATTTATTTTTTAAACAAATATCGCCATTACTATACTATATACTTTGCAAATTTCAGCTGACAAGTTAAGACCACAATTCTGTTTACTCACATTTTCTGATATCTGTTATCAAAACTTCGAACTTTAAATATGTGCGCGCAATAAAGAGCCACAATCGATCAGAGTGCTATCGAAATATTATCGGTATTTTTCCCTTTACATTGTGTGTCATATTCAATTTAATGTTTTATAACCTTTGCAAGTAACAAGTTTAGAAAATTCGATTATAAACATACCCTTTAATTTATTAAAAGAATTGTTTAATACAAACATACTCAATTTAAATAAAATAAGATGAACATAACTTGAAAGTACTGCTCGTGTTACGATATTTGCTTATCAAACACACAAAAATATCGCATATATCGAAATATTACCTATCGCAGCTAGCTTCGCGTTGTTAACAGTCTGTGTCAGTGACACAAACGAGATATATTTGGATCTCGTTGCACGCACGCATCTGGTAGTCGTCGCACGGCAAGTTGTAGTGTAATTAGACTAGGATACGTCGTTATGTTAGTGAAATTTCACAAATAGTGGAAATGTACACAACCTAATATAAGGTTCACACTAAATTAATAATGTTTTGATCGTGAGTGCAGTGCAAGGTTAATAATTATTGTGCGCGTGTCAACAAGCAGAATATAAATACGCAAGTTTAAATAAGAGAAAGAGAGAGATAGAAGATAACTAAGTGTAAATGAAATTGTGGCTCTGCTGGGCAATCTAAACCAAATAATGCTTAAAATACAATTTATATAAATTGCCAACTAGTGGAAAAATATCAAGCACGACAATAAAAATACGGAAAATAGCAAAAGCAGCAATTTAACAGGTAAATAATTGGCTGGGGCGACAAAATGTTCACACACTGTTCGTGAGTGCTCGTGTATGTGGCAAAAATGATACAAAATGCCATTGATAAATTCATTTGAAGTTGTGCATGGCACATACATATACATCTGTTATGTATGCATATTTTTATGTATAGATATAGCAAGGGCATTTGCGGAAATAGGCATAAATAAATATAAGTATCTATCATATATATATGAACATATTATATTTGTGTCGCCGTTGCGTTATTTCGTTGTGCCCAAAAGAGATACGAAATTCCCAGAAACGCATTTTCTAATTTAGACCGATTTCTGAGAAGTGACAGACAGCCAAGCGAGCCAACAACAGCCAGCAGCAGCAGCTCAACAAGACCAACAACAATGCTCACACAAACATACACACACGAACGTACTCACTTACTTGCTGCTACTCTCGCTCACACAGAGCGACTTAGCAACAACAAAAACAACAACACAATGGCAAAGCAGCATATGATGGAAACGGGAACGCGGCTAGTTGGCGGGTGGTGAAGTTGGCAGCTGCGCCGACGTCGTTGTTAATGTTGTTGCTGTTGAGGCTATTGAATGAAATGCTGTTGCTGTCGCTGCTGCTGCTTCTTGGGCTTCGGCTGCGGCTTCGTTTGCTACGGCTGCAAACATTTAACACCACAAGCCAAGCTGAAGCTGGCCTTACATAGCTACTCACTCACACACACACGCACATACAGAGAGAGCGAGTGAGAGAGAGGCTTGGCTATTGGTTTGCTGCTCAATTCGACTGAAGCCATACTTCATCCACACTCGACGTCGACGTCGGTGATATTTTTCGTCGTACCCTTCACAAGAAAAGGTGTTATTAACTTTTGTTGTTGTTGTCTGTAATATGTACTGTGTTTGTGTTTGTATGTGTGCTTGGCTATGTGTGTGTGGACTTTATTTTTTTCTTCTTTTTTGTTTTTGATCATTCTTGGTAAAAGCGGGTTTTTACCAGCTTCTTCCGCTCATTTCCTTGAAATTTGTATTAAACTTGAGTGCGCTCTGTTCTCTGTTCGGTTTTAATAGCTTTTCATGTGAAATTGAAATTGTTTCACCACAAAAAGGATAAGTGTAATTGGGGCGGCCACTTAATTGCCTTGTCTAGATGTGCCTTCGGGAGCTAACGATAATTTTAACTTTGCCAAAATACCAAGTTGTCTGGTCCCAGAGGAAACGTAACCTCAGGCTATCATCGTGTATGTTCATGCGAAGCTGCTGTTCGCGATCTGTTCAAGCCAGAAAATTAATTAAACTTTTGAATTTTATAATTAACATGAGAAAACATTACGTTGGAAAAATGCTAAAAAGCTGATTTTTACATTAAATTAAGATCGAGTTTTTTCTTACGAAATTAAAACAGTTGCTTTTAATTGAAACACCTTTTTTCCATGTTTCGCTTAAAACGCGAACGGAAATGGGAAAAATTTCATATTCAGCTAGTTACTTATAAATGGATGGAAAATTAAATAAATAGCTGACTTGAACACAAGCGAAATACGAACAAAGCAGTTTTCTGTACATTTAATAATCATTTTTATTTATGGAACAAGCACAAAAACGATCTGTTTAATATTCCGGCAAACAGACGTTACTATCTCATATTTTTCTAAAGAAAATTTAATTAAGATAATAACCAGAGGACTGGTCTTTGAAATAACTATGTATAGTATTAAAACTCTGGTCACATTGTTTTATCCGGATTTAACAGTTAGAGAGACATCACAATATGTTACGCATAACAACAATCAGATTGGCATTTTCAACCCCACACAGCTCGCTCGTAAACCCCATATACCTTTCCATATAATATCAATCCCCTCTGGGCTAACCTTCAGCTGCTGCGGCTATTGTTATTTTTAAGCCTCTATTGTGTTTGTATAAGTATTTGTATTTCGATTTACGTGCAGATTTCGTAGAAATTTGATTTGATGTATTTTCCTTTATTATTCTCTCTGTTCCCCCCTCTCTCTCTTTCTTCTCTTTGTGCTCATTGTTAATTGTTCGCGTGAATTTGTTCAATTGAAACGCAATGCGAAAAGTGAAATATGGGCAAAACACTCAATTTAACTCGAGTGGAATTCATTTGTTTGTTTCTTTCTGTATTGTTTTTATTATTATGTTTTATAGTGTTTGAATATATACATATATATTTTTTTTCTTAATTGTATTTCATAGTAAATGATTGTTGACCAAGTTATCTTGTTGTTAACTTAAAGGTGAAACGATATTGTTTTTTGCTTTTGCTTTTTAAGAAACCGGTTGGGGGCTTTAGTTGGGTTTGGTTTTTGGGTTCGAGCTCGGGTTCGGGCTTGACTTGTTTGTTTTATGTTAATTACATTTTGGGCTATTCTGCCCAACTTTCGTAACGAGACGACCTAATCTATATTTGCCTAAATGTTGCCTAGTTACTATCTCTTACCAGTTAACATTTACGCTTAGTCAGTTGTACGGGACGCACCCATTGACCTCAAACCCCCAAAGATACCGAGTATCTCAATTCCAGTAAACACTTATCTAAGCCATATGCTTGTGCCTTGTGGCCTTAGGTCTCTGGTCTCTTCACTCCATATCTCTGTCTCGCTCTCTCTGTTGTCAGCTTGCCGTCTCTTATGCACATATTTGCCTTTCATTTCCATAGAAAACGAATCGCTTTTGATTGTTCTTGGAATTTCGTTTCAACTTTGCAACGCTGTCTGCCTGCCAACTGATAAGCGTGTGTATTTCACCCAAACACTATCCAGCCAGGACTGTCCGTTAATAACTGTGATTTTCACAAGTCACTGCGCTTACTGTGCACTATGATAAGTAAAATTGCTACTCCCACAACGTGACAGAATTATAATTGCGTACTTGGAAAAAAAGGTTATTTGTATAAATTATATAGTCTAAGCCAAGTCTGGATTATAATGTAATGCGTATTCCCAGCTGTGATTGAGTCACTGGCTAACACTTTCGCTTCACTTGTGCATCTCTAGTTGGAAGAGAAAACTATAGTATTTACTCTACTGTGGGCGTTGTGGGCGGCACCCGCAGGCTGTTCATATTTTCGTAGTAATTTATCAATGAAATACTGTAGAACACTCTAGTAATCTGTGTAGTTGTCTGGAAATATTCAATGTGTGTGTGTATCTGTGTGTATTTAGAGGTAATGGAAAAACACAAATATAGCATAATTCTACTGGTTCGTTTATTGTTTACTGATATAACGCTTATCGGTTAACGGCTTCCGGCTAAAAGCAATCGTAATAGTTTAATTTAATCGCTTCGATTATTTTCTTTTGAGAATTTTTTGTATATATATTCATACAATATATAATGTCATTTGTATTCAAGAAATATGGACTCATATTTTTCGTGCTGCGTTGTTCAGTTGACACTTTCGGGCTGAACAGAAAGGTAGCTCCCGGGACTATGAAAAGCCAAATTTGGCAATTTCCAAGTGTTCATAGTGCGAATTTATAGAAACCTACCTCAATACGGGTACTTCAGGTACGTGAGTTTTAGCAATCATTGACATTGATTGAAGACTAAATTTCTGTGTTTTTTGGAAAAACATTCCCTTGACATAAGCATAAATTTTTCTGAAGTTCTTAAGATATGATTGTATTCGAATCTTGAAATTTATTATGACATTTATTCAAATTTTATTCATAGAAATAATATCTTTTGTATCTGGGTTTTAATTTTATTAAGTTCTCTGATATTATGACAGGCTTAGAGTTCTTTTCATTCCCAGCACCGTTAGTTTTATAAGCTTTTTTCATCCGCTTATGTTCATAATTTGTACCTTAAAATCATTAGCATACAATATACATATCTAGATAGAGATATGTATCTCTAACAGTTGCAAAACTGCTGTGCGTGTGTGTGTGTGTGCTTATATACATAGGTTGATCCCAACGCTTGAGCAACCTTGACAAACGTCCGACGTGAGACCCCCGCAAGTGGACAAAGTGGGGCAAATTACGTTGAAATTTTGTTAGTGCTTTCATTTTAATGAGAAAGCAGCAACAACTGAAACGCACACAACACAACACACACCATATACACACACAACATGTTCGTACTGACTGTGTGTGTTAGTTTATTGCGTACCTTTTAAACAACTTCATGAGTTCACCAGCATTTGAGTACCGTGTGCATATTTTCCAAGAATTGTCCATGTGCTATACTCTTCTCTGTACATGTTCCCGTACTCTTTTCCGTTCTCATGCTCAGTTTTTTTTGTATGTTGGATTTATCATGAGAGCCTTTCTGTGCCAAAGTAATTCTAAGAATTTGCCACTTTTCACGTTAATAATATTATGATACGTACACATACATACAAATTGTATATGTACATACAATACATGCGAACATATGTATTATCGTATATACTAAATCGCTTTTTTCTGCTTATATACCTATACTCCTACTTTGTACATACGCATGTGTGCATGTACTTTGCTATGTAGAAATATCTGTACACTGGAAACGATTTCAGATTTGATAAGAAGAGTGCCAACACATCGCGATAGCAATTGACTTCAAATCAAAAACACTCAAAATACTCGATTTTGGCTATGACCTATAAACAGGTGAAAAGTGTTTTGGTTCCATTTTTATACAAACTTTATACATCTGACAAACGCTTTGAGCCATATATAAAGTATATAAAATTAACTATAATTTTTGATATCATGTAAGATATCTTTAATAATCTCTTCATTGGAATCTATCATTCTAATATCACAGCATCGATATCCGAGCGTGCCGGTCACTTAAAAAACTACTAAGATGAGATGCCAAGTATTTGTATATACCCTTTGCATAGTTTTATGTACAGGGTATAAACAGTGACGTAAAACTATGTACGCGTGTTGTGTGTAGATACATATGTACGTACACACGTAAATCTAATGGCATCTTGATTTGATTATTTTGACTGTTTTCTTTTTCTATTTTGTTTACTTACGTCAATGGTATTTCTCTTGGCATTTTAGTTCGAATGCCAAAATCTCAGGCAACCACATGATAAGCGTGTTAGGCTAGAGAGCGCAATAGATAAAAATATAAAAACCTCCCATCCCGTGGGTGAGAAGGTTGTGATTTCGCTGGAAATGCTAATTAAATTGCCATAAGAGTATGAATACCGAATTGCCATGAGAATTGTTTATGCTCGCATACAAACAGTTTCGAGCGAAGCGCAATGAATGGAGTAGCGTATATATTTGGGATGGGATGAGGTGGCGGTCGGAGTGGGGCGGGCGATTTGAGCGAACGGGGCGAAATGAAAACGTAATAAATAAATCTCATTTCAATTTTCTTGTGAAAAATATCAAAATGAAATACACTTTCTCAGACACTGCCGCACAGCCAGGGGAGCCTCGTTCGTTGCGCTCCTTTGGCACTTTGCGTTTTGTTGCCGCGCTCTGCTTTGCATGTGATTTTGTTTTCAAGCGAAGTTCATTTGCGAATTCCGAGTAACTGCAAAGCGAATAACAAAATCGAAAAAAAAAACAACGAAGAATGAAAATAAGACGAAGACGCAGGCAGAGTTAACAAAACGTTGATGATGGCGAGGGCGAGGGCGACGGCAACAGTAAGCGGGCGGCAACAAAAAGTAATTGAATTCGCTTTAAAAATCCTACGCTCGTCTGTCTCTACAGCCCCCCTCGCTCTCTTCCTCACTCTTTCTGTCATCTCCCTTGTCCTACTGTCGTCCGCTTTGTTGAGGTTTCTTCTCATTGGCTTTTTGTTGTTGATGAAGTTGACTTTTTGTGCGATTTGGTTTTGCACTTGCCGCCACCGCCACCGCCTCCTTGTCCTACGTTTCTGCCTACTACTACTAGTACTTCTACTACTTTTCATTCTCCTTCTCCGCGCACTGACCGCAATTCATTTTTGTTTTGCTGTGACAATTTCAACGTAAAAACATGACAATGCCAGCGGTTGCCGTGTACTATATACTCTGTGTACTGTGTGCCGTGTGCTTGGAACCCATTCGGGGAAGATGTTGTATAGTCAAGTTTTTCACAGAGACCTTATCCATTGAAAATGGGTTTTTAAATGGTGGGAGCTTATGTAAAGTTAGCAATTCCAATTCAAAAAGATAGTTTCATGTTGCCCAACTGCGACTTCAACTTTTAGCTTGTTTGCTATTACTTTCCAGCACTAAATTGGAAAAGTTTTCTCAACTCTTTTATTCTTTTAGTAACTATTGCCGTAAACTGACTTTTCAACTTGAAACTGTTTTCAACTGATTATACATAACATACTTAAAAAGTCAAAAGTCCATTATATGTACATGCATGTGCTCTTCTGTCTTAGAACAATGGATTAGTTCCTTTGAGGTTATGTCACTACTGTTACTAGACATTTACATAATGGCATTTACCAACAGAGCTGCCACCTCCTTCAATTATGCAATGTTAGTTATGAATTTAAATACAATTTTCGTTGCATTGCAACTTTTGATGGATTGTTTCGACTTATTGAATTTCCTAAAATATTTGAAAGCTACACACACATTTGTACATACATACATATATGTACTGTACTGTGTACATACCCCTTTCTATGCAGCTTTCCATGAAACGTTTATCAACGTTTTTACCACGAACAAGTTATGTATTAGATCATTATCTGCATTTGGATTTCTGATGAAATTTCGCATTGTCTGTAGCACAAGCAGCGCATGGCAACGAAGCAAAAACATACATGATAAAAGAAGACAAAAAAATAAAATATAAAATAAAACAGAATAAAATAACATATAAAGAGAATAATAAAAAAGGTCCGAAGTGGTGCGAGCCCTCCAACGACAGGCCGGCTGCTAAATGCACGTAGCTGTCGCTTTGGCTACTCCAACTCCCTGCCTCGTATCTCACACCTTCGACCGTGAAGCCCATAAAGCAGTCCTGTGACTCATGCACAGTGGCTGGTGTTGACTACCACAGCTACCTATCTACCTGCCTACCTCTACCTTCTCAGCTTATAACATATACTATACCTATAGCGTATAGCCTATAGAGAGCATTGTTCGCTATGCGGTTTTATCTGGTGTCTCGAACTTCAGGTTTCTATTGAAAGCTGTGCCTCATGCGGGTCTTCCAGACAGACGAATTTCATCATTGCCGTATATTTAGTCGTGTTCCAATGCAACCAATACAACCAATTCTATACTATATACGTTCTTGTGTAAGAAATTATCAGTTGAGAATTAATACCATAACAAAACGATCGTGTCATACAACCTGATTCATTGTGTAAATCCATTGAGAAAGGTCGCTACTGTTGATATGTGCATAGCACGTGCGGCGGCCGCTATAACTTCGCGTCCGGGCCGTAGTCTTGTTGGTTGTTGGCTAAAGATAGCGTCATCAATTCCAGTTAGCTAACTAACGGTGCATGTCATTTCAATTTCAATTTCACCATACCTAACGGTAGTTTAGCCAGCCATTTATACCATTTATGTATGCACTTTTCCAAGTAAACTCAATAAAGCATTTTTAATTGCATTTTTAATATCGAAATTCTTGCTAAAAATTATAAAATGAATGTAACTTTGGCTTTATTTGCGTGTCGCATTTCCGGGAACTTTAGCTCTAACGAAAATGCGCTGCTCAGTTTATTTTTTAACGAGTCACGCCCCTTAAGTGTACGGGCGGAGTAACGGGACATGTGGGTGCATTGTATGATTATATTCCCAGAAATCAAGTATAGAAGTAGCTGGAGGAAGGCCATAATTATTAATTTCACAGCAATTGGTCGTACATACTACACTTCACTTAATTACTAATTAGCGATAGGAAATTGCCGATTTCTCGATTACTCGATTTCTCGTTAAAGTACCATTCTATGATGTCAGCACAGAATCGATTAATATAACTATACTATAAACTTCAACTCATTATCGTAACCGAATGCTTATGGAGCAGATAAAATCGTTTAGCTGGAACAATAAACTGCGCTTCTTTATGACCGAATACTCAGAATTAACACGAATCACCCTGTGTCTTGACCTTACCTCACAATCTGATGTGTATAAGTTCTATATGAACTGAACATTAGGTATTGTTCAGTTAAAGATATATTTATAGCATTATCATTATTGACAGATCTTTTATCTGTGTTGGCAACATTCTTGCAGCAATTCCATATATTTGGGGAACTCACCTTCCTTGCGGTCTAGTGACTCAGTAGAGTCCATGACTCAGCCTAGTTACCAATGATAAGCATAGGGTCTGGGCTTGTTACTCAGCAGCAGCTGGCACAGGCGCAGGCACAGACATGATCGCGCTTGATTCCAAAGTGTTATCAGTAAATGTTTCTTTCTCTTTCTTTTTCTTTGGAACAATTCACAATTCCTATGAATAGAAGATTACTGTGTAAACTTGAATGCGATTCGAATTGAAAGAGCAGCCCTTGGCTCAGGGTTCTCCAGACAAATCCAACGAAATTTCAATGACTTGTGAAATTAGCAAACGCTCTCCAAATCTGACCTAGAAACGAGATCTGTATATGTATTGCTTATTGAGCTGGAACACTACGCAGATAGAATTTTCATATATATTTTTTTTATGGACGCAATAATTGTACCCCTCCTCTATAGAAATTCAGATTCGATGCGTGGGATTGGTATGTGCGTCATTCTTCTTTTTCTCTTATGGCAATTCCTTGCAGCATAGCAGTGAGTCAGTGCGTCGCATGGAGCAGGCAGCTCTGGTGTGGGAAATCCAACAGCAACATCCGCATGCAAAACGTGCCTGTGTGGGTGGCAGCGTGTGTGTCTGTGTGTGTGTGTGTGTGTGTGTGTGTGTGTGTGTGTGTGTGGGTGGGTGTTGCTTGTTATCTGTAACTGCATTTAATTGCTTAACGAGCGCATAGATGAGGGCCTTTTCCAGCCAACTTCAGTTCCACTTAAGCCACTAATTAAGTCGCTAAACTAGAAGCCAGAAGTTGCCACAGCAACGGCAACAGCCGCGGGCACATCCATAGGGGCAGCTGCTGGAGCTGGAGCTGGAGCTGTTGCTGTTGCTGTAGGTCAAGACATTTCACACCCGGTTAATCACTGGACAATGTGACAAGTTAACGGCCTGTGGGAAACAACAATTCAATTGCCAAAGTTACTCAAAGAAACCAGATTATATTATAAAAATTCTAACCTTAAGTTACACTCTTTTTATTTGCAGTGTACGCAGTGAGGAGATCAGTGCGAGAATAACAGAAAGCTTCCAATGGGTCTTCAATTAAGCAAGCAGCCAACTGTCGTCGTCAAAGCCTTTAGTAATCCCAATCCCAAGAGTAAATCCAAGTCTAGCCGAGACAGCATTGCAGCGGATTTGTTAGAGCAGCCAGAACTGGAGCACGAGTACTCGAGAAGCATCAAAGTGCAAATTGGCGAGGAAGCAGCAGCAGCAACATCAACTGGAACGTCCACTGGTGATTGTCTGGAGGCGACGGCGGCGGAGGTGCGACAAATTATAATTAAAATACAATTGGCGAAAATGGAAAATGGCAATGCCGTCACCATGGAGCAAGAGCGGGAGCGGGAGCAGGAGGTGCTACATGAACACCAACAGCAGCACCAGCAATTGGCAATTGTTAAGGGCGCCGCTGCGTCTGCGGATACGCTTAATGCAAATGAGCAAATTGTAAATGTAGCTGGAAAGGGAAAAGGCACGGAGAAGGGGACGGCGGGCACGGGGACAGGTGCGACTCGAACTGCGGGCAGTTCAACGGAAGCGCCAAAAACAAACGAAAGACATTTCGTGAATAACAACAATTTAGCGGGAACCATTGCGTCGGCGTCGACAGCGGTCAAATCGCTACAATTGCACGACGTCGCCATTGGCACCTCCAACGCTGCCAACGCCAACGCCAACGCCAATGCTAACGCCGACGCCAACGTCGCGGCGGCGGCGGCAGAGGCTAACGCTGAGGCTGAGGCGGACGAAAACGACGACGATGATGATGAGTCGGAAATAGCAACATCGTCGTTGCTGCGTCGGCGTCGCAGCAGCAGCGCAGAAGGCGTCGAATACTGCGAAGTGCTCGAGCCGCCGCAGCCAGTTAGCGAAATGTTGTCGACTGGAGCACAACGTGCGCAAGGTAAGCGTCTCCTCCGCTGCAGCAGCAGCAGCAGAAGCTGCAGCAGCACTCGAGGATTAGCAAATAAAACTAGGGCAATTATTAAGCTGCTTATATTGAACTTCCCCTTCCTCCTCTTTCTCTTTCTATGAACAGCGCCAATCAGCAACAGCTGCTGTCGCAGTCGCAGCAGCAAAGCCTTATCGATGGGTGCCACAGCCAATGCCGCCGAAGGAGCAGCAGCAGCCACATCGAAGCGTCGTTGCTGCAAATGCAAATGTTGGGACACAATCCGAGCTCTGCGCGGGATGGTGACCAGCACCAACAACAGCAACAACAGCAGCAGCAGCAGCAGTGCCAATGCCAACAAGGACAAAAAGGAGATTGTGACCTCGACGTCACGCAGCAAGCCACGCAGCAGCGTCGATAGACGCTCAACGCCGCCGACGTTAAGCAGCGGCAGCGCCAGTGGCAGCACAGCAGCAGTGCGTCTGCAAGCGCAGAGGCAGCGCAACTCGGTGGCAGAGCCCAGCCAGCTGGCCATTTGGGCGACGCCAGCCAATGGCCATGGCGATGTCATCATACGCATCAGCTCGCAGCCACAGCCACAATTTGTTGTAGAAGCTGGTGCGGCAGGTGGCTGTGTGTGCACCACGGGCAACGCGACGCCAGTGGTCACCATGGGTCCCAATATACGTCTGGTCGCCTCCACAGAGCCAGCCAGTGTCCTGCCAGTGGCCATCGAACAGCCGCGACCCGCAGTGAATGCTTATGGCGCTGGAGTCACCGTTCACTCGCAGATTGACTTTATGCATTGCCTGGTGCCGGATCTGGAGCGTATTATAAACAGCAGCTTCTACTGGGGCAAAATGGATCGGTATGAGGCAGAGCGTCTGATCGAGGGCAAGCCGGAGGGCACATTCCTTCTCCGTGATTCCGCACAGGAGGAATTCCTATTCTCCGTCACATTCCGCAAATACGGACGTTCGCTGCACGCGCGCATCGAGCAAAGCGGCCACAAATTCAGGTGAGTCAACGTTTTTCACCCAAAGCCACCAGTGACACATACCCAAAGTGGGACATCATTCGATAAGAATCACTCAACAGTTGGCAATTAAACGTAGTGAGGCTTGCCAAGATTACGACTTTAGCTAACTTTTACTTTCATCCTTCTATTTTCAGCTTTGACTGTCATGATCCCTGCGTGTTTACGGCGCTGACGGTTACGGGTCTGCTGGAGCACTACAAGGATCCGTCGTGCGTGATGTTCTTTGAGCCCTGCCTGACCATGCCGCTGCATCGCCGGCAGACGTTCTCGCTGCAGCAGCTCTCACGGGCCACCATCGTCTCCAATACCAGCTATGATGGCATCAATCAACTGGAGCTGCCGGGTCGTCTGAAGAGCTACCTTAAGGAGTACCATTACAAGCAAAAGCTGCGCGTCAAGCCCTGCGATGCACACACACCAGCTCCGTATTATACCAACATATAGTCCAAGGCATCGGCGGTGGCGACGACTACCGAGTCGGCCTTCCTGCAGCCACCACTCATACCACCACCTCCGCCCGCGGGCTTCTCATACTACGAGGATGTGGACAGTGGCAGTGACCGTGATGCCGATGACGATGATGATGACGCGGTCAATATACGTGTCTCATATGTCCAGCACGCTGAAGTCTTGGCTCAGCTGCGTGATTGTGCACCCGGCCGACGACAGCATCGTCAACGTCAGCTGCAACAGCAACTATTCCGGCTGCCCCATCGCATCTCTGCAGCACTTGGCCGCATCTCGTCCAATCTCAATTGTTATCAAACAGCATCAGCAACACTGCGAACGCGCAACAGCCGCGGAACACAAACGCACAATAAACGTTTTGGGTGATGTCCGTCTCCACTGGCCGCCACCGGACGAATTGCAAAAACCAAAAGAACCATAACTAGAGACAATCCCAGTCCATCGAGTGCTGAAAGCCAACACCAACTTCAAAAACTAAAAACTAAAAAATTAAAATACTATTCAAGTAAAAGTAGCTAATCCACTTAGCCTATAACTCATAAAGTGTAACCATAAGTATTACCTATTTATACTGAAAGATCCTCCCTCTCTCTATCTATCTCTATCTCTATCTCTATCCATATAAGGTACATATTTCCTCCAATTGTAAACAATACCAACTCGCTCCGCATTTGTTTTCCAACAACAAACAGTAACATCAAAAACAGTTTTGAACAAGTATTTTAGGAATTCAATTTAAAATTGAATTGAATTTGTTAAAGTATTTTATTATATCTGTATATTGAAGTATGCTATTTATTTAAACCTATTTTAACTTTTATTATTATAGTTATTATTATATTTGTACAGAGTTTAAGTGTACATATGGAACCATATAATATACATAATATATATAGGCTATATATATATATATACAAAATTATGTAGAGACTTATTGTTAGCGTACAACTCTCCCTAGCCAAATTGTATTTTATTTATTTATTCTATTTGTAATCAGTGGCTTCAACTATATTTTATACTATATTATTATTATTTTCATATTGTTTGGGAACAAATTGTAAATAAATCTACTCGTAATATAATTAGTTTATATTTAAATACTCCTATTAGGTGGTTGCTGTTATTCATAAATATCGAAAGTTACATGTATGTAAATTATGCAGTTGTTTTCAAAACTTATACACATATATTGTAGTTACATATCGAAATGTTGTACGAAATGAGTTTGAGAAAAAACAATAAAAACAAAATATAGTTCAAAATAATTAAAACACGGATAGTGCTTCCTATTGAGATCCTTGAACATTGAGCCAAGTGTGTCCTTCTCATTAAATAACCTCGAACGCCTGCACATAGTTTCTCCTTTTTTCAAGGATATACTATACATAAGTTGCGTCTATCGATTTGCATTGAAGGACAGCAAGGGATCATCCAGTTGGAAAAATTTCTGTCCAACGGGTGCAATGCCCTTTCGAAAAAGGTGTAGCATACTTTTAGATACATTTTACATGGTTGGTGTCTTTACTTAACATAACATAACAGCGACTGCTAAGTTAGCTATGCATTACACCAGCAGCGCTTAGCAACACTTATCGGCTGCCTATCGACCAACCACCACAAAAGAGTAACAAGTCACGGCCACACTAAGTCATAAGCATTGTAGTTTTACTTAAAGATAAACATTGTTCCATGTTGTTGTTCGTTTAAATAAGCAAATATAAATTAAAAATATAATATGTCCGCGATAACGCGCTGCGCCTTTATGCTGCTCTCACTCGTCGTTTGTGGTAAGCGGTTATGTGAATCTAATGTGCTGTTTCAGAAATAACAACTTGTTGGGTGTGGCAGTGCCAAGTGTTTACTAATTGAAACTGTTTATTACTCATTTGAATGAACAATAGGCAGCTGGGCCATACGTTGCTACCAGTGCTCCTCAGATCAGGATCGTAAGGGTCATGACAGCTGCGGTGCCTACAAGCCTTTCAATCGCACCGAACACATATCCATTGAATGCAACAGCGACGAGTCTCACATGCCAGGATCCTTCTGCATGAAGGTGATACAACAGGGACCACGCGGCTTCATCTGTGCGTAAATTTACCCTTGAACAGGAGTTAATGTACAACCAATTACTGATATAATTTTGTAACAGGGGACGGACGCTGGCGACAGGTAATTCGACGTTGCGCTTCCGTTTCAGACACAGGTGTTACTGGCGTGTGCAATTGGGGCGTCTACGAGAACGGCGTCTACTGGGAAGAATGCTATTGTTCCAACGATAGTTGTAATGGAGCCAGTCTATTGACCATACACAAGTCGCTACAGCTACTCCTTGGTTTTGCTCTTATGGCGTGCTCGGCTACGTTCATGCGCAGCTAGAAAACTAAAAAAACTTCCCAGACATTCCCAATTCCCATTTAATAAGTGCCTTTTATGCTGCACCTTACAGCGTTTACTCGAATGAAACTATTCTTTAAGTGAATCTCAGTCGATCATATTTCGTTAAAACAATCCGTCCACTTTATGTAATTAATTTTAAGCTCATAGTTCAAAGCGTCCATTTACAAATCGAAAAAATTATATCACTATTTTGACGAATTCCCTTTTGGTGTTTCTGTTATCAATGACTTCATGCCACCTTCTACCCAGCCGGCATCAGGATTCTTGGACACTGCCGAGTATATCATCGTCGAGCCATCTTCAAAGTGTTTCATAGCGACATATGAGTGGCCCTTGTCCAACCAAACGTACACTTCGTTTTTTAACTTAACCATCGCTTTCACGTCATCTTCGGGATTATGGCATTCATCACCGTACTGCAAGGCAACATGAGTTCCACAAAATTCCCACCCACATCTGGATGATACTTACCCATAATTCATACAACCACATGGGTTGATTCTTTTGGGTCCAGCGCAGCGCCTTTAAATAGAACCTCAGAAACGTGCGTACATTTTCCTTAATCTCAATGGAGTTCGATTTGTGAAACCTGGTTAATTCCTGCAGTGTGTTCCGGCAGATCACGCGATCCTTTGGTCGCCCTAGTGACTTGCAAATGCTATGCGCCATGCGCATCATGCACTCGAAATTCTCGTCCAGAACCTTGGACAGATCAACATTATTTCTATCGCCGTCGCGGTCGTACTCCGTGTCACTGTACACGAAGGCCATTGTCGCCAGGTAATCTGAATTTCGAAGCAGGTAAAACAATCTGAATTTAAATTTATTAAAATAAAAATTTATGGAATAAATTCACTCACAAATTAAATGAAAGAAAAGACCGAGGGGATTCCTCGAATTAAATTTTTGTTTTATAACATTTATTTTTGCAATTTGTTTTGATTTTGTCTTCAATATGTATACGTTAATTTAACATTAACTTAACTGTTAGTTAATTGTATAACATTTTGTTAGATTTTATTATTACGTAATGCCCAACTATATCTGAAAATTGCGCGCCTGTTCATGTTATATTTTTTTAAAATGTTGTACACTAAAATTTTTAAATTTTATTTCCATTTTCATTTGTCGTTACGAATTACACTAAAATCGACTCTTTGCTAACCTTAAATTTTATATATACCATATATATAACTGGCCACACGATGATTTAATATGTATTGTATTATAATTATTAGTATTAGTATTATTATTTAAAACAACATAAATTTGACTAATTGCTTAGAATCGAATACTACACAAACCGAAGAGCAACAAAGTTAAGTATTGCAAATGAGTGCGATAAAATGTGAAATTATTTGCTATAGGTGCATGAGAGAGAACATATTATAATGCTAAACCCTAGGGCAGAGCTCTATGAGCCAAGCCATATCCATATCGACGTACTACAAATTTACTGACCCCCCAGGCCAGTGAATCCACCAAATCCTTATACAATCCGAACGAAGTGAAAAAAATTTGCTCAATGTTTTCCTTTTTTGTTGAAGTATGATCAAAAATAAATAAATAGATGAGAATGTAATAATCAGGCGTATGTCTAAGAAGCTAAACGGAATAAGTTATAAATAAGAGCATAAGATACACGGCGAATGCGTTTATGCGTTACACAAACATGATTAGTTATAATTGGATAACATTTTAAAGATCTGCTAGATAGAAGGGAAACTGTTTTAGGATTTCATTGAAAGCATATGAGGTGTGTAGCTCTTAAATTGTTTCCGTTTGTTACACTAATCATGAGTCCTTGCGACGCATAAACGCATTCAATGGCTTTCACAGATAGACAGAAAGGGACACATACACACAAACATTATTTAAGACTAGTTTAAACATCAAGCGATTTACTGTTGTTATTGTTGTTGTTGTTGTTGCTATTGGGTTTTTGTTGTTGTTTCGCAGACAGAGTTAATAAGTTAACACAAGTGAAGCAGCAGACAGAGTGGCAGCTGCTCGATTTGTAGGAATCCGATGCAGAGAATCACATGCACAAGCTATACCACGACGGGGCTACGAGCATCCACAGTTTTACTGTCCGTCAGGTTGGAAGACAATGAGCAGGAGGTGTTGTTGTTGTTGTTATTTTGGCTGGTACTGGGCTCATCCAGCTCGTCCTCCAGCTCAATGCTATTGTTATTATTAGTGCTGTGCATGGGCGGTTGATGCAGCTGCACCTGTTCTGTTATGGTATGCGGTTCACTGGACATAGACAGCGGTGATTCGAGTCGTTGGGGCAGCAATAGCAACCCACTCGGGTGTGCCGGCGACGGAGAGTGTATGGCATACAAGCAGCTGCTTGACGTGGTTGATATTGAGCTGTTGGTGGGTGTCGTTGGCAGCAGAAGCTCCATGGGCTCCTCGGGCTCCGCTGGCAACGGTGAATTGAGTTGCGTGACAAGTGTTTCCTCCTCGCTGCTGGTCGGCTCATTTATCTCCGCCACCGTGTGATGTACGCGTATGTGATACACCTCTGAATCGTCATCGTCCTCCGTCTGTTCATTAAGCTGATAGTACAACTGCAAGCTGTCATCTATAATAGGCGCAAACAGGCGACAGAATTGACGCAACAGTTCGACATTCTCTTCCATATCTTCCTCTTCCTGCTGATCCTCCTGCTGCTGCCCTGCTGCTTCTTGATAGAAACTAAAATCAATTGCATTGTCTACGATCCTTCCATGCCTATCAACAACATTTATTGAGCAATCTTTAACACTTCGTTGACCGCGTCAGACTTTGCCCTTGGGCGATTTGCATTTTATAGGTGTCGTATTGCCGCTGCCAAAAGAAGAATATTCATATAAATATTTCCAATAGGAGATAAAAATTGTGCCTTACCCGGGCGAATCCTCCTTGCCGGTCTGTGTTTGCGCCGTAGAAACGGGGCTCTTAGTGTAGGGCGCCTGGAACGAGGTCGACGTGATGGTAAAATATCCACCTGGTTTCGGTTTCAGATGCCGGTTGTTCATCTGCATGTGCACAGTCTTCATGAACTCAATTTGATGCGCCAGCTTTTGGATTTGTTCCTGCAAAGTGCAAGCGATAAGATTAGGATACCTTCAATTGGTCTATGCTAGTTACCCACCTTGAGTTCCTCATTCTCTTGATATAAATCGGGCGACTCCTCGGCTACCAGGCCTACACCATTGAGCGAAAATGATGCAGTTATGCTGCGCACCTTGGCCTTTTGATCCCATTTATCGCCCTGACCCTTAAAGACACGCGCTATCTTCGGACCAAAGACCAATGCAATCGTCGTCGTCGTGGACAGCTGAGTGCGCACAAATCCCAGCATATATTTGTAATCGGGTCCAGCATGTGGGAAAAGCATAACGCTGAGGAAAGACAAGAGAAGTTAGTATTAAAGAAAGAGGCTAATCCAATAATCTTATAGATACTAGCTTCAAGAGGAACCCATTCGGTACGTGAACTACGATTGAATAAATAAAAGGCAACAAGTGGAATGATTTTTATTGTTTACTAGCAAATTGCATTAATTATCAAAGCTCTCGAGAGGATTTTAAATTGTCGCCTAGCCAAGTGGAAGCGAGTGGAGACGCAACGGAAACATCTGCTAGAAATCCGTGGAATGTGTAGGTAAAGAAAATGAAACGTGGAACAAAAAACAAACACACTGACAAATTGACAGTCGGACAGGTTGGCAGGCTGGGAGGTCGTATGTCCATGTAGAGACAGACGGGGCTAAAAGGATTACCGAACACAAAGCGAAAGAATTTAATTAAAACCCAAACGAGGAGGTAGCTGCCTGGTGCTGTGGGCGTGGCAGCGCGTATGCCTAATGGACATGACGTGTTCCACCATGTTGGATTAATCTACAATGCAAACTGTGTATGTTAACAATTACGCATATAACTCAATTGTGTGTGTAAAAGTCTGAGTGGAGGTACTGGTCTGATGTGGGTGTGCATGGTGTCTGGCTGCAGGTGACTGGAATACACTTACTGAAACACCACCATGGCAATATTGACGAGAGCTATGTTATAGATGGCATACGAGATAAGACGTGCTTCATTGTAGAGACTCTCCGCATTGCGCACATTGTAGCAGACGCGTATGCCCCAGGCCAGAAAGAAGACCTCACCAATGGCCAGACTGTGATCCCACCAGTTGTACGAGCATTGCTTGAACTTCAGATGATTCTGATCGTAAATCTGTCGACAGTTAAAGTAAAGATCAGGTTAACTGGCACTAAAATCCGCTAATGCTTAACAAGTTCAACCCACCACCTCTGCATTGGGCGTGGCCGAGATAGTCCAGGTTCCCAGATAGATGAGCATTACAAGTAATATCGGGACCATCCATTGCAGCAGCTGCTGATCGTTGAGCTTTATCTTATGGGCTGACTTCACGCGGAATGTCAAAGAGACGCTACATAAAGGGGAAAGAGAGGATTAAAGAGGAACATTGAGAGAGATAGAGATAACTTACCGCCAGGTCTTCATCAGAAGCGAAGTGTAGGTGATACAGAAGCCCATGTGACGCGTCCACTTGGTGGCAATGCACCAGCTGGTGTCCAGATAGGGAAAAATTGCAACCATCTGTGAAATGTGTACAGCAATTAGGACTTAAAATGTTTTCATTGTTGTTGTTTAAGTGCAATTAAAGCTTCCACACGTTAACACCCTGCACAGGACACAACTGACAGGAAGATGAGTAGTAGTCGAAGGAGGAGGAGGAGGAAGAAAAATTTACGGCTGCTAAGTTGACAGCCCAAACGCAATTGACAGGAGGCGAAGGTCAGAGGCTGTGCGCAAGCTGACAGCTTGGAAAATGTGACAAGCATTTTATGAAGACTAAATAGAGTAGGGAATATCCTTATTAAAAGGATGCTATTGAAAGGTATATATATTTGGCCATATCTATATAAAGATGTGTGGATTATATCTAGTTCTTAAAATATATTTTTATGTATTATTTACAGATAAAAATTGCTCTTTTTTTTATTAGTTTTTGTTTTGCACTTTTAAACAACATTTTGGTTTCCCTTTTTCTCTTTCGTGTCTCCATTCGATTTGTCTTTCTCTGAGTTGCATTGATCACAGTTATCCATGCCGGGTTTATACTCTTCGATCTGTATGGTTGTCTCGAAGAAATTGTAATGTTTATGTATCAATACTGTAGCCTTATCCAATATCTTTTGAGGATCTGCATCCTTAACGATGACCAGATGCGCGGAAAGAGCAACCTTATTGATGCTTAAGGCCCAGATACGTAAATTGTGTACATGGACGACGCCTTCGATGCTGAGAAATGTGCGTTTCACTTCACCATAGTCCATGTAATCGGGTGTAGCTTCCATAAGGACCATCAGGACATCTCGTAGGATGCGAAAGGTGACCACTATGACAATAATGGAGAAAATAAACGTGCATATGGAGTCAATGAATGCCCACTCTGGCTTAAAGAAGATGATGCAGGCGGCCACAAAGACCCCAATACTTTGAATGAAATCTCCAATCACATGGACAACGGCTGCCCTAATATTTATGTTCTCCATGTGGGCGTGTGCACAGCTGGCGGAAACCGAAGTTGCCAGCATATGCTGCCGGTCGCCCTTGGAAGTGGAGCCCAGAAAACTGGACGTTCCATCACCCTCAACCGGCTTCGATGCACTTGGCGTTCTCATCGCGGGCGGTCTGGGCATCGAATGCGAATGGCTGTGGGATAATTGAAAGGCCAATACGAGATTGACGAGAATGGCCACTGCTGAGGTAATCAACATAATTACCGCATCAACTTCATTCTCACCGTTTATAAGACGTGACGCTGCCATCCAGACGAGTATGCCCGTAAGCACCCAGATGAAGTATACGGAAATCATGGCACCAATCACCTCTGCGCGATACCAGCCAAAGTTCATACGATCTGAAGACGGACGACCTGCCAGATGCAGAGCAAAGATCGAGATAAGAAACCCCGCCAGATCACTACACAGATGAGCTGCATCCGTGGCAATGGCCAAACTATTCGACAACAATCCGCCAACAATCTCACATATCATAAAAAGTGTGCACAATACACAAGCTATAATCAATTTCCGTTTTGCGGTGTGATCCACGCCTCCGTCACGATGATAATCGTGGCAGTGTTCCCGATAGGAAGTGGTCAAATGCGAGTGGCGGCCAACGATGGTCAGAGTACGTATAGACTCGTTGCGCTGTAGTTCGTTGTCGTTTTCCTTCTTTGTGGCATGTTCCGGTATCGTAGCTTTAGGCGGCACAGCAATAGGTTCCTTATCTCTATTAGGATCCTTATCAAGATTCTTGTCTTCATTAAGATTCTTATCAGGTTCCTTATCTTTATCAGGTTCCTTATCTTTATCAGCTTCCTTATCTTTAGCAGGTTCCATATCTTTATCAGGTTCCTTATCTTCATCAGGTTCCTTATCTTTATCAGGTTCCTTATCTTTATCAGGTTCCTTATCTTTATCAGGTTTCTTATCTTTATCAGGTTTTTTAACTTTATTTAGATCCTCTTGAGGTTCCTTATTCTCCTCAAGTTCCTTCTCTTTGCCTAGATCCTTACCTTCATCAGGTTCCTTATCTTTATTGGGAACGTCTTTTGGTTCCTTATTATATGTTGGCGGAGGTTCCTTCTCTGGCACATTGGATTTTTCCTTTCCGTCGTCGGCGGCAGCTTTAAGAAAAAATCGACTAAATGCAGCTGTTAAGGATTTCTTGGCAGAAATTGTGCTCTTAGCTGTAGCTGGCGAAGCTTTGGAGCTGACACTTGCAAGTGCAATTCGTTCATCCAGTGCTACGTCCAAGGGCAGAGATATCTTAGGCTCTTTTGTCGAGCTCATGGCACTACAACTTGGTTCTTCGTCAACTAAACTGTCTTTACTTGTGACTGGGGTGGCGGAGATGGGACACTCCTGGGCTGTGCTTGTACTTGCTTCCAAAGTTGTAGCAGCGCTATTACTCGAACCACACCAAGGGAGACTATTGAACGACCAGTACCCTTCTGGCGTTTGGGTTGCCATCTCATCGTTTGGAGACTGTGCTTGATTTTTTTCGAAGTTCAGAGGCCGTCGGAAGGGCACCGTTAGAATATGTATGGCTGGAACTAGTTCTTCCGACCTCGCCACATTTCGTTCTGGTGGTGTAGCATCTTTTGGAACGGATTTGGTTGCTTGTGGAACGGATCCAGTTGCTTCTAAGTGGGTATCAGTGCGGGTGGACAAAAGCACCGGCACCGGCTTCTTGTAATGCTTGTAGGATTTGGGTATGGAAGCAGCTTCAATGCGCTGCCATTTTAATAGCTCCTCTTCTGTTGGTTCTGGTAGTTCCTCTAGTGGTTGTATTATCTGCCAATTTGGTGCTGGTTTTGGCTGCTTGGTTGTCTCCGATTTGTCCGACTTCTTCAACCTGGTTGGTTTTTTGTGGACCGCATTCGCAGCCATTGACACTGGCTTTTCATCTTTTGCTCTTTTGTCTAGTTTCTTCAGCCAGTTCTCATTATGGCTGGTAATGGTTAGCGCGGAAGAGGTCTGTTGTGTAGCCGCATCTGCGAATTCCTTTTTTCGCCGTTGCTGTGTCTCCTCATACGTAATTTGCTCCATTAGGGTTTCACGGTGTTCATGCTGGTGTCTACTTCGCCTTGGGTTACTGTGATGCGAATCAATGTCTGGTATTTTGACCAATTCCCGCAATGCTGCCTGCAATGCCTCCTCATCCTCATCGTCCGAATCCCTGAGCTGTGGAAAATCTCTACCACGTTGTCTTCTATGCTTTTTGTCGCCCATGCCAAATCTTTTGTTTTATGCTCCTTTATTCTAACTATAGACAAACTCTGATTAGAAAATCAGTTAAGTTTATTTGTTTTATATGATATGCTTGAAGCTCCCCAAGCTGTCGTTAGTCCCAGTAAAACCCACCTCTTAACCCATATCAGGTGCTTCAACTCCTTTCGCATAACCATTGTTGTCTCCGCCTTTTATGTGTCCGATGGGGCTTCCTTTTGTCGGTTGGCTAATGTTCACACCGCAATTGTAAACAATACGACCAAAGTTTAACTGAATTCCAGACATTATCCGTATACCCTGAATATATACGGAGAATGTACTATGTCCTTATATTATTTTATATTAAAATCTGAAGTCAAGGAAATATCTTTATAAAATTCCAGTAAAGGAATACATAATATATTATAGTCTCTTTCCAAACTTTAAATTAGTCCAAGTTTATGTGGATCTTAGCTAAGTAGAATCACTGCCTTCAAAGGAATCTGACCATAAAATTCCTTTTGATTATAAACTCAGTAATATTCAAACAGTTGCAAACGGAATAAGAAAAGTTTGAAAACCGCTGCAGAAGCAAGTTCCCTAAAAGCCGCATTTAAAATCCCATAAAGAGGAGTTTTATGTTGCGGCAAACTTGCCGGCAAGGCAATGGGAATGTCACCAGGTGGAAGGAGTAGGGCATATATGTCGCCTGGTGGCAACCAGTTTACATGTGGGTCAATTGTTAATGAGACCACAAGACCTCTTGTCACATTAGCAGCCTGCTTCCATTGTACCGTCACATTCATTCGTAATGGGCTTTGTGTGTAGAACAACATTTAATGGGTTAAGTGGGTGAGGGACTCACCTCGAGATACATGATGGCACATCCAATAAGAGTGATCATCAGGAATATGGGACTAGCCACCTTGAAGACTTTAACACGTCGATGCCGAAATAGATACCCTGCGAGCACAAAGGTGCCGCAGGCGCAGCCAATGGATATGGTGAGTATGGATATTCTGTAATGCATTCCGTATTTTATATAGTTGCACATCGTTAGATTTAGATTTAATGATTAAGGCCTCACCTGAAGGGCCAGTGATAGTTGGCTAGACAAGGCTCCGGGCCAGTGCAGGTTTCACAGCCGGGAGCACAGGGCAAACACTTGAATACATCCGCATAGTAATTGCTTACATTCTCCTGATGCTCCTGCCAGGCAATCTCCATAATGGTGCCATTGAATCCGTCCGGATGCCGCAGCGAGTAAAATCCCTGCTTGCACAGACACTGATATGCCCCACGTGACCAACTGGCACTGGACATGCCGGCCAATATCTTGCTGCTGCTTATTGTCGGCGTCAAAGTGCTCGGCTGTCTATAATCGCACTGCAGGTGAACAAAGAGAAAGTCAATTAAATCAAGCTAGAATTATCCAGAGTGTGAGCGACTAGGAGTTATCCTGTCGAAAGTAGCCTCCCACACAATTGATTATGGTATAAGAAGACCAATGTACTAAACGGTACTCTAGATTATTCGGTTGTTAGACACACGGACAAGCAGTGGGAAGGGGTAAATGGATAGAAAAACGCACTTGGCTTGACTAACACGTCTATCGGAGACGCCTTTTTCTGTCCGTAGCATGCACTTAAACAGATTTGCTTCTATCTACCCATTTCAATTGAGAGACAGGGACCTAAACGGTTTTCCATTCTGTGTTACGGACAGTTAAGTAACTTACCACCATGGAGTCACGATGGCATTTGTGTGAACTGTGAAATGCTTGCAAATCATTTATGGTATCCACATCATTGCTATTGGCCACTGTGGAGCGACGTGACGGCTGCTTTTGCCGGAACAGTAGCTGCTGACTACTGAAACGATAGGGCGTCGCATCGCATTGGTTGACCCGCAGCGAGGTCACATCTATGTCAACGCTAATGAATCCACGCAGACCATGCCGTCCAGTGGGTGGTATAGCAATGCTATACGATACCAGCCATTTGCTCAAAGCGCACGAGAAGTACGGATATGTCCACCAGCCTTTGTAGTAATTAATCGGTGGGCTCGGTGCGAACTTTGGTGAACGCAATGTCGGGCTGCTACTCTCGTCGTCAAACCTGTCGACGAAATCAAGAGCACAACACTAGTTAACAACACTTTTAAAACAAAGCCAAATAGAGGTTCTGGCTTAATCAGTGTCAGCGTACAAGGTGTGCCAAACGTTTGTAGGCTTGTGTAATTGCATTGTGCAACTTACCAGGGATAGCTATGGGCAGGCTTCTTGCCAATTTGCAGGCCATCCTCTTCATAACGTTGCATCTCACCCAGCTTTTCATGAGCACTCTTCACCCACCAAACATAGGACTGTACCGCACCATTCGTTAGGTTCAAAGCCAAAATGCGTGCACCATTTATGTATTCATCAGTGAGCAAGCCCTTGGCCAACGCATCCGAAAGCCCTATAAAAATAAATAGTGAAATATTGAATGTAAATATAGCTACATATATACATACATTTTTAAGAGTACGCGTTTGTCTGTGTAAGTTGAGAATATAGGTCAACGCGCAAGTGAAAAAAGATATTTATGTACAGCGGAAATTAAACGAAAAATTCTGAAACGAGTCCCGGATTCCGGTCGTTCAGACAACAGGTCCTGCATTCATTAAAATTGCACTTAAAATTTCAGTATTTAATTGGTAATGGCGGGCGGCACGTAAAATGTTAGCGCAAAAAGCAATTCGATGCTTGCCAATGTAAAAAATAAACGGTAAAATGTCTTCTTCTTTAACTCTGTTAAGTTTTTTAATTTGCAAGATCGCCTCTACAGAGCAGAGCTGCCACTTTTTAAGAAGAGTAACACTTGCTGTTTTTTGAAGTTAACAGCAGTTTCTCTGTGCCGCCATCTTGGTTATCAAGCTGCTCGCAAACTTGCTGATAATTAACCGATTATAATATTATAACAAGTGTTCAATATAATAAAAATTAAATAAATTGTAGATAAAGTAAACGCGAAGTCTATAAATATTATATTATATTATAATATTATATACTTATTTAAAATCAACTTGTAAACGAATGCAATGAAATTTTGTCATTATGCAGTGTGACCATTTAATATGTTCTTTAAAAATCCTTCATTGCTTAATTGTTCAAATGCAAAAATACAATTGAAACTCAGCTGTCATTGCGATGTCAACCTTGAAATTTACACTTTTTTTGTTATATTTTTTTGGGTGTATTTTTTTGTTGTGGAAACGAGCCATTAAGTGGCACACAGAGCGCCTGTTGCAAGTGTTTTTTAAGCCTTGATAAAAAAAGTCGACCACAATGATTAATATGCGCGGCGGTTGCACAGCTCCTACCAGTTCCACCCCCTTCCAGCGGCGGCTGTCAAAAGTTAGTATTTTTTCTGCCACCATTTCATTTTGACTTGCTACAAAAGACTTGGCTGGGGGTGCAGCCGCAGAGGCACAACTGTTTACAAAGTAAACTTATTTAAATTCGATTAGTGTAACTTCTGTGCCACTCGTTGCGGGTGCTCAACTTTTATATGAAATACTTCTGCTATGGATATTATGATTTTGCCAGGACTTGTGTATCGCGTATAAATAAAGGTTCCATTTAGGATTAAAACTGAGTATTTCGAACGAAATATCTGATTCACAGAATTGTTGTTATTGAAGTTGTTTCCTAACCTAAATATAGCTTAACTAATTAAAGGATTATTGTAATTTTTAACTATTTGATGGATAATTACAGGGTAACTTAAGTTCGATCCTTTTAATGTTGTTTGTCTTTTCTCTTTTATACTTATTTTGATTAGTATGTATAAGGTCTTGCAACTTTACTGCCTTCTACTTTTTAGTTTCTTCTGCTTGGTCTGGCATAAAACAAATACAAATACAAATACGAAGGCTTTTGTTGGGTGCAGAGGCAACAATACGTAGCAAAGTTTACGCGAGCGTCAAACTAAAATGCCAACAGAAAGAAAATGAGGGAAAATGGATGGGGCTAGCGGTGGGGGGAAGAGAGAGATAGTCGTCAAATAAACACAAACAGTCAACGTGTGTTTCACTAAGTTGCGTCAAAGTGTTGCCGCCGCCCAAGTTCAAGCATTTTGCCACAATGCGACGGCTGCGAATGTCTTCCGGAGGCTGGGGAAAGGTCGGGCCAGTTTTATGGTAAACAACATTAACCGATGCCTTGTCACCGAGTTTTGATGTTCCTACCTACAAAAACATTCGGCATACACAAAACTACGCACACACACATTCACAGTTAGAGTCATTCATCATTCGTGTGCGATTTCTTGCACTCGGTTCGCATCATCAATCTTTTAGCCCTAACTTGTGAATTTATTACCCAACATAGTAGGAAGTCTGTGTGTGCCTGTTGCCAAATGCTCTTTTGTGTAGGTGTTAGAAATAAACATGCACAGCCTGCACAATTGTAACCAATTTGTTTATTTGGCTTTGGACGTTGCCAACAAAAGTTTTGTTCAGTTCGACGTCCTTTCGGCTACAATGCAAAATTGGTAATTATTCAGGCAGACAAGTTCTTGTCTCTCTCGCACTCTGTGTGTGTTGTGTGTGCGAGTGTGTTTTGGCAGGTGTATTTCCTGTTTGACTTCTGTGGCTGTTGCTCTCGTTGAGTAATTAAATTTGCCCGAGACTCGGTTTACCTCAAAAGGGTAATTACAGTTAAACAAATAACTTCGCTTCGCGTTGCTATTTGGCTAGCTTCAAACGGAAATGGAAATATCCCATCAATTTGGTCAGAAGTGGCTTTAAGGGATTTGCTTTTTTCTCCGTAACCAGCTTGTTGTCAGGCTTACGTAACTTGCAATCAATATTACCGCAACTCTACAAATTCTTAATTTAATTATTTATGCAGAAAACAGCTCTTATTAAAAAATTAACTTGTGTATTGTGTGGCGAATGTCCTTTTCCGCTTATTGCTGCATCAGATTGAAAACAAATTGCAGTTTAATTATGAGGAAATATGTAAATGTACAAACGAGTTTTCTTATCATATTGGACGTTCGTGTGATATTACGGCGCACAACGCTGCGTATGCTTATTATTCACACGAATAAATTGGTAACTGATTCAACAGAAATGTGTGAGTGCGCAGTCCGTTCGCCTGTTTATCGTGTAAAAGCTGATGGGACATTAAGCTGAGAGAGAAAATCACAGATGAAAACAAGCCGACTGTGGCAAATAACATAACACAACACGCACGACACACAGCACACAGAAGACACATCGCACAACTTTAAATTAAAAACATGTATTCGTATGGCATGACAGCTTCAGCGATTGGGGCCAGAGGGACAAGCATTCAAATGGGTGGAGACGTGGTGTGGCATGGAGGAACGAGTGGCAGGATGTTTCATGTGCCACAAGTGCGTCGTTGTCAACCCCAAGGCAGACGACGCGTTGTCATTCCAAGCGCCTGAGCGCGGACTGACTCTCGCACCCGCACTTGGACCCGTACCCAGTTTCACAGGCACAGTCCGACAGAGATGGTGGCAGCCTTGACTAAAGACGGTTAGAGTCAGAGCCAAAGCCAGAGCTATCAGTTTGTCATGTATATGTATACGTAGTCAAGGACAACAGACGCACAATGAACTCATCGCACTCACTCGATTCGGGCATAGGATAATAACAAGAGTAAAAGCAACAGCAACAACATCAACTGCTGGTTTCGAGAGTGTTGAAGCATACCAGTTGCCTTTGTGTCCAGGGCAGCTCTTGATTTGTGCGCGCTTTCGCTCCCAGAAACCCATTTTCGGTGTCACCTCCTCCCGTTCCTCATGGGCCTCCTTAACTCCCTAGTTTCAAAAAGGTGCGACATGTCAGCAAAAATCGCATAAAATGACAGCAAATTCACTGTCATTGTTCTTCTTGTTGTCCTGACTGTTCCGGCAAGCAACAGGACTTGATCCCCCTATGTTTTTTTCTGGTGTATAGAATTTTTGGCACTTGTCGTAACACCCTGAACCCACTCTCAATATCTTTAGCTCTAAGGTCCTTGAAATTTTGATGTTTCGCATAAATTATTTAGGGTAAAGCTGCTGGCAAATCGAATAAATTTAAGCCAATTTGTAGGTGAAGGGTGCAACGTCTGGCACTTAAAGGACATGCTCCTATTTGTGTGTGTATATCAAATGCGTGTCTGTCCTTAAATGCTTTGATTGAGAAGCACGCAAAAAGATATAACTTTCAACCTTCAATTTATGATTGTAAGGAATATGTTTTCCAGACCAAAATTATCATCAGTTCTAACTGTATCTTTGCATCTAATAATACAGTTCACATATTAAAGTAACTTTAGAGCTTTTATTGATCTCAAGCTGCTTCCGTTTTTTGTTAGTCAAGTGCGAAGCTATCAATGCCTTTATATCATATTACGAACTTTTGATTTTAGATATTTTCCAGAGCCGGAAATGAATTTGGTAAATGGTAAAGCGCACGCACAAAGGAAATTAGCTGGTAAATAAGTATAAATCAATATATTCATTCTCCAATGTTTCAATATCTCAGAGTGTATATACTTCTAGTATATACAAGTTGTATATATATGGTATTTAGTGGGTGCAACTTACCGCCATGTCGTATGATGCCAACTTCCTGGAGTATCGATGCTGCCAAATCAGCCTTTTGTCTGGAGCTCTCGAATCTCTCAGAGTTAATGGGCACTTGGAGTGGTCGATAAAGCGTCGAGATGCATAATGTGCCCAGATTCTCAGTCGCAATGTCATGTATCGTAACCAGAGATTGCTCAATGGCCGTCTGTGGGATATATATGGGTGAAGCAGGATAAGGACGATAAATAGAGAAGGTAAAGCTGGGTTCATTAAAATTATTTATAAATGTCCTTAGGGATAACCTGCCTGCATGCCCGCCCATCGGGGTGCCTGTCTATTGGCGTACCCAAATCATTTGGTTTTGGCCAGCATGTTGACAAACACATTAAAAATAAATTTTGGCTAAATACATTCATGGCTAAAAGCAGCAGCTGCTTTGGGTTTAGATTCAGTTTCAGCGTCAGCTTCAGCTTCTCGACCTTTTTCTATGTCCACGGCGGTTTCTTTTATCGTTTGAGTGGAAAATTGCGTTATTGGCTTCACTTTGTTCTTTGCGCGCGTGAAAGAAAGTTGGCCCAAACGGCTGACTCTAAATTGTTTGTCCATTGTTGGGCACAATTTAATAAAGTGGCCTACAAACTGACCAGAAATCTAATACTGATGTGTGTGTGTGTGTGTGTGTGTGACTCGACTGTTTTATGTTTAGTCAGCAATTGTTTTGTCTTCCATTTGGTTTTTGAATGATTCTCTCTTAAGTGCTTGATAAAGAGATTTCAAGCTAAATTGTCTGCCACTCCTTGTTCATTAGTTAATAGAAGAATAGCAACACCCACAATAGCAACGATAACACCCCAACAACATCATCTACAACAACAACAACCCCAACAGCAAGTTAAAGGTTATATGCGGTCCCACTTCGATCTCAAGCCTCTAAAACTTTTGATTAGCGTTCAAGCACGTTGCCAAGGACCAACAAGAATTTCACTTCGAAGGTATTGAAAAGGGTTTTCAGTACACACAAATTCCTTACAACCTTGAAACTTAATAATTTAAATTGAGTTGCGTCAGGATATACAAATTATAAGGACCTGCGCTGTGTATACAAAGCGATTGGATATGAACTAAAAGAGTCCTTATATGGGTCGAAGTAGCTCTGACTGAAAATGTTATTGTTTGTTCTCACTATTGTTGTTCACTTAGGCAGTATTTCAGTAATCTTCGATGAAAGTGAAGATTCTACTCTACTTCACTTAAACTACTTAAAAGGAAGAAGAGAAATTCAATTGCTTTTTAATGCCTCAGGCTCTTCAGGACTTCTTGTTTAAACCAGAATTGCACTTAGGCAAGAAAGGAGCTGCTTCATTGAAACAGCAGCATTAAATTGGGCCTGTAAGTGCTAACTAAGTTCACTTAATATTGTGGCAAGTTATGTGCAATCGTAGCTGTAATTTAATTACATGCTGCGTTTAGTGGGTGCCACGCCCACAAGTGAAGCTAAAGTACTTCGAGTGGGTCTCTCATTATAACAATTGCGCTTGAAGCTAATTGCAGTTAATGATGAATTTTACTTAGTTAGCCGACAAGACATAAGACAATATAATTTCCCCGTGCACACCCACCAGTCAACGTACCCACGGAAGCAACCACCCAGTCACCCAACCGCCCAACCACCCAACCACCCACTTATGTTGCTACTTACGCGCATAACGAAGTTTCCATCGCCGATTCGTACAATGTTTTTAAAGGGATCGTCAAGTGCTGCAGTTGCTCCTGTTGATGACTTTGGCACTGATGAGGATGTTGTTGCTGCTGCTGCTGTGCCGGCAACAGTTGCTCCAGTTGCACTGGATGTTGTTGTTGTTGTGGTTGTCTTTGTTGTTGGCGAGTTTACTGTGCCCGTTGGGTTACTTACAGTTGAAGTTGTTGCCGCTGTTGCAGCATCATTTGCTGTTGTTGCATTCGCATGTTCGACTGCCGCCAGCAGCAACAACAACAGAAACATCCACAACAGCAGCAGCTGTTCTGTTGGCCTCGAACGAACACCAGCAACTTGTTGCTGCTGCTGCTGCTGTTGTTGTGGCTTTTGTCGCTGAAAACTGTCCACTGCTTCGGCCTCCCGTCGCCACCATTTTCGCCACTTTCCTGCATTGAGCCTGCATTTCATTGTTGTTTTGCATTTGCCAGTGTGCAGCTGCAAAAAGAGCAACAGAAAAGAAAAGTGGAGAAAGTGATAAAAGTTGACATTAGTTAAGCTAAAGTTAATAATGCCATTTGAGAAAAGTAATACCAAAGCTTAACTTGAGCTCTGTGACTACAAATAAATTGCCTTAATTGTCCCTGACGTTGCTGCAGGACTGAAATGTTTCCGCCAGGACTAACCAAAAACATTGCAGCTCTTAATTGCATTTTTAATTAGTTAAATGAATTGTCTCTTGTCTTTTTCAATTTTGTTTTCGTTTCTTTGTACATTTGTCTAAGACATTCTGCAGTACTGTGGAAAGACCTAGATCCTTGCATAAAACATAAAACATGACAGCTCTTAATTAAGTACTTCTAAACGGAGAGCTATTTATTTTGACAGTGGCTTTTAATAAAGATGTTAACTCTTCTTTGGTAGCTTTTCATTTGCATACAATTAAATTTATAGAAACAGATGGAAAACTCTTATCAAATAAAGAGTTTAATATAAATCTGCATGCATGGGAAAGGATTTATATGAAAAGATGTATAAATGGCTCGACTAAAAGGATGATTGAAAAGAAATGATACTAATATAATATTATTATCTTTGATCAGGTGGGTCCCCGCTCTAGTCTAACTAACAGACCGATTAACACATTGCAATTCTTAAAGCAATTCATATCAAAAAGTTAAATACAATTTATGAAAGTAAGTATAAAAAATAAAAAGCTATGTATTCCATTTGAATCGGACAGACTTTAAACCCATTTTTAGTTAATTGTTTAGTGTAGAATATTATACACGCTTCGTACATTATTCCCCACATGATAGCTTCCCTGCTTGAACTTATTAGAATAATATCATCAATTCCTTTTCATTGTCTTCAATAGTTATCTTATAGATTTTTCACACAATTTTCAGCACTAATTTTAACATATTTCACTGAATGATTAGAATTTAAAAAAATATATATATTTATATTTATTTCTTATTACTTAAAACTATTTACAATAATAATAAGTTCTTACTTTCTTATTACCACAAAGAATGTGTAAATAAAACTCAAAGTGAAAAGGTAAATCGGAATGACAAACCAACTGATAACTTTACAAATATAAAGGCCACAATTTGTTGTGTGTGTGTGTGTGTGGTTGTGTGTGGTTGTCCACAGGTAAGTAAAAGCTATGTGAACCAACAACAGGGCTCGTAAATAACCACAAAACGACGAAGAAAAGAAGAAGAAACAGTACAAGCGGAAACACTTGCATACAACTTGCTCTTTAACCCCTCCCCCTTCCCCTCACCCCCGTTCCCACCTGCCATCAGACGTCAGTCGCAGTCAGTGGAACCCAGACCATGTTTATGAGTGTTTTATGAATGCGAACGAAATGTAAATATCAAGAAATAAAAAAATGGGAGAGCAAAAAAAAAGGATAAGTTGAAGAGGGAAAATACTTATGTTACATGTCTTCTGCATTAGGTGAAGCCGTGGAGCAGCCAAATGACGACTAAGTTGTGACGTAGTGCATCAGGATTTTCAGGACAAAGTGGCAACAGCAAAGTATCAAAAGAGATGGTGGCAAAGCTTTCGCTTTTACTTTTGCCAGCTGAAACTGTTGTTGGCCCGTCATAAAACTGGTTGGCGAAAGTGGTCGAAAGTTGTTTGCAGCTTTCAAACCAGGACCGCAATCTCATTCCCAATCCGAATCTCAAACTCAAACTCAGCTCTGTGCCAGTTTTTATTTGCAGCACTTTTCATAATGGTTGCCATTTGTAAGGCATTGCGCAAAGGATTCCCTTGCGCTCACTTTGAAATACTGAGCTACACATTATATTTAATGTTTATAATTTATTGTTGGATTTTGGTTTATTTCTGTACCTTTCGTTGGCCCTTTTATTCGAAAATGTAATGAGTATTAAGCAGGTGTATTCATCATTTGGCATAGGAAAATTACAAGAGTTATACCCAAAAAACATGTTACTTTAAAGCGATTTTTTATCTGATTCAATTCCCTTTTTTTTGGGTAGCCAATTCGACAGATGCGAAAAAGTTACGATGTCAACACAGTAAATTTCTATGAAAAAGTTGTTTTTCCCGTAAATCTCCAAAAATTTGACAGGAAATTAAAACAATTTCCGTTTTTGCCATGTTAATGAAACTAATTAAATGCAGAAACTAATTAAAAATTCAAAAATGCTAAAAACAATTTTGGCTTCTCTTAGTATAAACAAAATTGTTGAGCAGTTGTGGCCATAAATAATCGCAGCTAGTTTCATTTAACTTTTTTCATTTCCTTTAAACTGAATACATTATACATACGTACATATATATGGTGTACATATAGCTATATATTATATATAGCACTGTTATCTGGTAAACACCGACAAAGCGAGCGGGATTTTTGGCCTTTTTACAGGCAGTTGGTGGGCGTGCATTTTAAATGATGGCGCCCAGATTAATTTGCATCCAACTGGTTGCAAGTGGCTTCTGTACTGTTTTTCTTTGTGGGGCAACAGTGGGCGTGGCTTTCATTTTTGCTTTGCCATGCAAAATATGCAGCTGTTCAAATGAGAGGCGAGCTCTCAAAAGTCAAATGAAAGGGTCTTCAGCACAAATTTTGTTGTTCATTTTTTTGTATCCTTTTTTTTGTTGGAAAGAAAAATGCTTGAAAATGTCAGCAAATTGCTGTTTTCAGCTGTTATGCGGACATGCACATTTTATATACTTGTACTACACTAGTTTTATCAGTGCACCGCGTTGTCAGAGACATTAAAACTAACAAGCCATAAAATCTCCACAGTATCTTAACTTGTCTATCTCTATGGGTATATTGGTTAAGTATGTTAACTTGATGTGTTATCTTGAATTTTTATTCATATTCTGTATTCGTTTGATTAATTGGAATAAGTTTGTAACAAATAGCGCTACACTTTAAAGCAATTATTAACTCATAACACGAGTAATTCAATGATAAGTCAAAGTGTTAGAACTTAACTGGGTTAGTTATGTAATTAAATTATTAAATGCATTATATTAAAACAATAATAACTAAAATAAGTGAAGGCTGGCGCGTTCAAGTTAACGAATTATTGCATATGATAATATGTAACAGGGGTAATTCTGTTCAAAAATAGCGTACATCCGTTCGAATTTTAAAGTACTCTAGGAACAAAAACTTGTTAAGTTACCGGATATTTGAAATACCAACTGATCAAGTTATCAAGTATTAAAATTACCCAATGGTCACTTTATTGAATGTTCAAGTTATCGTGTGTTAAAGGTATTACATAAGTGTTCAAGTAACGAGTGTTCACGTAATCGAGCTTTCAATTACTGGGCGTTGATGTTATCGAACGTTCAAGATAATGAGTGCTTAAAGTACTAAGTACTCAAGTTACTGAATGTTCAAGTTAATGTTCAAGCTATCGAGGGTTGAAGAAACTGAGTATTCAAGTAACTAAACGTTTAAGCTACTGAATGTTCAAGGTTTTGGGTGTTCAAGTTACTGAATTTCCAAACTATCGTGTGTTCAAGTTAACGCATGTTTACGTTATCGAGTGTTCAAGTTATCGAGTGTTCAAGCTATCGAGTGTTCAGGATACCGAGCGTTCAAGATATTGCGACTGTATATACCATATCCAAGTTTAAAAGTACAAACAACTTTTTACTCAGTTCTTCAGTTACACTTGATACTCAGGACAAAGATGTAAGTAAGAGTATAAGACAGTCAATAGGCGGAATCTATTAGCCTTTAAGTTTTTAAGTATGGTGCATCTTATGCACTACACTTAAAAGTGCCATCAACCAGAGTCATAAAGTTTTACGGGCATTTCAGGAGTACCGAAAAATACATCAGTATGCCATAAACTCTTAAAGGATGTGCAGCACTTAGTGGTTGTCGTCGCCTTGACATTAACTTGTACATAGTTGTTGATAATGATAAAAACGTGCACTGATTATAATTATTGGAATCGCATAACATCAAACGGGACATTTAAGTACAGTTTGGCATGAAAATTTGGCTTTTAACTACATTAATTTATATGCAAACTGCAATTGACATGACAGCGTGGTCCTTTATAACGCGATATGAGCTGCTTAACGTCGCGTCATGTAAGTGTTTGTTGTGTGAGTGTGTGTGTGTGTGACAGGACTCTTTCTTGAAGTACTTCCATGTGATGTGTATGTTTTATGAGCATTCTAATAACGCGGCGTGTGCAAAGAAAATCTCTGTTTGCCTGTCTTTGTCTGCCTCGTTGCAATCAGCCTTTGAAAAGGGCTTAATTATATATACGAGATTATATGTATGTATAAGTACATGTATAAGTTTATGTGTATGTGTTTATAAAGTATATAAGTATATGTAATAATAAGAGCGCCAATAAGCCTTGAGTGTATTACAGCTAACGGTTGATGTTGAATTTCTTTTTAAATACAGAAAATGAATTCCATTTTATGTAAGTATTTTAATTACTTTTAATGCACTTGAAAGTCCTTCAATAAAACGAGTACAAAATGGAGGGCAAAACATTGTTTCAGGTGAAAAGCGATTAACCCTTGTTACGAACTCGTTGAATAGTGGAAAAATGATAGCAGCTTTTATCAGCGCTTAAACGGAAGCAGTGCGTGAATTGCGTTTTACGAGTATATATATATATATATATATATATATATACGATGTACTTGAAAAGTAGGTTAAAGCTATTTTCTTACTGTTGAATGTTGTGTTAATGTTTAATAGGGAGAATATCTATTTCAATTGCTATCATGTTTAAATGTTACCTTGGAAAACAAGCGTTTACGTCAGTTAGGAATTATCTCAAATATCTTTAAGGTACATACATGTATCTTTAAGATACATTCTATAAATTCTTAAATTTGAAACTGCAATAAACATACCCTTTTACATTGTAAAGTTAATAATGTCACAGCTTCTTACAGCTGAAAGAAATAAAAGAAAAAAGAAGTCCTCGAAATGTGTGTCCTACAGTGTCTCGCTGTCGTTCCTGGTGCTGTTGCACATTTGCGAAAGTTTCGCCCTTCACCAAGCCAAAAGAATAACACTAAAAATATGGCAATAGCTGCAAAATGCATTGCGTTACATTGCCCCAAAACCATTGCCACGCCTCTGTGCCGCTTCAGGAGCGGCAGGCAAGCACATCAAACGCAGCTGCTCCTGAGTCTCCTGCTGTTACCGATGCTGCTGCTCTTTAGCAGCTGCTCAGTTTTCCTCTTTGTGAACATTTTTTTGCGTCAACCTTCTTAAAAATGAGCTTCGAGCATTTTTAATACTCTTACACAGGGTCTAACACTTTTCTAACGAATTTATCAATATATTTGATAGCCTAGTTTGAAATGAAACTGCATACAAATTTCATACAATATATATTTCCTTTAATATATCTATCTATCTATATATCTATCTATATATCTATCTATATATCTATCTATATATTTATCTATCTACCTATCTATCTATCTATCTATCTATCTATCTATCTATCTATCTATATATCTATCTATCTATCTATCTATCTATCTATCTATCTATCTATCTCTCTCTCTATCTATAAACGCTAAAAGAGCTTAAAGTTTTCTCAGAAAGAGTATTTAAACGTCGTTGGCTCAAAGCTTTTCTTTCTAATGTTTTTTTTTTGTTGGCACATAGTTCGCGTTTATAAGAAGCTGTACAGAAAAAATTTGTCAACATGTTTATAATCGCTGTTGTTGTTGTTAATACAGCTGTTGCCTGTCTCGAGTTGCCGGCTTAATTTATGAAAGGGCTAACAGAACGCTTAAACACCAAAACCTTAAACCTTTAGATGTTATAAAGTTGCCAGGTTTTTACACATAGTCCTTGCATAAGGATAAAGTATAAAGGATAACTTTTTCTATAGTATGTATATAGGTTAAATGACTTCCTCGTTTGGCCGGTAAATAAGTAAACAAAACTTTGAGGACACTTCAGACACGCCTCGACTTTAATCACGCCCACCAGTCCTTCTCCCCCTCTTCTACTGTGTGTAACACACCACACTGCAGGCATCGTACAGCAGTGTCCAGTGGCTTTATTTAAGCTGTCCATCAGTGGCAGTAGTTGCCAAAGGCAGGGAGCGTGACTGTATTCCATTCATATGGCAGCTAGTATGACAGCCACGTATGGTACTCTTAAGCAGCATAAACTATCTTTATGCCCTTTTGGACCCTTTCATAAGCACGTTTTTATCTGCGTTACACATTTGTGCGTTGCTTTTGCCTCTCTGGCCATAATCGTAGTACAACATTGAACCCACAACACAGCAAAATACAAAGTAAAAGCATTTTTTTGGGAAAACGCTCCCAGTTCAACAATTGACAAGCCCCAAAAACCGAGCAAAACAGCAGCTGAAGAAGAACAAAAGTCAAATCAACTGCTGATTTTGTCAGTTTTCTTTGTCATTGATTTTCGATCATAATAATTTGATGTGTGCTTTATGTGCCGGAAAGAGGCAACAAACTCATATCAAGAATTTATATATCGTTCGTATCCAGGTTCCCAAGTCAGCAATTGTCATTGCAATGCATTTTGATTTTATTTTAATGCCATGTAACCTTCATCATGTTTTATTTTTATGGTTTTATAATGCGCATCTTATCTGTGGGATCGAACAGCTGGCCATAAAAATGGAATTCATTTGTGAGCTTAAGCGAGGTTGGAAAGTGGAAAATATGTCGGAATGCCATAATAAGAGATGATAATCAATTCTTGTAAAAGTTATTGTCCGACATGCTTTCAGCTAAGTATCAGTCAAAAGGAAATAAAGCATATGTATACTAAGTCTTATATATACATATATCTTGGTGGAATTGCAACTAAATGTGCCCTTGGGCAACCTTAAGTAAGTTTATAAACCTCTATAAGAAACATAACAGATATTCTAACAATATATATACTCTTTATAAGTATGGCCTTTTAATAGTTTTAAGTGCCAGATTCTCTTCTCGTGGCTTAGTTCTTAGCCAACATTAAAGTGCTGCTCAGTTCCCAAACAGTTCAACTGGAAATTGATTGATAGTTTGCCAGACCTGACGCCTGATGAGGGTATTGTGTCAAAGTACGCCTCAGGACTCTTTGGTAACTGACAGACAATTTCTAGAAACTAATTCACATACACATAAAAAGCAAGGAAGCTGGCTAAACTTATCGTGAGAAATCAAAATCAGACACACACATATATATATATATATATATTATACAATATGCAAATCACATAGGAAGAACATGAAAACCACTGGCTAAACAGAGTCAAAACATCAACAGCTGACAACTTCGGTTATTTCGCTTGAGTTGTGATGATTTTTTGGCCAAAGGCGTTAAACCAGGCACAAAAATACGGCCAAGCCAAAAAGGCGAACGCAGCCAAGAGCTGAGTAAGCCACAAAAGAAAAAGGCGTTGAAATGCTTTCATTTCCTACCGCCGTCAATGCCATCATTTTGGCCAACACTTAAACCAAATGAGATGACGACCCAGTCCTGGTAGTATTAGTAGTAGTAGAAAACCAAATTCAACCGCTGGCAAAGGCACAAAAAAAAGAAGGAAAATCTCATTAAATTAATGCAAGCCTAAGGATTTTTTCGTTCTACTTTCTCTTTTTCCAAAGGCCCTCAACTAAACGTTTTTTCGCGCGAAATTGTCCCTAGATTTGAAATGTTTGATAGGCGTTCCAATGAGCAGGACCAACATGGACGCTGATAAGTGCTTTCCCAAGGAACACCATCATCAGCCGCAGGCATCAGCTTAATTTGTGTGTGTTGATAACGATTCTGGGTATATTGTTAGAATCTGTCTATGATTTTGTCTCTGACATGCAAAATAGGCGTGTAAGAGATCATAGGACTTAGGTTTATGCTCCCAGGGCAGCTGAGAGCGCATGTTGAGCTAATAATGGATGTAAATCTATGTGATAAGCCAATATAAAATGTTATCATTAACATATAGAATAATAAATAGAATAATCCAGGGAAAGCAGATTTAAACCTAAGAAGATAAGTGTGAAAAATCATGGAAAATTCTGCTTAACTAAGCAAAGAAATTGTATGAAGAATGAAGACCTTATTTAAGTGTATAACCAGAGCAACAGTAGAGCGAAAGTTTAGGAAAACATGAATAACATTTTTCATATGCTGCCCAATAACCTTCATCGGTGAACTACAAAACCTTTTCCCACATATTTTAAGAAAAAAAACCACAGAAAATACCACAAGGATCGATTCGGAAACTTGCCACAAATCCTGGACGAGTTTTGTTATGCCGCTCACTCGTGTTTATATAAGGCTAAAAGCTAAACAACTGAAACAAAAATATTCACAAAATGTTTATTCATATATGTACCTACGTCTATCATTTTATCATTCCATCATTTTTTTTTGTTTCCTTGTTGTGTTTTTGTGTGGTTTTGGGCACTTTTTGGGTACCTTTTCGGGTTTTCCAGCAACGAAACGCTGCATATTGTTCATATAGAGAGCTTCAGCATCGTTGCGTTTTCATTCTTTTTTTGGCAGCTTTTCGCGACTTTCTGCTTAGTCATGCCTATAAAATGGGCCACGTGTTGTCAAATTTTCTAACGGTTAACAATAAATACGGGTGGAGAACATGAAACATGCCGATATCCTCATCCGTTGTCAAGCTCAGCTGGCCTTTCTGTCGTCAGTCAGTTAAAAGGGCCTAAAAATTTCTCTGCTCACACTGTATACACCACATATACATATGTAAATATATATATATATAGGAACAATGAATTGTTTGAGTTGAGACAGGGGTAACTATTATGTATACGCCATGTGTGCGGCAGGTGTGTGCTTAAAACGAGTTTGGAAATTTAAAGTAGAATTTTTGGCAATAAATAAGAATCATAAATCTATTCAACAGTTATTTACCTACATTTACCAATAACTCAAGAATATTATTAACCAAATCTCATAAGGATTTACCCAGACACATAGTAGACGATATTCAAGTATAAATCTAATAGGGGTCGTCAGCAACGCAGTTTATTGATTATATTTTATGTGTGCTGCCATTTTTACTTGTTATTTTTATTACTTTCATTCATTTTATGTCTGTGTTCCGGTTCGTTTGAATCATTAACAAACATTTATTTAGTGACAAATATCATTAGCAATAATATTATTAATTTGCCTAAAGCCCTTACCCTGCTAATAGACAGAAGTACCATATATATATACATATACACCATATATAAATATACTTTCCTTTTATATGTATATAATTGAACAGACCGACAATAATATTATGTCGCCTTCAAATTGGTCATTAAGTCAAATTCAATGCGCACCAGGAAAAAAGAGAAGAGAGAAGCAGAAATTCCATAATGATTTTATTGATTTGGGCCCTGGCCCACAATTTGATGGCACTTCGAGTTCCCCTCATGGGAATTTAATATCAATTTGACGCCACTTAAGATGGAAATGCGTGTCGGGTCTGAAACAAGAACTTCAAAAGCGAAGGATGGTACATAAATGATTATATACTCGTCTCGCTTATTCAGTCTCTACTTTATAAATGGGTATCGAATTGTAAAGAGTATAAAAAATGTGCAAGTATTGAACTATCAACAGATGTGACCAGCTGAGCTAAGGTTGTATAGGTTTCCCTCTACCCTTTGCAGGATAACTTATGATAGAATTTTAAATGTCCCTTTTCATTTCAAAGAAAACGATAGAAATATATACTTTGATTGCCATAAATTGTATAATTAAAGTTGTTTCTATGTAGGCATCAATGAGTTAATCACAGGGTATCTTTTAGCTTAACTCACACGAGTGCAGCACACGCTGTGTGTGTGTTTCTGGCGAGTGGTGACAAATGTCAAGACCAAATATAAACAATGTGAAGAGGCAACTACTACCAGAGCTTTGCACAACGTTGTCATTAATATTTATTGCTCTGGCCATCATTGTCAGACAGTCGGCCACGTGGCACCACTCGCTCCCCTTACTTTATCCCCTACTTTATTGTGTTTATATACGAGTATTATATGTATATGTAGGAGACATGTACCAAACATGTACCAACATGTACCTACATGTACCTTTTGTACAAGTATATGTTCTGTAGTTCCTGAAAGTGTGACAATAGCGTTTGCTTTACATTTCAAACAAACCAACACACACAGGCTTTGACACACACACACACAACCAACCACACAGCCACACACCCATATACCCATATATTGCTGGAGATAGAAGCTGCACTCTGGCTGAATGTTCACAAGGTAGTTAAAGCTGATAAACAGCAGGGACTTAAGAGCAGAGCACATTCTATAGAGACATCAAATAGTCCTTTGTCACATCCTGCACTCGTATACTATATATAAGTTATGTATATATATGTGTGTGTGTGTGCGCTCTCTGCAAATATTATTATCAATTATTGTCAGCCTTCGAGTGTTATGATTGATGTATTTAGAACCAAGTACTCGTTACAGCCAACAATAACATGGCCTGTTAATTATAACAAGTATACAGAAAACACACATGGATAGAGAAAGCGATATGTTGGTTAGATTAAGGAAACAAAGGAAAACAGAGAGAGAGAGAAGGATAGAGGGAGAGAGAGATGTTGGTTAAGGCCAACAGTGCTGTCGAATTGTGTTTTATAATACTTTAAAATGATTCTGTTGGCCTTTAACTCTTCTATATGATTCTTCTTCAGTAAAATAATAAAAACCAAATAAATTGCATTCAACCATGTCATATTGATTTATATTTTAATTGCTTTAAATATCTGAATACATACAAATATTTATTAGATATTATGGTAGATAAAATGGACGCCTGAATATGAATCCATATAACTTTCTTCGATTTGCATACACTCAATGTGTATTCACATAAATTACATAGAATGTTTTCCTAAGGCGTTCCATTAGGATTTATCTGATATATAATAGAGAAACATACCATAATCATATAATTTACATTGTATATATAGTATATATATGTATAAGTGTTGAGTATAAGACTGATTCAAGGTTTATTTAAGAAGGAATTCGAATTTATGCCATGGATTTGTGTCGTAGTATTTAAAGTAATTGATGAATCACAGTGTGTGTAAGCTGTGACTTTTCCGATATCACAATGTGACTCAGATTCATCTCTGGCATTCAGCGATTCATTTATTAGCCACTGTCAGAGACAGATTCGTATTCATACTCATACGAGTAGCTTATGTATTTAATGGAAATGTTCTTTTGTTATGTAAATGCAAATGTCGCAAACAATAAGTGTGTGTGTGTGCCTGTGTAAGTTTGTGTGTTGAAATTAAATTTATGTGGCAGAAAAAAACTTATAATAAATTAAAAATAAGTGCAATCAAATTCACAAGTGTCGAAAATGTCACATAAATTGCATAATTAGAATATTTTCGTAATTTATTCAAGGTAAATCGACCAATTTAATTAAAATGTTGGCCGCAGGGCAGCAATAATGTATCTTTTGTTGCAAGTATTGTATGTGGCATGCAACACATTAGCCTAAACGCTCAGGGCAAAACTTTTAGAGTCCAGGGTCACCAAACTCTACAGATGAATGTGAATAAAGAATCGAAATCTACTCCTATTGCAATACATTTGTTCGACAAGTATTCCCCATTGTCGTTGTTGTTGTTGTTGTTGTTGTTGTTTTGGTCTCAAGTGTAAAATGTGTTGTTGCAAAGGTGAATGAATTCTGAAAGGCAGCGAACAGAGGGCAGGATATTTATGTAAATGTGTAAATATGTAAATATGCATACAAATCTAAAATGTTCAAAGCCCATAAAGTACAGCTAGCTGTACGTGAGTGTATTGAGTAACGCGCAGAAAGCATAGCATACATTTCTGCGCATCAATTCGGGATGCTCCAAAATTGGCTTTTTGGCTCCTTAAAGCCATTTAATTTTATTAACCTTAGGAAATAGATGGAGGGACTTTAAAATCCCCTGACAGAGTTCGGGTTCGTGTTGCTACGGGCAACCTTTAAAAGAGCCAACGGACAATGGACAACCCACTGAGTGAGTGAGTGAGTGAGTGAGAGACCGAATGAATGCTTAGCACACAACTCACTGAGTAAATAATTTAGCGTATCCAATTATGTATTATAATGTGAAGTATATATATATATATATATACATGTATATTCAAGCGAACGCCTTTTGCTTTATATATATGTATAGTATCGTACTAATACGCTATGCTCTGTTCTGCATATCAATTTCGGCAGAGTTTCAAATTTTACAAAAATAAATGAAATGAATAATAATGATGATTATAACGATAATGCTGATGTTGATAATGATAATGTTGATGATGATGAATGAGCATACTAATGGGCGACTAATTTTGTCAGCACATCACAAAAATAAACATATCAAATTGTATTAGGAATTTTAACAGTTGGAATACATAATGGAACCACATATAAAGTAGATACATACTTATTTCCGCTGAATCTTTTAATTGAACTTAATGGATGTGATAGCTGTATCTTTCACACTTTAAACTATAAATATATATCTTACTATTAACTATATTTTAAGTAATATTTAATGTCCTTTTTGCTTAAAGTGGTTAGAGTCCCTATCAACTTGGTTGTATATTGTAAATAGCAAATAGTTTAGTATATAGTATAGTATATATATTTTAGTATATATGATAGTAAATAGTATATAGTGTTATATATAGCTTACCTCTTTTTTAAAGAATCAAATCATGTTAACGCTTTGTCGTTGTCAGAGTTAACCTTTTGCAGCTGCTTTTGTTCGTTTGTCTATTTGCTGTGTGTCCTTTTAAAAGTATTTTATGTATTTTAATTTCAGAGAAAGATTGTATTTTTTTGCTCAATATTCTTTAGTCCTTTCTAAGGTTTCTTCTACGTTTTACTTTGTTACTCATTCTAAAAATTTATTATTTTTGTCTGTTATAATTCAATTTGCTTCAATATACGCACAAATATTTAAATTTCCAGACATGTGCACGCATAATGGTTGCCAATGTCTGTGTCTGTGTATACCTCTCTGTACTTGTGTGTGTGTGTGTGTGTGTGCTGTCCTTTGTAAAGTTAATTTTCCTATTGTTTGTTCATCGAATTCGAATCTGCAGTTTATTATTGGCCTCTTAAAATTGCATAATTTAAGTACGAAATTTATATTGTGTGTGTCTGCTCCTTGAGCTCTGTTCAGGAATATTTTGTCTATGTTGTCTATATAAATAGATCCTTAATAGGCTTTGGCTTAAAAGTTCCTGATACAATACTAGATTAAGTGGAAGATGTTCAAATAATGCTTTGACTAACGAGGTCACTTCCAAAAATAGATATTGGTATATTAAAGTAGCTTAATAAAAAAGAAATTTTCTACTTTGCATATGAAACAAATCAATCAAAGATTCCTGTAAGCTTCAAAGTCTTCAAATTTTAGGAACATAATTCTGTGTAAAATGGAACTTTTATATTTCACAGCATTTACAGATGAACTCAAGTGGCTAACTCTAAGAATCAGGAATAAGAAGAATACATTTTTCTTTCAAGAATGAACTTTATTTGCTGTAGATAAATTATCAAATGAAAAGCAACAGAATGTTTAAATATTTATAATGCTCTGCGACATGTCATAAAGTCACAAAGTTAACAACAACGAGAAAATTCTGAAATATTTTTCTTTATTTGCTTTTGCTATCTGCTTCCTTCTAGTATCCTTCGTGGAATGGAATCTTGCGAATGGCTTTGGCTTTGGCTTTAGCTTTATCTTTGCCATGACAACAAAATGCGCTTCTTAACTCCTTCGGAAAAGTTTCTTTGGTGGGGTTTTGTGTGGAAGCAAACAATTAATGGTCAACTTGGTATCATCTAGTGCACGGTGGCAGCCATAAGTTACGGCAGCACACATACACAAACACACACACGCACACACATCATTAAACATTAATAACGAGTGGAACTGAAAACTTTTGTACAACTACAGGAAAAGTTCATAAGGGAAACTTTTAAATTTGAACCTAGGTTAAATATCTAGAAATTAACCATATATATTTATACATGTACATTGAATTATTTATGATTATTTATAAGCTGTGAACTTTCTATAAACTTTTATTTAAGTAAATCCCTAAAACCTGTTGCCTCATTAACGCAGTACGTCGCGCCATAAACGTATTTTGCCCCTCGGCTCAAAGTTAATTACAATATTTTATGGCCTTTCACATTCCAAACAAAATTTTATTCGCTAACAAATTCGCCGACGGCGCAAAACGCGACGTGACCAAGGGGATACGTTAAGTGAATAGGATGAAAAATGTTGAGTAGAAGAAGAAAATGTGGAATTAAAGGACCTAATACTTAATTTATAAAGGATCTGAATATTTAGTTCTTAAAAGCAAATGCAAAAACCCAGACAGAGAGATGAATATATTATAGGCACATGGCGAGACACTCGACTTACGATATTAATATGTTAAACTATTCAATACTCATTTATAAGGCATATATTCTATATCATACTATATCATCGGACTGAAATTGGTGTGAGAAGCGAAGCGAGAAGCGTTGCCAGCGACAAGAAGCGCTGTATAGCGAAAATAACCCTAGACTATGCCAGCTTTAAGAAGCGAAAACAAGTAGAGATTAGGTTAGGTTTAGTTGAAGGCCAATCAGAGTTAGCTAAGAGGTAGCAGTAGAGTTAAACTTGATAGTAGCTATGCTATCGTATGTCACATTTCAGCGAAAACGTTTAAGCTTAATTTTTCTCAGAATTTCCTATTGTGCGCTAAAAGAAAGAAAACAGAAGCAACTTGAAGCAGATTGCTTCTCGCTTCGATTAATTTAAGTACTTAATCGTTTAAAAGGAATTCATCAATAGATTTCCTTTGCCAGCTCACAAAGCTCCTTTTACAGAAAATTCTCTGAAAATTGAACATTTTTGCTGGAATGTTTCAAATTTCACCTCAGGTCTTGAGGATGAAGCTGTACGAGTACTCGAAAGTTTGTTTATTTTGATTTGTAGCATAACAAAAACTTGAAGCTGTTTTGTTCTAAAGTCCAAATTCCTGTGCTAAAGGTTAATACAAAGGGTGTGTATACCGAATTCCTGTTAGGGTATGCTGTAATTATGAAGATGTTCTGCGTTTTAGTCTCAATACTTTGCTACTTTCTATGCAAAGAGTGTTCCATTAAGTTTTATTATTTTTTGAGCAAGGTCGTAACTACAGCACGAACAACCTGTAAGTAAAATCTCAGAGATATCATGCTCATGCCTGCGTGGGAAAGTAGAAAGTATCAGATGGGAGATAGGAGGATACGGGGGCGTGGGAATAGAGCGAATCTGGAGTGGGATAGGAAGGCAATATTTTTTTGCCTGTACGCTTTAGAGGCAGACGCCCACGCGGCGCCATTTGCGCATCTCCTCGCATGTTATTCAATAGCAGCCTAAAAGGCTTTGCTCCTTTGCTCATTTTGCTCATTTCTAGCGTTGAGCGAACTTCAAAATTGTTCACAAGAACAGATTTCAGAGTATATATATATATATTTTTTTGTAAATTTAAATAAATATATATAAATTTTTTTGTCAATTTTCATTCGAATTTAGCCAGGAGCTAATTTAATTTCCTTGAAATTGAAGGCACCCGCAGAACTTTCGCTTTTTATTACAACAAAATGTCAGTAGCAACAGCAACAGCAGCAGCAACACACATACACACCCATACGTACACAGAAGCGTGTTAGCACCCACCCACACACACACCCACAAACAGACACACTCACTCACTGTTTGAAATTTTTCGCACGGTACTTTTCACAGTCTGATTGCTGCTCCGCTTGTGTTTTAATCGCACAACCAACGCACTCGCAACTCCGCCACGAACTGTTCCATTATCCTTTGGCAGTACCCTCAAACAGAGTCCTGTATCCGCGTTCGTTTCGTGTGGTGGACTTCGTATCCTGAGCATTTCAAATTTTAGCTTTTGGCGCTCTCACGCATCCTGCCGCTGTTCATATTGTTGTTGTCCTTGTTGCTGTTGTTGTCCTTGTTGTCGTTGCTTGTTATCAGTTTGATTTGATTTGGTTGCAAGAAGTAGCAGCACCACCAGCAGCAACAGCAGTGGCGAACCACGTCCTCGCACAATTTTCCTTCACTTAGCCAAGGGTGTTGATTGTGTGTGTGGAGCTGTGTGTGTCTGTTTGGTTGCTCTCAAGGATATGTCTCTGGTGTGTGCGAGAGCGCACGCTTTAAAGAACTCACCACAGAATTTCCTGTTGCTGCTGCTGCCGCTCTCTGTATTTTGTTGGCTTGTACCATAAAAGAGACAGACACCTGTAGTGTGTGTTGCCGAAAGCTTTTGGACCTCTAAGTCGGCCAGTGTTGCCACACTTTTGCTTAAATCAAATGAATATTTAGATATTTAACGGTTTTCACGGTTTTCACGGTTTTTCTTATGAGACTGCAACTTCTGAGCTTAACTTTTTGCTGTTTTAAAACAGTTTCTTACACAAATAAAGTTTCATAATAGTTTTCAATACTGTATATAGAAACCAATCTGTATAATTAGATACTTATCTTACATTTTCTTTCTTGTTTTAGGTATCCAGAAAGATTTAAGGATATCGAAGCAGCAGATCCATATTGGAACATGCAAGGTAAGAAGATACATATACACTTTCACTTTGAATAGGAGAAAGGGTTGAAATCAGTTAATAATGAGCTTGAATCCTGGTGCTCTTCGTTAGTAAATATATTATTATGTCCTTTCCATATAAATATGATACATTGTCAGTGCATAACAATTTAAATATTCTTTACAATATAAAATATTGTTAGGTTGATTGTAAATGGAAATTTGAATGTCAATCGCAATTGCAAGTCTATTGTTTAAGCCAGACAATGGTCTGTCATTGCCAGAGAACTGAAGCTGGCAATAGAAAAGACCACTCCCAGGTGCATTGCCAGGTATTGGAGGGCACGTGTTATGCTTGATTGAACAATTGCAGTTAGCCTCAATTATTTAAGCAACAACCTGTTGACTTTTGTGTGTGTTTTCCCTTCCGTCTCAAACCGAATGAGGTCTGAGCCGGGTCCGTCTTGATGGCTTATACAATTTGCTACATTGGAAATGAACTCTTAAGTGTGCTGACATTTAACTTGGTCGCTTGGTTACGTTGTTGTCACCATTGAAAGACACACAGACAGTGAAAGGGGAAGGGGCAGTGAGGGATAGTAGATAGACAACAGTTGACGTAATGTGCAGGTAGTGTGCGGCCTGTTGCTGCTGCTGCTGTTTGTCCTTGGGCTGGTGCAGCGGATATGATAATAGCGATGTGTATTCACACTACTCCCTCCCCCTTCTCGTTCCCCTTCATCCTTCCTGCCGAGCAATGCAACCTGTAAACTTACCCTGTATTGGGTTGGTCAGGCATGTGAAATTTGTGCAAACGAGCGAATAGCGCGTCATATTGATTTATGGCATTGATGGAGTCTCCGGGGTTGAGTCCAATGTAACGTCGTGGTCAACGTGTCCGTGCATATGCTGTGCTGTACTGTAATATAAACCTCACTTTGTCTGGTCTGAATAATAACCAAACAGATACACACACTTCACACTCCGAAACACACGCACAACATACACTCATACATACATTGAACACTGAAAATCAATTTTATTTGACACGCTTTCATTATAATGAAAAATTAATTGAGTGCCTGTAATCCACTCATGGACAGGACTCCCGCCCACGTTCCTTTGCTCCTTCCGGCTATTTTAATTGAGTGGGCAACATGCAGAATGCAATATTCAAATAGTTTTTATATACCTACTGTAGCTCTCTCTCTCTCCTAAATCTCTCTCTATATTCATGTAGATATTCAGTGCGGCAACTGAATTTTGCACACATTTCCGTAGTGGTAAACGTGATTGAAAGCGGAAATTGCGCCATGTTTTTTTGCTCTATCGTTTTTTTTTTGCTCTTTCTTTTGCTTTACGTTTTGCTGCTTCCGCTTGACAGCCACAAAATGAGGTTCATCACATCCTCTACAGAGTAGTTGTGGCAGGTTCTGGTCCTTGTGCCTCTCCCTGGTGTATGTTTGAGCCTGAGTGACTGCTAAATCGTGTTTTTCAATTGACATTCGATAAAATTGTATTATAAGCCAACCCAACTACCCATTACCCCCCCTAGGAGTGTTTGAATAACGTCAACTGATGCGATTAAAGAGCGCAAAATCAGCGGACTGTCCATAGTCCTGGCCTCCTCCTGTTTCTTACACTATGCGAATTGTGTTATATACTTTCAGTGTACCCAAACTTAAAGCCTTAAATCGCAATCGAAGTCTAAGAAATTTTAAAGTATGAAAGAGTATTTTTTACATTTATATACTCAAATTTACAACGAAGAGTATTTCATATTCGTTGTTCTGTGTGTATGGAAAATCACGTAACGTGCAGCATAATTCAATTTTGAGGAAACTTTTAGGTCAACAGGCCCTCGTTGCGCAGAATGGACGTCATGTCAAATTGTAGTAAAACAATCAAATACGATGTTGCTGCACTTACAGTCTGTGAAAAAAGTAATGAAACCAATTGGAATTTATCAACAGTTCCACTTACAGAGAAAATAAATGTATAGTCCAGGGCAAAGAGTCCAATGCCATTGAACTGAAAGTAGCCTTCCCAGTGTAGAAATTGCAGTGTAAAGGATTTCATTTTGTTATAGAAGAGATCATTGCTGAGCATAAAGGCTGGTTTCTTCTGCATGATCTCATGGACGATCATGGCCGATTGCTTGGAATGGTTGTTGGCATTGCAACAGAGACGCAGCACAATGTAGGCAACAATCATTGTGGTAATGCTCCAGATGACATATAAGTAGGTGACATAGTCGAGTAGGCGACTCTTTCCACTGACTATGAAATTGACTTTCGTTTCGAGGAATATGCCAAAAATGCTGACCACAAAACAGGCAGCCATATATGGCACACACTGTGGTCCAAATTCGCCATTGGTCAAGACACTTAGGGCCAGAATTTTGTCATGCAGCTTGAAGAGATCCGGTAAATTGGACTCCGAGGTGCTGCTACAGGGGAATAATTTAAGCACTTTGCTGATTTTGATGCTTGCTTGCTTACTCAGTGGCAATCTCGGTCATGATGCCATCACTGTAATCAAAATGCTCATCATCCTCCTCGCTGGTATTCATATCGTCCTCATCCTCCAGCTCAGAATGTCTCAACTGTGGCTTTTGACGTTTCATTTCATCTGTTAGTTTTTCCCCAATGCCAAATGTTGTTGCTTTAGTTGCCTTGGTTCCTCCAACATTTATTGTCGATTTCCTCTCCTGCTTTTTGCCCTCGCTCTCAATGTCGAAAACGGCAAGTGGAGCATGTCGCAGACGTGCCTCCTGGTTAATCTTCTCGAACAGCGTGTTAATTTGCTCAAAGCGATTCGAAATGACAGACACATGATAGATGAATTCCCCCTGAATGATGCTACCAGCCAGATATGGAAAGCTTGAGACCATGAATGGTATAATAGCGTACTCACCGAAGGTGCTGCAAAGAAATCGCAAAGACTTATGATTTATGGATTGGACCGAATGCTGGTCAAGAAGTGAACTCCAGCTGGGCGAAAGATTTCATTATATTATATGAAATGCACAATGACAAAAGCACTTGTTACTTAAAGACTTGGCTTTGGCTTCTACTTTGATAGATACAACACCGAAGAACATCCCTTAGTTAGTTTGATACTCACAGATACAATTCCCTTGAGTCGTAGTACAGGACAAACACAAATACACTGAGCACAAAGAGCCAAGTGAAATGATAGGCAACACTATGTTTGACGGCCTGGACACGGACTTTGTCCAGTTCCGCAACACGACGACACTTCTGTATGACAACATCAATCTCCGCCAGGCGCCTCTCAAAGTCCACAAAGAACTCTTTCCGACGATATAAACTCATCGAGACGATGGTCACATAGAGAATGGCACCCAAATGCATGAAAAGATTGTTGCTCAAGCGGCAGACACTGTTGCAGGCATCCAGGAACGGCAGACCAAAGCGTTGGAAGACATTTATGCCAAAATAGGAGCCCAAATATAAACAGGGCATCACCAACATCATGGCATAGTCTATGACAAAGTTCGACTCCGACTGCTGCCGATTCAAGGGTATCAGGCCAATGGCCTAAAGGATGGCATAAATAATACTTGAACAACAATATTCTAGTCACATTTTATAGGTTAGATCTCACCATTGAAAGCCAATTCATTATTTGTATCATTCTATCGATTGCCTATTTCAACTTCCGTCCAATAACTAACTCGATCCGTCCTATATCCCAGACTAAACTGCCGCAACGGAAGCCGTCCTCATTTGACTATTTACCCAATATTTCTGTCTATGGACTGTTGTCATAAGGTTAAAAAAAACGGTTTCATTGAGTGGATAATGTGCATATGCTTAAGATAAATATCTTTCGGTGGGGCAGTAAATGCTTTTAGTTTATTAAATGTGAGCTAGTAAGCAATACACTGAGCGAAACTGGCCAGCTACTTATCCGCTCCAAGTGGAGCGCAAGCTTTTTCAATTGAAATTTATAACTTTGTTTTCGTAAATATGTAGAGTTGCTTTTGTTCGGTGTGTTTTATTATATATGTATGTAATTTTTATATATGAGTATATACTTTTTATATATGTATATACCTTTTATACATATATATATGTATATTTGTTATATATATTTTTTATTTGTTTAATAGAATTTGCGATATGAAATCGCTATACGAACGGATTACACTGGCCGTCGGCTAAGACTTGGAAAACACTCTCACTTATCACGGACTTAAGCCCAGGACACAGTTAAGAAGTTGGCTAAGTTACTTGTCCATTTACCTAGCTCGTTTGGATCAGCTTTTGTATATTATATATTGTACTTAAACTTTGAGTTAGGGTAATATGAAATACTTTTACAAACGTAATCTTCTGTTTTCCGTAGAAAGCTGCTGTTGAAGTATTCAGCTTCCACAGAATTTTCACAATATTTCCACTGAAATGTCCCCTAGCTGACATACATTATTCAGTTATTCTCTGGCATTTCCCAGAATCATTTACAGGCATAATACATTTTCCCTTTGCATTGTTCCTTAAACTATTTGAAAGCAGTTTTGTAAATTGCGTTTGCATTTTCTAAAGGCATTGTGAGGGCTTAATTTGATAATATCTACATATTTGCACTGTATTTAAGTTGCTAATTAAACAATTATAAGTTAGAGCCGCTTTTGTCGTTATCTTAGCCAAATTAACAACTACAACTACAACGACAACGACAGGAAAAGCCTCAACTGTCGGTTCTAGGAAAAGCAATTAAAGGCAAAGCCCCTTGCAGCATTAGCACCGACACATGGATGATAAAATGCAAATTTCCCTCGAGTTGACGGATGCTCTTAGCTTTTGGATTAAGAGGGTGTGTTGAGACCACGAAAGAGGTAGAGAAGGAGTAGGGTGTGGGCAGGGGGGGAAGAGTAACTTATGATTCTAACAAGACGGCCAAGTTGAAGGTGTTGCCGTTGCCTCACATAGTTAATAATTGAGTTTGCATCTGAAGCACGCACAACACAGTAAACACAACCATGCACACTCACACACACAATATATACTTACACACTAGTTCAGAGACACACACACACACACACAGTTTTTGTGGGACGAGCAAACAAGCAGCTGGGAAGCTTATGTCTTTGCACGCACTAAGACCGCACAAATAAACTCACTTCCCCACACACACACACACACACACTGAACACACAGTAACACTTTGGCACAACTAACTGTAATGGCACTTGGGTAATATATACATATTTGACTAGGGAGTCTATCGCATCCTTATCCTTTGCGAAAAATGTGAATAGATTTATCCGCTCTGCGGCTCTGGGCTTATTCTCTCTCTCTGCGGCTTTGTCATTTGCCGCCTTTAAATTTTGATACTCCTCCCCTTGTTGGCTGCATTGTAATTTTACACATTCACATTAGTTTAGTACGCTTCTAGTTATTGTTATTACCCATGCTGCCTCCATTCCGTAATAAACACGCCCCGTTTGGCGGTGTAGTTGGGGCATCTCCATCTTTCTTCAAGTAGCCAAATTTCGATGCTGCGTTTTATGGCTCTTCCATTTGGGTTTTCCTCTTTTTTATTATTTGCTCCCACTGGCGGTATCAATAAAATTGCGCTCATAAACTTGGAAGCCGCAGAAAGGCCGCTACTTACTGCCACGCCCCTTAATACCAACACCCTTATCACTATCCCCGGATACCCAATGCCAAATTGTAGTATAGACTGCGCTTCAGTCACTCAATCAAGTGGCGCATTCCCCACTGTCTGTGGTACTCGTTGTCGTAATGGCCATGTTTGCTCGAGATTTTGGGCCAAGATTTGCCTAAATGTTTCCTTGGTTTTGCCTTAAATTACGAGTGTATCCAAGCTTAGGCCAAAACTCTGCTGATTGCTCTCCTCTTGGATTAGAGATTTCCAGTCTCTTTAAGCGAAAGACAGTTTGTAGGCCTTTGTTGCACTTTAATACATTATATATTATAGATTCACCTGATGGCTGTCACAAATTGACAGGATCTAACAGCATTTTAATGGTCCTTTTTCTAGGAATAGATTCTCTTTAGAACTCAAATGTTAATCGATGTATTTAACAAACATAAAACATATTTTGGTTCAGATAAAACGTACTTTGGTGGCACCAGAACTAGGGACATTAAAGGTGGAGCTAAAGGACATTGGTCGAGAGGCTGGACCTGTGGGAGTTGCAAGTGAACCCAAAAGTCGTTGGTGCGTCATCGCTTCAGGCAACAATAATGTTGTTGGAACTAGAACCAGTTGGAAATTATAGTGCTTACTTTGTCGTTGATTGTCCTTTACTTTTATGACAGTTTTTTCTGTATTCACTGAATCCATAATCAAGTAGATTTTTATAACATCCACTCAGAAAACAAATATATCTTGTTTAATGTCTTATGACATAATAAAGCATTGATGACATCGCTTAGAAGCTGCCTGACACCTTTAATATCTGCTGGTGAGTGCAATCTCACATTGCTTAGATCTAAAATAAACTATTCTAGAAAGTATGGAGAAACTTTGTTTTAAATTGTGAAACTTTCATTATGGTAAGGAACAACTTTTGCCTCGAACATAGAACACAGATATTATATTCGCTCGAAAATACTTTAAGCTCCATAAGCCTTTTTTTAATCCTCTAAAGAGGCTTCACGCCTAAGAAGGAGCTAGCACTTGGGAAGTTTATAAGTTTTTAAGTTGACACTGGCGTATTAACCGTGTCAGAAACTGGCTAGTTGGCTTTTGGCCTTAACCAACTAAGTTGGCACGTTTAACGGGGCTATTTGGTTACCTTTAGGTACTATTAAGACACGTCAAGCTTAAGGCTTGAAGACCCTTAATTATTTTGTGCTTGTCCGCATCAAGTTTCAAATTCAACTGAGAGCGCAAACAATCTGAAGTTGTGCGTTAACAAGTGTTTTTTTTCCTTGTAACCTTTTGAAACTTGATTGGCCGGAAGTAATTATTCGTGGTCTGGTTTGGCGGTTTTTATGGCTCTTATATAAATATTTCATAGAAAGCCATTCATAAGCGTGGCTACCGCCGAAGCCGCAGTCGCAGTCACAGTCGCTTGTTGTTGACAGGCGCTGGCCAGGACACACTCCATGCACATGTCCAAGCCACGTGTCCTGCTCGAGAGAGCCAAACCAACTGAAAATTTGAGCGTCGCTTTCATCGCGCTGCGAAAGCTTTTCACCACAGGCGTGTATCGACGGTAGGACGACAACTATTCCCCTTTGTTGTTGTTGCCACAACGTTTTTTTTGAATGCAACTTGATGCAAAATTGTTGATTTTACTACCAAATGTCAAATGCCAAGGATGATACAATGCAAATCGCTGCCTTCAAGCAAATGTTAGCAAAAAAAAATAAACAGAATTTGTATAAAATAAATATATTTTGCTTATCGACTAAATCTCTGAAAGGGATATAAGGTCATAGGACTCAGATCTATTGGTAATAGTTTTTGATACTATTGTAGATTATACTATTTTATCATAATCTGCCAATGTGGAATCACACAGCTTATCCAAGACCCAAACCCAGCAAAGCAACTGATTTTTTGGTCGGCGCACAAAAGCATGCAACAGTTTTTTCTACTCACAATGAAAGATCAAACGATCGTTGGATTCGATTTGATGCGTGTACGAATTAAACATAGCGAAACAAGAACAACAACGACAACAACACTAACATAAATAACAAAGCACCGTTGCTCGTTAGGTGGGCGCCAAATTGGGTGTGTGCCGTGTAGTCGTGGGTTAAGCGCTTAACGCAGCAGACGTCGCTGCTGGCATCGTCGTTGTTAAATAATTTTTCAGCACGTTTATGTCGTGTTTTCAATCAAAGCGTTACTGTGCATGTCTGCGTGTTTGCGTGTGTGTGTTGTGAGTGTGCATTATGTCAATGCATCACCATGACAGCGAAAAGGATACAAAGGATGCCAGGCTGTTGCTGCCAGCATTACCTGCCACATTGCTACCACGTGCACCGTTGCAGAAGATTTTCATTGATGATTTAACAGCTCCACATTCCATGGAACACGAGCGACGTCACTGGCGTCTGCCCTGGTTCCTATTTCTGATGTGCTTTGTGCAGGTAGTTGCCATCAAGTGGATGCAGTTGCTCTACATTTTGTTGTCAGTCAGCGAGTCAGATGCCTAATGTCTCCCAAATGTATTTCTATTGTGTTGAAGTGTGTGTATGAGTGTGTGTGTGTGTGTGTGTGTGTGTGTGTGTGTGCCATTTTGCACTTACCATATCTCAAAATTCTAGTCCGTTTTTGGAATTTTTTTCCGCAATTTGTTTTTTGGAACATATCCAATACTTTTTATTGTGCTTGGTTCACTTTGTGGTTTCTATCAATACTAAAAATACTTTTACTTTTGTTTATGTTTTTACCCGCATCTTGTTCTTATGCTTTATACCCTATAAAGAAGGATTAAGTCGGGTTTATTAGTATATTAGGAGCAGAGTATAGGGTATCTATGTCTGTTTGCTTTTCGGTCTGAGCCAAAGACCAATAGTTTAACTTATGCCGTACGCAGCTCACGTTTATTTTGGCTGAGCCACGTGCCAAATCGTATTGAACAGAATGAAGACGGACGTATTTAACTTCTAGATGTTTATCTTTAAGGTATATTCGATAATTATACTCGATATATAATAAACAGCAAGAAACTTTATTGAAATTCGTGTACCTAATTTGGTTTCTAATCAGCTTCTGATACTCTTTGCACTTATTCTTATCAGTATATTATTTGTGTGTTGCTTGAATCATTGAATTCAATTATATTTAAATATATTTTAGTATATATATACATATTATATCAGTTGTTTGTGTGGTTGATGGGATATAAACGCGGTTTTTTTTATTGTTTCGAGTAAGGAAGAATAATTTAATGTAATTACTTAAATACTATGTGCAATTTGTGAGTAATTGCGATCTAGAATTTATATAGACTGTTCCGAGAATTCATAAAGATGTTAACGTTAACCAGAAACTAATTGGAAACAGATTTGAGTTGCCTTTGTTTGACGCAGCTGCTGACTTTGGATGACTTTGATAAACTCACAGTCAGCTTTAAGCTGAATAAATTGAATCATCCTATAAGATTATAATATAAACGATATCTCATCTTTGATTTGTCTCTGCTTATCAATATGATGATTGCAGGTTGTTCCAACTGATTGCACATTTTGTGGTGTCTTGGGGCAAGTGTTGTGGTTTCTGCATGCAACTTTCAACAGCACTCACCCACTTACACCTACACCTGAAGTGGTACAAGTGCTGCTTCGTGTTGCAGCAATGCTTTGCTGCACATTCCCCCAACAGAATTTGACCCAATTGTGGCACAGCTCAATAAATATCATACGCACAATAATCATAATATCGAGTTCGTTGTTAATTGCTGAACCTAACCCACAATATGATATGTATACGTTCACTCTACTTCATTATTACATAATCACAATCCCAATCGGAATCCCAATCACGTACCCCCCCCTACCCCCACCCCACATTACAGTCACAAGCCTCGAGCTTATTGCCATTTTAGTCATCGGTGGCTGTTCGATTAAATGTTGCAACTGGCATTTGTCATATTTGGTCTGATGTATGCTACACCGATTTGGTGTGGTTGTTTCTAGCGTTGCTGCTGCTGTTGTTGTTGTTGTTGTGTCTTGTCAAGCGCTTCGACGCGTCGCCTTATTGTGAGGCATCTTGGCATTCGCACTTGGATATCTCACACTTGGCTGCTGAGCGAAAGTGACAGATTGCTTGGCACTCATTTTTTTCCTTTCATATGTGCTGTGTATGTTGATCGAATGACACTGTGCAACATGTTGCACAAAGAAGACTTCTTACACATAACAAAAGTTGCAATAAAACATTCTAAATATGCTCCCTATAGAAAGTTTGTACTTGTTGTTTAGTGTAATTGCTGGATGACTGTCGTTTAAGGTCATTGCTGATGCTTCCACATATATCCACAGATATCGCTGCATCTGATTGCCAATGAGTGCATGCAACGGCGTCTCATCTATAAGCCAGAGACATGGCATGAATATTGGCGCTTTTTTACCTACATGCTGCTCCATGCAGATGCCTGGCATCTGTGGATCAATATGTGTCTTCAGGTGAGTTAACCCACTGATCCACTGATCCAATGGGCCACTCAGCTCTCAGTTCTCATATCTTGGGTCTCTTTTGCTTTTTTGCTCAGTGTTTCATTGGCATCTTTCTGGAACTGGAGCAGGGTCATTGTCGTCTGGGTTTCGTTTATATAGCGGGTGGCATATCCGGTGCATTGGCCAATGCTTGGCTCCAGCCCCAGCTATTATTATTAGGCGCCTCGGCGGGCGTCTATGCCATGCTCTGCAGTCATGTGCCGCACCTAGTTCTGGTTAGTCAACTGTATCCAAATCGTTTACAAACGAAATTTAACTTTTTTTTTTATTTTTGTTGCTCTTCACATTTTTTGTGCATCTTTTTTTTAGAACTTTTTACAACTGTCACATCGCTTTCTGCGTGTTGCTGTGCTTCTGATTTTGCTAGTCAGCGATGTGGCATTCACAGCATTTCATTATTGCATCAATCACAATCGCAATCCTCGTATTAGCCTTGAGGCACATCTGGGCGGAGGCGTGGCTGGTCTAATTTGTGGCTTCATTGTTTATAGACGCCTGAACCTGCAACGTGCGACGGCTAATTGGAATTGGAAACAACTCTCAAAGGCGTAAATACTCGTCTACTTTAATTTCTAATTAATTCCATAGATTATAGCCTTATATAAATAGATTTGTTATTAGCTTTAAATTAGTCTTAACAATTGCAAATTCCAAGCAAGTGACCGGAAAAGGCCAATTATACAATTTGTTTATAATTCGTTTTTGGCAACTGAAATTTATGGACGTCCAATTGGATTCTACGACGCTTCGACGAGTTCTTTCCAAAAAGAACTCCAAGTACAAAGAGTCTATCAATAAATATTACCTTACACCTTTCAATTCGTGTTAATTGTATACGCAATGCTTTCTTATGAGTTTCCGTTTAAAAACTCATTTAATTAACCATTTTTGTAACTTAAATGAAATTTATAGACAACCAATGGGAATTTGATGACAAATTCTATTGGAATAGAGGCCATCAATAAATATTACTTTACACCTTTCAAACCAACTCATTTGTCTTCGTTTATGAGTTGTAATTTAATTACTCATTTAATAACCCATCGATTGCTCTCAATATTTAATGTATTTTCGATGTGAACTTTCTATTTAGTATTTATAGTACTTAAGGTCCAGACACCCTGTGTAATTTTGAGGTATATTTAAGTGTTCAGTGAATATCTTTTGTAATCCCTATATAACTAAGTATAGTATAGTATATCTCAAATACTGAAAAACAAACAAGTCTAGCAACAGAAATGGATTTTTCTATATTTAAACAGACAAATTGGTTTGGCGCTTCAATTGTAAACATTAAGGTAAAAAATGTGGAAAAAACTAAATGGAATTGTGAAAAGAATCACAAATAAAAGCTGAGATAATTCTTGTTATTATTGAAACTGTTGTATACTTTTTATATAAACTGTAATACAACATGTATTCACAGCAAATATTGAATGTTTCCCTAGGAACTTTTGAGATTCATTTAATTCTCAATAGTTTACAGCACCCATCCAGATTTTACGCTTTAATTGAATAGATTTCAATTTACTTTGAGTTAATATTTACTTATCAAAAGACAAGTTAATTAAATACTTTTTGATACCATAAGGAAAAGAAAAAGGACGAGAAACAGAAATCCAATTAATCCTCAAATAAAAAAGCCATAATTATTTTATTATTAATATTATTTTAATATTTTTCTCTTTGCGATACAATATTATTTACTTTTTATAATATACTTAATTAAATTATATGTTAAATGCATTGTTAGTTTAAAAAGTTTGGTTATTATTTATATATTATAATCTATAATACAACTTATTGCTGAGAGCTGAACTAAAACTAATCCTAAGTTCATAAACTATGTCTAAATGTCAAATATTTCGAAGGTTTCCAACTTTCCAACTTATAAACTAAATGTTAGAAATAGGCCAGGGAAATGGTAAAGGAAGACACACTCATACAATCAGGCACACACACATGCACACACAGATTAACCAAACAGAGTGAAGTTTATAGAGAGTCAGAGGGGGAGGGGGAGGAGGTTGCTTAAATTAACAGTCTAATGGGCCACACTTGACGCCCACCTCGGTGCATTTGCATTCTAGGCATTGATTGGATAATTCGACTATAATGCGACCCACGCGATACATACGTCCGTATATGTTGCAGCCAGCTAATTTTAGCATACCCGTGGGATCCATTAGGCTTTCACCACCCCCGATGCTGGTGGCAGCTGGCCCACCGCTTCGGCGACCTCCTAATCCACTTGCTGCATCTGAGCCGCGCGATGTTGCTGCTGCTCCTGCTATTGGTGGTGTTGTTGTTGTGCTGATGCTGCTGATGGTGGTGCTGCTGGTGGGCGCGTGCTGGTAATGATGGAATTGCTGCGGTCGCTGTTGCTGCTCCTCCAGCTGTTGCTGCGGTTGCAACATGTGCGGTCTCACCTCATAGCTGGTGTCCATGAAGGGCAATTTGTCGAACGGTGACATTAAAAATGGATGCACTGTGCTGGAAGCAGTTGTTGGTGTTGCCATCCTCATTGTTGTTGTTGTTGTCTGCATTGTTGTTGTTGGGGGCTGTGGGGGCTTAGACGTTGCTGTTGTTGCTGACATTGTTGGCACTGTAGTTGCCGGCGTGCCTTTGGTTTTTACACTTGTCAGCGTTGTGGTCGCCACTGGGTTATTCCTGTTATTGTTGCTGTTGCTGTGGCTGTTGCTGTTGCTGCCGGGTGCGCGTCGCGTAACCGTTTGAACTTTGGATCTGCTGGGCTTAGTTGTTATGGTCGTTGGATTATTACGTCTGTTGGCCGCCGTTTTGTTCTTTGTTTTGTTGCCCTTTTTATTGCTACCACGATTGGCCGTTGGCACTGGACGCAGCGTCATTGTTGTTGGAGTTGCTGCTGCTGCTGTTGTTGTTGTTGTTGTGCTGGGCAGTTCAGTTGAACGCTCAGGCAGTGCTTTAAAGGGTGGCACTGTGGTGTTGCCTTGGCTCTGACCGACACTGCCCAATAGTTCATCCAGCAGTTGATCCAGTTGACTGATTTCATTTTTGTCTATAGCTGGTATCTGTTTTGTTGCTGCTGCTGCAGCTGTTGTTGCTGCTGTTGTTGTTGCTGCTGTTGTTGTTGCAACTGTTGCCTTGGATGCGGCAGAACTGCTGATACTGTAAGTGACACTTTCAATATGCTGCGACTGCTGTTGCTTGATTGGCTTCTTCTGCTCTTTGTCCACAATGAGTGCATCAAGATTTGGCGGCCTTTCAGTGTGGATGACATCCTTGAAAGGATCTGGAGTTGTGATTTCTGAGAAAAAGCAAAAAGAAATAGAAAATTGGCATAGAGCAAGAGTGGAAATGACAACATTTTCTGTATTGAAATTGCACAATATGAGTTGCTTTTTCTGGCATGAATGATAAGTAAACTACAGTGAAACCTCTGAAAATGGAATGTGTGAGGCAAAATATTTTTCCTACAATTGTTGTGGATTTTCCTAATGAAATAGATTTTAGAAGAAGTATAAAGGATAACTTTTATCTACTATGAAGGTAGTATAAATGATTTGTAACCTTAAGCCGGCAGATAAGATATGTCTAAATGATCCAATAGGATACTCTATATAGTAGCTGATACTGTCTACAAATCACGTTTTTTATAAGTAAAGATACTTAAATCGTGATTTCTAATTCGCAATCTTCGTTTATGGAATCTTTTCATTGATGCAATTTCCACACATATCATAATAATATAATTCCTAGGATCCTGTAGAACCCAGTACTTAGACTTACCTATCGATGACGTATCGTTGATAGCTTGTGGCGTTGTGATATCGATAATATGCTGTGTCACGTGATAGTTATCGGTGAGCGCGTTGAGCACATTGGAGGTCACGTGATCCTGTAGCACTTCTCCATCGATGACCAGTGGTTCCTTGGGCATAAAGCCACCCTCCGTTTCGGTGGGTGGTGAGAAACCGTTATGTGCTGGTGGCAACACTTGCTGCTGTTCTTGTTGCTGTTGCTGTGGCTGTTGATCGAAATCATATTTCACATAGTCAGCGCTGCCCTCGTATTGGCCATGTCCCACATGAACCACCGGTTCAGGAACTGCCTCAGCTGCCGGCACTTCCACATTGAATTTGTATTTGTAGGCAGCCTGATCATTGTTGTTGTTGTTGTGGATGTTGTTGGGGTGTTGGGGTTGCTGATGGGCTGCGCCTATAGCTGGGTAGAGAGCAACTGACTCATCGTAGCTGGCATCATATGCGATATCCATTTTATCGGATGCAATTTGCGAGGGCTGATAATAGTTGGGATTGTTGTTGTTGTTGCTGTAGGTGTCCTGTGGTTGCAGCTTGGGCGCTGCATCAACGGCATCTGTGGGCAGGAACGGTATTATCTTTAGGTTTGGTAGACTGGGCGGCAAGGTGGGCGCGGTGCTGTCGCTGTCCGTGTCCAAAGGTTCCGACTCCAATATGCTCGGATTCGTTTTGATGATCAAAGGCTTCGGGGTGCTTGTTATATAAAGCGGCTGCTTGTGCCTCAAAGTGGTTCTATAAAAGCTTCTGGCGGTTGTTGTTGTTGTGGGTTTAGGTGTAGTCGTTGTTGTTGTTGTTGTGGTGCTTGTTGTGGGCCTGCTTGTAGTTGTTGTTGTTGTGCGTCGCGTGGTTTTGGGCTTGGGCTTAACAGAAGTTGTTGTTGTGGGTCGTGGGGTAGTTGTTGTGGTTGTTGTGGTGCTCTTTCTTGTTGTGCTTGTGGTTGTTGGTTTCGGGGTAGTTGTTGTTGTGGTGGTGGTGCTGCTGCTGCTCCTGCTAGGTGCCGTTCTAAAGGTAACCGGCTGACCGTATTTGCTGGTGACCACAAGCATTGGTGGAGTTACTGTTAGGTTTGCCAGCTTCGAGTTGATGCGTGTGTGCAGCGGCTTATTGTTAGCCATTGGACGGAACATGGGTGGTGCATGGACTATGCTGGGTTGCCTGGTTGTTGTTGTTGTTGTTGTTGTTGACGTTGTGGTAGTTGTTGTGGTGCTGCTTGTGCTGGTGACATTATCATCGAGAATATCGGAGAGTCCGTCTAGCAGCACGTTGAATAGATCTGCTGGAGGCGAACTGCTGGCAATCAGTGGTTCCTTGGGGCGTGCCCAATTGGCAGCCATGATCTGTTGCGCCTCGGCAGGCAGTTCACCCACAGCAATCTCGCCGCTGTCCAGCTGATCATCGAAGTCATCCGCAATGCGCTTAATGCTGGCTGTAGTGTTATTAGCCAAGGGCAACTCTGATGCGTTGCTGGCCTCCACAGAGGCTTCTGATGACGTATCAGCTGGTTGTGTGCCTGGCTCCTCCTCATCCGGACCGAGCAGTAAATCCACCCAGGACAATGGTTTCTTAGTCGTCGTTGCCTCTGGCGTTGTATGTGCCTCGTTCTCTGTGCTGGGTCCCAATAGCAAATCAAGGAAACTCAACTCCGTCGTGCTGCTCAGTTCTCCAGCCTCCGCAACGCCAACGGTTGCCGCCGTAGTCGTTGTTGGTGCTCCTGTTGTGCTCGCCAATGCCACCAGATCCATGTTGTTGGCCAGCATTTTGTTGTTGTTGCCATCGATGAACTCTAAGCCTTCGCGTAGGGTATCAAAGATGCTTTTCTCGCTGCTCGCCTGGAGTGCATCACCCAGAGGCGACTCTGTGGGATGGCGATCGTGTGGATATCGTTCGGCCATGGCATTTTGTGGCATCAATCCAGTCGCTGCTGCAGCTGTTGCACCAGCCTCCGCATCCTGCTCTTCCTTGCCAAACAATAAGTTGTAGAGATTGAATTGACGTGAGCTCTGGGAGCGTCGATAATCCCGCTGACTGCCGCAATCATAGCTGGAGGGGCAGCACTGACCCTTGGGCACCACAGGGATGCAGTTCTTCAGCGCCGGCGAACACTTCTTGGGTGCACAGCGTCGTGTGCCACGTATACAAAAGCATATGTCACAAGGCCGATCCGTATCCGAGCGCATCTTCTGACCCTCCGCATAGAACTGAGAGCCAACGGTGCAGCCTCGATTCCTCTGCAGCCGCTGGGACATGCGCTGGAAGTGTTTATTGGAGGTCTTCCGATAGCGCACCTCCTGCGAGGATTTGCCAGAGGTCTTGCTGCTGCAATCGTAGCGCACCGGGCAGCAGGTGGAGTCCACGAAAATGGGCTTGCATCCCTCCACGGGCAACATGCACTTCGGCTTGACGCACTTTTCCGAGCCACCTAGAAGAAGGGTAGGATAGTTCAATACGACCTCATCTCTATCTGCCTTTAACTTACCAATGCAGTAGCAATAGCTGCAAAGATTGGATGAGGACATGGCCGAGCCCGACTTGTACACAGTTCCATTCTTAACACAAACTACAGGAGAAAGGAAGTAAGATTGGAATTCTTCAAGAGATTCAATTGCATTCACTTACCAAATAGATCGACATCAGAATCATCTGAACGCCTTTGGAGCATATTATCATTAACCACGCGATCGATGGATTCACGTTCATAGTGATCCAAGTAGGCGATGATGCGGCGCTTGGTGGGTATCTTGTAGAAGGCATCCAAGCGGGCACAGGACAGATAGGGACAACAGGTATTCTTCTTCTGGACCACCACACAGCCACGTGGTGGCGGCATCGGCATCTCTGGACATACTTTTAGGCGGCAGACCAAGGTCTTGCGATTACACTGGCAATTGAGGCACTTTTCCATGCTGGGCACAATGGATTTATCCGCGTACCAAGTGCCATTGTGATGACAACCTGGTCGAGGGGATGAAAAAGTGAAATGAAAATGCTCAAATTGGTTTCAAAATGCCGAAGATTTATTATATTAAGAGGTTTCTCTACTGTCCAATGTTATAACGATTCTTTAGGGTCTGTGGATCAACATAGTAGGAGGGAAAGGCGGCACCCGATATCATCATTTCTGGCGAGGCACCATAACGATATAGCTTCTTCTTCTTAAACGAAGGCTTCTTGAACTTTGCCATTAGACTCTGCTCCTGCTGTAGCATCCCCTCTTCCCTGGTGACATCCCCTCTGCCAGTTACCGTTTGCAGCCACTTTTGCTGCTGCTGCTGCTCCACTACTTGCGGCTGTTGGGGCATGCCCCACTGCGTCCAATGATTACCCATCATCGGCTGGGATAACAAATAAGGTACATACATAGGAAACGCCTCTGCCGATGAATATATCATTAAGTAAGGCGCAGTCAGGAAGGAACTGCTCGGCACTGGCACCGGCATAAAAACAGTCGACCGATACGACTCGCCCTGATCCTGTCCAGGTTGTACATTGTATTGCTGTGGCCACATCATGAAACTCTTTTCGATGATTGGTTTAGTTGGATTTGAATCTACGTCAGTTATATTTTTTCGACTAACGATGTGAACTTAGCAAGATTGTGAATAGTTCTGAAACTGATTTAATAAAAACTTCGCAGGAGAACTAATTATTGCTGGAACTAGGCCTACTGAGTTCGTGTTCTTCTGGAACTAATTCCGCTCTGGAACTAAACTAGGAACTTGCTTTAACTTGACCTTAAATTGATGCCTTACTCACTCTGTTAAGGGCTTTCCCGCCCTCATATATATACTATATATTATTTTTGGGTATCGGTATCTCAACTCACCTGTATTCTGCGTGATGAATGCATCCAATTGTGCGGGCAGTACAAAAAATAATGCCACCGATAATATGCTGACTAAGCGTAGCGTCATCTTTGCTGCAGCTGCCTGTTGCATGCATGAATAATGCAACGTCAATGGGGCAACTAGTCAACTAGTCGCAACTCTAAGTGGATTCTGTCTCTCTCTCGTACAATGTCTATAACTTGCTCCAGCTCCAAGTTGAAGTCCAGGTTCAGTTCCAGCTCCAGCTCCAGCTCCAGTTGGGGTCGTGTCTAATGCGTTAAATGTGTGTCACGCAGCGGCAACTTTCCAATGACTAGCGAATCGAAGCGTCTGCCTTCAACTGGCAGCCAGCACATGCTCAGGCGGCATACAACGAATTAAACCAGATGGAATTACCCGCACAATACTTGTCGACCTATGGAACAAATGATACAGGTCTGCCTCAAAGTTGTTGTTGTTGTTGTTGTTGCCAAAAGTTCTGCCACACTTTGTAGTTGCTGCGAGAAAGAGAGAGGTAGATAGTTAAAGAAACATAAAGTTTTAGCAGGGTTAAAGCCCGGTTAGTGACTGGTCTTTACAAATTTTTACTGTACCCATTATGATTGAGCTCTGACTCTGCAGGTAAATCACTTCATTTAGCCTGAAACAAAAGTTGTCTAAACACGACTCAAAAGCGTCTCTAATTGTAGTTCTTTGTGTATTGGTCTGTACGGAAATTTCAAAGGAAACCTTCATTTAAGTATCTCTTATGCTCATTTATAGTGCTCGTACTTCTGTTTTCTCTACAGCAATTGCCATTTAATGTGAATTTCACGTTTGCGAGTCATGAGTCTGCATATAATGTTGGGAAAATTTATTATTATAGTAGAAATAACTTATTTTCTTTATTTTAAAAAAACTTTGTTTACATATCACTTGTAAACAAAGAAAAACAAGTTCATCGGAGACAGAAATAGCACAGAGAGTTCTGTGGCAATTGACAAGTTGCTGCAGAGAAGGAAATCCAATCAAATGGGATCGCACACTTTAAGACTGAACACTGTTCTTGACACGAATCAAAGCTATAAACAATATTAATGAACTAAAAAATATTTAAATAAAAAAAAAGTAATAAAAACTGGTACCCAGAATCAGCACACGGACTGGTCTTGGCCAAGTTGCATGCGAAAAGGCCAAAATAAACAAAACAAATAAATAAAGAAACGTGAATGTGAAAATCAAACAACATAAGAACCAAATGGCGGTCATTGCCAGTGAAAGATACCAAAAGCGCCCGGCTTGTCCAGAACCAAACACGATCACAACTCGTCAGCCTCTGGAACACTACAGCCACTGCAACGATTCCAACCAACGATCCACTGCATCCACTTTCATTAAGAACGTGATTAGCAACGAGTCTACAAAGTTGAATGCAAATGCATGCAGAACATGGCAGGAAGCAGAAGCCGAGAAGGCTAAAAAACTTGCCTATTGCAACGCATCTGAAATACCCTAAACTCAAAGATAAGATCTATATATAAGGAACTGCATCTGAACCCTAAGAAACTGATAGAAGCTGAATCAGAGTTCATTTTTGTAGCTGAAGACTGAAGATCATTTGGTTTTGGTATAACGATAACTTAAAAATTGTATGGAAAATATGAAAGAAACAATGAGTATAGCTTTTCAGATATATATATATATATATATATATATATATATATAAATATATATGAGAGAAGCTAAATCAGAGTTCGCATTTGTAGCTGAAGCAATAAGTAGAAAACTATTTGAAAAATATGATAGAAACTTTAAGTATAACTTTTCAGATTTATATATAGTTACAGTTTATATAAAGTACTTCTATTTCAATGCGTTACCAACTTAATAACTGTTTGTCTATACCCTCTGTGAGTTACAGAAAGTGTCGACTTGTTCAAGATGAGGAGTACGCTTAATTGGAGCTTGGCTTGGCATGCGAGTTTTGCACTTTGTTGTCGTTGCTTTTGCCAATGTTTATACGGTTCGTTCTCATGACAACTTTTAATCAAGCCATTATCTGGTACTCGTACCTCGTACTCGTAACGTCAAGTCTCTCTGATCTAAGCAACTTTCACGCTACTGGCCAAAGACAAACTCAGCAAAATTGTTGGTTAGTAGGAAAAAACCAGAAGAAGTTTCAGTTTCACACAGTAAATCACAGTAGTTGACTTTTATTTTATGCGCTGGTCGGTGGATATTTTAATTGAATTCACTCGGTTCACTCATTGGCCCTGAAAAGCCCCGAATGAAGACGCTCTACTGTAAACGTAATCTATAGTTTAGACCAAGTAGCATCTCGTGAGTCCAACTCTCTCTTAAGAGTCTTTAAAGATACTGATCAGTGGAATACATTAAAGTATCTGAAACTTAAAGGCCCAGGGCTAGAGCTGGTAAAACTACACATTATTTGACACTTTCTTTGTGGAACAGAGCAAAAGGAAATTGCAGTTAGCTGGCGGCTGGCAGCTGGTGAAAATCTTTTTGATTTACCATAATTATAATGCTCGGCGCGTGAACTCATAATTTTTGGTAACAAACCATACGAGAGCTGTGGGAAATATATGTAGAAGAAAATGTAGAACATACCCCAAGAAACAATACGATTATGCTTATGTTTTTGAGAACGTGTGGAGTCTAAGACCCATAAATAAATTACTGTAATTACAAGCACAACAAAGATACAAAACCAATGGCAAACTCTGAGATAAACCCAAAGAAAGCTGCTGCTGTGGGAGGCAATTGTCTCTCGAGTCTTTCAAGTGTCCAAGAACACGGCGCAGGTTTATAACGGGGTCAACCAGCAGCAATTACGCCCCAACAACATAATTTTTGGGTATGTTTCTTTCTTTTTGACAAAAGCTTCTACACTGGGAGAAATTCTATATACTAATAAAGCAATTAATGTTTTATGGCTTTGAATTTGTTACGCGGGGGGAAAGTGCCTTAAGATTGGATTATTAGTTTAGGAAATTAAAAGTTAAATTTCAATTTCAGCAACCTAAATACTTTGTAAATGAAAAGAAGATTTTGCAATAAAGATTAGGAGCTGCTTAGTTAGGGTGACTCAACTCAGAATAGAAAGAGATTTGGCAGAGAGTAGGAAATTAGTTTAGTTAGGCTAATGAGACTGATTAACTTCAGATTTCTTAGGGAAAACGGGAAGTGAATTAACTGAGATATAACTTCCATTCTAACTGTATTCTGTGTGTATTCTCTTTCAACTGATATTGCAAAGATTAAAGCTAAGAATTGATTCATCAATAAAGAATTTCAGCAGTTTCCTTTTTAGCCTCTATTATTCAAGTGTTTTTATAGAAATCAACCCACTTAGCAGCATCTTTTTGGGTCTGACTGTGCCATAAACCTATACACAAATCTTCAGAAGAAAGACAATGCACAATGTCAATTCATCTTTCCCTCTCTTTCTGTCTCCCCCTCTCCTCGGTTCGCTATCAAATTTTGCAGAGCAATAAATTCTTTGACGCGACATCAATTCAAGACAATAAATTCGCTATTGAGCACTTGTATCTGGCAAAGTATCTGACAGATACTTTTTGCTGTTGTTGCTGCTATTGCAGTTGCTTGTTGAGTATTTGACACAGTAGCTACGCCCAGCTGACAGATAGTTGTAGTTTGTTTTTGGGGGCTGTGCTCTATATCTGGTCTTGAACTTGGACGTTGATTTGTGAAAGGCAAAAACTCCACTAACTGGGCTAAAACCTGGGCTCGAGTCAGCTCAACTCACTGACTACTGGGCATATTTTGGGCGCGTGTTCTAACTTATAATTTGTAGCAAAATATAGAGAAAACTTTCACCAAACTACAGCGCGACCCACCCGAAGCAGTTAACAATTGAGATTATGTAAATCTGAAGTCTAGAGCAGAGAAATAAATAATATATTGTAGATAATGAAGCGTGGATTGGAACAATGCCTAAGCCTATTTTCACTTTTGCAAATCGAACAAAGAAAATGAAACGGAAATCGAAACCAGATACGCAGCGATAAACTCATGGAATGAGAACTAATCAATGAGTGGCATATGAATGAACTGAATATGAATAAAGGAGAACTCGGTTAGTAGAGAAGTAATATGAATACTTGAACACTACTCGAATACCCTTTAGTGATAAAGTTGATCCACCCAATGTATCGATATGAACTATGGATATGAGCTACGAAAGATGCAACATTCGATTTACCATCTATCTATCTATCTAAATATCTATGTATATTTCTATCTGTTTATCTATCTATGTATCTTTCTATCTGTCTGTCTATCATCATCTATCTATCTATCTTTTTTTCAATACATCTATCTATCTATATATATCTATCCATCCATCTATTTGTCTATCTATCTATCTATATATATATATATATATCTTTTTATTTATCTACCTATCTATCTATATATCTACCAATCTATCCATCTACCCTTCCATCTATCTATTACTGCTTAACATATTAACTCTGCTCTACATCTCCATACATAGAGTATCTGTTTGTCCAACTTGAGAACTCTTACTTGTTTTCTTCTGGCTTACTTCCATCTCATTCTAGTTGAACATTTGCTTCTAACTTGGCCATTTCATATACGTATGTTATGGCTTTTATTAAGTGAAATTTGTGCCAGTTGCTTTATTGGTTGTGCAGAAAACAAAAGCACCAGTTTGAGGCCCACGCGTAGAGGCACAACAAATTTGTCTACACTCATTTTAGACTGGAAATAACCATTAGGGGCAGTCCATAGACACGCCTCCCACACTGCCTTGCCATAAGAAGAGTGTCCGTCGTAGTAATCGTAGTACATTCAGGCTACATGTGTGGCTTCTCCATATACGAGTATTATACATATATTGTATTATATTCTGGTAAACAAACAACAAATTGCTGAAGTCTTAAGAATTTTTACACTGAGCAATTTTCATGTCGAAGTCAATTGATGTGACTTTTGCCTGGTTGTCTGCCTGGTTGTTGCCTCTTCTTCTACTCTGTGTGGCAGACAAATGTCTGTCATTTAGTGGCAGGCAAACATGTTTCTCTAGCTACCTTCTTCTCCTCCCTGTGGTCCCCCTTCACCTATCTTGTAATAGTGCCTTAAGAATCAATCCACAGGCACCAGCCACATGCAGCGGCAACTCCTCTTCTCGTCCAAAGTTATTAAAGCCGCGAGGGCTCAATAAATGGGCGTCGTTTATGCACCTCATCATCAGCGATTGCAGTGATCGCATCGAATATTTTGCAGCACTTTTATTTCATGCTTCTCCGTTCTTCAAGCGGAAGTTGTAAATGAAAAGAAAATGCACTAGAACAAGCTGACAGAGAGAGGGGAAATCGTAGAGTAGCCCGACGATCTGATGCTCTTTGATAGTTGAAGAGGTTCGAGAGTTCTTACAAGTTAAAGAGAAGTTTCTAGTTTCGCTCATATATAATTTATATATGTCTATATCGTATGATATGTATACATCAGGTAAGATATCAGTACTTCAATTGCTGATCAGTTTTTGTATCTCTACTTTGATTTAAAGCCTGAAACTTTGTCATCATATAAGCTCTTTTCATATCAAGTATCTTTCAACTCTTCTCTAATTAGCTGCTGCAAATCGCATGATATAGTTGTTATACCCTTAAAGGTATACGATATTTAAACTAAATCATGTTTTTCATTAGGTTTTTCTGCTTTTCCAGGACGCTTTCTATCTTTCATTTTGTTTTCTGGGTACATTTTGCTGTCAGATGCTTGTCATAAAAAGAATTTAATTGAGTTCCTTTTTACATCCACGAGATCTTCAACTCAAGAGTTGTTCTTTAGCGTAACAAAAGGTGGTAAAGAATAAATCTATATATATATATATATATAATAGATGCAGAACATGCAATAGGTGATTGTCTTTTACTATAGCACGTGTGAGTTTTAGTTATAATAAGCTCTGCATAGGGCTTGGGCTTGGGCTTGTGCACTGAGGCGGAACGAACCTGCATATGCCCCGATCTGCACAGGTACAGGTGAAAGTACGGTGCCAGGTAAAATTAGTTGAAATTAGAAGAACTGCACGACAAAGCGATTGCAAAGAAGGAAAGGAGCCCGCATACTCGTACACCGAACCTTTCACAGAATGTTCGCCAAGTAAGAGCCAAGTTCTAAGCATCATTAGGTTCATTGGCCAGTTCTTTTTCTTTAAGACTGGCCATAAATTTATCTGTCGCACTGTACTGGGTCATTAAGCCAAAGTGGAGTTGAGGCTTTGGTTGGTTCCTTTTTGACCAAATCGTGATTATAATAAAATTGTCAACATGACAGCCACCCAGATTAATATAGACATCAATTTATCAGGTATAAATCATGTCAAAGGAAAACAAAAGACTTGGAACACAAACTTGAGAAGGTTTTTGGTCTCGCTCTCTGGCTATTTGAATTTAATGATGTGACTTGCGGCCAAGTTGCAAGTAGCAGAGTCTTGAAGGCAACGACCGTGCCGCCAGTGCCTCGTCTAGCTTCAGGTCTTCCACTTCTTTCATCTCTTCCATACTATCTCTACAGTTCTTCAGCTCTTCTGGCGGCAAACTTGTTTTGACTTTTGTTAGAACTTTTAGCTGAATACTTTGGCCACTCGCTGTTCACTTCTGGCCCTGAAACAATGCATTATCAAAATGCAACAAAGTTCCCAGGCGCAGCGTCTGCCCATTTTCTTGTTTTTTCTCATTTTCATTTCAGTTGTTCAATGCAAATTCGCACTCAGCGTTTATTGCTATCTCTTTCGCGCCTGCTTTTACAATTTCCGGGCACATTTGTCAAGGCAACTTGTAAACATGGTCAACAAAAGCCGTTAGACAACTGCATTTGGCCTAACGAAAATTCTGCGTACCAAACTAATTTTATTATCTGTTTTCGCGTTGAAGGCTCCTTTAAGCCATAAATGGTATTCCCAGACAGTTCTGATAAATAACTGACAGTCTCTTACTAGTAACAGTCACTACTTGCAGCTAAAACCATAAAGCTTCCTTCTTTTTTTGCTGTATGCTTTATGGTCTTATAAGTATGGCCAGTGCTGTGCCTCTGGGACTTTGGGAGTTGCAGTCAATTGTAAAGTTGTTCCAAAGAGTGAAAGAACTGGTCGAATAATACACATAATGTTATATATGATTCTGTACTTATTTGTTGCTTTGATTAGCTGGAATAGAAGTAGCTTAAGATAGTTTTTTCTACTACTCTTTACTACTTTTCACTCAATAGCAGATATCAAGTAACGTATAGTCAAGACTTCCTTATCCTAATTATCTTCCTTTAATGCACAATATATATAAATCAATCCTCTGTAAACTGTATTCATGCTTCATAATTTTTTCATTTATAGTAATATTTTCTTAACTCTTTTACTTGTGTGAACTAAAGTTGTTGTCTTCAGTCTCTAGTCTCTAGTCTCTAGTCTCTATTTGTCTCTAACTAAATCAGTTAAATCTTTTAAAACTGCTGTAAATACGATGTGTCCTTAGGTTCGCTATAAAACTAATGTGTTTGCTATAAAGGTTTGCTATAAAACTAATGTACTTAGAGAACCAATTGACCCTCTCAAGCAGAAGACTCCGTCAATTCTACTATCTTGCAGTCTGCTATTAAGAGGAAGATTTATAATCGGAAGATGGCAATGCTTTGAATCTAATTTCTTGCATTCTACAAGTATATATACTATATACTACTACTTCTGTACTATAATATATACTACTACTAATATACTATATACTACTACCTTACTATTTACTAGTTCTATACTATATACTACTACTATACTATTTACTACTATTATACTTTATACTACTACTTTACTATTTACTACTACTATACCATATACTACTTCTATATATTACTTCTATATACTACTTCTATATACTACTTCTATGATATACTATATACTGTAGCTATCTACTACTTATATACTATGCTATATTCTACTATATACTGTAGCTATCTACTACTTATATACTATGCTATATTCTACTATATACTGTAGCTATCTACTACTAAACTTTATACTATATACTGTAGCTGTCTCTGAGAGATATTATATATGATGCGAATTGTATGGTATATAAGCATAACCGAACGGTGCACCATATACTATAAAAATAGTTTTGTATTCCTCGTGAGTTGAGCAAATCTTGATTTGTATCTACCATAGTACGAGTAGTACTCGCAGTCGTATAAGAAACATGCACCTGGTTGTCATCTCTTCCGTTCACCGTGTTACAGCACAGCGCGCACAACGTCTTTGGGTGCACTCGCTTGGAACTGCCCCAGCCCGCTGCAGTCTGTCCAGTTGTTCCTTTTGGATAGCCGCACAGTCCAGCTGTGTGTGTGTGAGTATGTGTTTGTGTGTGCTATCAAAACAGCATCAGCAACACACAAACAAAAACCCCTCCTCATATGGCAAACCGAACCAAATGGACTCTGTTTTCGATATCTCAGATTACTTGCGGCTTTTCTATCTTTTGTTGGGGTTCGCTCCGCTTTTGACTGGAGTCTTTCGGGGCATATCAGATGTGAACGTAACTGGAGACGGGCTTGTTGCCAAAAAGGAAGAACTTTTCTCTTATGGTCACTCACTTGACCTTGAGGTAATAATACTGTACACTGCCACGCCCATGAATAGTGCTGAAGCATGACAGATTTGCTGTAAAAAACTGGCTCCATTATTTTAATGACGTTTCCTTCATCCTCTGCCGATCGGCAATTGCACGGCAATTAGCAAATTGTAAGGAACTAAGCGAGCTACTAACTAAGCAAGTAACTAACATAAATGTCGTTCACATTGCTTTTTATAACTTCCGCTTTGCATTATCAAATATTATTAGAACTTCTCTTCTTGTTGTTGTTGATTGCATGTCGTCACGTTAGCTTTGTGCTCCGGTTCTTTAACTTCTGGTTATACCCTTTAAGTGCGCGCCAAGCAATCTAATGATGATCATTAAGAACGCGCTCTAATCACAGCAGCAGCAGCACACAGCATCGCCAGCAACAGCAGCAAGTAGTTGCCGCTTTGTCAACAGCAACAACAGCATTGAAACGGTAATTTCTGAAAAGATTACCGTGAACATTTTCACTCATTGGCAATGCAACCTACATTCACATGCTCCTACACACACACACACACACACACACACATACACACATACCACACACACTCACATACAGACCGTTTGTTTTGTTTTGAAACCCTTTTGTTGGTGACTTCTTGAACAAACTCAGTCGAGTTTCAGCTCTACCAAGTGCGTTTCTTAGCCGCAATGTAACGGCTTTGATTTGACTTCGAGACCTGAAGTTGAAGTCGCTCTCGCAGTTGGACTCAGCGTCACAGTCAGCGTCAGACTTGGAGTTGGAGTTGGAATCTGAAGCTGTGACAGCAACTGTTGCTGCTTCTTCAGCTTTTGTCATCGCGTTTCGCCTCAACCTCTGTGGCCCACTGATGCCACCTTATATATATATAGTTTTTTGTCGTCTTGTGGCGCTGTCGGCACTTTTAACAGTTAAATGGTTAAGTTTACATCATTAGCATCCCATAGGAGTGAACGAGATGCAGCACGACACACAGAGATAGAGATCGTCGAGAACTGTTTTCAACTCTTCAGTTTTTTCCTCATACTTTTTTTATTTTCTCGTCTTAATAAATAGACAATTTTTCTTATGACCCTTTTCTTTACCTTCTTTTTTTATGTCTCTTTGTCTTTTGTCTCTCGTTCGGTTGTTATTTAATTGCTTGGCATATTATTTAATTTGCTTGGAATTGTGCTTGGATCGGGCACTGGATGACAGCGACTTCTTCTGAATGAGACTTACTGTTCTTTCTTTGGGAATACAATTTGTGACATGTGCAGACAGTTCTGCTACGCTTGAATAAGGTTGCTAAGTGTAAAAAGTTATGTGTAAATTTGAACCTCGATATGGTCAATGGTTAGTTTAAAATTGAGTGCGAGGGAAATCAAACTGAAATAGTTGGTAAATATATAAAAAATCTTTGAAATCTCTTAGATAAAGTTATGTATTTTAATAGTAAACAGAATTTAATAGATTGAATAGCTTCTAAGAGTTTATAGTCATAATTTTCTTTAGCCAAATCATACCTAAAGTTGATGAAACGATTCAATATAGAATAATCCAAATTTACATATACTTTTGACTAAATATAAATGAATTATCACAAAGGAACTTTATTCTTATATAGGAAAGAGTTTGCAAATATAAAAATCTATTATAAGCTAAGAACTCCACTCTAAAGATATGCTAAAGATATGCTAAAGATATTCTAAAGATACTCTAAAGATCCTCTAAAGTTAACCTGAAGATGCTTTATAGGTACTCTAAAGATATTCTAAATATGCTCCAAAGATACTCAGATAAAACTCATATTTAGTATGCAAGCAAATTGCTATATTTTATATTATATTTGTCAGATCTTTGGGGCAAGCTGTATGTTTGTTCAAAAAGAGACGCCTTAAAGATTGTTGCCTAAAAATCTTGTTAGAAATAATTAAAAATTTCTTCTAAGATGTGTGGAAAGTTCTAGAGAAAATTGTGGGAAAGGTCTTAAAGTCTGTTCATTTCCTATGACTACTATTTCTCTGTCCCAGGCAATTTGCTCCTGTCGCTGCTGTTGCTGCGGTTGTGGCCTTCTCAGACGAACCAACATGCGACGTCAAGTTCGTTGCCTAAGTCATTTATTTTTTCTTCCGTTTTTCGTGCTTAAATTGTGTGTGTTTATGTGTTTAAGCCTGTAAGTGTGTGTGTGCAGCAAAGCGTATCGTTTTGCCTCTGTCGCAGAGCGTCTCAATTATTTATTTAAGTTGCCACCCAGCAATGGGTTCTATTAGCATTGTAAACAATACCGTTAACATGCCATGCCACTGCCACAACACGTTGTTCTTGCCACAAAATAGCAAAAAAAAAAAGAAGGAAACGCAATAGCAAAAGGAATTTGCCAAGTTCTTGTGAGGCGGCAAATGCCGCCGAGTGCCGCAAAACTGAACCACAACCAAAGTCAAAGCCAAAGCCAAAGCTAAAGCCAAGTGAACCAAGCGACTGGCTGCATATTTTAGCCAGTGAATTTCAGTTGGTGCCTCCCCTTGCGGCACCCCTGCACCACACAACCACCGCACTCCCGTTGCAATACATCAAAGATTCTTGTGTGAGTGTTGTTTGTGCAACGCAACCGCAACAAAGTTAACAAAAAAAAAAAGTAAAAGAAAAGACGGCTGGAAAAACTGTTATCTGAAATGCGACCACGTCGCAAGGAAATGGGGGGGGGGGGGGAAAAGCACTTATTAAATTTCAGCATTTTGCATGCCAAAAAAAAAGATGAAGTAGAAAAAAACAAAAGAATGGCTAGATTAAAAAAGAAGAAGAAAGAAAACCGCAGAGCCAAGAATTTCTTTAAGCCAGGCATTCCATGCTAATGAGCTCTCTAAGAAAGAAGCAATCCTCGCAGCACTCCTAGAACCCCAGGTGCCAACCATCTACCCAAGTTATAACATACCTATAAGAAGTGCTTCTTCTTCTTGCTTTTGTTGTTGTTGTTGTTATTGTTTATCCACTTGTCTGTTTGGCCATTAAGTTTTATATAAATTTACTTTACGTTCGGCTGCCTTTATTCGTTTTGTTCTTTTCTTTTTCTGCTGCTCCACACGCGGCTCAATTGTTGATTTACCCAAAACAAAAACAATAATATAAATCGCAGTTTTTGTTTGTTTGTTTGTTTTCTGTTTTCTTCAGCTTCTGCTGCACTTCACTTCACTTCAAGGTTCTGTACCATCCTTAGCCACAATTTCTTAGACTTGAATAGTATTTCTTTCTTGCGTTTTGTTGCTTGTTCTGAACGCGTCGCGTGCTGGCTGCAAACTGAGGCAAGCAACGCGACGGCGAGTTGCTTTTAAGAAAAGCCTCCCCAAAGAAAGTTGCTTCCAGGCAGGCAGCAACAATTCTTCAACGGGCTTTTGCTACAGCAAAAGATTCTTGCAACAAAGAGAGAAGAAAGAGTGCCCTCTTTCTCTTAGAAAACACACACACACTCTTAAAAGAGCGAGAGTGAAAACATTCTTCTTTGTGTGGGGAAGGTGTTAAGTTGAACACATTAGAGATAGATATAGATGCATATATATCTGACGAAATTGATTCTGTTTTGAGATTTGGATCATATATGCATCATAGGTTCTCCTTACTATCAAATTAATTGATGAATTAGATAATTATAATGATAAATTTGAAATATCTGTTATATAGTAAAGGTTTCCTTCATTTAAGTCTTTGAAAGAAACTCTTTTGGCCAAAGTTTGTTGACAAGGTTCTTCTTTAAACATATTCTCTTTCTCTTCGCCAAATGTGTGGCTTCATTTAATGCCCACTCATTGTTCAGCTCATGGCATTTCATTGTTCTATGCGTTTTTTACCTGTAGATTTCAGGTAGGACTAGGCACCCATAGCGCACATGCAGTGCAGACATGAGACTTGACTCTGTTGGACTTTGTTGTTGAGTGCCGGCAATGAAGCGCCGCAAGTAAACAAATTCCAGGCATTACTCATAATGGCAGCCAGTTGCAGCCTCATTCTGTTTCCCTCCGTTCCTCTTGTCCATATCCATAGTCATTCGCCTTCTCCAGAGGTGTACCCGCCCATGTCGTACTTCAAAGCTGTTTAAATCTCCAAGAACCCAAAACGATTCATAACACAAAAATGGCAAAAGGTATAACATGAAGGTAAAAGGCAACAGGAATAGGCCTTGAGACCTTGCCAGAAGTTTCAGTTGACCAACTGGCTGATTGTGACTACTCCTGACTGTCCTCTACCCGCTCTCTTCAGGCACTCTCCGATCACCGTCATCGTCTTCATCGAACTACACGATTGTCGATCGCACTGAAGATTTTGTCTGGCGTTTTTCTTACCAGCCGCAAAACTGAAGCTGAACCTGGTGTACCTGGTGTACCTGGTGTACCTGGTGTACCTGGTGCCAGTTGCCTTCCACTGGCTCTTTGGACAGTGGACACTGGACACTGGACACTGGACAGAGGATGAGGTTACGAATGAGACTGCGACTGAGGCGTGTCTGCGCTGCTCGTGCTTTCTGCCAAAATATATAGAATGAAATATTTATCGCCATTAGAGCCTGATTAGCTGCGGGGCGTGTTATTGTCGTCGTCGTCGTTGTCTTCGCTGTTTTTGTTGCTGCTGCTCTTTGGCTTTAAAGATTGTTCTTTCTTTTTTTACCCAACTTTGTCTTTTCCTTTTTTGCGGTTTTTGCGACTGGCTGCTGTGCACCTAATAAGATTTTACTATGATTGAAAATTGATATGTTCATTCAATTACTTGTGCTTCTCGACTCGCAACTACCTTTCCCCCTGCGAGACGTGTCAATAAACTGTTTCGGCCAATTAGTTATTTTGAGTGCTGATAAACGAAGATTTCATAAAAGGGCAGCTCTTTGAACTTGTCATCTTGAGGATATTCCAATGAAAGTGTGTACGAGCATACGGATAACAAATAAAATCAATAGTCATTGAGTTCTTAAAGATGCTTGAGACCTAGAGGCAAATTGCTGTGGTCAAGAAGTCTGTCAAGGTTTATTTTAGGCACTTCAAATCAAAGTCTATTATATGAAGAAGAAAGAATGTTCCAGTCAAGTGTGCTTGGCTTTCAAATACGCTCAACCCAGGAATGATATCTTTCAAACACATTTCCATACATACAGGCGATACTCATATAAGGAATCATACAGTTTTAAAGAATTTTCTATAGGGTGAAGTTCAATCAAATTAGTTAAATGTGAATATAATATTATAGGAATTTTACATATTTTTTTATTTTTTTATAGGAATATATATAAATATATATATAAAATATATAAAGGAATATTTCCCTACATAAGAATATAATATCGAGTCCCCTTCTATATAAGAATTTCATACCCCTAGAAGGGGAGATAATAATTTTTGTTGAACAAATTTAAGTCGTTTTCTCTCAATTAAAAGTAGTTTTTTTCATCTTGATTTTATTTATCTATTTATTATATATATTTTTTTGTATTTTTTTAATTTTAGTTTATTGATTGTTTATTTATTTATTTAAAAAATTCAATTTTAAAACTTTCTTAAATACGAGTTCAAAATGTTCAATTTGTTTGGTTTAGCCAAGTTTTCAACCTTATACGCATACGTCGTATACACACACTGCTTGTTTGCGTACACGCAGCTGTTGCACCGCTTGCTGTTGTACTAAGCCAAGCAGTGCACTGCTTGCGCGCCAAAAGCCACTTGAATTCAAATATTGTAAACCATAGAACATAGTTTTGAGCTCATTTCCCAGTCAAGTGAAAAGTTAATTGTGGCAAAGGAAAAAGAGTTTTCCAAGTCAACAAGATGTCAGTGCTAAAAATAACAACGTCTGCAATGTTTTACCTAGTTTTAGCTGTAAGTTATATGTGTGTATTTACGTAAATGCGCATTTATTAACTGGGCTAAGAAAAAGTTTTATCGGGCAACTTTTTGACAACAAACATTTGGCAAGCAACACGCTGCGACAAGCTGCAATTTGGAATTGCCACTTGTAAGTTTTTCCCCGATTGTTTTTCCCTGCACATTTCCATTTCTCATTTCTTATTTTTGAAGCTAAAAGAAATCCGTAAGTTTCTGTCGTTGTTGACGCCTTGTTTTAAATTATGCACGCAGAAAGGGGCCAAAACGGGACAAAACTTAGAGACAAGTAAATCTCTGGTGTAGCAAATGTTTTTTTTCCTGCGTAGCTTTTCCACTTGGTTGAAATCAAACTTTTCCGCTGTTTTCTGTTCTTGCGTATTTTCCGCTTGATAAATACTTTTAACACTTTCAACTTGCCTTTGCCCAAAGGACAAAGGAGTATAAGTATGGATATGGGAGTGGGTATGGGCGTGGCTTGTCGCGACAAAAACCTTTTTACACTTTATTAATTTTATTATAATTATTACTATATTTCCTCTCATTGTGTCTGGTGTCTCGCCCTTCAGGCGAACCTCAGCATTTTCGCAGTTTTTCACATCAGCAAATTGTCATTAATGAAATTTCCCAAATGCTTCACTGCCTGTGGTTAAGCCCACAGGCACAGAAATACCATATCTTCTCACTCTTACTGTCTCTCTCTTTCTCTTTCTCCCAATTTACTTGACAATGGCTTGTGGTAACGATAATTCCTTTTGATGTGTGCTTTTGGTTAAACTTTAAATTTCTGTGTCTGCATTCAAGTGTCACGCAGGACTTTTCTCTAATTGCCGCTAATTGTTTCTAATTGAATCTATTTTTATGTTCCTTATTTATCATACTTATATATTACATATATACATATGAAATATATCTACATATTCTATAATAATTCTCTTCCTTCTACCTCCTCCAACATCTTCACCTTTTCAAGCCTAACTGGAGCCTACATATTAGTCATTCACATTTACTCCTAACAATTGCTTAGTGAAGATAAATTACCCTTTTTATAGGCAATATATTCTAATCTTTAATTGTCTGTAACTACTATTATTAATAACATTTATCATCAGTTATCATTACTCTATATAAAGCACATTTGATTGCAGCACCCCTTGGTTAGTAGTAAATCATGGCAATAAAGCATATTAAGTAGTTGTTAGTTGTTCACCACACACAGAGACAGCTAGGGGCGTGTCCAACCAGATGCTAATTACTATAATTATATCTATTCCTCTCTTCGGCTAACAGACCCCAAAATGAGCTGTGGAAAAAGTTGCATTTGGTGTTTAACCACGTACTTCGCGCCGATAAACTTTGTCAACACAAAAACTAAAAAAAAAAATATAGAGAAAGAAAGAAAAAATTATGCTAAAGGTTGATCGACTTGGAAATACCCCCTGAAATGTCTAAAGAAGTTGCTGTTGCATATTTAAATACTCTTCTTAGGTACATAAACTGGGTTAAGAGTAGTATAAAACACAGCTGATATCCCTGCTTCAAGCACTCGTTTAGTTACAGGGTATTAAATGAAGTTGTGGAAGCTGCCAGCGGAAGGGAGAGTTGGGTAATTACTCTTTCTCTTCTTCTACCTCCCACTGACCTTCCCCTTTCTCAGTTCATGCGTTTAGTGGAGCAAATAAGCGTTGTTCTCCTCGAATAAATGCTGCTTTAGTCGTTTAATATTTTAGATTAGATTAGTTTGAATTGAGTTTGGGCTTTCTGTTTTTTATAGCTTATCGTAGGCTTTGCTTATCGCGATAACCTTATCGTTGATAACTTCCTTAACTTGGTTAGCGAAAATGAAGTCCAAGTGTCCCCAGGTCTTATCTGGAATTTGGTAGAGCTCTCCCAGGTTTGGCAGCAGATCAGGCAGACGTGCAATATCCAAGACATTGGCGGATGTATCCGCCTCACCGGCGTACAGATACACTTTCGATGTGATCTTTGTGATGTCGTAGGAAGGTGGCAGCTCCGAGCCGTATTTGGCCATGTTCTTCTTGGTGCCCCAGTCGTATTGACGGAACTCGGCGGATGTGTGCGTCTGTATAAAGTGTATGCCCTGGTTAGAGGAAATGCCAGCGGGATGCGTTTCCACAACCTGTGGCAACAGAGTCTGCAATCGAGAAAGGGTATTCAAGGAATTATGTTAAGGCTAATGCAAACAGTTTTTACACTCACCGCATTTAGATTGCCCAAGTCACCGCCCCACATGAGGGCCAAGACCTTGCAGTACTCGAAGAGATGTGGATCGTTGCTGCAGGTTGTGTCCAGAATACGTTGGATCAATGGATTTAGGGGCAGGAAGACCTGATTCTGCAGCAGGTCGGTGCGTATGCCAGGCTTGCCAAAGTAGGGTGAGAGGCCTGTTAGTAAGCCTGTTGTGGAATTACCCATGAAAATGGGCGGGGCCAGCATATGGGCTGTCTTAATCTTCGCATTGTATTCGGGACGGAATGCGCCCATCACGAAGAAGGTGGTGCAGCCCTGGGAGTGACCCACATAATGCACAGCCTTCTGGCCGGTGGTCTTCAGGATGTGATCAATCATGGCAGGTAGATCATAGGCACCAATCTCGTGCCAGCTGAATGCCCAGAAATTTGGATGCTTTGTTGACATTCTGGTATTCTGTCGCGAATAGATATTGCCACGGGCATTGCCCAGCCAGACATCATAGCCCATATCCGCATAGTTGTAAGCCAAGGCATTCTCCGGACCATTGAGCAGGAAACAATCGGAACAGCTGAACAGACCGTGCTGGATGAGCACGGCCGGACGTTCGGCTTTCGCATTGCCCAGCTTTTTGGAGTATGGTATGCGGAACATGTTCAGGACATATCCATCCTCCGTTTCCACCACATGCGTTTCAGATGGATAACCATGTCCCTTAATGCGTTCAGCCTAAAATAAAGCACAAACAACAGCAACATTGTTTTTTATTGTGCTTCTGTTTGTTGCGGATTGCTCAGCACTCACCGAAGTCTTAATCTCCTTGAAGGGTATATCTACATAAGGATCATATTCAACATCATCTGGCACTATCCTGGCGAACACTGTGCTGGCCAGTGCCAGTACTAACAGCGTCTCTTTAAACATGTTTTATTCACCTCGAAACTCTTTCAAAGACTAAGCCTTAAAGTTCTGCCAAAATATATAGTTAATACCAATAGACTAATCTCTAATCGATTAGGATTCTCAAGTGGTTAAAGTCTTTTTTGGACCCACCAGTGGGCGTGATAAGACCCAATATAGATTATCCCTGTCTGATTTACTCCGTGCCTGTTTTCTGTATTTAATTTATGGCGGATTGAACGCATTTCATTAGGGTAAAGCCCAATAAACGAGCCGTTTAACGATTAAATCCTAAAAAAGAAAGTAACTATTAATCATAATCGTTGTGATGTGAACGTTATCAGAATCTACAACCATAAATACCAGTATTACAGCTGTTTGGTATTACCTAATCTATAGTATAAACCCTTCAAAAGAAACACTTCAGTTTCAGATTTAGGGATTATATTTTCCAAGATTTATAGAATAAATCTGAATAGAATGTCACATTACACTCAAAGTGATTTATGAGAACTCAACATAAACCAGTTAAAACTTACTCAAGGTTTCTTTAAAGTGTTTCCTATAAAGCATATATATTCCTGATCAGTTAATTGCCGATTCCAATCGATGTTCAGATAAATTCCAACGATTTTTCGTGTTGCAGTTTTTCGGCTTTAATCTTCAATCAGCAGAGCTCACCTCGTTCACATCTCAACTCAAGTCAGGAGCAATGGATGCCCAGTAGTTCCAAGTGGAACTGTGGCCATGAGTGGGCGGTGGGGGGTGTGGGAGGATACGCCCTGTGTCTGGTTGGATGATGAGCGCGAAACACGCATATCTACAAATTGCGCCTGACTTGCTGCAATTTTTGTATTATGTGGTGTGTGTATGTGGGTGGTTTGTGGCTGGTATGCGTGTGGTTTGTGTGTGTGGCTCACGCGTGTGTGTCGCACACTGAGATTGGCATTAAGCATGGCAAAAACCACAAGCTGCAAGCGTGTAACAATGTGAACTCATCGCGCAACGAGGACAAGCAGCAGCGCTTGTGGTAATGTCATGCTGAAATCAATGGAATACCGAGAGGAATACAGAGTGAGCAGGAGATAAAGAGAGTGAGGGAGAGAGAGAGAGAGAGAGAGATAGAGAAAGAGGGAAGAGGTAGATAAGCGCCACGTAAATGCGGTTCATTGAAATTATGTGAAGTAGCGTTGGAAAAAAGGGAAAATACATTTATTCGATTGCAAATTGCAAGGTAAACAGAAAACTGAAACAATTTTTATAGTATAATCAGTAGGATTAGTGCTGTGAGTGGCTTGAACGACTAAAAGATATCCTGGAATAAAAATTATAATACTACATTTGATGAGCTCGAGCTTAAGACTCTTTCAAGTCAGCTTTTTCTTTATAAAGTTAGTCCGCAGTTTCGCTCTTTAAGAGGGTGCTCGACTAGAAGATACCCTATGTTATACATATAATACATAAAGGCTGAAGTATGATAAGTTTATTACGACTGAAGAACGCTCTTCAATTCAGTTTATAGAACTTTAACAATTTAAGTTAAAAACGGAATACAAATATATTTCAAGGAATATTTCGTAAATTTCTTGTCGTTCAATGTTGCAAGTAGCCACATACCGCATGCCGCATGCCGCATACCCCAAGCTGCCAGTTGCTGTGTGGTTATTCACTCGAAATTGCACGCCTCGTAATTCAATCAAACTCACAGCTTAATTGGCTGCCGATGATCAGCGTCAACTGAAGGTAAGAATTGGCAATGCATAAAGGTAACAAAAAAAAAGCGAAAAGTAACATAAAAAATTAATTGAAAACCCTTTTGCCTTGGCTTGTTGCTGTTTCTGCTGCCAAAAACGTTTAGCTCTAAAAATCGTGACTAATCATAAATCTTAAAAGTAATATTGGTTGTGGGCTTCAGCTCAACCAAAGGTATCCATAGCCAAGTAACCAAGTAGCCAACTGGCCAACTTGGCCAAGTAACAAAAGTGTTAACTGCCTGACAAAAGACGACAATGACAACGACAACAACGAGAGGCGTTGACAATGACGACGACGACGACGATGGGGATGATGATGACGAGGAGATGGCAACGTGTCAAGTTTATGTTAGTGGCCCAAAGTCAAAAAGCCACTTGCAGACAAACTGCACATGATTTGGCCATAATACGAAGAAGTTAACTCGTTTTCGTAGGGTGTGGGCTTTGACTTGGGCGTGGGCTTGTTTCACGTCCAACTTCAACCACAAACAGGCCAAAAACACTAAAGCTGCTACTGGCCTGTTGCGAATTGTCAATTAATTGTTATATAATAATAGTAACAGTTATTTTGGGAACTCATCCAATTGTTTCTACAGCTGCTGCAGTTCAACCAGGAGCCAATAAATATCTAAGCTACAAATCTTGATTGGGTTTTCCCAATCCTCACAACAAATGTTGGTTGATTTAATACATTTATTTTGAATATATCCCAAACTTTGACTTAAATTCTTGATTTCAATTTAAATTTAATACAATAATTTAAATTTCATTTATTGTGTTTTTTGATACTTCTGCTTTAAGCTTTTTGCTCCCAAATAGTTGATATTAAATAAATAAATAGAAATATAAATAGATACACATGATTTAATTACAAGTTAGAAGAAAAGTTTGTGACTTTTATGAGTCTTCAATCAAATATAATGTGTGGATATAATTAAAGGATAAGCTCAAATTTGACAACAATTTCAAATAGTTGTGCAATTCATAGAAAAAGCAATTAAATCTGTGCTTCACTTTTGGAAAACATATTTTTTGAGAGTATCTAAAGTGTCCTTTCAACTAAGACTTGCCGCTGGCATCCTTATTTTTATTTTTAATCTGAGCAGAAATTTTGTCAGAATTGCATATGCATTTTCAGAGCCAGTTTCTACTTTTTTGGCAGACTTTATTTTTTTTTTCTTTTCGGTAGGGAAAATCAAAATTGCAGTTTTTTCCAACTGAATAAATTTGCTGGCGAGAGTAGTTCTCATATATGTATGCGGATATGCATAGTTATAGAAGTTATACATCTTCTTTTTTTGTATCTATTTTTGGTTGCTGGCAATTGACAGGCACAATAAATGGTAAAATATGGCCAAAAGTAACTTCTATATAGAAATCTTTCCATGTGTATCTGTCAGATGCATTCAAAACAAAAAACGTTGATAATAAAAGGCAGGCAACAGTTGCAACTTTCAGTTTATGTAGCTTTTCTGTTGTCTGCAACAATGTGAGAAATATGACTGCAATACTCTAGGACTGGGTTGGGGTTAGGTGTAGAATTGGGGTGTGTAGTGTATGGGGGTGGAACGGAAGTCCTTAACACTATTTGGCACCATTTGGCTGACACTCACAACAGCTTTTATTGCTGAGTTTTGAGTGCTTCAATTTGTTTCCTTTCACAAAAACCGACAACTGCCACGTGATTTGTCACCTCAAATAACTGAACTCTACACGTGGCCAGTGCTTTATTATATATAAATTTAACATTTTATATGAGTTGTCCATATGTCAGACATGATTTAACATATCTTTGTGTATAACCAAAATAATTTATGAGGTTTGCTTATGCTAAATCGATAATTGTAGTGGAAAGACGGAGCCCATAGGTATATTCTGGCTCATATTAAGAGTTTTCCTTCTTTCTTGATGAGTTTTTCATTGCTATTATCTGAATTAATATCCCTTTATAGTGTATTTAAACTTCGGTACTGCCAGCTCTTTTTTTTTTTTGTTTATTCATAGTTTTGTTATAAATTTGTATGCTACTCGCTTTCAACAAATTTGCGCTAACAAATTGGCAGCACCAATTTTCAAGTTGCCACTTGTGGCACATTTTGTATAGTATGCTTAAAGTTTCACGCTTGCCACACCTTGTGCCCCCTCTCGTTCTTCATTCTTTCCCCCACTAACTCATGCAAAACCAATTAGTTGGTTTCGCTTCTCTTCACATCCCATTGCAGGCATTCAGATTTTAATTATTCGAGCGTTTGTTCCATAAACGTTTGCTGCACTTTAGTTCACTTTACGTGAAGTGCATTTCAAATTGCATTTCCGTATTGTTTTTAGGGGGAGGCTGTGCCACACTCAACCCAGGCAACATCTTCCTCTGCTGCCACGACTTGTTAACGGGGATTTAACAGGTGTTGCAGTGAGCATTTGAGCTGCCTCATTTGGAGGCAGGCTTCATTGCCCAAGCTGGCAACTTTTAGCTTCGTTGACTCTTGCAACCTTCTGAGCACCTTAAGATGTTGCTGTTGACACTGGGGACAGGCTTAACCTCGTTCTGGTTGATTAATTGAGTCAATTGATCAATCCTCAATAGAAAGGCATCACAGAAATTAATTAAAGTCAAAGTATTTGTTTAACATCTTAAAAACAAATACAGTTCGATTTAATTGAATTGCCAACGTCAAGATTTGACAGGTTTCTATTAGAATTTACTTCTTGCTAGTTGATAGAAAACATTTTCCACCAAGATGTCGCAGGCTTTACCCATTTTTGGCCTGGGCGGTCCAAGGTGTTAACAGCTTCGGGCTTACAGCTTTTCATACAATCAGCATTGCTTTTGGTACTTGGCTGAGTGAAGGAAGCTGCCTTCGCTGACACTAGGTGACAAATAAGTATAAGAATAGACTACAGTTCTCAGAATATTAGTAAATCTTAATGGATTTATATTGTTTGCTCTACACATTAAGAATCCGTACTATATTACCTTATTAAAGGTGTTCAAAATCTCGCTTCTTATATGAATCTTCTTGGATCTGGTATTCACCTTGCTTAAGAAAGTCTCATTTGGATTGTGAGTAAAAGTAACTTTTGCTTTGCAAATAGATGTACTAATTAACTCAATATATATAATACAATCCGTATATATTATATATATATTCTTCTTCATATATATATATTCTTCTTCAATCGATATTTCAATAAGAATTTCAAAGAGGTTTAAATATATTTTTGAAAATTCCAATCAAGCTGCATTCACACAGCGAACGCAACAAGCCTCCGACAACATCAAACAAGTTGCGTCGCCTCGCAGCACAACACAACACAACTCTTATACGCGATAAACCACACATGCTCGTATAAGAGTGGAGCCAAGTTGCCAACCCACACATGCGTTAGCATGACGGCAGCAATAAAAGCGAAACTAAATAAAGTATGGTAAAGATCAGAGTAGGGTGCATACTCATTAAAAATTTAACTAAGACTGTATATAATAAAGTCGAGATAATATAAACAATACATATAAGATCAAAGGTAGGGTATCTTTTAGTCGCAACTGGCCCACTAGCGCACTTCTACTTATATTTATGGGTATCTCTGTGGGTCAGGGCAATGGCTACTAATACGATTGGCACTAAACTAGGGAAGGGTTCATTAAATCTTCAAGGATTGCTGCACATCAAACTGACAATGAAAAGGTTATTTAAAACTACACTCACACTCACACACACACCGTAGACACACACACTCGTAGAGACACTCATAAGCACACACTTAATTAACACTTGACTGAATGCCAAAGCGATTCAATCATCAATAATTGCCTCAAAGCAGAGCAGATAATGACAACTTGAGCTCATTAAAATAATTGTGGCAACAAAGAAGAAAAGTGGGAAATCATTGTATAAAAATAATATAATAAAAAAATAAATATATTTTAGTAACAGGATACAAGAATAATCATAAATATGACAATTTCTACTCAATTACAGAATTTATTTCCCGCTTTTCCCGCCTGATAATTATGATAACGAGCACAAAATATCTTTATTTATTTGTTGTATTTTGATAAATTTGATTTCAATTAAGTAATCCAATATGCTGCTAAGCGAGTTGGCGCCATGTGGCAATACTGTTATTAATTCCATAAGCCAAAATGTAAGAGGAATCTTAGGGGGCAGTATTATATGTCGGGCTTAGACAATCCACGTTGAGAGACAATGCGTCTGAGGGAAAGGCGTTGTGCCCCCTTACGGTTAGCTTTGTAGCGGGTGTTATAAAACACACACAGACACACACAAGGCATTCCACTCAAATCACCCCAAACAAACACAGACACACACACACACACACATATCCATTAAAGCAGCAACCAACTGTTGATATGCCCGGCTGGCCGAAAAGAGTTTCGCATTATAATTCGACGCTTTACTCGACCGTTACACACTTTGTTGGCCCGGGGAGGGAGGAGGGGATTGGCAGTCGTCAGCACCAACAACCACAACAACAACAAAAACAACAACAACAGTAAGAGGAACAGCAACCAAGCGGCTACTTGCGGCACTTCGTCGCTTTGGCTCATGCCAATAGCCTCGTCGGCAAACAAGCAAACAAAAGTCAGTGAAGTTAATGCAACTAAGTCGAAGCTCCGATGCTCTATAATCCAATTGATATACTTATTGTGATATCATAGATAAAACCTAAATATCGGTTTAATATACTTCAGTTTTTTGGTCTATAGTTGCAACCTGATATCCTTGGGCTGAGCATGCTGAGCCTTCTCTAGGTCATTGGGTAATCTGCTAATGAACTTGTTATATAGTAAATATATATATCAAATATCAGCAGAAAGTGCTTATGCCCCTGTGAAGGGAACAGCAAACATGCTCATTAAGTTACACACTTTAACAAGAGCAACAACAACAACATGAAGCGAAACCCAACCCACTCAGCTGGTCAGCAATGGGTGAGGAGGGGCGCATGGAACAGGGGAAACGTGGAAACCAACCGCTGAGACACCCATTCACCCATTTCACGTGCAGCTTTACCACATCTGAATGCGCTGGTAATTACTCCATTAGCTCTGGTACTGAGCACTGCTCTTGTTACCCAGTGCCCAGGTGAGGCAGGTAAACCAGCTTAGATTAGCTGCAGCCAATCAATTTCTGGCTAGGGTGTTCCATGTAACGATTATAACGCACAACAACAACAACTGGCAAATGTGTGTAGAACCACTTCTTAATCAAATTCCAATTCAATATGCGCGGCGAGAACAACTGAGCTCTATGCTCCATTTTGGGGCAAAGTGAATTTCCGACTGGATGCTCCCTGCGGGTCGCGTAGTGCATCTGCTGCTTGGAATCATCGACTTGGAAAATACAATAAAACTGGCAACTAAATGGCTAAAACAAGAATGGAGAGCGAGAGGAAAAACTCATTGGAGCACAATTTGTATGCAGTCTCTAGAATATTTAATGATTACAAAACACGAATTCCAATTTGAATTGAAAGTGTTCACACAAAGAGAGCGAGAGAACGTGTACCAAATAATAGAGTATCTACGACCGGAGACCGGAGCTAGACCAGTTTTTCTTTTTTGGCTTTTCAGCATTCCCAAACCAATCTTTTGTATAGAATTCAGAACATACTTTATATTGATTTTCGTCATAGAAAATTGGGAATTGGGAAAAAGCTTAATGATTAAAGAGAAACTTCTCGAAATGAAAATGCTGAGGGAACTAATAAAAAAAGAAGATTGAAAAGAACTTTAATTTTGGGCAGGAAACATAAAAGAAACTTATGTAGGTAGCTCCGAGTCGATAGCTATTATATTATAGAGAGAGTGTGCATTACATTAGCTGCTTTAGGTAATACTTTAGGCTTAAATAACATATCAAGAAGCTGTTAAAAACTTGGAGAGTGGAAATATTACCTATTGGTATAAGATACCTCCAATAGAATGAATACCTTTTAGTTATTATATTTAGTTTCTACACATATTTTCATTCAAAAGTTATTCAATTGAAGGCTTCTCAGTTCTTAAAAGTATTTATTTATTTGTTTTTATTTTTACTTATTTATTTATTTTTATTATTTATACATTTATTTATCTCTTTGTTTGTTTATTTATTTGTTTATATATGTATACTTAAATATTTATTTATTTATTTTATTTTTTTTTATTTATTTACTTATTTATTTCTTTTGTTTAAATATACCTTAACATATCTTTATTTTTATTTATTCATTTAATTACTGATTAATTTACTTTTTTTTATTTATTATTTATTTATTTTTCTATTTAATTTAAATTTATTAAATGTAGCAAACATTTGTTAAAAATTAATAGCCACAAAAGGCAACCATAAATATTATTTGGCACATTTGGCAATTTAAATGAATAACGAATACTCATCTATTATTCATAAATATTCATGCGAATATAATGCAAATTGTGAAAGATATTTGCAAATTAGCAGCCTGCCTCTAATATAATCACATTTTCAGGTTAAAAACAAATAATTAATGGGATTCAGGGCTTACAACTCCATTATGATATTTCTTTCAGAGGGTCTCCAACAATTCCGAACTAAAATTTATGCGTAATCCATTCATAGCTCGAATTTGCGAGATACTCACGCGTTTGTTAAGGCTTAGACATAGGTCAGGAATTGCCATAAGAGTTGGCTATAGAAACAATCCAAATGAGTGTAACCCTATTCAAACTCACATAGATACACACACGCACACACACAATTGCATATTTTTGCAATTTGGTTGAAACACTTTCAATTTGCAACTCATTAAAATCATAATGACAGCATCATCATCATCTCCCTGTCATCAATCACACAACACGTTGGGTCACCGAGGGGGGTAAGAGTAGCCCCCCTCCCCATCCCCTTTTATACCATTAAATTGTAACGCCTGACTGGATTTTAATAGTTTTGGATATTGCGAAAATTGCAATTTAATTGATTGACAAATGTTTCAGGCTGATCGCGACTTAAAATTTGTTTCGCTAATTCAATTGCAATCAATTATCTGAAGAGTCGGTCAGCATCTCCATAGGATTGGTTAAACCCTATCGAATCATCTTCATCTCAGCCTCTACAGGTTTGGTTATTCCACCCATAACCATCTTCGTTTATTTCTCGTAAAAGTTTTTATTGTAGACGACCAAGCGAAAGGAGGAAAAGAAACTAACAAAAAATTTACTCAATTTAATTCCACTGGTGGCGCCCTCTAGGCTTAAGATTGTGGACTATGGCCTGTGGTTTGGTACAGAAAATTTACTTTTGTTTTATACTTTGTATTATTATTATTATATTCCGCTTTGCCTCACGGGCTTTAGCGGTTTTACGTGGCTGTAAACTTAGCGCAAAGGTGAAATAAAAGCCAAATAATTTTGGTTTTCTTATTGTTTTTCTAGGTTTTCCAGCGGATTATTGGATTTACCAAAGTTGCTCTCGCTATGGCCACAAACAAAAGCAGCAAAATGAATGAAAAAAGTTAACAGTTTTCCTTCGAAACCATCAAAAACTTGACAAAATGTGTGCGAAGCTGAGCAAAATTTTCGAGTAAGTAATAATAATCAAAAATTCTGTTGTTGCTATTTGATATTAAACAATTTTATAGATATACAAGTACAGCCATGGCCATAGAAATAGAACAACAAAATGTTCAATTTGAAACTATTTTGGCTCTTCATAGCTTAACTTATTAACTTACTAATTGATAAAGAAAAATTTATAAAAGTTTTAAAACAAAAGAGATAGAAAAATGTTGGGTCACAGAGTTAAATATTTATAAATAAATATTTATAATTTAAAGTAATTATTGTTAAACAAATTTAATATATAATTGAGTAACCATGATTTTCAATAACCTAGTAACATCTCTGGTCTATACTTTCCACAGGTTTCTGACATCCCTCCTTCGGAATGAAGTTGCAAGCTCCTTGGACAACTGTCCCCAAATCGTATGTATATAGATATACGATTAGTTTATCGGGGTTTTAATAAAGATATATATTTAGCAATTAAAAGAAAATATAGATACACCAATCTAAGCACTTATTTTCGATATAATTTCGATATATAAATATTTATTTTGAGCACAACTGAAATGAATTATTCATATATATCGTTTGGACTAGTTTGACTGAACTTCTTTCTAGATTTCATTAAAGATAATTTAAAGCTTCAACCAGCAATGTAAATTAAAAGTTTATTGGAATTTTCTCTTTATAATCGAAACGAACAAATTTCCTTTCTTATACAATCCTTGAGCATTTCCTTTGTGCTGCACAAATTTAATGAGTAAAGTCAAAGGGAAAGACATCAACAAATTAATTGTCAAGTCAAGCAACCAAAAAACAAGTAAGGCTAGGTATATGCGACTAGAAGATGCCCTGTAATCATTAGTAGAGGTATTAAAAGTTAAGGATTAGGAGAGCTCTTAGTCTGACTCTAAATATGGTAGAGCTCCCATATATCATATAAATGATATTATACTTTATTCCTTTAACTAAAGCTGCTTCTCTATCAAAAGGCTCCTCTATGATACCCTCTTCTAACTCTTTATTGGTATAGGGTATTTTAGGAGAGAGAAAAAAACTGAAATTGGAAAACGGAAATTGTAAGCAAAGTTAGTGCAGCTTTTGTGGTTGTTGTTGTTGGAATTGTTGTTGGGATTGTTGTTGGGGTTGTTGATGTCATTTTAGATTGAAGCGCAACAGCAATTGGATGACAACAACTGTTGTTACGTGTTGTTGCTGCTTGTTGATCATGTTGCTGTTGCTGTTGTTGTTGCTGTTGCCGTAGAGCTGTTTTTATTTGCATTTAATATTTAAGCTCAGACCGACAAGAGTTGAATTATTTTGCGCCACACTCCACAAGATTTATGCGCGCACGAATATTTGACGATGCACCAAACACAGAGAGAGAGAGAGAGGGAGGGGGCGGGGGTTGGGGCAGGTTCGTGATGATGCATTTGGGTGGTGTTGCTGTGTTGTTTGTTGTTTGCCAGCAGTTGTTGCAGTTGCTTTTAAATCGTGTTTGCACGCGCGAATTATGCAACTGCCACATGCTGTTCGTCGCTGCAATTGTTGCAAGTCGCCTCACTTGGCCAGTTTTTGTTTTTAGTGACATTTATTTGATTATCGGATGCTGGCATTTACTTGAGTATCGCTACCATCATCATTCTACGCGACCTTGAGCTATGGTTGTGCAAGACACCTACTAAGTATGCCAAGGATTAACAAAAAAATAAACAGAAACTAAGCAAAAACAAACACAGAAAATACATACAAGAAAAACGCCAACAAAAGGTTTACTTTGGGACCTCATTACCCGTCGACAGATTGCAGCAATGAACTTGAAGAGGCTTTTCTCTACCTTTACCTATAACTGGACATAACTGTGACTGGTTTCTCTTGTAACTGTTTTCTGTCTCTTATCAAAACTCGAGACTTATAAGTACCCACAAATGCATTAACCCAGACGTAACTCAATGCAAGATGATGACAATAGGTTTATAAACATTAACTGGCATTGAATATTGCCAAATCACAGTTGATATTGAATATTGTGCCGAGTCAGGCCAATTGCATAAGATATAATTATAAGCAGCTCGTGTTGATTGTCAAATAATTCACTTAATTAGCTGATAGCCAAATGAAAGGAAATGCACAAATGAAACATTTTAACTGCTTTCAAAGTGGTTACAAATGTTGCTCAGAGTTGCTCATATTGTTGGTAGTAATCTGAACTGATTTATCATATATATATAATTGATTCCCAGACGATTAGCAATTCGTTTCCTTTCAGATATTTTAACTTTATTTTTTTATATGTTTGGATTAAAGAAAATTGTTTTCTTTCTATTCTACTCTGTATCTATTCTTCATATATCCATTTCGTTCTATATCTTTTTCTATATTTCATATTGATAATTATAATGAACTGATTTATCTTATATATATATATAATTGATTCCCAATAGAATTGCAAAAGATTAAAAAGTATTAAATATCTAAGATTAAGATAGAACTTGTTTCGTTTTAGATACTTTAACTTATTATACAGATATTCGCATTGAAATTGTTTTCTTTCTATTCCATCCTTTTTCTATTCTTTATCCATTTCATTCTATATTTCATATTGATAATATGAACAGATTAATATATATTTAGAATTGATTTCCAGTCGAAATGCAATTGATTAAAAATTTAATGAGATAAAGCTTAAACTTGATGAGTTGCAGATACTTTGACTATATTTCTATATATATTTGGAGTTAAGAAAATTGTTTTCTTTCTATTTCTAGAATGGATACAGGGCCATTCTTCATGTATTCATTTCATTCTATAGATTTTCCCCCTCAAACGATTCCTTCTCAAATTATTCCCCTCAATTGGGTTTCTTGTGCTACACTTAAACTTTAAAATAGTTGGAAAAACTTTTAAGTTTGCAACTTCTTCTCACTTTTATCGTGTTTCTATTTTCAATTTGAAACTTAAACAGCACTTGAAGTTGTAGCAGCAGCAAAAAGTGGCAAAGGAAATGCCACTCGTAAATAAGAAATGATTGTTGCACGATATTTGTAAATTAATTATGCCACCAGCTTGTGGTTGTTGTCGTTGTTTATTATAGTTGTTTGTTGATTGTTGTTGTTGCTACTTTTGTGTCCAATTGAATTAAAAGCATGCCACCAGACAATTGCACTCAATATTTACTGTGCACGTTTCACGGTGCTCTGCGCCTCAATTAACGTGCCGCGTGTGGCAGCTGCAGAAAGCGAAACATGCGAGCCACGCGAAACAAAACGCGACTCTGGACTCAAATCAAAGGAGACACCCACTAAATTTAGGAGTGTGTTCCAAATGGTTGTGGGGCCAGCGTAAATTTTGTACAATTTTGAACCTTTGAAAGTCATTAAATGGAACGCACAGGACATGCAACATCAGCTGACAGACACACACACACACACACGCAGAGTGTGGAATTGGGTCAGTGCAGCAGTTGAAACAATAGAAAAGCCTCGCCAATATTGGATGTTGCAACCAGGCGCCGAAATGTTTAAGTGATGAGGCAGAAAAAGAAGTGGGGAGACGACTTTATTCTCCTCAATGGACTTAAAGTAAGCTGCAAGTCCCAAGCTCTTACATTTTTGAATAGAGTTTACTGCGTCTCAAGAGAGCAACAAAAATAATGGAAAAATGTAAAGAACCAAAAATGATTTGTACTTAGTTTCTATTGGGAGCCAACAGAGTTGAAGTGCTCTCAAGGCTGCCCAAAGAAAGAAACTGCTTAAAATAAAAACACTTTTATATACCCTGTACTGAAATGAATAAAGAAAGAGCAACTAAAGCTAAGTACATATGGTTAAATGGGAGAATAAGTGGCTAGAAATATTAACTTATATCGTTAGTTGAACTATAGAAGCGTTTCCTGGCTGGCTCAGAATCTTTAAAAGCTATGAATATTGGTAGTATCTTTAGAGAGATAGATTAATATATAATGATACTACTTTCTACCTATGCCAAGAAACATATGAGAATAGATTTCTGTTGGGTATCTTCAGGTCGCCTCTTCTAACGATTGGAAAATTTCTGCAGCCTTTTTTTAGTTTTCAGTGTCTTTCCAACGAAATAAGGATAACTAGCCACAATATCAGTTAGAGAGGGAGAGAAAGATGAGGACAGAGAAAGCACAGATGTAACAACGTGTGGGTGTGTGTGTGTGGTGTGTATGGTGTGTGTGGTCATGTCTCTGATACGAGCAGATGTATGTTCAAGTGGCAGATTGACGACACACTCATATAGTTTATTTTGTCCCACTTAAATGGAAACCTTCAAAAACTGCTTACAAAATTCTGGTTAAAATATATAAAAAAAGACATACCCCATACACACACACACACACATACACACACACACACTTATATACTATAAACCCACACATTTGATAACTAAAAAGAGTAGCTGTAAAAATAGTCAAACTGAACAGCAAGTAGAGAAATTATAGTCTGAGCACAAAAGCTTAGCAGATATCCTGTGAATAGAGAGATGAAATTATTCCAATCAGAATATACGAATCTGATAAGAAACATAACATTACAATCTTAAAAGTGGAATGTGTTCCTATTGGAGTATAGAAACGCAATCCAACAAATTGTTTGCTTATGGAAAATTTATATTTATTTTTGTTAAAATTATTCATAAACTTATAAGAAATTGTATCTTATGATGCCCAACGAACCTTAAAAGCAATAAACCCAACTTGAATCGTTTTTACAGGGTATATTAAAAGCAAAAGCAACGTTTATCTCATGCGCAAACAAACTTTGGTTGAAAATGTAAACATTTTCTGCTTTTTACGCATTATTTTTTCTACTTTTAATGAAAAAAAAAAGACAATTGTGTCTGTATTTTTTTTAGTTTGCCATTTTAGAGTTGGTTTTCTGCATTAAAAAAAAAACTGTTGCACTTCGCTGCAACAAATATGGAATGCAGGAGGAACTCGTAACAAATATATGCAAAGCAGCGAAGCATAAATAAATTGGCCAACAACTGAATTTGTTTCATTTTTGTTTCAGTGTTTTTCTCACTCGGAAAAGTCGAAAAAAAGTTAGGTAAGCGAATTATTTATATATTCAAATTTATGAATTACAATCTACTTTTCCCCAATCTCATACTTTGACATATAGTATAATAAAAATTATTGCACAATCTGTCCACAAATGCATTTTGTCTTTATAAATTGAACACTTTGTGCATTAATCTTCAACGTTCTTTGTCCTTTGACGCATTTCTGGGTCTTCCTTTCAATTAATTTCTCTCTCTTTTACTTCTGAACGTTGCATTTAATCAGCTTTTGTCAAAGAACACACTCTACTTTAATTAATAATCATCTTTTCCATCGTCCACCCACAGGCAACCCAAAAGGCTAATGTCCATTACGCATAAATGGCCAATATGGATATATTTGAATGTATGTCAATGCTTGAGCAGAGGCAAACTGTTAGCCTTTGGCTTGTTGCCCAAATAATCCCACCCCCTTTCCAAAAGAGGGACAAAAAGTAAGGAAAATATGTCATTTTTCTATTTTATGACACAAAAGGAAAAACCACGCATAATTTATGAGGCAAAGCAGGGAAATGTAGCACATTGAACGGCAGCCAGCATGAAATCTGAGTGCGTCCTTTTTGTGCCTGACAAGGATTTTGGTCTGGATCCTAAAGGACCAATGCTCCAAAGGGTCGAGGGGTCCAAGAGCTTACCCCAGGTATGTAATCGTATTATATTTCCCTGATTTATTGCCTTATTTACTTCGTATGAGTTGCGATTGTTAGTCGAAATTTGTGACAGTTTCCAAAAATATTCAAGATTTGATTACACATTAAATGCTAGTCGAATATTTAATAGAAGTTGTTTCGGAGAACAGTTGATGGTAATTTGAATAATGGTTAATAATGGTCTGGAAGTTATCTGGTATCATCTCAGTTTATACAATAAAGTTGGCTAATTGTAAGCAAAGTTTCTTTTACACATTAAAAGTTGAAGTTTACCTAAAAGTTTACCTAAACTGAGCTGCTCTTATGTTACAGAAAGCGCCCTTAAAAGTGTTTAACAAATGTTAAACATGTCGTATACGTAACTTGAGTTCTTCTTGGCAGAGTTCGAGGTTGAGTGATATCCTAGCACTGGCCACTTGGCTTGGCTGCTGGCCACTGTAGCTGAGCCAACACTTCATTTAAATGAATTTTGTAACAGAGAGCAAAAACACACAACACACACACACACACACACACACACACACACACACACACACACAACATTTCCTTGGCAAATGTGTGTTTGACCACAATTTGTGTCTGTGGCATGGCAATTGCAGAGCTGTTCTATCTCAGCTGTAGCCGAAGCGCTAATGTCCTTGAACCTTTACTTTGTCTAAATCTGCGAGTCCTTTCATTTTATTTGTTTGCCTCGTTTTGTTTGCGCTGTCTGTGCGTTTGCCACAGAGAGAGCACATGAAATTTATGCGCTGTTGTCCTTGCCAGCTGCCTGAATCCTTGTGGCTCCTCTTTGGTTGTGCTGGCTCTGCCAGAGACATGTCTGATATTCGCCACTGTCTGCCTATGAGTACTATATACATTGATATATATTATATTTATCTTGGCTTCTATTTCAGTTGACCAATTGTCAATCTTGTTTAGTCCATGAACCAAGACTCCGCTTCTTATTCCTTTTGTCATCTTAATGGCCAAGGATTCTCAATTCACACATCTCAACTTACTTTCTACAACATATTTACACAAAGTGCAAATATCTCGAAATTCCTTAAATCTAAAGCCAAGAAATGATTGTCAGCAGTTTTCCAGAAAATAATTTAAAGCCTCTCAAATTATGCTATTCGAGTTGAAAGACTTACCGATACAACATTTGCTATAAATCAATTGAAAATGTGATTTTCCCATTGATTTCAATCAATTAAAGTTACTCTAAGCCAACGTGAGGTGAGAGTTCATTTGAAATTACAGTTCATTTTGTACGTGTAATGGAAGCACGTTGAGGTAATAGAAGTATTTTGACATTTCGTTTTCGTGTTTGTTGCTTTAATTGATTTATGGCTGAAAGCCATTACGATACAAGGAAGAAGCAGTCAAAAGTTGTTTCAGTCATGAATCAAAGTTAGCTTCAGATGAAAAGAAATTTACTATGGGTAAAGAAGCTAGAAAAGATCTAGAGGCAAGTTAAAAGTGTGGCAAGAATCAAAGTTGCAGCTTGAGTAAATTTGATTTCTTATATTAAAAAGTTCTGGGTGCAATCAACTTGACTTTTGTTTCCAAAGCAACTGCTGGTCACGTGTTAGTTCCACGCTTTGTTGCCTACACAAGGGGCACAACAAAGGGCCAAAGTTTATGCAACATCAAAAGGTGAAACGCGTGTGCTTCCACTTTGACCTTAAGCCTTTTGCATATGCAAAATCACAATTAAGTGCATTGAGATTATCCTAAAAAGCTTTTGAAACGTAACAAGATAAAATTAATTAGGTTAATTATTGTATATAACAGAAAGGGGAAACAATCAGATTCCATACAAACCTATATACTCTTTATATATAATTATTTTATTATCATCATAGTTAGAGATAATTATAGAGTATCTTCTAGTCTAATCTACCTTTCACTTAACGGCTCGTCTGATTGTTCCCGTTATATTACGCTACAAATTGATATGTCAGAGGGGGAAAGAGAGAGAGAGCTATGCCTAGTTATATGTCATAGACATCAGGGCTTTATATCAAGATGCCTGGACGCCTGGCTGGTTAAGTGTGTTAATACAGCTGACAACTTGAGCTCTGGAGCTTAGTGTGAAAGTTTCTCAAATGCTGTGGGCCGAAAAGAAAAAAAAAGTATTTAAATTATTTTTAATTAATTTAGCTGAAATTTGTGGCATTGCCATACGATTATAAGGCTCTGATACGTATGACAGCTGCCAGAGCTCTGGCAAATGCTGGGCCAGAGCTATTTTATGCGGGCAACAAGACAAATGAAAATTGCATAGAAACTGGCAATTTGGCAACAGACAGCAGCAGTTGGTCTGGTCCACAGAGGGGAGAGGGTAGGGCAGGGGAGGGTCCCTCGTCAACATCTGTAGGAGAAACGCTGACCAACGATATGCTGAGAGACGATGACTGTGCAGAACATGCATTAATTTTATAATTATGTGAAAATTTTACTATACGCTATAAAATGTTTAGAAATGTGCTAGGAACTCAACACATTTTAAAGGGTCTAATGAGACCGTTAGAATCTGCCATATATCTGGGGTTTAACCCAGTATATTAAAGGGTATAAGCCTAAAAGAATAAAGAGCTGAAAGTGCGACTATCATTGAGAGCCAGGAGATTGCGTCTAGTTGGCTGAGAGTTTATATTAAAGGACAGAACAGCTACCTAAAGTGGCCTATTGTAACCTCCGATAAGAGCTATCTTGGTAACCAACTAAAGTAGGACTTGAAAGTCTCTTAGCCCTGCTAACAGCTTCTCCTACATCTAAACTGCTGCTAACTTTGCCTTTAGCAACTTTCCAATTTCATTAGAAACATACCAAAAGATCAGCTAAATATATATTCCACATTCAAGGAGTAACTTTGCAGTAAGTTTAAATAGCTGAAAAATAACTCTTTTTAAATAAGTTTACCATAAAAAGAGAAAGAAACTTTTAATTCAACTTAATTGCAATGTTAAGTCTAACTGCAACAAGTCCGAGTCGAAGAATTTTTCTGCTGCCCGCAGGATGTTCCTGTTGTTGCAGAAGTTGCCCGGAATTGCAGTTTAATTAAATTTACACTTTGTATTCGTTGGATACAGTACAGTATCTATGTACAGTATGCACTCGCATGCATGGATAAGTGGTAATTTCATCCTTTGTGGCAAATAAATTACCCTTTGAATAGAGTTCCACACTTGCGAAATGCCTAATTAAATCATTTACGAGCTGCCGTCATCAACAAAGGGAGCTCCAAAGATGGAAAGAGACAGGCGAATACAGAGAAAGGGAGAGAACTTGTAGTTGTTGTTTGTTGGCATCGATTATGCTAATGAATGGGAACTGGACCCATGTGCCTGCTGGCTAATACGCAGTCAAAGGCTGCTGCTCTTTCTCTGCCACGGTCCTAACTACTCCTCATTCTGGCACCTCTCTTCATACTTTTCCGCCTCCTGTCACCTCTCTTAATACTGTTCCGCCTCCTACTACCCCTCTTCGTGCTGCTATTCCTCCTGCTACCCCACTTCATACTGCTTCTCCTCCTATCGCTTCTCCTACATCCACTACTACTCCTCTTCCTGCTACCCCTGTCGCTTCCCCTACATTGCTCCACTCGTTACTGCAGAATTGACGCTGCTCGGGACTTAAATAAAGGGGCGTGGACCGCTTTAATGACTGTCCTTTCAGTTCGAGAAGTGCATTGCAGGTCAGGCACGCAGCAGCACAGCTTTAGAGCTACTCTCTGGGACCACCCAGCGACTGATTCCCTGAATTCCTGACTTAGTTGGCCCCGGCAACGAACCGCTAGCAAAAACTCTACGTGACTTGTCATAAATCAATAGCTTTCTGCCTCAGCCAGCCTGTACTCCAACTCATACATTACTTATTATGTGCTATGTGCAATATTCTGCACTTTGTCATTATGTGCTACGAGGCATATTTATAATATGGCAACGAAGCTAACGAGCCTAGGCTTACAATGAACTCTCCCCCTCCCCTCCCCATCACCCTTCTTCAGCACCACCCAATTCTGTTGACAAAGGCCGACAAATGCCAATAAGCCAACAATAGAGTCGCGTTTAAGTTTGCCAAGTGACGGTCAAAGCTCTCAAAGCGACGACAAATTGCCTTATAATGCAAATATACCTAGTATATAATATGATATATGGAATCTGAATATATATACCTTAAAATCGGTAATTTATAACAACAAACGCTGCAGGTTAAATTACGGTCAAATAATTTGGGTTTACTTTTTGTGTAAAATAAATATATCTAAATGAGAATATCGAAATCGAAATCTTTTAGGTTCTGTTTAAAACCTGATTTCAGCATTTACATTTGTGCTTTCTATATCTTTATATAGTCTGTAGCAATCGATAAAGTATATAAAATATGAAATTGGAATAAAAGTTTTGATATCAATTATGAATACTTTAAAAAACGAGTTGCTGCAATAATTTTTTTTCTCCTCTCCTTATCGAATATTTGATTAAACAGCAAATTGCGTAAAAATAAAAAAAAGATATGAATACTTTAAACAAAAATGATAAACTGCAATACACCCTGTAATTTATTTTATTCATATTTTATATAATTATACAAGCATTTAATTATTTTTGATTTTATCTAAAATTTGTTTTAAATTTATTATTTAAAATATTAAATCAAAAAAAGAATCTAAAAAGTAAAATCAAAAGTGTAAAGTCGGGAATTATAGAAGAATTTTTATAAAAAATAGATCTCAATTTTAAATTAATCAAAAATTTAAAGCAAACATCTTGTATGCCCTCGGTCTAATAAGAATTTATAACATAAAATAGTAGTAGGTTTTCTACATATACAGTAAAAAATTTCAACAGATCTCTCATGTTGCATGTTAGATATTACCTATACAAAGATTATACCCTATCTGTTTTCATACAGGGTATAGAAGTAAACGAACCAGTTGATGATTAAGTAGATTTTTTGTGCAAATATTATGCATTGATTCGAACTCGGATACTTCAGATGCGATGTGCATCGCGTAAATGTGCGTACTCCCATATCAATTAAGCTATTACATGTACAATGTGATTACAATTCATTCATTGATGTCAACGACATGTCGAAAAATCCGTGGAAATTGTTACAGGTTTTTTTCCGTTTTCTTTTATTTATTAATTTTTTCATTTGATGGGGCGACATGTGTGAATGACACGAGAAAATCTTCAGAAGCGGAAAATTGCGTTGTCAATTCAATATATATATATATATTTTTATTCGTGTTTTTATCATTGCAATTGGTGGCATTGTGGCATGCAACATACGCGTATCGCAATGCGGATGAGAATGGGCTCTCAATGGTGGGTGGCTGGTGGTTTATGTGGCAGGTGGCAGGTGGCAACAGTTGTTGCACATGCATTTATGACAACCTATTAGCATTTTGTGTCAATGAACCTGCAACAGTTGCCGTGTTGCAAGAAACATGTGATAGCATTAATGCCACGACATGCTTTAGCCTTTGTTGTGCCTACCCCAACCCGATACACACAACTGGTGTGTGTGTCTGATAGCGTGCGTGTGTGTATGTGTGTGTGTGTGTATTGTTTGCCTTTCACTTTCCGCTCGCTGGCAAACAGAAAAACAAACAAACAAACATATAAACTTGGCTGAGTAGCTGCCGGCATGGGCCAGTCACGAAAGTGTCGTCTTTTTTTATATTTTTACCATGTACTCTATATGGATGGCATTATTAACCCGTTTTCCTAGTTTCGCAGTAGTTTTCGGTTTCATTTTTCATTTTCATTTTCATTTCACATTTTCCCAGCGCTCGTCCGCCTTTAGGCCAAATGTAAACTCAAACATAATAACGCAATTACTGGATAAGGAAGTGCTTCACGGTGTCTACAGTGGCGCCCATAATATAAATATTATGATATCAGCGATATCTGGGTCATACTATATTAGGCAACAGTTAGGGTTTATGCTTTTGTCATATCAGATAAGATATTTGATTCCAGGCTTACCGAAATCTGTTTCGTTTTCAAGTCGCAAGTCAAAGTACTTAAGAGCTTCAATTAAGTTGCCACAATCCTCTAAAGTCCGCAAATTGCATGCTAATTGGATCTACTTAGTGGAAAGTACCGTTGGCTCATTCATAATGATAAATGGCAGCACTTCTTGAGAGAGACCTCAATTCCTTTCCTTTCTTTTCCTGTTCTAAAAATATACTCGTTATATGAACTCACAACATTATTATAATAATCCTAAGGATGCTGTGTGTAGAGTTTTCACTGAAGAAGTCGTCTTATCACAACGCACAGACACTTCAAAGGTGACGTGTTCTGTTGTTTTCTTATTAATTTTCATGCCAAAATTTTCTTGGCTAGCACCCCTGCACCTTCCCTTCCGCCCCTGTGTAACCTTAGCAACCCCACAAAAAACAATTTTATGCAAATTTCTGTATAGCGCCAAGAAACCAAATGCTTAAGAAAAACAAAAATTAATGATTTCTCATGTATAATCCATATAAATGATATGCAAGTTGGCAGCAACAGCAAAGGGGTTAGAAGGGGGGCTTGGAAGGGGAGAGGGGCTTAACATACGATTTTCTATTTCTGAATATGAACTTTGTGAACAATGTGTGCGTGTGTGTGTGGGGACTTAATGTCAGTTCAGTTTTTGTACTAGGAATGATTCCTACCCGCAAAAGTTCTCTTGTCACTTTCTTTTGTTTTCGCGACTGGGATAGGGATAAGGGGTCAAAAAAGTGACGTGTGTTTGTTTTGGGGATAAGGAAATTAATATCAATGTGTGTGTGTATATATGTTACATGTGTATTAGTGTGTATGTAATGTATGTATCTAATAGAAATTAATATTATCTAGTGAAAGAAAGTGTGGAGTGTGGTCTTATCAGTTCATAGAGAAAGTTTATTCAGACACATACACATACATATGTGTGTGTATGTTTGTATGTGTGTGCAAAAGTTTTGGCAGCAATACAGTTATGAATACTAAATTGAACAAATCTAAATGTAAAATAGTTTCACACAGGCCTTTAGAGGTTTGAGGAAATTTCTTATGAAAATGGCATTGAATATAAAATATTTAAATATATCTTATCTAGATTGTAAGAAATGATAAAGTTATCAGTTTCAGAACTGACCTACCCAAAACATTCACACAAGAGCTGAGATAAAGGTATTAAAAGTACACTTCACTTTTACGCTACCTTCCAAAATTTTGTTGCCATAGCAACAGGTGAGCAAAAAGGTAACTTCTCAGTGATTCTCTTCAGATATAAAATAAAATATACATATACATATAAATTTCCATATGTCTATAAGAACTGCGATAATTATATTGAAATTAAGCTGCAGTTGCCTTAAGACATAAATTGCACTCTGACCTAACGGTATTTGCGAATTCAAACAGTTAGTAAAACACGTTAGCGCTTGCGTAAAGCTCTCAGCTGTCAGGAGAGAGCGCTATAGTTACCCCACGGCACAAATGTTTCGAGAGAGCGAATGAGAGGAAGAGAGAGAGAGAGCGAAAGACCACGAAATTGTGACAAGGAAGCAAAAGGGTAGCAAAACAAGGAAATGCGCGATAAAAGAAAACTTACTTCGCCAGCGAAAGAAAGAACGAAAGAAAGAATAAAACAAAAAAAAAGCAGCCCAAAAGCAAAGCGAAAACAGAACAGAGATAGAAACCAGAACAACAACAAAAAACGCGAGCGCCGCTGTCCTCAGTGCTGCCAGCGTCCGTCGAACGAAACAAACGAAACGAAAGCGCGTCGCGTTATTAAATTAAATTAATATTAAAAATAGGAATAATAATAATAATAATAATTAGAATTAAATATAGTTTATTAGTTTAGTATAACATATATATAAATATATTTTTGCTATAAACAAATAATGTAAACACACCAGAAAAAACCATTTATAATCCAATCAAACACCAAAAGTGCATTTAAATAAATACAATAAAAAATAATGAAATATCGAAGAAAGTATCTTTAAGTGCGCCTAAAAGAAGCAATAGATGATAAACAAGAGGAAAAGGAGGAGGAAAACGAAAAGTGTTCAAATTATTTGTTATTTTTTTAAATGTAAGCAATGAAAATCAATGTTTGTTGTGCGTGTTTATGGCTGTGTGTGGCATGTGTGGCCGTGTGTGTAAAATATTGTAAAAATCGAAGGCAGACAAACAAAAGTCGCGCGTGCAGTTGGCGTGCCAAAAGCAACAAAATTGCTGCAGCAGCTGACAGCATTGTTATGATGGCTTTTGCAAGAAGAAGAAGGGAGGTTGGCAATAACGGGATTGCTGAAGAGCAACGGGAAAGGGGAGGAGGGGGCACACTCAGCAGGGCTGGGCTAAGTGTGACTGCCTGCTATAAACGTAACCGCACGCACCTCTTGACAGTTGCTGAGCTTCACCCAAAAAGCCACCCTCGATGTGTGCTCAACGAAAAAGGAAGAAAGGGCGAGAGAGTGAGAGAGCGTGAGAGATAAAAATGCGAAGAGAGTGTGAGAGAACATAGCAAGGCCGGCAAATGCAATTCAAAAATGAGAGTGTTTACGACAGAGAGAGACTAAGCGAGGGCATAGAAGCAAGGCAAATACACTGAGAGAAAATTAGAATCAAGAAAGTTGTGTTAGTTGTGTTTAAGCTGAAAAGAAATATAAATCGAATCAAATATAAAAAAGAAAAGCATTCAAAAGTGTTCTCAAATATTATTTAATGTTTTTATATTTATTTCTAATACTAATGTAATGTAATCAATTTATAATAATATAAAAGAAAACATGTTTAATATCTTTGGTGTTATAAGTATATAGAAATATACGTAGAGATCCTTTTGCAGCATTCTATGCAAATTGTCAAAGGCTTCTGGGTTTGAGTCTCGGCTAGAATATGAATGTTGTGATTGCCTAAGGCAATATGTCTACGAATACTAAACTCAGCTTCGACATATCATTTCCGGCATTCTAATTGAACTTCTCACACCTACACACACACGAGGCACACCCACAAACAGCCTAACCTTAGAAGTTAACAAGTGTTTTGACATTTAAACGCGTTGATTGTTCAAAATAACCAACAACAATAAGCTGGTTCTTGTTCTACTTCTGGATCGAGGTCTGGTTTGGGGTCTGAGTGTGTGAGCACCTAATAACTGTAATCGAATCCAAATATAGTATGCAAATAGATTATATTATATTTTTATTTATTATTTATTTATTTGTTACTAAAAATATTGTTGTAACATTCTTAGTGTTTCTCATTGGTATTAACTGTGGCAACAACGTTTGCAGCCTTCTGGGCAATGTCTAAAGTCTGAATTGTGGCTTCTCGAACGTTTTGGCCAGTGCGTTCCTAGAAACAAGGATTCAATTGTATTATATTATAATAATATTATAATAATATAACAGTCACTTACAATTCTGTGTCCCAGATCACTCCAAAAATCAGCTCTGACTGTACTCAAGCTTACGGCTAACATAAGCACAGCAGATATAAAGAAATTGTAGAAATTCATATTGCAAATCGAAAGTTTATCTGAGATGTGATTCCTGCAGTTAAAACTGAAAGACTGACGTCTTAACTGCATAGATCAAGGGGCTTTTATATTGCAAATCAACCGAAATTCTAAACTGGTTTCTTAAGAGAAATATTTTGATAATTATTTATAATTTCGATATAAAACTAACCGTTTTAGAGTCACGAGTTAATTGTTTTTTAAAACGTGTGCGTCAATATATGAATTGGCAAACAAGTTTTAATAACTGGAAATAACTCAATCAAAATATTAATTAACTGGGAGCAATGGGGGAACCACCAAAACCTTTTTTAAGAAAGATTCTGATAATGATTATGGACAGGAGCGTAGGAATTAATCTCTTCTCTGAAATCGGTTTAACCGACTCGTTTAATCCTTTCACCTGGATATAACTCTTGGCATATTAAACATTTGTTACCTTTATTATCCACATGCCACAATCCTTTCAAAATAATTTTCTTTATCTGTAGCTGATAAATTCAGATAAATTTAATTTTTCTTTTATTTTTATTATATTATGAGATTTGAGTTTTTACGTAAACAAACCACAAAAAGCCATTTTGAACATAATTTCCAAATGACATTTATTGGTACCCGCAGCACCTCCAACATCTGCACCCACTTGCCAAAACCACAAACCACACACTTTCACACACACACACACACACAACTAATGGCGATAACACCTAATGCCACTTATCAGCTTAACCCACCGCTTGTCGTCAAGGCATTAAGCAACCACTTTGAAACTATACACACACCCACAGCCACCGCACCACTTACTGTGTGTGTGTGTGTGTGTGTGTACTCTTTATACACCCAAACTACAGAAGCCGCGATATAAAACTCCCCCATGCGACGCTAATAAATTGCAACAAATTTGGCGTCTGCATCCTTGCGACTCCGGCGGAGACTCCCTGCAGAGCAGCAGGCAATCCAGTGCTCCAGAGCTCCGGATACGAAACCAGTTCCGGATCTGGTTGCAGTTCAAGTTCCCGTTGCAGTTGCAAATGAAGTGTCTAATGCAATTATGCATTAATTTGGATCGTTCTTAAAATATTTTCAACATTTCCGCAAGCGGCGACAAGTTTTGCGCCAAGCGTTGACAAAATACATTTGCACTTTGATTTCCGCCAGCTGCAGAGACTGCAAATGCTGGCAAATTGTGGCTGCCACAGGCAGAAGCAACAGGGGAGAGGGGTGCAACAAGGAAAAGCCAGCAAGTAATGAGACGAAATTTGTGGGGGATAAGGTTGGGCATTGAAAATGACTGCCAAATGTGCCTTGGGGCTCCCGAAAGGGAGAAAGAGATGCTCAGCAGCAGCAGGGGAAATGGAAGTGTTCATGGCTAGGTGAACTCACACACACACACACAGGCACACACAAATGCCTGGCAAATAGTGTGCAATCAAATGTGCGCTGAGCTGAGGCAAGCTTGTAGGATGCTGCAACTCATGCAACATTTAACAAAAGTTTTAATTATCGTACTTCAGCCAAGTCTGTGCACTTCGTAAGGCTGTAGACTTTACTTGCAGCAGCTGCACTTAAACTGTTGTTTTCAACACACAACATACACACAGAATATACATATAAATATATACATATGTATAGGGATGCCAAGTACAACGGTATAAGTATATCTGCCTCTCTTTTTTAGCTGCTTTTGTTGGATTTTCTTAACTTTTTCCCTGCTAAATGCTCTAATTACGCCTAATGGAATGCCACTCATGCAACAGTGCATCCGTACAACAGCAGGGGAGGATTGACAGAGGGAGTGTGGGGGTAGGATCAAGAGGATAAGGAAGTTTACTGCATATGTAAGTATTTGTATAATTGTTTGACTCTGTCTGTCTAACTGTTTAACTGTCCAACTGTCTGTTTGTCTAACTGTCTGCATATTCATGACTTTGTTGCCTGTTCCGTTGAATTTTTAAGCCAATTTAAGCAAGTGAATGAACAATGGGGAGGGGGTAAGTGGTAAGTGGAGTGTGTGTGTGTGTGTGTGGTTGTTCTGACAGTAAACCCACTTTTCAGCTGTATGTGTTTATCCTTTATTCTATACTACAAGCAGCGGGTATATAAATACTGCGATCAATGTGTATAAATCAAAAAGAACTGGAAAAATCTACTTTATAAAGGGTATAGATATCTCTTAGTTGCTATAACTTAAATCATATATGCTTAAACCTTCTCGTACACTTAAGAAATTAGACTAATTTTCTTCAATAAAACCATTTGAAGCGCATTTAGAAGTCGTCTATGCCGCATATTTGTTCCTTTTTCTATTTGTACTTTCGCTTAGGTTCTGGTCTAGCTCTTATTTTTGTTGCATTTACTTCAGTTAAAAAGTTATGGGTTTGGTTAGCAACTACACTCCCACACTCCCACACACACACACTCCCACAAACACATTCACACTGAGCGTCAGCTTATAAATAATGCAGGCATTTATCCCACTCGCAACTACATACACAGCTCAGAATTCAAATTGACCAACACTCGGACCAAGTACTGGCCACATTCGAGCCAAAGTCTTTTATTTTTCCTCTTAATTTGCATAATTAAAGTATATTCTTTCACTTTGAATGAATATTTCATTTATTTCTTAATTGAATACGTCAACTTTTTCATTCTAACCCTAATGAATTTACCCGTAGGGAATGAAACTTGTGAAAGTTAAACTTAATAGCTATTTTGATAAGATATTTGTAGATTGAAGCTGCTAATAACCGTTTGATAACTAACTATTATAGGAGACTTACATTGCTGTTAAGTTATAACGATTAATTTCCCAGAAAACAGAAAAGTTTTTCAATAAAGTGCCTAGGAATGAGCTCAAATCAGAAAAGCAAACTACATTTCGTTTTGGTCTCTTCCAAGAATCATCTCAAGGTAATTGTAGTACCTTCCTCCACAACGAGCAAGGCACAGTAAACACCTTGGGATTAGGATTAGGATAAGGACTCAGAGGAATATTACGCATACGCAGCATTGGTATTAGCTTGATTGAAAATGCCGTCGCATGAAATTAGTTATTGAAAGATAAACAAAGTTGGAAGCAAACGCAGACCCAATGCAACATGTTCGATTCGAACACGAGAAACTCTTATACGGCCAGAGCTCGCATCGAACTTGATAGGCGCAACCGAAATCTACCGTTGCGGCTGGCGCTGCCGCCGCTGCTGCTGCTTTTTCTGCCGTTGGCAGCATAAAATATACGCGTTTGCTCCGCTTATGGCCATTTGTGTGTGCGACGCTGACGCAGACGCTGCCTGCTGCCTGCTGCCTCGTGTCTCGGTGTACGTCTTCGTCTCAGTCGCTCGGATCTCAGTATCGGTGTTTGCCTCGTGATTCGCGTGCAACGCGTCAATTGTGTTCGTCTCAGTGGCGCGGCTGCAACGTCGTCGACGGCAACGTAAGACAACAATACCAATAATAATAATAATAATTATGCTAGGTGAATGAGCGGTAAATGCAATTAAAATAAATAAATCAAAGCCGCAATGCAATAAACAGCCGCAACAACAAAACTACTGGCAATAAACGTTAATAACGTTTTTGGCTCGTATACTATTCGATTATGTGTGTGTGAATGTGTGTGATTGCGTGTGTGCGTTTCCAATCATCAATTAAACGCGTTATCATAAAAATTTACACACTTTTCAAAGTAAAACATAAAAGGCGTTAATTAAAACTAAAACAAAAACCGAAATAAATAAATAAACAAATAAAATAAATATATAAAATTTTAAGTCACTTTTGCGTTATCTTATCACGGACAACGTTGCGTATGCGCAACGTTTGTCGGCCGTCTCTCTCTTGCCTGAAACTGAACTGAAATTAACAGAAATAAACAGCAGAAGAAGCAGCTGTGAATTACTTTCACTGTTCCCATAGCTGAAAATAAATAAATCAATTTGAAATTGTGACAATGAAAACATAAAAAAGAGAAAAAAAAACCGTTTAACGTTTATTAACGGCAAATGATGCAATTACAGGTCATATCTAAGCCACATATGGCAGACAAATAGTGGCAGACAATGGCAACTGTATATACACTTAACAGTTCAGGCGATAAATGTGAAATGCAAATGCTTTGATACTGTAATAACTCCTATAGAGGTCAATATGAATTGAATTTCCATTAATATGGAAAATATTTTGAGAAGTAAAAGAAGAAGTTTCATTTGTCGCAAGACCAAATCTTAAAGTGAAAGTATGTCCAATCGTAAGCGCCAAGCGAATGAGGTTATTCAAGTTAATTGAGGTAAAGATCAGCTAATTGGCCGAAGACCTCATCATGTGATTAACTATTTCAGAGACAGATTTTTAGTCGATTCGGGCCTATATGAAGTAAGAACATTAGAAAGTTTCGTCAGTCTTAGTCTATGGCTAGCATATGTTAGAGTTTAGTTATCCTATAGATACAGATCGTATTGTGTATCTCTCTCCCTCTCTCTTTCACTTTTGCTTTTCAATTTTAAACATCGTTTATTATATGATTCCATTAATATTCAATGGACGCAGCCTTTGGGAGAAATTTACTATAAGAAAAAAGTTGTTCAACACACACTAAAAAAAGCCGCAAACAATTGCCACAAGCTTAAAAAACACGCATTAAACAAGCTAATTAATAAAATAAATCAATTGAAAAACAAGAGGGAAAAACATAATGAAAAACTAATTTTCAATTGAATATTTAATTACTGTAAATTAATAGAAAGTGTTTATAATTAATATTTGATTAAATTCCAGTAAAATACAACATAAAATTATTGCCAAATAAATTAAACAACAAAAGAAAACGTCGGCTGTCTGTCCAAAAAGAAAAGGAAATCAATCGATCAATCAATTCATCAATAAATAGGAAATTCATTCGACATGCGTCGCAACATCAAATTAATTGTCTTCGTCAGCATCATTTGGATGTTTGTAATGGTCTATTACTTCCAGTCCAGCACCGAAAAGGTAAGTCCACCACAATTTCTTTGATCGAAACAATGAAAATTTTATATGTCAAAATATTCCTGAATACGTCTTCCGCTCTCGATGACCATAGATCATCATTACAACCGTTCCAGCTCCAGCCATAATCATGGAGTATGCAACTTGCATAGCAATTATCTAACAGATACTTAAGATACAGATACGAAAGCCTTTCTATTGTTTTCCCCTTGTCTTTCTTTCGTCTAAGCACATAATTAGCCTCACGTATTGTGCGGCAGGTAGAGCAAGTGCAGAAACGCCCCTCGCAACCGCCCCAAAGAGTGCGAATCTCTAATTATGTAGATACCCTGTAGCCATAAATAACAAGGGGTAAAACTGGTTGTCAGCAATTTATGCGAATATTTGCAGACGAAAGATTTATTAATAGTTCTCAAAACTGGATATAATCGTTTGCATGGAGACCTTTAGACTCAAAGACAACAAGTCTATTAGTTGTTTTCTTTTGGCTTATAAGCTGACTCTATCTCAAACTTTGAATACTAAGAATCTACAACTATAATCTTATAGATATGGTTGCAAATTCTAGATGGTATCTACGTGTTCAGTGGACACTAGTGAATCACCGCAGCTAACTTGGCTTATGTGTTTTGGATTTCAATTGGTGCTGCTCTTTTTTTGCCGTCTTCATTTCCTTTGCCGAAGCTTTAATTAAGTTTTTGAACTGCTGACAGCTCTTGGCATTCAAATGTTGACTGTTACACGTTGCGTATGCGTAATTTAAGTGACGAATTGGGTCATCCGCAGGTGCTTATCATTTTATATGACACACACACACGCACACACCATATGTGAGAAATGTGAAAAAGAGCAGCTGTTTAATTGGTCCTCAATCAACATTGCAATTAGAAAGAAAATCAACCGCTATCGTTACAGACTTTTAGACATTGTTTGTCAATTAATACCCTTATCGGAACGTAACTATAACTCTAGACGACTAATCAATAATATCAAAAACAATCACAACAACAAGAACTATTTATATATAAAAGATAGCAAGGGCTAGGGTTAAGGTTCAATTAGTAAAACAATTACGAAGGTACTCGTAGATATGAAATATGTTGGGTAGGGAATATAATGCTATAGTAAGATATGTTCAGATCCGTCGTTCAGTGGGAAGACGAACTCCCAGCTACAACTTCCCATATAAACTTTACCTCACATCTCACAAAATGCAGTGAACCCTTGAAAGACTCAAACACTTTGTGTCTTATTGCAAAGTTTTAGCTACAACTTAGTCAAAGTATCTTGAAAATGTATCAAATGGCACAGAAATATACTGTATAGCATATATTCTAGTATATACTATAGACTATATACTAGAAATTAATACTACAATATAGACTGTCATAATATTTACTTTATTTTATCAAGAATAGTTTTGTTGTCTACAAACAGCAGACAAAGCTGATAAAGTTAATAATAGCAGAGCGTGCCCTGCAGTTTTCATTGGAATTTTCTGCATTTTCCTCGAAAATTAAGGCTTTTCCGTTGAAACTGATACAATCTGAACTTCATTCTCGTAGGCTGCTGCTGTTGTTGTTGATGAAGTCTGACGTCGAGCAGACAGCTAGCCAGGCTTCAGTTGTACGTTAAAAGTTAACTGCTTATCTCTCTCTCTCTCTCTCTCTCTATATATCTCTCTCTTTTTGTTTATATATAGTCTGGCATGCAAGTAGTATATATATGGTACATATATCATTATAATCGGATTTATTTGCGCAGCTTTCGTTTGGTATTTTAACACTCGCTTTGCTGTAATTTTATTTTGCTCAATTTATAAAAATCATTGCACAGATCAAGAGTGTAATTAATGTTGGCTTTATTGAATTATTTTTCATTATACATACTAGTATGTATATGTATGTGTGTATGAGGCTGCTGCTACTGTGTGTGTGTGCACAAAATGGCGTCCACAGGCTTTTATTTTAACAGCACTCTCAAATGTAATTTACAATGTGCATTTTATTTTTTCACATTTAACTCGTAAAACAAGCGCAATTCAATAAGCTCCATGTTAAAAATTCCAAAAAAAAAAGAAAAAGGAAACATAAATATTTTTAAAATACCCTTACAAAGAGAGGCTAGTATTAGCTGGTCATGAAATATGTTCTATAAATTTTAGGAACTATCTCGACTTGAAGTTAATATAAGGAAATTTCTGTGAGAAAGGTGTTTATTTAGCGTTTAGTTATAACAGTCGATTACAAAAAATATTAAAAATAGAAAAGATATACACAAAATTAATCAATAAAATATTGTATTTAAGTATATATTGTATATAAGTATTTATATTAAACCGGACTTCTAGGTTTAACGAACCATTAAATGCAAGCCCCTGTACGTTAAATCGTTAAGCTTGACTTCTACCGTATTATTATACGCTATAAATGTCATTATTATATACATATAATTATTATATATAATATATTATATACATATAATTATTATATAAAATATATGGAACATATCTTGTTCAGTTCCGTATTCAAAATTATCTTTTACACAACAGAAACGCGTTTTTTCTTCAACTTTATCTACTACAACTATTTTTTTCGGCATCAGAAACAATCCGAAGAATTACCCGTTTTAAGTGGGTCAACTGCCCTTCTCGTCGATTCTCAAATGTAGTACTTAAGCTCATGCAAGGCAATGCTTTTTTTTGTGTTTTCTTGTGTGAATGTGTTTGTGATATGTATATGTAAGTGTGGGTGAGTATGTATGATGTATGTATGATGTAAGTATGATGTAATTATGATGTAAGTATGATGTAAGTATGATGTAAGTATGATGTAAGTATGATGTAGTATGATGTTAGTATTATGTAAGTATGTATGTGTGTGTGCATGTATGTATGTATGTATGTTTGTATGTATGTATGTATGTATGTATGTATGTATGCATGTATGTATGTATATATGTATGTATTCAACTTTATCTACTACAACTATTTTTTTTCGACATCAGAAACAAGCCGAAGAATTACCCGTTTTAAGTGGGTCAACTGCCCTTCTCGTCGATTCTCAAATGTAGTACTTAAGCTCATGCAAGGCAATGCTATTTTTAGTGTTTTCTTGTGTGAATGTGTATGTGATATGTATATGCAAGTGTGGGTGAGTATGTATGATGTATGTATGATGTAAGTATGATGTAATTATGATGTTAGTATGATGTATGTATGATGTAAGTATGATGTAAGTATGATGTATGTATTATGTAAGTATGATGTAAGTATGTATGCATGTATGTATGTATGTTTGTATGTATGTATGCATGTATGCATGTATGTATGTATGTATGTATGTATGTATGTTTGTATGTATGTATGTATGTATGTATGTATGTATGTATGTATGTATGTATGTATGTATGTATGTATGTATGTATGTATGTATGTATGTATGTATGTATGTATGTATGTATGTATGTATGTATGTATGTATGTATGTATGTATGTATGTATGTATGTATGTATGCATGCATGTATGCATGTATGCATGTATGCATGTATGCATGTATGCATGTATGCATGTATGCATGTATGCATGTATGCATGTATGCATGTATGTATGTATGTATGTATGCATGTATGTATGTATGTATGTATATCGCAAACAACTTCCTTTCGATAGTAAACAGTATTTATAGTATTAGATGCAGAGTATTCAGTCTCGGGTACTGGATTCGTCTATATCTATTGCTCTCTCTTTTTTCTGGATTATATAGAGATTATTATTCATTTGCGCACGCTTGCAGTTTATGTGACATATATCAAAATGCAACCTTTTTTTCCGGTCTCCACTTTCCTCTTGCTTCATTTTCCTCTTCTCATTGGCCAAGTTATATTGTGGCAAGTGTGGAGCCGCCCACGCAAATTGCTGGCTTTATGATAATACCATTTATTAATGTTATATGCGAATGAGCAATAAAAAAACATAAAGTCTATTTATGAATATGAAGCTATTTTAAATAAAATTATAAAAGCAAACAATTTAATTGTGGGAAAAATCGATTGAAATTTTTTTATTTTGCTTAATAAGCGGAATATGTTATATAATATTGAGACTTAATATATTATACAAAAGACAAATTGTTACCAACTTGGATGGAAAAGCAATCAATTAACCCAGATACAATAGTTTCTCCCCCTCGGCTGCTGCTTCAAACATTTTCAGAGAAAGTTATTTAGAGCCCCAAAGCGGTAACAAAGTGTTAAATGAAAATTTTACTACACACTGAGAACAACATAATTTGTTATTAACAGCTGGAGCTTAATTATGTTGTACAACTAGTTTATTAGCTCAAAAAACTAACTGCTTTAATTGCTTTTTCCCAATCATCTGAAAGACCTGCGGCTTTTCTTACTCCTCTATTTATAATTATGCTGAGTAATAAAACATGTTACTTGATACTAAACTGAATTCAAATCAAATTGGTTTATTGCTTGCATCAAACATTTCAAATCTTTTCTCAAATATAAGAAGTCTAAGGGGATCATTTTGTTATAAGTTTTTCGATAAACGTTTTAAACGTTCAAAAAAAAAAAGAATAAAGAAACGCAGAGATATGCAATAAAATCCGTGACGAAACGAATTTCAAGTTCAAACTGCATAAAATACATTCAAATAACGTTATGCATCGATGATTCGATTTATGGTCAAAGCTATATATCATTCAGAGTAAAAGAGAGATGAACGGGTGGTGTTTGAGGTAAAGGAGGGGATTTACTGTAAAAGAGCAAGAAACTTGGCAAAAACTCGAGCGTTGCATTGCATGACATGAGGTTCCGCTCTGTTTGATGAACAAATGACAATATAACGTGTTGAAATCCGATATAGAATGCTCCTAAGTTGGAACTTCAACGCGTTATGAATTATGGTGAATGGAAGGCTGACCTAGAGGTAACACTTAGTGTGCCTAATAGGGAACTCAATAGAAAGAAACCTATGAATATAATATCTATAGAATTGAAATGATTCAAAACTAGTTCAGATTTAAATGTCAGTTCACATATATTTCATTTAGAATGAAGCTTTATCAGATGGTCTTGAAAACGTTTCATTCCCAGCCAAAGTTCACTGAGAAATAGCTTAAATCTAAATTAATTAAAATGAATTCTTCAGCTAAAACACAAAACTTGAACTGAAACTGGTTTTTTATGCATTTCAAATAAAATCGAAAACACATTTGAAATTCTACTTATACTCGTTCTGGTTGTGGGCAGAGTTAACCCTACTGACTGTCAATGACTGGTTCCATCTGCTTTCACAGCTAATTAGCATTTTAATCAGTCACTTCGACAATAAAGAGCCCCTACTCTGTGTAAACATTGGTTAACGAGTAAAAGATAGAAGTAAAAACAAGTAAACTTTGGCTTAACCGTTTCGAGACATTTGGCATTTGATTTGCTTTGGCTTTGATTTAGAATGAATAATTAAAGATGTTTATCTGAAAGGCAGACGATTTTAGCCGCTAGCCTCTTTCTGTTGTGTTTTGTTTTACTAATTTCAAACTCAAATACCACACAGCAACAACAAGGTGATGTCTGTAATGACAACACCCGAAAGAAGTACCGAAAACTCAATACCCTTCTTAGCATCTTTAATCTGAGTATCTTTTCTGCTCGTTTTCTTTGTATCTATTCTATATATTATACTATAAATTGTATCTACAACATACGAGATACTTTTAGAGGGAATCGGAAACATATCAGACATATTTTCTACACTATTAAAGCTACTATGGATATATAAACAGGTATACTATATATCTAGATCTAGTTATATTCAAAATATTAACAAAATCCAGTTGAGTTCCAGTTGAATGAGTATCTTTTGGTTCCGAACCACAATGTATTATAAAATATGTATACCCCATTGGAAGAGTATATGAAACGCTGCTTGTTTAACCGGCTCTTAGTATACTTTGGTGAGCAGCCGGTTTATGTCTCGATCTGCTCCACCTGCACATCCCCACGTCGTCTGCGCCGTCTTCAAGCAACCGCTGGACGTCATGATTTGGCCGCCAGCTGTGGACTGGCCAGCCTCTCCATTACGCAATGGAACCCAACGCATCTGCGCAAGGTCGTCAGCTCTTCGTTTAATAATTTTTATTGAACTCGAGCTGTGTTTACGGTCCGCCTCTGCCACAGATACGGCTTCTTCAGCCTGCACCCGCCACCCGCCGGTGGCACCTTCCACTCTGGCTTTTTCAATATCCATTGAATGTTCGGTAGTTGCCACTTTCAATTTCATTTCGCTGATTTTTATTGTTATTTTACAACTCTTTTTCTGCTCTGGGACCATTTCAATGTGTGTTTTGCCAGTGGAAAAATGACAAAACGAAAACTAGTTAAACAATGATAAATGTGATTCGAAGGCAGGAAATGTTTACGTGGATTAGGTTTTTGGTAACCAATTGAAGGCTTAAAATATCAGTCTAGGGGTCAAGGCAAAAGCTGTCAGCGACATCTTCAAGAGGAACTTCAACTTTGAAAAATGAAATACATGAAATACTCATAAGTTTGAGCTCATAAAAAGCAACTTGAATATGTCAAAGAATTGTTGCATTCGTCAAGCGCTTTTTGAATAGACATTATGTAGTTGTTATATGTCATCTTCTATCCTCCACACTTTCAATACACTCAGTAGAAGATAAAGATATTATAAGAGTTTGCTTTGAGAAATACTTGAATGAATATTGTATATAGACTAAGAAAAAGGAAAAACGAAGAATTAGGAATTGTGCTGAATATCCTAGAATTGTACATAAACTAATATTCAGATTATTCAGATTGCACATTTGTAATTAACGCGATAATAAGGTGAATTGGAAATTCAAACAGTTTTCAATGTTTTCTTGGATTTCGTTTTGAGAAAAGCGAAAAGCGAGCTGGCCACTCAGAAGATGATCATGTGGACAGATGAAGATGCATATAAATGCTTTGGAAGTAACCAAAGTTTCAATTCTAAAATCTTATATCAGCAGATAAGACCTATCTGGAACTATATCTTACAGTTAAGCGCTAATTGCCATTCAGCTACTTGGTTGAAGTTAAAAATGTTGAAAAAGAATTTGCATTTTGGACTTGATTTCTCTCTGTTCACTTGAAGAAGTTTCTACTTAAAATGCTTATAGGTCAATGTAAACAGAGCTAAAGATAGTTATAAGCCCACATGCAACTACTATATACTATATGCGAGTACGTTTAACAATCGTTTGAATATATCTTTTATAGAGCATAACAATACGCACTTTCATTCATTGTTGTCTTAACGATATTAAAAGTCATCTTTCATGTTATATCATTAGATGACTAGCCAAAAACTGACTATTTCCACAATCAATACGAGCTGAATGAATAAATGAATGAATCTTTAGAGTAGTTAACTAATTTACGAGCTATAAGATATGAATTTATATTGAATATGATTTAAGCTCTTCTTTTAAATGATATGCAGCTGCCCAAGTTACACGTAATAAAGTCTCAGTCGAAGCGCTGGCAGTGCAAATTTTAAGTGCTGCCAAAATTGAAAAGCAAAACCAGAAGCCAGTGAAAAAAGATACACACACACACAGATACACACACACTTGCAGGCACACACGCGCTGGCCAGCCTCAAAGCTTCGCCGGAGGCGATAAAAACGGCAGCTCGCAGCTGCAAAAGAGCTGCAAAAGCCACCAACACAAAGTAGTAAAAGATAAAGAAGAAGTCGACTAGGAGATACCCTGTAATAAGTATTGATTTATATGAATGGTTTGCCAAAATATAGAGATACTTTAATACTATGTACTATGCATTTCACGAGTGCTATGAAGTACCTCAAGTAACTCTACAGAAAAGTTAAACAAACATATTTTATTCTTATTCTTAAGTATAGGCAAAAAGTAATTAACCTGGTCGAGAATATATAACTTAATACCTGTTACCAACCCAATTACATATATATTCATATACTATATATATATATATATATATATCATGGCATACAAGGAAGTGTTTATATACCTTAATCCAACCCAAACATTCGTTTTGAGCCTAGGGTATTGGAGAAAAAAAATAGGAGAAGCTGCTGCTGTTTCTAGCCAGGAGGTGAATGCCACTATTTAAGTGGCTGAAATGGCCAAAAGTCGCGGCTTTTTTTTCGCAGCTGCTTTGAGAGAGGAGGGAGATTAGGTAGGATTGGCACTGGGCACTGGGGGGTCCGAGGTTCGTGTGCCCAGAGCACAAGCCAAACGCTTTGCAAAGAGTATGTTTCATGCAATTTGAATTTGAATTTGAATTTCAATTGTGTTTTTTTTCTTTGTGACTTTCTCAAGTTGTTCGATTTTCTGTACTTTCACTTGTAAGCTGAAATCTTTTTGTTGTTGCTTCCCCCCCGCCTCTTCTACCCTCATTTACAACGATCATCTTAAGGCATTTAGCTGGCATTTAAATGGCGAGCACAACCTCCAAATTGCGACAGCAATTGGCCCTGTTGAATCATGCAACAATGTGGTGGGAAGGGGAGGGGAGGGGGGAAAGGTGGAAGCCAAGTCAAAGAAATAAGAGCAGCAAAATGTCAACCTGGCCAAAAAGGGCAACAGGAAGATAAAGACTGGTAAACAGGAAGACAAAATAAACGAGGAGAGTGTAAGAAGCGTGCGAATATTGTGAAGAGCCTGTCACAACCTTTTGACCAATTGACGTGCATCCGGCTTAAATTTTTTGTTAACATTTGGCAACAATCATTAACTAATAATTGCTTAACATAATTTTTTTGATTTATTTATTATCATAATTTTTGTTTGTGTTTTCTGTGTCTTCTGCTTTAAATTTGGTCAGTGGATTTTATTTTTTTATTTATTTTTTATTTGTTGATGGTTTCACTTTTTGTGTAATCGCCGCAAGTGGCACTTAACAATTTTTGTTGGCCCTCTTTAGTGTTTGTGTGTGTGTGTGTTTGCCTGTTAACTGTTTGTTGTTTTAGCCTTTTTATTGTTGCTGCTGTTCACTGTTTGTTGGCATAATGAACTTGAACTTTATGACGCAAAACACGTCAAGTGAGTGTTGAATGTTGAGTGCAGGCACCAGAGCAAAAGGTCGAGGAAGACGTCTTATGAGCTACACTTACTACCAAATAACACTTAATCTTTATGTACCGAATGACTCTTGGCCCAAAGAACGAGCTTGGGTTATGCGGCTAATACTGGACGTTAGCTGAAATCTGAAGAGCTCTTTTAGTACCAACAATACTATTACTATGAAGTGCAGTCCATTAGGCAAATGCTGCGAAGACAAATGATTGAATATTAGCTCAAGGGAGAGAAACTTCAGCTCAGTTTGTTTAAAGTTAGTTAGAGATTATGTAAGCACAGTCAGATTATATAATATTTTAAAACTGATTCCGTGTGAGGAAATATATAATTATATATAATATTAAACAAGGCGTTGCATTATCTGAGGATTGGGTTTAACTAGACAAAAGCTTGTCCTAAATGTCAAAAACCACCAAAACCCACAAAAACCACAAAATGTCAAACAATTAAAATGCATTTGATACATACAAAATATATATATATTATATATATATATGGAATGAAATGTCAACTGGCGCTTTCAATTGTTGGTTTAATGTTAAATGCGGTTGCAATGCGGTCTCTGATTTTGTCGCATTGCCACAAATCGATTAACTAAGCTAATTATACAGAAATTGGGAGTTAGTGAATAAATTTTTAGATATTTATTTATAGAATATTTAGACAAAAGTAAATAATTAAAACCAGCATAATGTTTGCCTGCCTATAGAAACGGTTTGGTATTAATTGAAATGAGTCACAATCAGCATTGGATATGTATCTGTATCTGTATCTGTAACTATACCTCATATCTGTATCTGTGTGTGTCTGGTTTTTGTTTGTGGTTGTGCGTGGCTGCTCGCGTTTGGCAATTTGTCGCGCTTTTGTTCCTATTGTTTGTATTGTTGTTCTGCAAGCAGCGCATCCATCAAATCTATGAATGTTCTCTGCATATTTGTATCTATTTATCTATGGATTGTATCTATGTATCTATGAGCTCAGCCTTTTGACTGATGAGCGCGCATGAATATCAACTGATTGTAGCGCTTTGCTGGACACCACAGAACTGGACCCATGCCCTTCAATTGGACACAGTTGCTGCCACATCTGCAACAATGTGTGCTCTATCATGGAAATTCTTGTTTTATGTTCTATGCCTACGAGTGCGTCATGAGTCATGAGTCGATATGACGACATTCAGTCTATATGGGGCAACATTTGATCTGTTGAGCAATGAACTGGATTGAGTCTAATGAGTGTCCCAGCTTTTGAGAGTGTTTGAGTTCATCAACAGCTGCTTCCATGTGGCATGGCCTTAATTGATACTCAACCAAAATCTATGCCCAGAGAGCAAATGGCAGCAATATATATTGTGTCTCACAGAGACGTAGAAATTTATGTTAAGTACTTCAATATACTTCTTCTTGCAGCAGCAGCCGCAGCAGCCACAATAACAAATGCCGCAACAACATTCAGTGGCAGTTGCAGCCTTGTCTGGCCACATAACTGCCAAGCAGGGCCACTTGAATAGAATCAGTGTAAGAGTCAGTCATAGTCACACTCACTCACACACCAACACACACACACACACATAGTGTACATGCAACAGCTGCTGCAACTACTGCTGCTATTTATGCAACATGCAATTTATTGCTGCTCCTCTGTAGCAGTTACTTTAAATTGCCACCCAGAATGTGACTGCAACGGCTCCAAAGCATCAGCCAACGCCCTGTATAAAATATATATATATATATATATATATATAATATATATATATAAAGTGTAGAGGCAAGAGTTAAGACCAGGCTTAATGGGGATATCAATTTAGGTCTGTAAGGTTCACTTGACTTGACTCTATATGGAGTCTCTCTTAAGTTTCCCTTAAATTTTGAAGTGAGAAATGTACAATTATTTTAATTAGATACAATTTTTGAGTCAAATGTTGTGGCTTGGGGGCAGAAATGTTGCAAGTTCCGTGGTTTAACTGAAAATTATTTTTGGCAGCTTCAGAAAGACAGTTAAAACAAGGAAGCTTAGCCCTGAAGAGATGGTTATTTAATTGAGTTTTACATTGTAAGTGGTTGTCCGAGACTTGTTTGTTTTGGGCAAAGCAAAAAAAAATAGAAGAAAATGAAGGCTAAACTCGAAGCCAAGTTAACTGGCAGCTGCAACTGCTTATTTGGCCTTAAAGAGACAAAAGAGGAAGCTTTGAGCTATGAGACTGACTTTTTTGTTGCCACATCTGCAGCAAAGATGCCACAAACATACACACAACACACACACAGCATTTGCCACCCAACAATTTGCAGTTGTTGCTTTTTTAGCCGCAATTTAGTTGCCATGGTGCACATCTTCACATCTTCTTATGCACTCCAAGCCAGATGCCGCATCTCGTGGAGCGTCAAATGAATTTCAAGTTGTGCAACACGGCCACATTGCCACAACAATCACCGAAGACACAGCGAGAGAGAGATATAAAAAATATATAATAAAGTTGGAGCGAGTGAATTCTTTATATGAGATTTTCAATTAACCTTTCAGGCCAATTCATCTGCTATGTGAGAGGTCTATTCACACACACTCAGGCACACACACACACACACAAGCGATGACCTCGTAATAGATTATAAATTACGAGTATGTTTATATTTATTTTACCTCCTATTTCTCTCTGTTTTGGAGCATTGAACGCATTAGATGGCCAACAGTTCAAAACAGTTTAAACAGTTTCCCATTGTTGTTTTGGCCAAAGACATAGACATGGCCATAAATTTTGCCAATAAATTTGCTTATTTCTGTGCACTTTTCCAACAAGCCAACAAATTTTTGTGGCTTATGCAAATGGGCAAGGCTCAAAACTGGCAGCCAATTCCCAACTGGCAGACAGATCTGATAAACTGTGTACACTTTTGCCTCGTTAACTCTTTGCCAGTATTATTAGGGTATAAATTACCCTATAGACATAAAGTGGGTTAGTTAACTATAGGTATGTGTATGATACGAGGCAAATTGTAGACTGTCTACTCGATCTTAGACTCTATGAAGATTTAAGCTAAAAGTTGGGAGAGTGGACAAAGATATCACTTAAAGTAATGGAAACTAATTAAAATTTTTATGGAAAAACCTTAAACAGAAGTATTTTTAGTATTTTTAGTATTTTTACTATATATCTTTAATAGTTATTAACCATAGAGACAGAAATACGTGGTATCTGTCTGTCGTTAAGCCAAGACTTGTTTTAGATCCAGTCTCGTATATTATTTTATGTGCAAACATCTACGTTGAAACGTTAATGTAGCTCAAAATGAATGGTTAATGCTTTCGGCTAGTAGAGAAAATCTTTCTTTCTTTTTTTTATAGAGGAAATTAGTCAATTCCTCATCGCCCGAAAATGTGTCTTGTTGTTAATGTGCCATAAAAGATGCGACAGAGAAATTCAAAGATTAGAAGAGATCGCAAGAGAAAAGCGACGGGAAGTTGCCAAATGAAAAAATTAAAGATTTGTATGAATAAAATAAAGTTAGAGAAACTGGGAAAATGCTGTGCGAAAGTCAGCACCTGTCATCTTGATGGAATTAACTAAAAGGAAAGAGCTTCAAGTAACATTTTCCTGCTTTGCACAATTTGGAACTATCTTGCGATAGATTCCTCCAAAGTTTGAAGGCCAATACCTTCCATCATTAAGGAAATACTTGTAGATTTTTTCTAGATTGGAACTATTCTTTGACAGTTTCCTCCAAGTTCCGAAAGCCAATAAATTTCATCATTAATGAAATAGATTTTTTCTAGACTAGAACTCGCCTTTATAGTTCTCCAAGTTGCCTGTGGAAATGCTTTCAAAATCAATTGAAAACCTTTGTTTAAACAAATACTATACCTAGTATGCTCTGTCATATGAATAAGAAAACAACTCAAGATATATTTCATAACCATTCCAACATCAGCAGAGCAAACAGAGAGACAGAGAAGGGAGTTAAAACACCAAAATTAAATATTTCAGTTTAAGTTGTGACTTTTTTTTTTAACTTTTATTTTAACACTTGAGTACACACAAGGAAAATGGATACAATTTGTAATAACGAAGCGATTCCCACTGAATTTAAGGACAATGAGTCAGTCAAAAGCCAATTTGAGGAGTCACAGGAGCTCGATCCTTGCTTCAAATCGGATGAATGCAATCCTCAGGGTGAGCCACGTGTCTTCTAAGCCTATATTCAATATAGTATATAATTGTTCCTCTGAAGATATAAATGAAACTCATCCGAAGCAAGGACTGAAGTTCCGTACTGTGGCTCACATTGTGCTGATGCTGCAGAAGCTTTTAACCCATATCAAATCTTCACCCACTTATGTCGATGTTACCAATGATTCGGCCTATTGGCGTGCTCTGGCCTTGTCCCGTGGGGAGGAGATCAATGGCTATTTGAATGTGATTGATATACAGAAGAAACGCATTAGCACCTTCAAGAATGATCTTAACACTCTGGTCAAAATGGCCAAAGAGGCCCAAAAGATGATTGCCGAATTTGGTTACCAAAATCCGCAAGATAAGAAAATTAACTGAACCTCGATCGATATTCCTATTCAAATAGCTGAGCTCTAGGGCTACTCAAGATATGGGGAGAAGAATAAAATTTTTTCAATGTTTTTCGATAGCCGCTAATTAGGTTTTAATTATAAATAAAATATTTTAACTTAAATTTTATATATAGTATATTAATATATATAAGTCAAGTTAAGTATTTGCCACTCTTTCAATATTATACTCCTTTAATTTTCCAATTACATTTTCCTTTTTTCATTAATTAGTGAAAATTTACGCCAGCAAATTTCTTTTCATTTTGTTTTTTTTCTGTTACCTTTTTTTTTGTTATTCTTTTGAAGCACTGAAGCTTGGCCTTTGCTTTGGCCTCGACTAATTTTGGTTTGTTTTCTTCATTTACTTCATTTTCCTGACTATTCAGTTATATATATATTTTGTTTTACTGGAAAACTCTGGTGTTCAGTCTTCCAGCTGAATGATTTTCACATTACGACTATGCACTTTCATATGAGGTAGATTTACTTAGAGTAGAGTGCATACATTTGTTAATTGGAACGTATCAAATTTTATTTTCACCCAAGAATTGGAGAGAAAAGAGATAGAGAATGAGTGAGAGAGTATTATATTTACTTGACTTTATCTGAGATTAAATCAAAAGTAACTAGATTTGAAGTTTATTTAAAGCTTCGAAATTTCTCTGTTTTAATATTCAGCCGCAAAAATGCATTGGAAATCAGTTTCTGGTTTTCTGACCAGAATTGCACATGAGCAGAATTGAATGGGGAACCCAAAGTGAACCCAAACTGGGAACCAAACCCAACCAGGCATGCAACATGTGGCATTGACGCCTCGATGCGTCACCAAACAACGCGACCTAAAAAAAAAAAGAAGTCAACTAAACAGAACGGAAAAACACAACAAGAAATAACAAAAGTTCAATTAAAAATCTATGCACGCCCAAAAAAAAACATATTGATTCGATAAAATACGAAAAATATTTGCTGTCTGCAGACTGTTGGTAACACACACACACACCACACACATACACACACAGCGAAACTGAGGCACAGACAAAGCAATGAACCATTGATAAAATTGGAAATGAGACATGACATGGGTACACACGATTTGAAATCCAATCTCCAACCTCGAGTCAGTGGTTAAAGAAGTATTGGCAGAAATGCAAACAAGTTTATTAAACACTCGAATACCCTTTAACCAATGAACTTGTATAAAAAGGGGTATATTAAAGTGCTGCTCTTGTATGCAACAGGAAAATAAAAGTAAAATAAAATATAAATCTATTCTTCTGTTTCGAGTTGGGTTAAGGGTATCTCCAAGTTGAGCAGACTTCTTCTTTTTATTTATAAAAATTGTAAATTATTTCCCAGAATTCGTCTAAGTATTTCCAAATTTGCCTTTGGAATAATTTTCTCTAAACAAAGTTTTTTCTCAAAGGAAAAGTTAATTGAAGCAGAAATTTGATAAGAAAAGCAATTAAATTCTTATACTTTTTCTTATCGACTGAGTCATCTTTTTAAGCGGGTCCATGGTGCAGTTGTCGTCAAGTGCTTTAAGGTCTATTATATTTCTCTCAGTGTATATACCCCGCATGTCTAGTTTTTGGCATATGTTTCAGCTGCTTGTTTAATCTATAAAAACTTCAAAATAGAAACTAATTCCAATGATTTTCTTCAATTTGTTTGCCCAATGAAAACAAACAAACTATATATACTATATATATATATATATATGTATATATACTATATGTATCTGAATAACATTGAACTTTATACGCGACGCATACGAAATAGTCCAAAAAGAAGAACAAGCTCTAAAAAACGAAATTCCATTTGCGGCAACTTGGGGCTGTCTTTTGGCATCTTCCATATCGATGAGGTTGTTCTTGTTGTTGTTGTTGTTGATTGACTAATGACACAGTTTTGTCAGTTTAGGTCAGTGTATAAGTGTATATTGAGTGATTGGTTGATTGGCTGATTGACAAAAGGTTGCCACTAAACGACAACTTGATATTTATGCGACGTGTGGCACATTTCAGCTTCATATTTCGTTTCTGGTTATATCCTTGACTCATGCGAAGTGCCACACAGCAGGGAATTCATGTGGCTATTTATAGATTCTGTGGAACAGTAATGCCCAATTCACACACACACACATGTCAGAAACACACACGCAAATCTCTGGCAGCACAACAAACTTTTTCGGTCCATTTTCATGTTAGGTTTATGTTTTGGAAACTTCCATAAATCTTTTAGGGTTCAACGCTTTGGTCATTTATAACATGTACAAACACGCATTATAGCTCTGGCTAATTAGAAACAGTTACTTGTTAATAGCCAATATTGAATGGGATGGGTAAAGGGAAGGGGCTAAGGCAGTGCCTGCTGCCATTTCTGCTTTTGTGCGAGAAGCTGTCAATAACCAGTGCAAAAAGGCATAATGATGCACAAATAATCCGCTCAACTCAACTCAATTGGGCAAGCTTAAGCTTGATCTATACCTAAGCCAATCAATGGACATAAACCTGCCCCTTACCCTCAACCCTACCCCTACCCCTTGTCCAGTCTTTTGATATGCAAACATTGAAGCTAATTAAGCGAAAAGCCCAAGCGACAGTTTTCAATTCGATATCCATCCAGCACTCTGATATGTGTATTTACTAAATATATATATGTATGTATTCATATATATATATCTATACACACATGTGTGTACTTTACTTAATTCAATTTCGATAAGATAGCTACAATTTCAAGGCTTCGACATTGCCTTTATGCAACATGTACACAGAGCACTGTTGATACAATTGCGCTGGGAACAATGATTGTTATTGATACTAACGGGTAATTATAATCATGGATAAGTAGATATATATACATACTAAGTATATAAATATATATACATATATATACAACACCAAATAGACAAAGTGTTTTACTTTATACAGACAATTGAAGATATCTTCTTAGAGAATCAATGATAAAAATGATTGGTGAAATAAGAAAATTATCATAGATACTTTCATATTTTTATTGAATATATTTAAATCTGTCTTTGATTCAAGCTAATTCCAACAATTTTGATTACTTTTCAAGTATATTTAATATGACTTGAACAAAGTATATTCATTGTTCGCTTGTCTAAGGCTTCATCTCTAATCTCCTTTCAGTTTTCAGTTCTCAAATTTCAAATTTTGTCTTTTGTTGTTTGAGTATAAAACAGACAGCATATGGATATATGCATATTCACATATCAGAGTAAACTATTTATAATCCTTTTGACATATTGCAGACTCTATTCATAATTAATGCTAATACGGAGAGCTCTTCTCAAACGAATGAAGCTTAACACGATAAGCTCTAAAAGCTGTCAATGAATGTTATATTGTAATTTCAATAGAAAGCAAATTGAAATAGAAATTGCAAATCATATAAGAAATTAAGTTGAGATGGAATTAAACTGAGTTTACTTAAAGTAAAGCTTAAAAATCTATCTGATTTGTCATATTTAAACTCTGTTTAAGTGCTGCTTAAAGAGATTCAGTTTGAAATGTTTGCAGCCTTGAGGCATGCCCCAAGACCGCAGTCTCCATTGGTATTTTTCTTGTGCAATTTGTCACAAAATGCGGCACTTAGGAGAAGCATTTTGAATTATGCTATTTAACAATGCAGAGCAGACACACGTTGCATGAAAAGGGCCAAATGTGTCTCGACTGGCTACCATATACTATAAATATGCTGAAAGTCTCTCGAAACGGGCTTAAATCTCGCAAAAGCCATAAAAGATTGCATTGAAAGTGGCGCTAAAAGACGCACGTTTCATGTCGAATGAAAGCAGAAATGAATCGGAAGTTGAATTTAAAACGTGCCGAAATACATTTTAAATTGAAAACACGCATAGACTTCGTATAACAAATGAGGGTCCAAAATGTATTTCGTTAAATAAATCCAAGCAAAAGACTGAGCAATAGTAAATTGAATGCAAAATACGAGCACAATTAATAATCAAGTCATGGGTCAATGTTGATAATGACAATCAAATGACCCAGTCAAAGGCAGAGAAAGACAGGAGAAAGGCAGGGGAAAGGCAGTGGGAGTGGTCACTGAAAGGGAGCTCAATGTTTTGACCTTTCTGAAATGGTTTCGCCCCAAAAACAAGAACAACAATAACAATGCATCATTAGTTAAACCCCAAAAGGACCAAGTGGATGTCAAACCTTTAGAAGCATTTTCTATTAACTTTGGCCAGAAGAAAAACAGAGTCCCAAGCAAATTTTCAGCCTCCTTTCAGAACATGGGGAGGTATAGGAGTTCCTTTACATAAGGAGACTTAAAAAACTACTTTGAAATAGAATTGATTCAAAGATTTCATTAGAGAAGATGCTCAGCTCTCTTTTCCATGTGTCTTTCACTTTTCATACAACAAAAGGACCTGAACCTGGGCCAAACGAGTGAAAGATTCTTTATCTTAACACAACATACGCAACTGGCTTACACACAATTGTTGTGTTGTGTCTCAGATTCGTACGACCTGAAATTGCTCTAATCCTTTATACACCAACCCCAGCCTCCGACACTCCTTGTCCCTTTTGGCTTGAGTTATTGCCACGTGGAGTGTTAGCATCAGCAGATTAAAGAAATAAATTAAACGGGCTGCAACGCGTTCTCTGTGCTTTCAGGTGGAAAATCGAGCGCTGAGATTACGTGAGGTGGCCACAGCCATGCAGCAGTACCAGGAGGATGTATCGGCCGGAGCATCGACGGCACGTCAATGGGCACCGGCTGCCAACTCGGGCATAAGGCTGGCTGCTGCTGCTGCTGGTGGCAGTGGTGCAGACGATCCCGGTGGCAATGTCATATTAATCGGCTCCGTGAAGGACTTTGAACGCAATGCTGCGGTGCATGGCCTTAAGTTGAATGGCCTCGTCGCTCTGGAGGAGACCTCACAGGGTAGCAGTGGTGCCACTGGCGGCACCACAGGTGGACGACTCGCTGTGGGGCCCAGTGCACGCGGTGGCAGCGAGGTCGAATACTTCGATGAGGCGGGCTACATTCATGGTGGATCCTTACGCAGCGGCGAGGATCCGTATATAAGGAATCGTTTCAATCAGGAAGCCAGCGATGCGCTGCCCAGCAATCGCGAGATACCCGATACAAGGAATCCCATGTAAGTAGGGAATCAGGAGATCGTAAGTGCAGGTAAAACTTATAAATGGTTTTAGGTGCCGCACGAAAAAGTATCGCGAGGATCTGCCCGAAACGAGTGTCATCATTACTTTCCACAATGAGGCGAGATCCACTCTCCTGCGTACCATTGTCAGCGTGCTCAACCGCAGTCCCGAGCATTTAATACGTGAGATTGTGCTCGTCGATGATTACAGTGACCATCGTAAGTATCCATCTAGGATTTAAGGATGCACATATCCTTATATAACATATCTCCTTCAGCTGAGGATGGTCTGGAGCTGGCGAAGATCGATAAGGTGCGGATTATACGCAATGACAAGCGTGAGGGTTTGGTTAGGTCGAGAGTACGTGGAGCAGATGCTGCGGTGAGCAGCGTCCTGACCTTCCTTGACAGCCACGTGGAGTGCAACGAGCAGTGGCTGGAACCGCTGCTGGAGCGTGTGCGGGAGGATCCGACGCGTGTGGTGTGTCCCGTTATCGATGTGATTAGCATGGACAACTTTCAGTATATTGGCGCCTCGGCGGATCTGCGCGGTGGCTTCGACTGGAATCTGATCTTCAAGTGGGAATATCTGGGTCCCACGGAGCGTGCAGCCAGGCACAATGATCCCACTACTGCCATAAGGACGCCAATGATTGCCGGCGGACTCTTTGTTATCGATAAGGCATACTTCAATAAGCTGGGCAAATATGACATGAAAATGGATGTCTGGGGCGGTGAGAATCTGGAGATCTCGTTTAGAGTCTGGCAATGCGGCGGCAGCCTCGAGATTATACCCTGCAGTCGTGTGGGTCATGTCTTCCGCAAGCGTCATCCGTACACCTTCCCCGGCGGCAGTGGCAATGTCTTTGCCAGGAATACACGTCGTGCCGCAGAGGTCTGGATGGATGAGTACAAGCAGCACTACTACAATGCGGTGCCGCTGGCCAAGAATATTCCATTTGGAAAGTGAGTATCAAACGGGAAGGGAGTCAGACTTAATCCCAACTGTGATTCAACCTTGTTTTTATATTTCCTCCTCAGCATTGATGATCGTTTGGCTTTGAAGGAGAAACTGCATTGCAAACCATTCAAATGGTATCTGGAGCACGTCTATCCGGATCTTCAGGCACCTGAGCCCCAGGAGGTGGGTCAATTCAGACAGGACGTAACCGAATGCTTGGATACAATGGGACATTTGATAGATGGCACTGTGGGTGAGTAACACAACCAATTTATAATTTAAACAGGATCTGGCATAAGTCGGAGTTAAACTTATGAACTCAAATCGATTCGATTCCTTGAACATTTCGAATATTTCTTGATCTGCCCCTGCTCAGGTCTCTTCCCTTGCCACAATACGGGTGGCAACCAGGAGTGGGCCTTCTCGAAACGAGGCGAAATAAAGCACGATGATCTCTGCCTGACGCTCGTGCAGTTCGCCCGCGGATCTCAGGTGGTGCTGAAGACTTGCGATGATTCGGAAAACCAACACTGGATTATGCGAGACGGTGGCCTGGTGCGCCACCAGAAGATCAACGTCTGCCTGGATACTAGGGATCACAATGCCCAAGGCATCAGTGCCCAAGGCTGCAACTCGGCCCTGTCCACGCAACGTTGGGCCTTCGCCAAATACGCGTGAGAGAAGCAAAACTAAATTGACACTCAATTTCATAATCCCTACGAGAAACTACGGAAAGAACGTGGCTCCGGGCAGAGGGAAAAATTAGGAACCGGAGCAGCAAAGCGTTCGTGATATATGTTCATGTGTTTATATAAATAACCAAACGGATATTGAGATGATGATAATGATGACGATGACGATGATGATTGATTGATGTCTGTATGTGGTTTCTATGTGTATTTGTATGGTTAAACAAAATGTTGATTTGTTGTACTGAAAAAACACACACACACACACACACTAACACTGACACTGACACACACACACACAAGAATAAGTTTCAACTACGAAATTTAAGTTAAGTCTAGCCGAAATTTCGACCTAAAAACTGTTGAAATGAATACGAAAAACGTACTTAGACTGATTAATTTTTGTATATGTAAAGAAATATTTAAAAAATATATAAAAAATATGATATGATATACTGGATAAACCCTTTCGAAAGCTGCTTAGAAAAAAACTCTCAATTTTAATTTGCATTGAACTCAACTTAACTGAAACATTCCTCAAGTCAATTACGAGCCCAGAACAAGAACAGGTAGAACAGAGAACAGAAAGAGGAACAACTATTAAGTACTATTATATATACTATATGCTATCCATTTAAAGCTCAAAGATTAAATAGACAGAGGGATATAGAGGACGAAAGAGAGCGAGAGAGAGAAAGATGAAATGTTATCATTAGTTTTAGCTATAATTTTAAGTATAATACTCCTCTTAACATTCTGCATGTGTATATACTATATAATATTATTATTATTATTATTATTATTTTTAATATATTATTTAAAGTTTTAGAATGCCAAAAGAATAATTGAAATCGATTTTATTATGTTTCAATGCTTTCACACACACACACACACACACACACACTAAATACGTTCAATTTTTATTACATTTTTTTAAGGACTATTTTCCCATTCCATTCACGTGTTTTGAACGCTTCTCTCGTTTCAAATATAGTTTTTATTGTTAGACTTTTTTGTTTGTTGTTTTTGTGTGTATAAATGGATTTTTGCTAGTTTTTATGAAAAACGAAAAAAGGAAATAGAAAATATATATAGACCATTTAAAAGTATGAAAACCAACCAAATATTTGTATGTTTGTTTTTTGTATGTCTGAGAAACTATACCATAAAATGAAATTTTAATTTTACGTCAAAATAAAATAAATAAATTACAAAACGAATTCGCGCAAAATGTTTTTTTTCACTTAACAAGCTTTCAGCATGTGCTAAAAGGGTCTCTCTCCGTTTTTTTTCTGTGCCAACTTACGTATACTTAATATAATTGCTCAAGTACGTAAGAGGGCAGGTGGAGCAAGAAGCGACCCGATCTGTCAAGGGCCAAGCACTCGTACTTATATATAGAGCAGGTAAAGGACTCTTAACATTCTTAGCGTGTGCCCAACTTAAGAGACACTTGGTTACATTGCGTATACGACATGTTACAGAATGTATAAATAAAAAAGAAAAAACGAGTTCGTTGCGCTAATTTTATCAACATTTTGGAAAAGGTAAGAAAGTAAGACATCATATACTCATCTAGAGGTGAGAGGGGGATGATTTGCGTCTCTTCGTGTGGGTGTTGCGTGTGTGTCTAATGGGTGTGTGGACCTGTATAAACAAGCAGCTGTCTCCTGCACTACCAAAAAATGAAAAAATAATGCTCTACTATGAGATACCCTTGAGCTAATATGCCCACACAGAGGTCTAACTTAAGGCAACATTCTTGTTTTAGGAACTCTATACTACGGCTACATACCTATACATAACTTTGTTATACCCTTGCAACCAACTTTTAATGGGTTCAGGCTATAGCAAGAAAAAAGTTAACAGATAAACAAGTTTTTAAAAAAGGATGTTCCAAGTTTTCTTTCTGATTTTAAAAACGCCAAATTGTTAGAAAATAATAGAATTAAGAACTAACTAATAGAAGAGCGAATTGATCAAAGGTTCAACATATAAATTTGATCAACTGAAGGCAGAATTAAGGATGAGTACGAGAGCTGGACAAAGAACATAGATCGCAGAAAGAAAAGACTTTCTAAGACTTTCTCTGTGTAATGACAGGTTTATGCTGTCTTCCCTTTACCCTCACTTATCTCAGCGAAATTCAAGCAATTTTAGTTGCAAGAACATCTCGTGTGCTACTTTAAAGATAGAGGCTGCTGCTGCTTTCCGTGGTAACTGGAGGAGAAAACATACAGATGCAGCGACATTTGGGGTAGCCGCCGCATGTGCAGGCAAGCGTAAGACAAACCGATTTCCGTATGAAAGCCTCAGCGGATGTGGCAGGAGTCGGGTGGCAGTCAGTCAGTCATGGAGTCAACGCAGCTGATATGGCACGATGACAGTTCCACGAGGCACTTAGCGGATGGATGGAGCGGATGGAGTGGAGTGGGACACTCGTAATAGGCGACAGGCGATGATAGGCGACAGGTAACTGGAACAGAATCTGAATCGTTTATGAGAGAGTGTATCAAGGCGTCTTGGTTGTCCTCCCATAGGGTTGATCCAATGGTTGAGGCGTTTCCGTTTTACCTTGTTTGTGTTTGCAGACATGTAAGAAGCATTTTGCCAACATTTACTCCCCCGCCTCCCTCATAACATTTTCTATGTTCATGGAGGAACACAGCATGTGGCAGGCATACAAAAGAGTAGGAAAAGTGTGTAGGAAAAGCGGAGCAAGAAGCCAAAAGCCAAAGTTGTCTACAATGGCGATATTTTCATCATTTCGCTGCCAGGCGATGCCATCGGCATTTCGTGCACTTCCGCAATTTTATCGCGGTCCAACACTTTCGGTCCCGTAACGTAGTCGTTTTACGCTTTACACCTTACGTTGTTTGACATTTACGTGGCACGTTAATAACCAACACTCGACACAGAAACACACACACCTCGCATGTGTGTATGAACTGTGTGTGTGTGTGTTGCTGTTGTGCTACTTTTAAGCTATTTACTCGACAGGGGAGAAAATCAAGGGGATCTTCCTGGAAGTCCTTTAAATACTCGTACATTAATCATGAGCTCTTAAACTCGTCGTTTAACTCACATGCAGGTCCCTTCTGTCATTGAGCCTGTCGTTAAAACATAATTAAAAGCACGTTAAGCGCTGGAGTTGACCCAAAGTAAATAGCCAAATGGACGTTGCAGGGGAAAATTGCACAGGAAAATGTGTATTTAAATACTTTTCATATTAAATAAATAATAAGGTATGATTTAAGAACTTCTATATAAAAGATACTCTAACGAATTATGTTTCTTTTCAGATTCAAAAGTAAAGTCAAAGAGACAATAAACGTTTCGATTACTCAACCTTGAACTGATATCAAATTAGGTCTAAAGTTTCATTTTCAGTTAAATCATTCGTTCAATTTAAATATTTATGTAAATAAGAAAATCGCTGCGTAGGAAATGAAAAAAACATTTGTAAGGTCATCAAAATTCCTGTGAATCTTTTGTGAATTGTTGACAACAACTTGAGAAAAATACTTATAAGACTTGAGAACAATTGGTGAAAAGACAAATAAAAATAAGCGGATTTTAATATCGATTACATATGCAAAAAGAAAAATATATCTGAAGTAAATTGATGAAAGTGACAAACCTTGTAAAGAGCAAGCAGAACGACTTTGAGATACCCTTTGCAAGAATACAAAATAAAAAGGAAAATTTGAAGTGAGAGCTTGAGTTTTGTACATATATCTATTTGCCTTAGTCTCTGACCTATGCCGATACACTTTATTCAAAATGCCTGTTCATGTTGAACTAAACATACCTTAAGCTGCCAGTGTAGGGTACACAAATGCGTAAGTAGCACAAAGCCTATTTCACAGTGTAAGTCAAAGTGTAAATTTAAGCTGATTTATAGCGTTTTTTTTTGTTTTATTTGGTAGAAAGTCAATGCCAGACTGACAGCATAGGGGTGTAGATGCTGTGTGTGTATATGTGTATGTGAAAAGTGTGTGTGTGAGGGAGCATGTCAGTTTAATCCGCTTATGTGAGCAATTTGTGTGAAAATTGAATAATAACCTCGAATTGCGCAGACAACAAAACGAAACGGAACGCAAAATAACAAAAGGCAGCAACGCAATTTTCCAAAATGAAAATTCAGATTAGGTAAATGCCTATTGATTGGTTAGCTACGCTGAAAGACAATAAATAGGGGGAGAGGAAAGTGGGTGGCGGAAGGGGGAGTGAGAAGTGTGACACTGGTTGCAGGCACCTTAATAGACGTAGTCAAATTTTAGCGCGCGCCTAAAAGCAGGCAACATTTTTGGGAGTTTCATGAATGATATTCTATGTGTGTGTGTATTGCATTTTGCGTGTGTGTGTGTAACTGGCATAACAAGCGAAAGTTGTCAGCGCTTGTTTTGGTGCTCAGCCAACGCCAAGTTGGCGCCATTGTTTTGGCCTCAGACAAACTTTGGCTTTCACCTTAGTTACATGTTTTGTTTTATCTCTTAGGCTTAATTGGAAGGCACACACACACACACACACCCAAGCACACACAGTCTCTATGAAATGTGTTGTTCTTAACGCACGTTTGGCTCTACAATAACAATAATAAAACAAAACAACAACAAAAGCTGAGCAAATATTGAGCAGCGCTGCGCTCAAGTGTGTCCTGCAGCTGCGGCACGTACAATATGCCACAAGGATTCAGTTTATGGCAACCAGACGTAACTTATATGTTGCCCATGCCAACTATTTATAGCACTGTACTACTCCACTCTTAAACTCTGACTTGAGTACGTCTCATTCTTTTTTTTGCTTTCTGTTTTAGTCCTTGTTGCAAGCTGAAGCAGTTCCCATTTTGCAATGAATTTATTATGATTGAGCGAGAGGTAAACTCGATTGCAAGCAATTCTACAATTATTCTTATTCCAATCACAGCGCGGAAGTTGGAAAACTGAATTATTAATATATTTTACAATGTTTTACCTTAATTAATAACTAAATATATTTATATTAAAATTGAAACTGAGTGTCAAGGAGTTGATTGACTTACAGAGGAGAGGAAATAATATCAAAAGTATCTTCTAATAATTAGAAACCTAATAAAATATCTAACAGATACAAAGAGATAGTTAAACTTAGAGGAAAAATGTATTATATTAATATATTTAGTATAAGTATAAGGAGAATAACCAACAAACCACAATTAACTATAGATTTTGAATAGATTTTCCAATCTCGAATAGACTTTGCCTCATTCACAAACATATTTAACTCCTTCTTAGTAATAAAAACCCACATGAAAGAGCAATTTCCCAATTTGTAGCATTTTTGTTATTCATAAAGAAATGTGGAAAATTGAGTATTTTATCTAAAGCAGCCGCAAGAATGCACTCACAGAATAAATCAAGCGAATATAAACGCTTGAGTAGAATTTGAACTTGATTGAACTTATTTGTCTAATAAATTTGTTGACTGCCTGTTGAGAAAGCAAACTCCTCAATTGTTGAACCGAAGGGAGGCAAAAGGATTGCAATTGCATTTCCCTGATTGTATGTAAATAAAAGGGATTTCCCCGAGCTGCAGCCAATTGCAACCGGAAGAAGTCGAAAGAAGAGCAGCAACAACAACAACAACAAGGACACCTGTAGCCAATTAAAAGTTGAAAATAATTGAAGTCAAAGCAATCCCGGATGACCATTGGACACTTGGGGACACAGAAGTCAAATCAATATCCGGTTTAAAGGCCGCAGACAAAAAAACAGACAGAAACTTAGAAAAGTCAACAATGAAGCTAAGCATTTGCATGTGGCATGAAAAACAAAAGGAAAGAAACGATAAATGAAAAGGAAATGAAAACTATTTTCTTGCTTTTCGCGCAGATTTTATTGAACTAGCAAAAAAGGACAGAAAAAATGAATATTCATACAGTAGAGGGGTAAAGAATGAGCAGCCGAACGAAAGGATAACAATTCCATGGGAAAACAAACTAACCAAAGGAAAGGATACTAAATGAGAAGAGAAGCTGGAATGTCAACGGACATTTGATTTAAGGACTAGAGCATATTTTATTGCTCTGCTGCTCTTACACAGGCACATAATTTGCACTTTTCCTCCCCACTGAGTGGGGTCCTTAATGAAATCAATTTTGAGTTAATAAGTTGCTCAGTTTCTGGTTCGGTTGGCGGGAATAAATTAAATTAGCCTGAAGCTACTCCAATTTGCAGTAGAGAAATTGTTTTTACTGTGCTGCAACTTTTTTATTGGTTTCCATTTGAGTTGTGTACTTTACTTTGTTTTATTTTTATCGCATTTTCTCTGCCAAATCGAATTCCAGCGAATATTTGTGGTCGCTGCCGCCCAAAAGAAGAAATTGTTCTTTTATTTAAGTGGATTTCAAAGAGATTCGTATCAAAGTAGGTTTAAAGCACATCAATTTCCCATCAAATGAATGAAGAGCCACAAAATATGAGTAAAAACTAAATTTTTTATAGTATTTCCAAGAAGAAGAAAACGAAGTCAAGGCACACACTCAACCCCAACCCCAACCCCAAGCTTAACCCTAATGCTCGATCTCAACTGAACTCTTATTGCACATTTGCCTAAGCAATTTTAAATTTCATTAGAGTCTTTCACCCTCCTTCTTTTTCTCTCTCCCTCCCTCTCTCTCTCTCTCTCTCCTTCTATCTCTGTTGCTGTCTCGTTGAGCTTTGGCCATCTGCTTGTCACACATGCGGCTACTTAAACGGCACTTACTCATAAAGCGGAGTAATTTTCCAACTGCTTCACTTCCTGCAACTTGTGGCAAGTCTGTCGACGCCAATGTCAATGCCCCTAAATTTGGCATACCCTCCCCCCCTCCCTTAGCAACTATCTGCTCTCTTTTTCTTCCCCTCTCTCTCTGTGGCTTCTGCTGCTTTTTGGGACTTGGGGCTTTGCGGCTGCTGCTGTTGTTCTTGTGGCACGACTAGTTTCTAGTTGGGAAATGCGTGTCAAAGGGCAGCGCCACCACGTTCAATGGAAGGGAAAATAGTTATCAAAATGAAAAACGAATCTGTGACTTTATTTATTAACTCTCCCCTTTTAACCCCCCTTCGCCTTGCATCCCCTTTAAAATAGATCTGACTACGCTCCTGTGCGTGCGACAGCTGCGAGAATCTGTCGCCCTTTTCCATTTCGCACTCTGTTTTTCCTTTTCCTTTTCCCCCGCTGCTATCATTATTGCTCATCATGTGTTTCTAATGAAGTCGTAAAATTGAAAACTTTCCACTTTCACTCTTCCATTTTTCTTTTTTTTCATAGTATCTCTTATGTTTATCTTTATTAGCTCTCACGCGTTCGTCTTCCTTTCCTTTTGCTTTTACTTTGCAGACGTTGCCGCAATCATTTTTATTCATTTACTTGCCCCCTTGCCACTTGCCACTTGCCCCATACGGCACTTTTATTTATGTGTTGTGGCTTTTATGCCTAGTGTTTGCTTCTGTTTTATGTGTTGCTATTCTCTGAAATATTTGGCAAACTTTTAATACACTTTTTGTGCTAAATATGCAACTCATCTCAAAATGTATTCACTTTTGCACTTAGTTCTGTTCCTCAGTTGATAATCTATAATTTATATAAATTGTTTTACATATTCCACACTAAAAGTTACCTTTATTTTACTCTTTTTCCCATTCAAGCATATTTCATATATTTTACTAAAAGAATTCAAATATTCACAGAGAATAAACATTTTGTTTCTTTTTTTTTTATAAAATTTTAATGGACTCACATTTCATTCAAGCATATCAAAACGTTATTCTATAAGCCTCAAAGCCAATAGCCAATTTATAACCGTTTATGCATAGTTGATTTAAATAAAAAAAAAGGCAGTTTAAAGCTCGTAATCAGCATTTGGATGCCAGAAAAGCTGTTGCCAGTAAACGTTCCTTCAACCAACTGCAAAAAAAAAAGGTGCTACTTTTATTACAAATTAATAGCTGTTAACATATGTGCATACCCTATGACTTATAGGGTATCATATCAAGGCACTATATATGTATATTATATATACCAAATCTCATCAATCAAATGAAACCAAATGTGCCTGAAATGTTGATTGATTGTTACATTTCCACCATAGAAAACCTCTTCTGAATTGAACCTAAAGGGTATTTAAGCTTCGTAGCACTCAAGTTTGTTTTATTTGTAGCATTCACACACACATAGTAACATTTGTCAGTGAATTCGACATGCATTGCGACTCGCATTTATGTCGTGCCAGTTTTAAGCCATTTTTGAAAGTATTTTTCCCATTTTTTTTGTTGTTTTTCTGTTTTGTTGCATATCTGAGTGCATTATTACATACGTCGCCATTTTGTAGGCAGTCAGAGCTGACTTTTGCAGCCATTTTGGATGGCGATGGCACACTCTGCGTCACTTTCAGGAACAGCAATTATTTCGCCCGTTACTCGACAATTCCCGTTAGCACTTTCACCTCCTTTCGCTTGCGCCCAAAATGTTTTATTGCCACGTCAATTTAAACTCTCTCCTATCTTTGTGGAACCTGCACCCATTTGATATACACACACACACACATATATATGTATGTATATTTGTGTGTATTTGTATTACCTTGTCGCATGTTGTCACATCAATATCCGCATGGCCTTTGCCTACAGACGCAATGTGGAAAATTGAAAATGACAAAACAAAATTGTAAAAATTGTCGCTGCGGATATCCGCAGAGAACTACGGCGGATGCTGCTACCACAGCGACTTCAACTATGCTGGACACTCTGCAGAGGGAGCTGGTGTTAAGTTTTTCTTTCACTTTTTTTAACATGTCCTGTTCTGCCTTTTCCACTGAAAGATCTTAATTTCGATATTGATGTCAAATTGTCGCTGGGTTTAATTAAAAATACACGATTCACAACAGAAAGGCGTGGGCACGCCCCTTATTCTCTTTTTTTTTGTTGCACTTTACAGTTGTTGGTTACGTTGCTCATTGTGACATCTCATATACCCTGTAATCTATACTCTGAGAGAAAGTACAATCTGTAGAGAAAATATGCAGTCAGCCTGTGGTTAAGCTTGCACCCTACATTGAAGTTAATAGAGTACTTGGGTTCCACAGTATAGATTTATGACTGAGAATGAATTCTAGCTCCACACCAACCGTAGAGGGTATCTCCCAGTCGTTCAGTATTGACCAGACAACACTCTACTGTCCTCTGTCAGCTTTTTTGTCCATTCTTTTGGCTTTTCAGAAATTGAGGAACATTTTTTGCTCGATTCTTTGGAAGTAGCTCGATTTGATGACGAGCACGTGACGTTTCTGATTGAAATTATTAATAAACTCCATTTTCTTTCCAAGAGCAATTGTTCTGCCACGTTTTCCAACACTCCAAGCTGTTTCTCAAATCAAATTTAATTACAACTTTTTTCCATATACCAATTAAAAAGGCATTCTTGATATTCATCGGAAAAGGGAAATTGCAACCAATTTCTTGGTATTTTCTCGTGTCAGCAAAAAGCAATTTTCCCAGTATAATTATAAGGCGACACCATGGAAATGAGTTTGATATAACAAGCAGAAGGTAGAAGCTGAACCTATAAGATATATATGCTTTTTCAGCGGCAACTGTAGTCGCAGCAATCGAACTAAGTTTTAAGCTTTATAATTGTATCGAAGTATCAACAATATATATTATCTATAGTCTACATATAAATGATATACTGGATCTAAACTAGGCAAAGTTGAGTTGGTATATCTTCTATATATATCTTATATCTTAATGCCTTATTGCATATTGCAAGTCCCTCAATAATAAATAACATTTTTATGGCATTTTCTGGCAGAAATCAACAGAAGCAACAGGATTAACCCGTATACTGTTCTATTAGGAGTATATCATAACTCGACGTCAGTTTTTCAGTTCTTATTTGTCGAATTGCAATTTCTCGATTCGCATTCTGAGTAAAAAATTGTAAATAAAAAACAATTTCGAAGCAGAAAGATGCAAACGTAACTTTTTTCTAAATATTTGTTGCTTTTTCTTTATATTTTCCTTTATATTTATTCATAATAATAGCAGCTTTTGCACTCACATACACAAATGTGTAATCAAAAAAGATTTTTGGAACAAGAAAGTAATCACCTTGATACCGATAACTGGCCAGAATATAACTGTACCTAACATTTTTAAGACCCATAACGTATCATAAGGTGACATAAATAGCTCAAAGAGCATGCGAAACGATTTGCTGGTCGCTTAACTGGCTGTAATAATACTTTTATGAGCTACTGTGTTTATGGACTAATAATGGCAATCGTTATATGGCAAACACCTTTTTCCACCTTCCGCTGGAGTTTTCCTTTAAAGGTAAGGAAAGTGGGGGAAAATTCTTAAATTGATTGCGTTTGCGACTAGGAACAGAAGCATAGAAGTGCTCGCATGTTATTGATTTCAATTTAATATACATTTCTTGCTGTTTGTCGCTGTTCCTGTCAAACGTTGTTGTTGTTGTTGTTTTTGTATCCATTTGGGAAATCTACTGAGAGCTGTCAACACACACAGAAAACCAGCAGAAGCCGCCCATTTGGTTGCGGGGCAATGAAAAATTCAAAGAGATCCATTTGGCTGCATATCATAAAAGTTATATACCTACATATGTTCATATATATATACTACATAAACTATATACATATGTATATATTTTTGTGTGTGGTTGCATAAATTGGCTTTCAGACCATAAAAAGTAGCTGCAAATGGTAAAACACTTCGTAAAGTGCTGGCGAATTTAATTTGTGCGGTTTCCCTCAGGGCGCAAATTGAAAAACAAAGTTGGAAGCGCGGTCAGAAAGGATTCAGGATTCAGGATTCGAGGAGTGTGGGTCACTAGCAGGAGTTGCGTCAGCAGTTGCCATAATGTTGCCTCTGCTCATTTAAAGTTCCTGCCGCTTTCAGCTCCTCTCGCATTCTTTACAGAATGTTTCTTGCCTGGAAACATCAGCTGCAACAGGAAATGCAATAACAACTGCAATTACCAGCAACCAGTCAAAAGTTGTTATTGTTTTCCATTTCTTTCTGACCAGTTATAATTGTTCTACCGCTGTTGCTGCTGGTGGTCCAGGCAAAGTGTTAACAAAGTTTTGGCCAAATTTGTAGCTATATTTTCATATATATATTTCAGCTGCTTGCAACAAACTTGCCCATTTCAATTATCGCTGCTTTGCGCTAATCGAATAATTGAAAGACTTCAGTTTCATTACATCTTCAATCGAATAATTAGGAAGTCTGGTGTATATATGTATAATATAATATATATATGATATATATGTAGCAGCCTAGCTTAAACAACTTTCATTTAGTAAAAGCAGCTAGCCAAAATTTGACTTGAATCTGTTAGAATTTATCACAAATTTTTTATAATTTCTTCAATGTTTTGTATAGAAAAAAGAGTCTAGACAAACAGAAGATTAACTGCAGACTATATAATAAATTTGTATATCGAAAAAAACTGTAAAAGATTTGAAATTTGTATATCAAAAAAACTGTTTGTTTTTTTCCTAGAATTAGCCAAGGCTTAAATATTTTGTTTACAGAAATTTGCAGATTGTTCGATAACTTTGTCCAAGTGAAATACAGTTGACCAGCTTTGAAAACAACTTGTCGACACACACACACACACACACACAGATTTACTATAGCAGAAAAAGAGACAAATTCGTATTTAACCAAACGATGAAAGTAAAGCCCAACAGTTTCGTAGGAAACTTTTCCTCGCTTTGACTGTAACTGTAATCACTTCATGAATGATAATTTTATATGGGGGAAACTGTTCACACTTTGCTTGATTTTCCTAGAATTTTCCGCTATTTTTCTGCTCATTTGCAACATAGCTTGTCATAATGTGAGTTAGCAGTCAAAGTGTGGCTTTAATATTAAAACTTGTGTAATATTCACAGTGCTGATGTCATTAACACTAATGACGTCATGAAATTCAATGCACGGCAGCTACCAGAGATGCGAAACCCACACAGTCTCACACACACACACACACATAGACACTTAGTGACCAGCAGGAGCAGACCGGGCTGATATTGGAAACTTTTGCATTGCGTCCAGACGACGTTTGGCCAATCTATTTTTATAACATATACATATTTTTTTATCATCCGCCCACATTGTCTCTGGGGGGGTTATGTGAGCAGCGTACCGGGCTGGAGGCACCCAACCCTTGGAAATACATTTCCTAATGCTAAAAAGTCAGAGAACGTTTGAACTTTTTAGCATTTGCATTGGGTCACAAGGGGTCGGTCGCCTGGGTTCAGTTAGCCAGTTTTTGACCATTGCACCATATGATTTTAATGACATCCTCAAAAAACATTTGGCTTTGGTTTTGGTTTTCGGTTTTGGCCAAGTTGAAAATGCATAGGAAAAAGCTTACGATTTAAGCCAAAAGAACTCCAGAAACAATTGTAACTCTGTCACGGATAATCCTGCCCCTCATGGCAAAAAACAATTGCTGATACGACGACTCCTAGCCAACATACACTTGGCCAGGTCGCAATGCCAAAAGTTTTTGGTTTTCATTTGCAACTCGCTGTTCCATTGGGGATTTGTCTCTTTGTGTGCCAGAGCATATTTCAAAAGGATGCTACAGAGTGAGAGGCACTCTCCACGTTTATGGCAGACCATGCGTAACAATTGAAGCATATCAATGCCGACCAAATGACATTGTCCTGTGTCCTGGCCAAAGCCAGCCGTTGGAACAATAGACAGAACTGAAAAGGAATCATCCAAAGGGTTGCATGCAATTGTGAATAGGAATCAGAATAGAATCGCCTACGAACGAGCTATGGAAATATCCTGGATGAACCTGCAGTTGTCAAGGATACAATTTGAATGAGTTTCTAGTTTGTCAAAAGGAAAGGGAAATTGGGCAATAGTAAATTACAGTTACGATGAAACAAATTGAAAGCTAGACAGTTTCCATATGATTGTTAAATTTAACTAATCAAATTTCTTAATCCCAAGACATCATTCTGACTGTTATTAATATGCAATTCGTTCTGTCTCTCTCTCACTCTTGCTGGTTTCTTTTTGTGTCTTTCTTGTAATCCTGTGTATTTGGCAAAGGCTTTTAGAATCCGTTTTAAGCTGAACAGAATTTACCATGTGTTATTGTTATTGTCGCTTTTTGTATTTAGCATGGGAGAGGGAAAGAGGGGCAAGCATGGGATTTTCCTTTTTCCATGTGCCACTCAGTTGCAAGTGCCGCAAACATACCAACACATGCGAGTATGCAAATCCAACAGAGTTCTCCTTACTGCCTTCACTTAGTCAGGATGTAGTTGCTGCAGCATTGCTGCACGTTGCATGCAGCTTAAAACTCGCACACACACACACACTTGCGTGTGTGTATATCTATATTTGACTATATTCAACAAGCTTGCAAAAAAAGGTAACAACATAATAAAAGGTACATCGAAATCAAAGCAATACGAATTGGAAACACCCTTCCAAGTTTATAGAAATACATCAAATATATATTCGATTTGGAAAAGCTAAATATTTAATTAAATTTGATTTTTAAATTGAATAAAATGATCAGATAGGAAGACAGACCAAAGAGTAGGAGATTACGAGTATATCCCATTTATATAAAATAATATATTTGATATATTTTTATTTAAGCTCAATTTCAGTTGCAGCTTTATCTTTCGACTTGCAGCTCCTGCTCATCGTCTGAAACACGTACCGGCTTTACTTCGACAACAATCGTGTTTGTTATCGTATCGTATAAGGTTCGATTTGATTTGAGACAGATTATTGTCAGACAGCATGGAAAGAATACAAACACAATCATATTCTTGAAGAAGGAACGCATAAATGACGTCATCAAACTTGGCGTCTCCGCGGCAAATACCAAAGCCGTAACTGGTTCCGGTTGTGCTTGGAAAATCGCGGGTTCAGCTAACTCCTGGCGAATGGGCATCACATCTTCCACATGAAGCACACGAATCATCATTATAGTCTTCCCAGGTGTGGCACCATTATTGTAGGTGGTGCAGATGCACTCGTAGCAGCAGACAAAGACCTTGAGCAGGATTACGAGTATCAGGAGGTCGTAGGACAACTCGATTATGTCCACGGATACATTGAAATAGCTGGTACTATTTTTATCCCTTTCCGTTGGCCTCAACTTGACGCTGTCCTGCCAACTAGTAGTCGCATATCGGAAGTAGATAATACCAATAAATACTTTCAATATGCCCATTATAAAGCAGTCAAGCAACTCCGCGGTGATCCGCTTCCAAAAGGGAGACAACATCACTTCAATACCTTCCTCAAGTAATTCATTTTCCTCTTGACGCAATTGTTCAGCCTTTGCCAGGATTTCCCGTTGTTTTTCCAGTTTTGATTGTATCTCCATATTGAGATAGTAGTTATACAACGTGTTTATATAGCTTGGAATCAATTGAGTTGTATTCCATTTCTCCAGCTCCTTGAAGTATTCATCCCGTGTTGACTGCTCCTTCTTCTTTGCATCAGGATTGGCCAGTGGCTTATTGATTGTTAACGCCATATCGAAGTGTTCTATATTATGTATTCTTTGGATTTTTTCGATTTACCTTAAGCTTTCTTCAACGGAATTTTCTATTTTTCTGAACTGTAGTCTGAAGTGTCAACTGTATATTGACAAAATATCAAATATATACATACATACAATAAGTAAGACGACAATCTCAGGGAGTTCTAGATCAACTTTGAGTTGCCGAAAATATCGAAGAGTTTCACCTTGCCATTGCCAGGACATACCTGCATTCTACAAGCATGTTAAGCGTGCGTTATATGTGCCCCCCAGAAAGTTTGCCACATTTTGTTGCAATATTCTTAGGGAATGTTTTTGCTGCATTTAACGACCTGCTGCTGTGGCTGTTGCTGATGCTGAACACATATCCTGAAGTGTGTGCACTGTGCAAGTAATTGCTACATGCAAGGACAATGCCGTACTATTAGTTTTGCGGTATCCTGTAGCTTTACCTGTGTTGTCTCCTCCTTTGTTTCAACCCTCCCCCCGTCGCCATTCCTATGCGGTTTGTGTGTGAAACCTCCGTTTTGCATAATATATAAACCGCATCGCTGGTTGCCTCATTAAAACGCATTTGTATTTAGTTGTGCATGAAACATTATGCGAAAATGAGCAGCGTGACCCCAAGCAGCGGCTAGTTGCCAGGACATCGAACAGGATAACATGCAATCAGCTCATTTCAACCGCTTCGCGTACTCCGTTTGCAATTACATCATATTGACGCACCCTCGTTCATGGTCATTCGAACACTGATTTGGCTGCACTCACAGTCATAGATATGCATATTCATTTTGTGGCTGAATATGTACATATATTTGCCATAAAACATATTCATTTCTCCCCTGTATCCACAGAGCGTACTGCTTATTGGCCACTAATTAAAATAGCCCTCAACCGAAGATTCGTTAAATTGAAGCACGTTTAAATTCAATTAAAGCCATCTACAGAAATTCATAGCTCTCTATAAAATTCTAAAATTTGATAAATTATAGTCAATGTTTTATTAAGAAAGCAGTTTTCAAGGTCTAATTTTATTTGATAACCATTTTTAGTTAGTGGTAATTAACTAAAGAATATAATGTTCTCTATAAATACAACGGGGGCTCATAGAACTAGTAGTGATGGCCAGAAAAATAGTAGTGTTGTTTCAAATATTGGTTGTGTAGTTAAGAATAATACTAGTGCTGCTTATAAAAAAAGCAGTGATGTTCAGAATAATAGTAGTGATGTTCAAATTAATAGTAGTTCGGTTCAGAAAAATAGCAGTTATGATCATAAAAATAGTAGTGCTGCTCACAATAATAGTAGGGATATTTAAAATAATATTATTATTGTTCATAATAATAGTAGTGATGCATAGCATAATAGAAGAGGTCTTCAAAATAATAGTATTTATGTTCTTAGTAATAGCTATACATAAAAATTTTATTGAAGCTAAGAATAATACTACTGTTTTTCACAAAAATAGTAGTACTGTTCAGAAAAATAATACCCAGGCTACGAATGTAACAGTGCTAAAAAAATAGTAGCGCTATTCATAGCACTGCTATTAGAGGTGTTCATAAAAATAGTAGTACTTTTCAATAATTTTGTATTGGAATTCAAGGTAGTAATTGTCCTGTTAATATATGGATATGCGGAGGTTCCTATAACTGAATCTGTATTATTTTACTTGTGTTCTACTACGTGTTCTTTTCTTTTGTTTGAATCTGATATCTTACATACATACATATATCCACATACACACAAATATATACAGTTACATCCTTCCTATTGAACGTTTCCTTCTTAATTGAATTTTAAACGTAAAATCTTCATTTATATTCATACTTTAGATTCCGGAACATTTCTTGGTGTATTATGACACATAATGATAGCTTCAAGAAGCACTTTGGAAGTATTTTTACACACTCTTTGTAGTATTGCCCCAATAAGTACAAATTCAATCATGAAATTTCAATATCCTTGCGTTTGTATCTAAATAGGGGAGAGCAGGTTGTAAGAAGAAGAAAATATGTACAAAAATGTTGCCAGCGGCTTCGCATTTTCCTTCTTTGTTTTTCCACCAGCTTTGCAACTTGATACGCAATTTCAATAAACTGGCGACAACAACAACTCTCAAATTGAACCAGGTGATTGTTTATTTGCTTTCATTTTATTTTGTTCATTCTAGCTGTGAAAACTGATCACATTTCCATGGAAAAGACGAAACATTTCAAAAGAAATGTACAAGTCAATAACAAAACACAAATAGCAAAAAGCAAAGGAAAATAAATAACAGTAAAAAAAATTATAATATCGAAGAAGAGGCAAACAAAAATCCTTTTATCATAATATGTTATACATTTTCCCATGCCACGCCCCCATCCATAAGCAGATACGAACTGATTCATTTTGTTTTTTAGGAGATTGGTACTGTATGCAGGGAGAGATATATATTGGAACACTCACACACTACAGTTAATCAGGATTCAGCGGGAAAGCTGATACCAGAAAACAGATGTAAGTAAAATTTCAGATTTTCTTTCAGCTAAATTTAATGTTTAACCAAAAGTGCGCGACTAAGAGATACTCTATTATATGCTTTATACCCTATTAATGCATTTCAGTTCTTCAAAGGATTCTCCATTGCATCTTGTCATCTTATTCCGCATACTTTTCAGCCACCCCTCGCTAGCTGCTGTTACGCATCTTATCTATATCTATATATATCCTGCATCAGACATCTTTGATAAATTCTTAGAGACTGCTTTGACTTTGAGTGCAACTGAGCGTCTCTTTGTAATACTTACGCACAAGACGAATCTCTGAACTAGGCAAACACACATATTCAATCAAAGGAGCAATAGAAAACTGCAAGGACATTCAGATACGAGTAGTTTTTCAGTTAAAGGACGTGTAGATACTCACGAGTACAAAGAAAAAAGAATACTACAGAAACTCTTTCACTAAAACGTTTTCTAGTAAAAGTTTGGCACATAGCTAAGGACAAAGGGCTTTGATAGTCATTCCACCCACGCTCACACACACACACACACACTTAAGCACTCACACACACTCATGCTCAGTAAGAATGCGCTGCAATTTGTTTGTTGGGCAGCCATAAACGTTTCGAGTGACTTCACGTAATTAAAAAGTTTGCTTGAAGAACAAACAAGACGGAAAACTAAAACAACATTGAAAAACTTCAAAACGAAATTGAAGAAATCCAAGCAAAAAGGGGCGTACAAGGCGTGGATAGTTAAACAGATGTGAAGACTACTTAGGATGCAACAGCTTGTACTGGTCAGGCCACAAAGCAGATGGATAATGTTCATGATAATGATGCTGACGATGATGATGTTCGTAGAAATAAACTTGCCTTAACTTGAAGGAACTGTGATAGAGACAGCGAGAAGCCCAAGGATAGTAAAGTAAAGAAGAGGATCTGACATTGGAGGATATTAATTATGGCTTGCATTAAGGGAGTGCACGTTGGGGTATTATATTTATAATGTGTGCTTATAATTAATGTGAACTAGAATTTTGAGGAAACTGCAGATGAAATTTCCAGAAAATGTACAACAAGAAAACACTAGAATTTAAAGGCCATAACAGCTTGAACTTTAGATTATCTAGGATACATCAAGGACAATAGAAAGTTTGTGCTGGTGGCACTTTATTTTGATTTTCTTTTAGCTAATAACGCAATAACTCGAACTGAGTGAAAGCAGCTCTGTTAATATCAACGAATTAATCGTTTAATTAAGTATAAATAAAGTTACCGAATGTTCAAGTTAACGAGTGTTCAAGCTATCGAGACTGTAGAGTTTCCATTAGATTAAGAAACTGTTCTAGTAAACTTCTGGTAAACATAATTCAACGTTTTCATCAGTTCTCAGATGAACTTTAATTCACTTATTCAATTATTTATTTGTTTTGAAATTTTTGTTGCCTACTTTTTGGGGCAGTTTTGGGCTTTAATAGTAGAAGATGTCTTCTGTTATTTTGATTGCCTAGCGCTTACAATACGGAAAAGTTTTTGCTATCTGCGATGGCAGCTCGTTAAGATCCTCCCATTTGCCCCTGGCTCCTGTTCCGCTTGTTCCTTGTTACAATCTCTTTCGCTTTGTATTCATATTTGAAAAAGTTGCGCTGGGAAAACTAAAGCCATGAAAATATAATGACAAACCCGTCGACGTGTCTTGGCTCAAATGTTCATAATGGCCAGGAAAGGGTGTACGGAGAGATATAGAAGCGACAGCTGTTGCGGTGTTTTGACGCGGCTTCTGGCCAACATTGAGGAGCACTTTAAAATGTGGTAGTACCACATCTGGGTGCACAATTAGCCAAGTGCTGGGTGAATTTTCTTTATCCGATTCGTTTCATTGTTGTACGACAACATTAATTAGATTGTTAAGCCAACAAATCATTATAACGGCACCCAAGTGGCACACACTCACCAGGAACTGAATGAGATGAGGGAGGAAGAGGAGTATGAGGAGGATGAGTGGGTTAGTTGTAACTGTTGTAAGCTCACACATTATTCACACGCCTCGCAACACACAATTTCCCAGCCCTGAAAATGCAAATTTCGCCCAATTTGAGCCAAATCCGCGCCTCAATCCGCGTTTCTCCCACATTTTCTCTATCCTCTGGCTGGCGATGCCCCCAGCTGCCCCCAAGGCGGCAAGCGAAGCGAAATAAAGTAATTTGAGGCGGGGCTTCCTCCCTGGAAGCGGAACCCAAAACGAATCTCTCTCTCTCTCTCTAAAACATAACAACAACAATAATAAACAACGACGTCCCGAAACAATTACAAAACTATAAGCCTCCAAAGGATTCAGCCAGCAAATAAACCAAAAATGTCGACGCCGACAACCAAACAAAGGACCTAAAAAAAAACCAGAGCAAAACCAAAACAAACGAACGAAATGAATAATGGAATCAACGCGTAATTGACTATGGAATACCCTGCATAATGAAATGAAGGGCTTCAATTGTACTGAAAACTTAGAAACTAAAATATTTCCTAAAGGATTTTGATGGTTATGAAATATTTAAAAAGAAATTTGGAACAGTGTACCTGCAACTCTCTAAGGGAAATATTATTATAATTTTTCTTATGAAGTATTAAAAACATTTAAGAGAAACAAAAGTCAACTGTTTTCTCCAAGTGTAGCATCCATACTTTGTGAAGAAGTTTATTAGTTAAATATTACCCTTGAGATAGCAGAGATTATGCTAAGGAGGACAGGCTGTTGTCTCACGTTCTTTTAGCTTTTTTAAAGGTGACCACAGGGTGCCTCCCCTTTAATTTTTAACTTAAATTTTACTCTCTTATATATATATGTATCCCATATGTTACAGGGTATTCCCCATTGGAATTTCAGCAGCTCTTATCGAAAATACATACATATAAATTGCATGTAATCAGCTGTGGGATCCTGCGTAGGTGACCCACTCGTGTAGGTGCCCCACCCACATAAAATTGAGAGGAGCTTAATTGCCTGGCTTATGGCCATATGAGTGCCGACTGGCCGGAGGCTGTGTGGCAGCTATAAATAGCAGCAAAAACAACAACAAATCAGTGAAACGCATAATTAAACAAGGAAAATAGCTGTGAGCGGGAAAACAACGTGGAAAAATGCTTGCCCCGAGGACTGCGAGACTAATGACTGACCAGAATAGTAAGCACAAGGCTTACTGTTAATTAGAAACTAAGTATGGAATAGCTAAAGTATTCCCAGAGGTAAATATGGCTTAAATGGTAAGAGATTTGGCTGTAAGAAACATTCCAGAACTATTTTGATAGCTTTAAGTCTAAAGCTGCTTTCACAATTAATAAATATAAATCTAGAAATATTATCAATTATATATCGATTTTAACCTCTTCTAAGGATTAAAGATCATTAAAACCATCGCCATCTTATAGCCGTATATACCCGATACTTTGAAAACATGAACATGAAATCTCTTTCTCGTTTCATGTATCTCTCTCTATCTCCCAATTCCTCTCTATCTCTCTGGTTCTCATCCACTTTGTCTGGCTTATTGCTTAACACTTCAATATATAAGAAAGAAAAATAATTTCACTTTCAGCTCAACACTTTTCTCCAGCAAAAAAGAAAGAAAAACACTTGTACTCCCTCCGTTTTTAGCCAGATGCCTTAGCCAAAGCATCGACGACGTTGAAGTTCCCTTTTGTTTTTGGACGCTTCGCAAAATGCCTTAATCATGGCTCGTAAATCTTTGATGTTTCATTTGTGCCAAATACTAAACGATTTTTAAAATACCAGTGCAGAAGGAAAGGGGCCAAAAGCAAAGCGGCAGTCACAGACACAGACCCCCATTCAGTTATTTGTGCTGAGGCTCCATACAAAAGACAACACAAACTGCTCCTATCGTATATATATACATATATATATATATATATATAAATATGTACTATATAAATATATGGTTTGTTTATTGCTGGAATTCTGGTAACGGGATTGAGGGCAAGGACTGCGCCAATGGATTGTGTGTAGTGTTAAGCAACGCCATAAATTACGGATAAAGATAAGACTGTGGCAATCTGTGGCTTTATATTAGCCAGAAAATGAAATGAGGTTATGTTTGGTGCTAAGGGATAAATATGAGACCAACTATTAGTCTATCGATTTGTCGTTAAACTATAATTTACCTCTGAAGTTCTAAAGGATAAAAGCAAGAACAGTATTCTTTTACTTGCACCAACTGAAAATATCCTTTGCTGACATTTGCAACATTCAATTGCAAATTCCATTTGGGGCAATCAAAAGAACTACTTGAGTTAAGCTTGCAGCACTGCAGTCAAAAGATGCAAAGACCCACAAAGACCCGCCAAGTAACAAACTTAAGAGAGAATTGGAAAAAGCCACAAACAGAGACAGAATCAAAACGATATTAAATACAAATAAAAAATCAATTTGAATTTCAGATTCGCTTTAGATTGAAAAGTTGATTGAAAAGGAAAACGAAACGTTCAAATACAATGGCAATGGAAAGTTATTAAATTAACGTTAAGGTTTGCTTTATAATTTTCGAGGGTTCACTATAAAGAGAAATGAAAACAGAATAGAAAATGCTTTGCCTTTTCGCCAATTTTAACAGAATTTTAAATGCATCCCAATTAACTGTAATTCAAAAGCGTTTTCGTAGCCTCCCTCCCCCTTGCTTTACAGCCGGAGGAGTGTGTTTAGGTATTTTTCGAGGTTAGATTTTGTGGGGATTTACCCAGAAAATGTTTAGAAATTGTTTTCCTGACTTAAAGGCTGCTGTCAAAGGCAGCTGCCTGCAGCTGAAAGAATGAAAGGCTGTTTGGAACAGCGCCAGTTCTTTGAATTTTCAATAGTTTCGCAATGTTTGGAAAGTTACAACTGCGCAATTAAAAATTTCAACGTGTTTTCGTGTGTGTGCGTGTGCGTGCCTGTATAGGAAACGAAATTTACCTTAGTGTTAGACTGATTAAAAGGCATGCGAAACTGTCCCCACCACAGTAATCGACACAAAAAGAAATTTAGGTTTGAGCTGCACTAGAAAGCAATCGCATAGCTCGACTGAGCTTCAGTTGTCAATGCTTTCCCCACAAATCTGTTGAATAGGCATGTGCTACAGTTATAAAAGCACTGTAAACAGCAGTTGTTATAGAGTTTTAATACCTTTGTAAGCTTGCCAGCTAAATGGATAACATGATAGTTTTCTCAAGTAATATATATAATATATAGTATCGAACATTGTATTTTCTTTTTCTCTTATTGTATAGTATTTTTTTATATTAAATGTCCTTCGTTTACATACCTCCCAGTTTTAGAAGCACAGGTCACATGCTTTTTCAGCTTGCAGTTACATGCATAATAACAATTATATAGACACAAATCACAAAGATCCTTTTTTTTACCGTGGTGTAACTTCACGTTGATCTACTGAGATAAACATCAGAGAGGATGCACAGTTACTGAGAGTAGCTCACAGAAAAAAAAAGAGAGAGAGCGTGAGCTGTGGTGAATATTGGATCTGCACTATGTACGCGTATTTCGTCACTTGCCAGAAAGGGCCGCATCATTTTTTTGTGCTGCTTGAAATTTACCAAATGGCTTCATGTGATAAATTCAGATTGCTTTGATTAATTTTACAGCTGCATGCTTAACAACAATTGAACACTGATTTAAAACTTTGTTTTGTATTTTTGTATGATGTATTTTTCGAGTTAAATAGAAATTTAAACAAGAATCTACTTTGATTTTCCACGTGTTGATATGTTCTTTACAGAGAGATGGAAGCAGTGCGAAAGCTTACAGCACAATGGAGGAGAGAATGTTAGAAATAGGCAGCTCTGGTGAATATCAATTGTACATACATACATATTTTATCATTTGTGTAAGAAACATACAGGCTGCATTATTATTTACAATGTTTGTTTTTATTCACTGAAAGTCGGTAGAATATTGTATATGGTGACAAAAGCTGCAGGTACAGAAGCAAAGAGCAGTGTTCTTTTATTATTAACGTATCACAACAAGTGTAAGCAGTGGTGTTAAAGAGAAATTCTTTGTCTCCCTTCCACGATTTCTGCTGATATAAATGTATGTTTGTATGTGTATGTATGCGTAATGTAAGCCGCGTGTTTATTTATTTAAGTCGTTTGCAATTTCTGTTCTGCATCTCTTTGCTTAGTGAGTACATAAGAAATAATGTGGTGGCGCAGCTTCTCTTTGCTTAGTGAACGCATTAAAATAACATGGAGCAGCAGCAAACATGCACCGTTGGATTGCGATTCCTTTCATTCATATAAAATGCATGCAAATGCAATTTTGTATTCTCGCGCAAGAATATTATATGTTTCCCGCTGCAAAAGCTTCTCTGTATTTATATCATTAGAAAGTTGGATTTTGATAATACTTAGCAGACAACTTTTGCAATTACAAAACTTGTAAATGCATCAACAAATATACATATGTTGCAATTTCGTAGACTTCGCTTGGAATGTGGACCTAGGAGCAGAAGAGAGTGAAACGAAGAGAGGGAGATAGGAGAAAGGTAAACTTCAACTTTAGCAGTTGACAGCTTAGCGCTTGACTCTTAGGCTCAATGTCGACGTCACTGTCTCGTGTGCTTTGTGTTGTCAATCTGCTGGTAACTGTGACTCTTATCCCCAGTCGCAAGAAAAATAACGGAACTTGGATCTGGACTAACGGTATGGTGTACGGGAACTTGAGTTGGTGGCACCACTAAAATGCTATTTTTCACTCTGTTCGAGCGGAAGTTGAGCGACAGAAAGCGGAGCACGGCAACAGCAGCCGGAGCCGGATGTTTAAGCATGCTAACAGACAGACAACAACTGCAGGCAACAACGGCAACGACAACGGGGACAACCAAGCGACGCCATGGCTGTCGCGGACATAGACGCGAACTCTAGCGTTGCCGCACAGTGACAACAATTGTGCATTTGAATGTCGTTTGGGGGCTACGAGACAGAGCCGCCTGTGTATGCCACTTCCATGTCTGTGCAACTGAAAATAAAATGCAATCCTCGCGTGAACTCAACCAGCATTCATATATAGTACACACACACACACAAGCAATCCACTCAAATACACACGTCAACACACACACACAGACAAACTGCCAGCACATTAAAATCTGCAAATTCTTCAAATATAAAACGGCAACAAAGGAGCTTTGGCGTTGCCACCACGGCTTACAAATTCAAATAGAATATTTGAAATGGCCTCGGCTTAAGCTCTTCCGGATCGATTTGACCTTAAACTATGGATGCAAAGCGGAACGTGGAAGTCTTAAAGCTGAAGAGTGCGGAAGATGATGCCAAAAGAGCGAGAGAAACATAGCTGCATATTATCGTTTACTCTTTAAGCTCTTATCACAGCTGATTGTGATAAGGATAATATGAATTCCAGCTTAAATTCTATACAAATATCTTACCTTATATGAGTACCTGTCCTGTATAGAGTACAACACCTGGGAACAGTATTAATTGAAGCTAATTTGTTGTCTACCAAAGGTAAAGTTCCCCTTAAATATCTCAAGTGATAAAAAAATTCTTGAAAAACCAAAGGAAGTCGTTAAAACTAGAACGTTTGTGCATAAAAAAAAAGTTCAACCTAATGTACTCTAACTGTCTCTTTGGACACACATACGGGTAGTTCTATTGTTAAGCATTTTGGCACGTTCCGTTTGCTAATTGTTAAGCCCGACACCTGACCGAGTCCGCCTGACCGAGGACAATGCCCTGAAAGGCCAGGGAACAAAAAACTCTGCACGTAGAGTGCATAAAGAATTGCGAAAGTTATTAAAAACAAACACACAACGGACGAAAGGACGAACGGACGAGTCAGGTCAGGAACTGAGTGCTGGGAACAGTAGGAACTGGGAGTTGATAGCTGGCACCTGGGAATTGGGAGCTGTGTACGCTGCGCACACGCGCATTTGTTTTCCTTCATGTCCTGGCTCGGAAGCCGATACCTGGCACATCCTGGCCCATGGCCAAAGCACATATTGATGGTCATGTAATCTGGTAACAGAAACTACGTGTTTGGATGCGGGAGGCAGCAGAGTGAAGACGATTGGCTGCCTGCGAGAGGCAGCAGCTGGCTTTCCAAGCAGGAAGTTAACAGGAATCCGTCAAAGAAAAGAGAGGAAAATGAATTGAATTTACTCGCTGCAAACTCTGCCCCAGGCGAAAGGAAGCAAATGCAATTTGCTGTCCACCAAACCGGATTGGAATCTTATACTGCTCCCGCCTCCCCAGATAATTCTCTCTGCCAACTCATGTTTGCATGACGAACTTTACAGCCTGGCCAATATCTTAGCAAGCTCCCAGCTGCTTGGGACTACAGCGATTGTTGCCTTTAATGACCTGGTCATATTCACTACTCCAACTTTGCCAGGCACTTTACCAAGAAAGCGAAAATTATCGCTAATCCTTGCAAGTTTCCTCCTTGTTATTTATGGATTATTTTTTTACTTTGTTTTGAGCAAGTTCCGTGCGAACGCTGACAGCTGCTGCACTCGCATAGTTCAACCAGAATCTCTGATGTGCAATGGGGCGCATAACACTAATAAAATATGACTGCGTAATCGCAGCTAATTGAAGGCAACTATAGACATATATAATAAATTGAGTAATTTTATATACAAGCCGTTTACTGTAAGCCCAACCGAACCACATTCAATTGATTTTTCTGTTTGTTGCGAAACCTAATTGGATTACTTGAAGGGATTCCATTATTGATTCCCGAGTATCCACTCTATAAGGTCCACTCCAGCGAACGGAACAAAGTCACGCTTATTAGTTGCTAGGAAGCTCATAAGTAATATTAAGTGGAAATATTCTCAGGTTGCTTAGCTAATTACCTGCACACCCAACACTTCATTTGCGGAGGAAGTTTCCCAGATTTTCCGTTGCCATAATACACTCAAAGTTGCTACTCGAACTCCGTCAAAGTTTGCCAAGCGAAAATTAGTTATTGTCTCCGGGAAATGCATGGCTAAAATAATGGTACCCAAGTGAGGAAAGTGGTAAGAGCACCCTTTAGTAGTCAAAGTTTATCCTCTTGTCTTTTGTTGCAGTTTAGTTCGTTAAAGTGTCTTCAAGAGAGAAAAACAAAATAAATTTTCGAAAATTTAAATCGAAACTTGGCAACTTTGTGACATTGAACAGTTTCGGGACGTTTGGCCAATTTGAACCCCTTTTCCAAATTAGCTTGGCCGTAAAATATGCGTTGCGGCTTCTGTTTAGTGTCGAGCTCCATTATGTTGCACCAGCTGACACCACCTGACAGCGACACGCCCCAAAAAAACATGCTCAAATAATGAACAGAGAGGAGACTAACTGACTGAGCTCAGACTTGTCCGACCATCGACATGCCCGACCCACTCTGCTCCTTCTCCATAGACAACCTTCAACAACAGCCTTAAAAGGCATTGTCAGCCCAGCAGTGACCAGGATACGACCAGCATATAAACAGCCACACACTGTCCCCGTAGCCAGGCAACACCAGCATCAAAAATAGGCGGGTCTGGAGCCATGCCGCAGACTGGGAAGCCTCTTCAATGCATCCAACTTAATTGAGAGAAGCAAAACCATCCTAAACTGACTTTGAATACATGTTTTTCGTCACAATCGAAACATGAATAAAGGACTAGGAACGGATGAGTTTGACTCCTGATAGAATTGATGTATATATAACAAACCAAAACTGAATCTTTGTTACAAATTTGATAAACAATTAAATTATTATGAAAGAAGAAAAGGCTAGGAATCAGATGCTTCTATAGGTATGGAATATATGAGATAGATAGATCCAAACTATAATTTACTATAAAAATGTTTTCCAGTGCATTTCCCTACCTGACAGTCCCGCATTATTATCAACCTTTATCCACAGGTGAGTTCAATTTAGACCCACTGTAAGTCTTCTGTCGCCTGGTGCGAAACCAAATCTGTGCAGCAACACACAAAATTCATTCAATTTGCAAGGAAAGACAGGCAACCGGCTTGGAACTCTGCTTAAATAACAGACAGAGCATCGTTTGGCCAAAGTAAACTTGTCCCTGGGTTGCCCTTTCATTTGAGGCTCAAAATTTTCTATGGTTTTTTTTGCTCTCAAGTCTTCAATCAAAATGCGTCGGCAAAGTTTTAATGCAGTCGGCTCTATGGACAGGTCTGTCCTGGAGTTGGGCTATGTAGGCGTGGCAAGCTGCTGTATCGTATGATAAATGATATGTCGAAAGTAAATGATTGCGTTACACGCTCCTCCACTCTTCTTCTCTGGGTTTGGTTTTGTTTTTCTGAACTTATAAAAGTACAAAACACAACAATAAGTTGAGGGTCAATTCCATGGCTCATTTGCCTTGTGGATTTGGTTGAGGATGCATCCTGTAAATTGTGGCAAATCTCTCAGAACGATTACATAGATACAGATCCTTTGAGTAGGCCACTTACAACGTAAATAGAAGTACGTAGATATGTTTTAATCTGTGGAGTGATTGTCAAACCTGTGCTGAGCGTAGCTTGGCACAGTGCTTCTCAAACTGTGTCGGTAGAAAAAAAGGGTTTTTCTCGAACTGTTTACATAATTTTATTGAATAATTTAGAATATAATATAATCGAATGTTAAGCGCAATAAGGACAGATATAAACAGGATATGCCACATTAGTCCGCCTTTTGTTCCTTGGTTGGGTCACCATCAGCCTGATTGGTGGGCTTATCGCCGGAGCCCTCGATGGCCACCAGCGAGGCGGAGGAGCCTGAACGTGGGCGTAGCACAACGCTATTGTCGCTGCTCTCGCTGCTGGAGTCGCCGACATTCAGATCGCTGTTCAGAGCCTCTGCAGGTGGCGGTACGGCCACAAGGGGCACGGGTGGCACCAGATTCGCTGTAGTTGTTGTTGCTATGCATATGCGCTTGGAGGGCGGCGGTGCTACTTGCCCTAAGCGTGCATTAGTTATCGTTGTGCCCAGCGCAACTGAGTCAAAGGACATCAGTTCCCCGAAGTACACGTGTTGTATGACCGGAAACTTGGAGAGAATCTAGCCATAATTGGCATAAAAGTGATAAGTTTGAAGCTTTAGTTAGTCAATGGAGTAAACATACCTCCTTTTGGTACATCTTGACCAGGCCAGCATTGATTTTGATCCATGATGGCACCGCGGAAATGCTCCACAGCTGATTGGAGTGTTCGCCAAAGTGGCCTGTCTTCACCTTGCAAATGTAATCGATGCAGCTAATGAACATGTAATGCTGCTTATGATCATTAATGATCTGCTCATCCACGAACTTGGCCGGATCAAAGGGACTTTGCACTGTTTAAATAAAATCGGACTATAAGCTAATTGGATAATAAGGAGAGAGATAACAAAGGACTTGCCTGCCAGCTGTGCACTGCCCCAAATGAAGGGCACAAACTGAAAGTCGTCCAGCGCCCAGACGCCCTGGCTACCAGCTGGCTCCATGTTGTAGGTACGTTGAAGTTGCCTGGCAAATCCCAAATATCTATTAAATAGACGCAGTGCAGCGCTTACAATATCCTGCTCTACTAGGATTTCGGCCTTAAAGAGCCCACACAAGAAGAACATAAAGGAGAGCTCGTGGCCAGTACCATAATCAATACGGGTGGCATTGCCAAAGCTCTCTAACAGATACAGCAACAGTTCGTTGAGATACTTGTGCTTGGGTATGGGCAGCAACTGACTCAATAGACCTGGAAGTTGGTCGTGCATGTCGCGTGTCCAGTCTCGATAGGCCTTGTTGCCAAAACGTTGCGGCTGCTCCAGTGGCGGATTATCCTCGACCATTTTCTCCAGTGAATCAAATAGTCCCAGCAATTTGCGTAAGATTTCCGATTCATACATTTCATCTGTTGTCTTTATGCCTTGTATAGCCGAGCTGGTACCATTGATATAACCAATAAGGTCATGATAGGCTCTCGAACGCTCCCACAGCGCCAAATCCCCAATATTGTTCACTCGCTTCTCCGCTGCCGGTACTATGGCTAAGGGCGGGCGTTTAAGTTAAATGCTTTTTTTTTTGACTGATTTCTACGCTGAAGCCCAGCTTCATTTGCAGAAAACTTACCCAATCCCAATTCTCTGGCACCTGCCATGCTTGTTATGCGTATTTTAGTTCTTTATTTGTGTTTTTAATACAGATTACGTTTTGTTTTGTGCAATATATGTAGACGCTAGTGTGACCGCGACTGCTTAACAGCTGTTTTGCCAATGTGACCATTCTTGCTCTCCAAGAATATGGCACCTTGCACCTAGTATTGCATTCTCAAGTTAATTAAGACCTAGTTCATTTGAGCAACGTTTAACATACAGCTACTTATTAATTTAACTGTTCTACTCGTTCACTAAACTTCTGGGTCTTCATACTTTTTCGTGAAAGTTTTGAGCCAACAACTAAGTTTTAAGGAACCCAGTATTTATGCTCTTGCAACATTCTCACAGCTTTGACTCCTTTTGAAATGGTTTGTTCAGTTCCTTTAAAAGTCAAAACCAGTATTTATATGTTTGTATCAGTTGAGCTTAATTGTATGGTGTACACAACAATTGATGTCTATCAGATGCAGTTTAATATAAATTAAAATAGAAAATACACACCGCAAATTATGTATTAATTATTAATAAATAATTGCAGTTTTGCATAACCTTTTCTTGGCGGGATACATCTACTGCAACATAATACTGGGTTTGTCATCTGTTCAAATAATTTAACATTCGTTCGTTAAACTTCTTCATTCTTCTATCGGTTCATTTCGTTCAATAAAGAATTGTCGCGACTTGTTCAATGAACTGAACTACACAACGTCAACAAAAAGACATACGCCTACGCCGGCATTTTCATACTAGGAAAAGACTGTGATTTTTGTGTATAGATTAGACCAGCAAAATGATTGAAACACTGTACAACCTGCCGTTCCAAATACTTGTGCCGCCCAACATAAAAGTGCGTCGGTTTTCTATACCGATGCCCTCGGCGATGGCCGTGTTCTCTGCAGTGCTTCTCTCCTACTTCTTGGTCACAGGCGGTAAGCAGATCCACCACAAATATATGTATATACGATAAAGGTTTACATCTATTGTAGGTATAATCTATGATGTTATCGTGGAGCCACCCAGCGTAGGCGCCACAGTCGATGAACATGGTCACTCACGTCCAGTGGCTTTTATGCCATACCGAGTAAATGCCCAATATATTATGGAGGGATTGGCCAGCAGCTTTCTCTTCACTGTCGGCGGACTGGGCTTCATTATAATGGATCAGACACATGCGCCAGGCAAATCGAATCTCAATCGCCTACTCCTCACTGCCATGGGCTTTATATTCATATTGGTGTCCTTCTTTACAACGTGGTTGTTTATGCGCATGAAGCTGCCAAGCTATCTTCAGCCATAGCATCCTACTCATCATCAATCTCACACAAATAATCTCTCTATTAGTATTACAATTTGTATTGTACATTAAAATTCCATTTGTGTAAAATCCGTTTATGTTTATACTAGATCAAAGCTCTTGAGACAAATACCTATACACTATTCTAATACTCATCCAATTGAGCAAGTTTAGCGTTAAATTGGTTCGGCAAACAAATAAGATTTAGCGTCGCAGGGCAACAAAATAGTTCTCAGTCTGCATCGCGGTGCTCTAGCGTGCACAACGAGCGCGTTCGGAATATATTCTATATATAGAATTATATAGAATCTATTTTAGTTTTTAGGAATATTCGCGATACATATAGAAAAGCGTAAAGTACTCAACGTAATTAAAATAATAATTGGGAAATTTAAGTATATGGACAAGTTAATCCAAATCAGCTTTATTTAAATTAAGTGCTGACCAAGTGATGTAACAGACTTTAGCCAGAGAATTTATAGCAAATTGATTGAAGAAGCAGAAGCGCCAATTAGACGCCGGATCTACTGCGTCGCATTTTGTTTACAAAACAAGTTCAAAAATGTCCAAAAAATGCAGTGTGCGGACTCTAAGCGACAGTTCGCTGGCGGAGGTGGCCAATTTGTTGGTGTCCACAATCAGCTATGTCCAATATGCTCCTGATGTACATCTCGATATTAATATAGTCATGGTGGAGTTGAATGAATACTTGACACAGGCAGGTGCTACTCCGAACATCTACCAGGATCTATTGCGTGTCATTCTCAGCTCGGATTACTTGGAGGCCAACATGCGCTTTACTTGTCTCCAAATGCTGCTCAATTGTGGCGTCAACTTCCTGGTCACGGAAGTCTTTCCTCCAAGTTATTATGAGAAGATTTTGCAAGTAATTGCAGCACAGGGCGCTGGGCTCCGTGTGCTAAATCTGAAAGGGATTTGGGTTAAAGAGGATCATATGCACTACATGTACGAGATAGTCCGACGCTGCAAACAGTTGGTTAAACTTTATGTGCCCTACATAGCCAATGATCAGCTCCTAGAGGAGATTGCGGCCAATTGTACGCGACTACAAATTTTGGATATATCTGGTGAAACGGACATTACAGAGATTGGCATTGATTTATTGGTCAAGGGCGTCTGCGCAGAGTTTCTGACTGTCGTGGATGTGGGCATGCCCGGTGAGGAGAACATTTGTTACTCGGACATTGCGCTGATACTGGAGCGCTGCTCGCGCGTAGAGACTCTTTCCACATATTCCTTTGTTGGCGCTGCTCTAAAATTTATCTATGACAACATTGATTCCAACTTCAAGTGCCGGCTGAAGTACGTGCACGATACGTCAACGGATGAGCCCACACTGCAGGTCATCGTGAAGACATGTCCCCACCTGGAAACACTATACCTGGACTCACCCAAGTTAGGTTGCCTCCGCGCATTACATACTCGCACACTGCGGAAGTTCAAGATCTGCAAATTTGTGGTTGCGGAGCTGCTGTCACTTTTGGAGCGTCCACTGGGACACAATCTGCGCCACTTGACACTGATCAAGGGTACTGGCAATTTGGAGCTGGGCAAACTGGCACGGCTCTGTCCGTCCCTCATTGATCTTGACTGTTATGTGCTTGAAAGCTTGACATATGGACAGACTCAGGCACGCTTCCAACAGCTGGAGGGTCTTGAGATACTCAGCTGTGATATGATGACTAGTTCCCTGAAGGCGTTTCTCTGCAATTCGACAGATTTGAAGCGCTTGGCAGTTGACTCTGTGGATTTTACAGATGAGGATATAATAAGGTAAGCACATAAGATACGGGCGAGATCATTATTTTAAATTTACCCAATCTGTTTTCAGCATGTTCGTTCAGCACGATTTCAAAGTGCTAGAGGACATTTGGTTTACGCTGGCGCCGGAGCTCACTGTGCAGGCAGTGGAGGTATGTAGTTTCCCACTTTTTTAAGAGATTTTAAAGAAACAAATTATTTCCTTGTAGCTTCTAATGGACAGTTGCCCGGAGCTGCAGTCTGTGGGTCAATTAACAGGGTGGTCGCTGTCGCCGGATGATTTATCGCTAATCCGTGGGATGCTTAAGAGCGGAAACTCTAGCCTTGTACTGACGTCAAATGGTTTAATAGCTTGAGCCTCATTTAGCAGTGTATTTTAATATGCATAATTGCACCTCATTAAAATGCATCTGACAATTGTTTCTGTGCTTTTAATCCGCATACTCCTATCTCATGACCTAAGTGAAATTTAATTTTTAATCTTTGCAGCGCCTGCAATAGATGCCGACGGGGCAAAAGCAGTACAGCGGCAGCGGCGGAGCACGGTGGAAACATTTTTATAAAATTTATAAAATAATTTATACTTTTAATATTATAAACAATGCGTGTAAATTGCTTTGTGATATTTATCAAATAAACTTTGTTGTATTTAAAATTGAAGCCAATACGTGTGACCAGCCACTCAGATTATAGTATATAATAAGGTATTTTTTTGCGGTTGGCATACACAGCTGTGGCACAGGGCTGCCATAGTTAAGCGTATTATGTGTTTATTATTTTGTAAAGATGAGTTTGTCGTTAAAAAAAGAGGAAAACAGAAAACAGTAATAATTATTAAGTTATATTAATTTTTTTTAATATATTGTTATAAATTTTTAGCTGACAAATAAAATTAATCCAAGCAAACACCGCATCTGCTCTGCGAGATGTTTGACAACCCTATGCACGATGAATACTTTTCGTGCGCATAAAAAAAACGCAGAAGAACTTTGCAAAAGGCAACGCAAGAATTTAGAAACGAATCTCGTATTTAGGCTAGTTAATTAACAATTGCATTTGATTTGTATAAATATGTATAGCACGTGAAGTGTATGAAACTCAAGTGAACGCAGTGTCAATAAATTAAAACTATGAAAAACTATAAAAACAAAAAGAAACAACTTCCGCAGACGTCAGCAGCAAACGAAGTCGCCGTCAACGTCGCCGTCGCAGCAGCGCTCCGCCAGCAGCAGCAGCATCAGCCGAAGCCGTTTTAATGGGCAGAGCTTCGAGTAATTCGCAATTTGAACGCTCAAATGTAATAAATGAATCTCATTGCAATAATTAATATCTAAGCAAAAAGGAGGAGCGATTTTATTTGATTTGTGTGTTGCTGTTGGTTGTCATGCATTTTGTCACACAACAACGGCAGCAGCAGCAACAACAACAACTATTAACAAACAATACGTCGCCCACTTCAATAATAACAGCAGAGACAACAGCAACAATAACGACGACACCAACATCATCTTCGCCCGGAACACGTTTTGTGTCACTCCGCAAATCTTCCAGCCAAGGCGCTTTACCCAAATCCTTGGCCACCGCTCAGAATCTCCATCGACAGCAGCAACAAAACCAACAACTAAAGCATAAACGCACCTCCAGCCTCAACCTGCACTCCACGCCCATGTAAGTGATAAGCAGCCCCTTTCTAGCCCCGCTGCCCCCAACAAATATGTTTAACTTCAACTACTTTTAGATTAAATAAATTTTTACATATATTTAAATATGGTTATTTTTGGTGTAGGTTTTCTATCTATCTGGTTTGCATGTTAAAACAGTTGCTCGCTCTTAATTTGCATGTCGTGTGTATTTTTCCTTTCTTTATACTATATATAAATATATAGAGTTCATTAATCGTAATCGCTATGTACGGACTTATCAGCTAAATAATGGCAAAGAGATAATCCATTAAATTTGGAGCGTAGCCTCTATCAAATATGTGTAAATAAAATACATATGTATAAAAAAGAAGGTACACTACACGGATTAGCATAAGGAAGGGTATATCAGATTCAGATTCAGCAGGCCATAGAAATCTTCACTTAACCTATATACTATATATGTTTGATCCCAAAGCTATACGCCGTTATCCAATTAACAATCGCTTTCGATGTGTTACAATAGGGCACATGCCGTAAGCAAACTATTCCCAACAGCAGCTCTACATATATAAATATGTGTGTATGTATTTATATATTATATGTGTTTATCTTTTTTATAACGCAAACTATCGCAAACTTATATTATCGAGTAAGGTACAGCTGCTGTAGATACTCAAAGATTCTCGGAAATTTAAACTGATAAAAACGAGTGAATTCTAGAAAGAAATCAGAATTAGCTAAATAATGTTACAGTAGAAGTCCGCTTTAACGAACCATTAAACGCACTGTACCTTAAACTTGACTTCTACCGTATTATTATTTGCTATAAAAATCATTATTAGTTGTATATCTTACATATCTTGTTCAGTTATTTATTCAAAATTATCTTTTACACAACAGAAACGCGTTTTGTCTTCAACTTTATCTACTACAACTCTTTTTTTCGTCATCAGAAACAATCCTAAGAATTACCCGTTTTAAGTGGGTCAACTGCCCTTCTCGTCGATTCTCAAATGTAGTACTTAAGCTCATGTTAGGCCAAGCTTTTTTTGATGTCTTCTTGTGTGAAAGTGTTTGTGAATATGTAAGTGTGGGTGAGTATGTATGTATGATGTATGTATGATGTATGTATGATGTATGTATGATGTATGTATGATGTATGTATGATGTATGTATGTATGTATGTATGTGTGTATGATGTATTTATGTATTTATTTTTATGTTAAAAGAAACAATATTTTATTTTAAGTGTGGGTGAATATGTATGTAAGTGTGGGTGAGTATGTACATACATACTAAGAATTACCCGTTTTAAGTGAGTCAACGGCCCTTCTCCTCGATTCTCAAATGTAGTACTTAAGCTCATGTTAGGCCAAGCTTTTTTTTATGTCTTCTTGTGTGAAAGTGTTTGTGAATATGTAAGTGTGGGTGAGTGTGGGTGAGTATGTATGTATGATGTATGTATGGTGTATGTATGATGTATGTATGGTGTATGTATGATGTATGTATGATGTATGTATGATGTTTGTATGTATGTATATACAGTCGACTTTCGGTTTAAAAAGCCTCTGTTGGGTCTTTCTAGTACCCAACTTAGGACCCAGTTTTGTCGCTATAAACGCATTAAATGTTCTTATTTATGTTAACAGAAACAATATTTTTATTGTTTTTTAAAAATTAAGAATACTTCACACTTATTTAAGCGTACTTAACAAAAGTGTTTCATTTATACGTAAGATACATAAATAGATAAATAAGTTAGTCAAGCGTTTTTCTTAAAAATTTCTTTAATTGAAGTTACAATTATCTTAAAACTAAACACATTCGTGTTTTTTACTATCAAATCTGTAAATTCTATCATTGCATTGTTTCTTTACATTTTTGCGTTGATTTTATGTTATTATCACATAGATTTCCCTTTTCGTTCCTTGAGTTGAGTACAGGAGGTCGTTATATAAGATAAAAACTAGAAAAGTACGTTAAATCGCGAAATCGTTGAACGGAGAGTACGTTAAACTGTATTTGGAGGCCAAAGATCATACTTATAACCACTGCCCCTATATCATATATAGTATATCTTATATAAAATTTGTGCATATATATGTTTCTTTTCCCAAGAGTTTCGATATCAAGAAACAATTACGCAAAAGTTGCGCCTTGGTATTTGTTACGCAAAATTAGCATAAAAACTCCTACAAACTGAATCACTGAAGCGTATGAATAACATCCTATATAGCCGACTCTTAACACACACAATTCAACAGTAAATTTTTGTTGTTCTGTTGGTGTGTTGTTGTTGTTGTTAATGGTGTTTATAACGCCGGGGCTCCAGTCGGTCTTTCGCTCATTTTTTCGAGTGCAAATTCAAACGTCGCGCTGAAATGACGTTCGCTCGTTCGTTCGCGTGTCCAACCCGTTGTTTTTCCCCCGTTTCCGTTTCCGCTACTGTTAACCAGACCCCCCTTGCTCTTAATATATATATATATATGGGGAGAGACAAGCAAAATTAATTAAATACTTAACAGCCATAAGAAGCAGCACAGTTTTTGGGTGCTGCTCTTCATAATATTAATGCCATTTGCTAAATGTGAAAATGTTCTAAAAATAAGAACACCTTTTTTTTACACGTAAATTTCCCTCTACGCGTTTCGTCATCAGTTTTCCAATGATGACATACATTCAGTGACCCCCAACAACAACAACGACCGAAGCAGCTGAAACAACAACAGAATATTCTAAACAACAAATAAATAATGTAATAGTTTCTTTTGTGTTGTTTTTCTTTTTGCGTTTTTTGTTTGTTTTTTGCTTAGTTTAATATTGATTTTTCGCCAAAGAACGAGTGTATAATTTGTGTGTAACTGGTTTAGTCGGTTATTGGATTACTTACTCCACTCCTCAGCGAGAGAGAGAAAGACCATTTGTTCCGAATACAAGCAGATACCTTTTAGCTGCGGCTTGAGATACTTTCTGCTACTAAAAGATACATTTGGATTCAGAGAGTTCTATTCATAAGAGTCCATGTCGAAAGCGTACAAAGTGTAACTATTTCAAAAGATAACTCTAGGTAGACAGATAAGCTTATATATCGACTGATTGTGCTGCTGATTCAGAATATATACTATATGGTATCGTGCAATAAACTTGAAACTTAATCCAAATCAGAGACAAACCCTGCGAACCCGGTTTAAAGTTATAAAGATCGAAGCTTATATAATAGCTGTACGATTGCTTTTGCTGATGAAGAATATATATGTATATACCATAAGTCTAGGTCGATGCTACCTCTATCTCAATACATTGGGAATATATACTATATAGTATCATAAAATAGGGTAAAGCCTTAAACGATGTTGCCTCATTTTAAATCAGATACAAAGACCACAAACCAGGCTGAAAGTTAGACGGATAGAAGCTTTTATAGTAGCTAAATCAATGCGATTGCTTTTGCTGATCAAATCTATATATTCTTATACTATCCATATATATTATATAAGTCGATGCTACCTCTTTATAAATACGTTTTCGTACAGGGTAAAAGTAACTATCTAAACTATGGGAAGTCAACCTTTGGCTTATGCAGTCAATTAAATTGATTTCTACTTAGTTATTTTATTGTATGCATATATAATATATATATATATAAGTCTATTTACTATAACTGTCGTCAGTTTTCTATATGCATGTTGCACTACCCAAAAGATATGCCTGCCCCAGTTGCATATGAAACCTCAGCCAAGTAACAAAATGAAGCGGTGAGTTGATTTTGCTTTCTATTTGACAAAAGTCCAAGTGGTGAGTGGTGCTTTAGTTATATCATATATATATATATAGATATAGTCATCTACTATGTGAATAATTTGAGCAGTTTTTGTGTGTTTTTATCTTTATGACAAGATAGTTTGGAGCTTGGGTCACAAGCTTTTCTATTTCTATCTCTTAAATATAATTTGTTGCCCATTTAAACAAATTTATCATTACGATTTGTTTGTTTTCCTCCCGTGTGTTTTCCTCTTTTTGTTTTCAACAGATGTTTCTCTAGTCTATGAACCTTAACTAGCACACACCGCGGGCCGTACAGATAAGGTCGTTTCATTTGATTCAATTATTTTTTTGTATTTTAATTTCAATTTAACAAGTAAAAGTGGAAGCTTGCTTTGAGGGCAGGTGAAGTGGAAATTTGCAACGCTCGCTGCTATTTTATTGCTTTACTCGTAAATTAAGTCAGTTGCAGTTATCAGCAGCTATCAACTAACACAGTTACCTATCTAAATTGATTGCAATTTCCATTAAAAGCAATAAAATAATTTGCGGAACGAGCAAAATGGAAGCTAATGGCCTTAAAAATAGCAACTAGACGGAATGAAGTATACGGAATAAATCAAAGCTCGTTTAAATATAGAAAGAACTTTCAAGATTTGCAGACATTTCCAGGTAGCTGTTAACTATGACCAGCGTTGCCATATCGCAGACTAAATAGGATTCAATTTAATAACTTAAGTTGTTGTTTTTTAAGTGTTCCCAACTTAACATTTACCCTTATAATTATATATTTACAAAAGTTGAAAAAATATCCAAAATAGTCAAAACTTCATGTTAAATTTAACAACAAGTTCACTTTTATATGAATTTTGGGAACTCTCAAAAAATTCTCAAAGTGCAGAACAAATATTTCATTTTGGCCGCAACAACCAAACTTGACACAGCTGCTCTGTTTCTCAGATACTTTTATATACATATATAGATACAATATATAGTACGACAGACACTTCAGTCAGAGTGTGAGATTGGGTATAGAAAGTGCTTAAGTTTAGCTGAAATTTGTTAAATTTATATTAACTTAAGATCAGCATAAAGTATAGTTCAAAAAAACTCATAACTTCCTTTAAGACTTAAAGTGAATTCTTTGAGGAAAGTTTGAAAGAAGTTTTAGTAGTTCGAAGGCGATATAAATATTTCATTCTATTTAAAGATCTCTTACTAAATCGAGAAAGCATTTGGTTTTCTTTGGGATCAGTCGAAAATTAAAGCTCAAATTCAGCAAGCTAAGGGGAAAATATCTTATCGCTCTTATCAGCCAGCTGAGCAACTTTGGTAGCTCTCGCGTTTGTATTAGCAGCATATATTCCTCTATACATATCTGTTTATATATATAAATATAAATATATATTTATATAGATGTGTTGGTTATTGATTATCATCGTTGCGAGAGATTGGCAATTATATTGAAAGTTTATGCCCGACAAGCATTTCAGCTCTGATACGAGTAGCGAGCAGAGGGTCTGGAATAGACTTCGTGATGGGGAACATATCGGAGCTCTACGTTGTCTGGTAAAAACTAGAGATAGAGGCCTATAGGATTGTTAGAGAAGATTATAAAGCTTAATTTTGTTTTGATTTTTGGTTATTTCTCTTTGCCATTTGTTTTTATTTCCTTATATGCGTTCTATTGTAGGGTTAAAGATATTGATATAACCACAACAACCACATCAACTGAAACAACAACTGAAACAACAACAGAAACAACAACAGCTCCAAGTGTTACTGCTGTCAGCAGCATTGAGCCTGCCCATGTCAATGTCATCATGATTTGTGATGCACAACAGGAGCAGCAGCCGCAACAGCAACAACAACAGCAGCAAGAACAACAGCAACAAACATCCTTGGAGCAACAGCAGCAACCAGCAGCTGATCAGGATGAGAAATCCACAGAAAGTAGCATTGGTGACAGGTAGGTGCTCCTCCAGTTCCAGTTCCAAAATCCAACTCCATTTCTGGCCACAAGCGTTAAGTATAAGCCACATTTCATTTGGTTTACAAGTTGTACAAAATTTGCATGTTTAGTTCTCACCTGTTTCTGTCTTTAATATATATCTTTATATATATATACACTTACATATAATATCCTCTGTATATATGCTCTATATATTCCCTTTAAACTTTCTATTCACATTTTTTAATTCTTGTTTTAGGCGCGATTCCATCAGCGAGGAGATCACAATTACAACCACAACGAACAGCGCGTTGACCAACAAGCTACTCACCATACAGGAGTCAGCCGGTAGCACCATTTCCATATCCACATCCACATCCTTGGCTTCAACCTCGAACACTCCCGGCTCCTCCTCTGTGGCCAACTCAGCTACAGCCACTGCGGCGCCACAGCCACGTCCTGAATCCAGCAGCAGCAACAATGGCAGCTCTCAGACCATAGTTCCTGCTACCACGACAACTAGTAGCTCAACAGGTGGCAGTCCACAGGCTACGCCCAGCATAAGTATTGTCCAAGTCGAGACCAAGGAGCAGCAACCGTTGCAATCGCAAAGCGTCGACTCCAACGGATTTAGTGTCCAGCCGGGCAGCTCCTATACGGATAGCCCAAGCAGTCGCAAGAGCTCGACCAGCTCCAAGGGCAAACCTTCCAAGTTATCCACATCCAGCAGTGGTCGCGATGAGGTAAGACTGCAAGCAGCATGAATCTTTGTATAGTTGGAAGGCATCTGCTCGATGGGATTAGGTTCGGAAAAGATTCTTATGATATAAATCCAGCTAGCTTTTGGTATAAGAATTGAGCTAATGATGCTTGAATCATAAAGAAAGTATGCTCAACTAATCTTTAAGTGGAACCAGTAGCTGCTCTTCTATATAAAGCAAGAAGAAACTGGTTCCAAATTGAGCGAATTGGTTATTTTCTTTGGTTTTTCAACTAATTGTTGCAACTGCTTAAAGGAAATCTTCCAAATCTTTTTGTTATCAATCTTAGCTTTAACTTAGCTCAACTTGGGTAAAGTCTTAGAAGCTCTTATTGGTACTTAATAATAATAAGTTTACTTAGAGCTTAAAGCTTTAGGTTCTCTATATAGTTCTCAATTCTTCATTCATTCAGTTATTTATCTATTGATATTTTCATTTATCTCTGCCCAAATCTCTTAATTGCCTAGCAACAATTGGTTTCTCTTCCTAGTTTAGCACTTGCTCTTCTCTTGTTTTGGGCAAACTTAGAAGCTTTTGGGTTTTTATGGGCTCTACTCATTAACAGAACGTCACACGTCGTAACGCCGTAACGTCACGGCACAAGTCACAAGTCAAAACAAATTGGTGCTAAGACTGAGCGCAAATTACTCGTAAATATCAAACAGATGTTTCGTCGTGCTGATAGTACGATTGGCTTTATAGACAGATACGACTATCTATTGATTTGATTACTATATGTAATGATATGTGTGTGCGTGTGTGTGTATGTGTGTGTGTGGTATGCTCTAGTTTAGTATCAACCAAGTGTTCTTTGTAGCAGCTCCCAAACGCTGATTAGAACAACACTTTTTCAATGTTGACACACAAAACGGAAACACGAAAAGAAATCAGAGCGAAAGTCGTTGAGTAAATACCCTGTAAATAGCCACTATGTATATATATAGAATATAGCTAAATATATATAGGAAAACTGCAGCGATAATGTTCTGTTTTCATAACTAGACAAAGCCTGTTGATAATATTCAAAAATCAGTTCAATGACCCATTGGAATACCTTTTGTTTGATAGTGTCTGTTGCAGGGTATTAAAAAAAGCTCCAAAATTTATTGGTCAAAGCTTTGATAAGACTGATATTGACGGGGACTGTGACTGGGAGTGGGACTGGGAGTGTGTCGTGGCGCTGCGTCGTGTCGTGATCCAAAAAGTTAGAAACTAGAAATCAATGTGAGACGCGACTCCGTGGCCGAAAATCGTGCGAGTCGCTCCCGATCGCAGCGGGTTATACAACAATAAAAGTTCTTCAATAGAAATAAATAACGCAATAAAAGAACGTGTATTGATAAGTGAGCAAACACCTGCAGTTTTATCAGTTACCAACTATGATTCACCTGCAGATAAATATATATATAAATATATATATATTAACTATTATTTATGCCTATTTTCTGTATAGGACGCATCGAGTAAACTAAGCGAAACAGCGTGTAGCATTGAGAGCAGCTTTGTGCGTGGAGAAGCCAGCACCAGTAGCAACAATCAGCTGGTCAGCAGCAGCTCCACGTCCACTGAGAAGCCCTCCAAGAGCACATCTCGGCTCTCGGAGCGCGCTAAGAAGAAGTCCTGGTATAACGTCATCTATCCCAATTATAAATCACGAGCTGAAGATTTCAAGAAACTCTTCAAAGAGGTGCCCAACGAAGAGCGCCTAATTGTAGGTGAGTTCACTCCTTTGATACCCTACAACTGTGTCATATTAATACTTGCCTTCATTTTGCAGATTATTCCTGTGCGCTGCAAAGAGATATTTTGGTGCAGGGTCGTTTATACGTCTCACAGAATTATGTGTGCTTCCATGCGAACATTTTCAGTTGGGAAACGTATGTGAGCATCAAATGGAAGGATGTGACGGCCATTACCAAGGAGAAGACCGCGCTGGTTATACCAAACGCCATCTCGATATCCACTGCCAAGGAGAAATTCTTTTTTGCGACATTCGCATCGCGTGACAAGTCGTTTTTGATGCTCTTTCGCGTCTGGCAGAATACATTGATGAATAAACCGTTCTCGCCACAGGAGATTTGGCGTTATGTGCACAATTGCTATGGAGAAGAACTGGGTCTGACCACAGACGACGAGGATTATATAGATCCCACGCTGGATGCAGATACTGAAACCGATATCGATTTTTCAACTGCCATTGATGATTTTGGTGGCGATCAAAGCAACTCAAGTCAAAGCCTTAACAATCCCTCATTGAAGCCACAGCAGAGTGGCAACAGCAGCGCCAGCAGCGGCGGCGGCACCACTGCAACACGCAAATCCAAAACAAAGTACTTCTTTCATCCAAGCAAATCCTCGAATTTGAACTCATCGGCCAACGCCTCGGCCAGCGGTTCGGACAATAAAACCAGCGAAAGCACACGAAAATCCAATAAGAAGATGAAGGCCAATGCCAAGGAGCTGACCCTCAGCTCCGTCAAGGCAGCGGAGCAATCGGTCGCTGTCACACTCAGCGCACCCAACGCCAGCTCCACCACAACGGCCACCACCAGCACAACAACCACCACAGCCAGTGGTGCTGCTGCTGCCGAAAGAAAAGTGGAAAAGAGCAGCAGCACCAGCGCGGTACCAGCTTCAGTTATGTCCTCGGAGTCCAATCATGGCATGGATAACAAGCGCAAGCTGACCAAGACCCAGCGTAACCGCGAGGTCGAGCTGGCTGCCAAGAAAGACGAGGCTGGACCCACCGATGTCTCTGACTCCTCCGACTCCGAGGAGACAAGTGCGCCGTAAGTCTGCAAAAACTTCTCAATTTATATTTCCGATTTTTATGTGAACTTTCCCTTCCGCAGCTTTGTGGCCACCACGGAGTGCACATCGACACACGAGGGTCGCCAAATAGTGCACACAATTCTGCCCATAAATGTGGACACATTGTTCAATTTGTTGTTCTCAAAGTCGAAATTCCTAACCGATCTGCATGACGTACGCAAATCCACAGATCTGACAATGGGCGAATGGCATAAAAACGACGAGGGTCAGAACGTGCGCATGGTGAACGTTACCGTGCAGCTGGCCGCCTCCGTAGGACCAAAGTCCTCCAAGGTAAGCAGCATCTAAGCAAATGTTTTGGATACTTACCAAGAGATCTATTTTCAGGTCACGGAGTATCAAACGATGCGCGAGTGCAGCAAACCGGGTGAACTCTATTCGATTGATGTGAACAGCGTCAATGCGGGCATTCCATATGCGGACAGCTTCAGTGTGCTCATCCATTTTTGTCTGGCGCGGTATGTGCTCTTCAGTCTTTGTTATGGGAACTCCAAGTTATTGTTTATGCCTCTTCCAGCACTGTGGATGATCACACGATGATGTCGGTACATGCCCAAATCAAGTACAAGAAATCGATTTGGGGCGTTGTCAAGGGATTCATTGAGAAGAACACCTGGGCGGGTCTGGAGGATTTCTATAGCTCGCAGCTGCATGCGCTGCAGAGCGAGACTTGTATACCGCCGGCCAAAGGCAAGGGACGACGACCGAGACGTGGTAAGCAATTATTAACTAGTAGCTTAAGCGACAAAAACAAGAACAACAACAACAATAGCAACAACAGCAACCAACAGCAAATGCAACAATCAGAAAAGCTGCTGCAATAAAATGCAAAAAGATCCAATCGAATTCAATGCCAAATGCCATTGCTATTGCTTCTTCTATACAATCACACACAATGCACGCACAACAACAACTAGAAACATTACCTTGCAAAAAGTAAACAACAACACACACAGGCTCAGATCAATTGCTGCTAACAACAACAACAACGACAACAACGACGACAGCAACAACAGGCAGCAGCACGGACAACGACAGCAGACGCAAGACATGCCAACATTTAATTCATCCAAAACTTCAACAACCTCATGAATCAGAGCAGCAACATCAGCACAAGCAGCAGCTGCCGCACCATCATCATCATCATCATCATCAGCATCATCATCACCATCAAAGCAAGCAGCCGCAGCTTCAGCTTCAGCCTCTGCCACAGCCACAGCACTCTCATGCTCATCATCGCAAGGCCAAGTTGCACACATGCAAAGGTGTGTTTAGGATCTTTAACAGCAAACCCATTAACAGCAGAGCGATTGTCACTAGGTTGTTGATAAGAGACAGTGAAGCCTCACGATGAGGTACAGTCAGATATCAGTATCAGTATCAATAGTAGCTAAGCTGAGGTTAACTTCTCAGTTATCCGAAGACTTTTATAAGTTGATGTTAAGCAGAAAATCGAATATCTTTTATGTCTATCTTTGTTTATACATATATCTTTGATGAGATACAGTGAAGCCTCACGATGAGGTGCAATCAGGCAGAATGCTATTCAGTATCTAAGTATCAATAGTAGCTAAGCTGAGGTTAAGTTCTCAGTTATCGGAAGACTTTTAGCAGTTGATGTTAAGTAGAAAAACGAATAATATCTCTTTGTTTATGTATATCTTTGATAAGAAACAGTGAAGCCTTGAGATGAGGTAAAGTTAGTATGATATTGGGCATAGATTGTAGCTAAGATTCTCATTATTGATTGTTCTCTTGCAACATAGTTTGATGTTAAGCAGATAATCTAATAGGATCTTTTATGCATATCTTTGTAATGTATCTAAGACAGTGAAACCTCGCCATGAGGGACACTCAGTCAGTCGTAGATTGTAGCTAAGATCAGTAATAGTTGTCAAGGTTATCAGATAGATACTTGCTGTAAATGAAAGCTAAGATGAGTTATAGCTCTCAGTTATCGTAAGGCCTAGTTTAATTTTAAGCAGAAAGTCTAATAGGATCGTTTGAATATATCATTGTTATAGAAAATATAGTTATAGTCAAACCCCAAGGCGAGGTACAGTCAGTCATAGATTGTAGCTAAGATGAGGAATAGTTGTCATAGATATCAGATAGATATTTGCTGTAAATGAAAGCTAAAATGAGGTTTAGTTATCATTTATCTTCATGTTAAGCAGAAATATCTTTTAGTATATTTTGTATCTATCTTTTTTATAGATAGTTTTTGCTCTTTCTATATATCTTCCTGCACTCTTTTAAAACTCCTTCACTCCTTCACTTCTTCAGAACTTCCCTGTGGCAATCGCTCGTTCATCTCTGTGTAGTTTCCACCTTAGTTTGTTTTGTTTCTTTTTGCATGTTTCTTTTTTCACTTTTAGATATTTAATTTTTGCATTTTATCCCATAAAAGTTGTGTTTTTGTTGTTGTAGCTCTGCGCAGATATTGAAATTGGTTTTTTATTTATTCATTTAATTAATTTTATTTTCCTTGTACTGTATTCTATGCATCTGCTGCACCGTTGTGCACTTTCAGGTACTGCCACACAAATACGCAACTCGGAGGAAGCAAGCAGCAACTGTGGCACGGCACAGGTTTGTCTACCCGAGAAATCGGACAAGTGGGATGCAAAATTATTGTCGTCGGGCATTGGTATTGGTGGCGCCGGCGCCGCTGCTGGCCACGCGCATGGCCTGCATGTGGCTGGTGGGGGCAACGGCGGTGGCAGCGTTGGCCAACAGCAGCAACAGTTGCTGGCGGGTGGCCAACAAATGGGCCTTGGTGCTGGTCAGGGTCGAGAGAGATTCAGGCACAGGAGCTTGTCGTTGTGTGTTATATTGTTGATGTGCTTGCTGCTGGCATTAAATGTGATATTATTACTTAAGCTCTGGAAGCTAGAGGAACACATTGATGTGGATCTCAGTCGGCGTGCGCGCATGCCCAGTTTGGCAGCCCTCAAGTGAGTCCCCCCCCATCGTAATTGAATTGAAAGGTAATTAATATTCTATTTGAATTTCTAGAGAATTACCAATTACCAGTCAAGATTGGTTGGAGCTATTGCGTCAGCAGGAGCTATCACACGAATCGGAGCTACGTAAATGGCATCAGGTGCTGCAAACAGCTATTGAGCTGCTGAAAAAGGTGAGCATCGTCTGCGAAAAGATCTACAACGATGATGAGCTGCGTCAGAGCATTGAGTCGATGCATACGGAATTCTAAGCATGCAATTAAAAATCAACTGCTTGATCTCTCGACTAGCACGCATATTAAATTAAGTATAGAATGGAGAAAACCAAAGAAACAAATGAATTCAATGCAATTGTTGTCGCATCTAACCCTAGCCTTAGGTTTTATATAGATATTCTACATGAGAACGAGGTGAAAAACTCTAGGAACACGCTTCATTCCTTTTCCTTTATGTTAAGAATTCTCTTTACTTTCATCTTTTTATTTTATGATTTTTTATCTAATAGTTTTTGTTTTATGGTTTTTCTTATTACAGACTGAAAAGACTTTGGCCGAAGTCATGATACCCTAGCAGCTCTTACCTGAGCCCCCCAACCCTCCTCCCCCCAACATTTCCCATAATATCACAAGGTCTATAAACAAAAACAAAACCGTAATACCTTCGACTAGTTCCTCTCGTTTCTGGCTACAGAAAAGTTTTAAACTCAGTCACCAAATATGGTAAATTGAAATAGAATTTCAAAATATCGCGTGTAGTCACAATGAGAAATATTTTGTGTTATTTGATTTGTATTAATTATATAAATATATTTAATTTAATTTAGTTAATTCATGTATATGGTATATATATTTCAATTTGATTTGATTGCCTGCATTTATGTTTAACGTTTTCAGTTCTCAAAGTATTTCACACACACACACACACACACACACACACAAACCGCGCCTTGAATTTTTGTTTTAAAAAGTTCATTTTATTATACAACATATAAAACTCTCCATGTCTGATAAGCGCAACAAAAAGTTAAACAATGATTATAAAAACAAAAAGCAATTTGATATAAATTATACCAAACAAAAAATAAGAAGAAAACTTGTAATGTTTCTGTACAATATTTTTGTAATACTTACCCACAATTCAGCAGAGAAAATGAAAAGGATGTGAGCAACTGTTTTTATGACGATATTTATCCTAACTTTGGTTTATATTTTGTAAACACCTCTTGAAACCTCCTTTTGGCGCCCGTTTACCGTTTACCGTTTACAGTCTAAAAAAACAAACTCTGAAACATTTAAATATGAATGCTAAGCAAAGTTGATAATACAAAGTAAAATCAATACTATATAATATATATATATACTATACCATTTAATATACACATATACGAGTAATACTATATCTATAGATCAAAGTATTGTTAGTTTGTAGTAGTTGCATTTTAATGTAAACTTTGTCAAATGCGAATTTGTTCGTTCTCTCGGGATAAATAACACAAAAGATATAGAAAAAAGAAAAGATAAAGCAAAAATCAAGAAAAGAAACCGTCAAATTACGAGCCGTTTCAAATTGGCTTTAGGATTGTGTCACAAAAAGATTGTTAAAGTGGCAGTTAGAAAAAACAAAACTAATTTATTATAAAACAAAACAAAAAAATAAATAAATAAAAAAAAACTGATTATATATTTCCTATTTTATATATATATATGTAGAAAGAAGAGTAAAGAAGTTTTTGTTTGTTATTGCTTTTTATTGGTATATATCTATTTTTATATATTTTTTTCAATAATTCTGAACCTGGAACTGGAAATTTTGGAACACATTCTACATGTAAACCAATAGGTTCCAATACGTCACATTGCACTGGAAGCTATTGATTATCATATGAGCGCGCTCCAAGAGGAACTCTTAACTTTCTTAAAACCACCAGCGATTTTAAAATATAATATATATATATCTACATACACATCTATATATATATGCATATAAAACACGCATCAGTCAGGTTAGAAAATTCTAGAGGCGATAGCGAGCGTTATTCTCAATCGAGGAATTCTTTCGCACTAATTTTGAATCAATGGATAGTTTCGATTTGCGAATTTGGAGACGCGTCTTGGGTGCGGCAGCAATGGCAGTCTTTGATGTACTCTGTGCCTTTGGATCACTGCTAAACTTCGATTTTAAAATCTTATCTTTTTTAATTGACAAACGATTGATGTTACGGGGTGAGAGTATTGGACGTCTGCGTGAGCTACTGGATGTGCTGCCACGCAAGGTTTTCAGATTCTTCGACTTGGATTTAACCTTCTTGGGTGAGATAATTGTGCCTGGGCTGCCGTTCTCGACTGAAGTCTTAGCCAAACGTCTAGCTTCAGTCATAGGCAGCTCCTTATACTGCCTGGTGGATATAGATGACATTTTATCCACCAGCTGACGCAGCACCTCCTTCTTCGTGGGAGGCGGCAGCACAATTCCCGATAACTTTTTGGTCAAATGCGTGGCTGTTACCCCATTGCAAGCCTTTGGACTCGGCTTGTCCTTCACATCGGTCCAAATCCTTGTACGACTTAGTCGGCATTTTAGTTTACTGTGTTCTATTGCACGTTCTGTTATCGGCTTCAACGCATCCACCTGACTTGAACGCCTATTCTGTAAGTGTTCCTTATTCAGTTGATGCTCATCCTTTCTCTGCTGCCTGTGGCGCTTCATTAACATGTCATATATCGATTCAATGGGTTCCATTTCTGGTTGGCGAGCTTCTTGGGAAATCTATTAAAACTATTATAAATAATGCTAAAATTTTGTGCGTTACTAACTCTCTGATGTTGTTGTTAGTCTGTAATGAGAGTCGAATGAAAAATTGTTAAGCTATCATATGTCACTTTGAACTGAAGTAATAACAAAAAGCTATTGCGATTGGGTAAGTATTACAGTACAACTTTTTAATGTATACTTCTTATAAATCGATACTATACTATGCATATATATCATTTAATGCTTATCTTAAAGTTATACTGAGAGCTTTTTCATTAGAAACTATTGCATACTTTCAGGCTGCTTAGAAAAAGAAATTTGCTACTTTCCTTTAGCAGGTGTAGAAAACCTACAGATATTGTTAATAATCAAAGTTCCTTGAGAAATCCAGTATTTAAATATAATTTATGTTTGACTCTTTAATAAATCTTGCGGTCTTTACAGTTTAAAGAGGTCAACGGTTTGTTTTGGTGACCTGTTGATATCATTTCACCCCATTTCTACAAATGTAGGTTACGTTAAGTTCACAAACAAGGTCAGAGACCCAGAGTGGTTTCAAGTTCAAATTCTTTTGATAAGATATAAATTTTGTAATATCTGAAATCAAATTTTATGTTTATTTCCTGGTAACGTTCAATAAACCTATAAAATGCCGTAACTCATAAGTGAACTCCCTTTTTGACTCTGACTTTTTGCGGTTGTGACTAAACCTCTTGTATTTTACTTTTTCTTTTTATTTTTTCTGGCATTACAGCTGGCAAAGTAAACAAAAATATTTTAAAAAGAAAAAATAATATCGTATAGACTGATAAGGGTTCATTAAACGGAGCGAAATATAATAATAAAATAAATAAGCGGATGGTGACAAGAAAAAAATTTCGCAATCGTATGCAGAGAAGAAATTAAATGAAATGAAATCATAAGATGAACTAGAAGAGAGGATGACAATTTTCTAGATATTAGATATAATAAAAATATAGAAAAATTTTACAAATTCAACGCAAATAAATTTCATTTGATGCGTGTGCGTGCGTGTGTGTGTGTACGTGTGTGTGTGTGTAGAGCAACGAACGCACAATATGAAAGAAAAGAAAGCAAAAACAAAATGTTATCAGCGCAGCCGAAAAAAAAATGAGCTGCGTACAGTAAACACCTACAGGCATACGCACGCACACACACGCATCAGCACACCCACACATACATGCATAAATAAAGGAGGAAAGAAATAAAATTTGCGAAAAGCAACAACAACGGAGAGCAGAGTGCGTCTCGTTCGGCTTTACCATATTTCAAGGTTAAGAGCAAGTGCGTGTGCTTTTGAGTGCTCAATGTGTGAGTGTGTACGTAAGAGTGTGTGGAACTCTGTGCGTGTGCGTGTATTGGTGTCTTGTTGTCATCGCGCTGCGCACATTTGCACAGTGCGTATAAAAAAATCAAAAAAAAGAGAAGCAAAAAAATTGCCTAGTGCCTGTTGCCGCAAGCTACGCACATAATTAGACGAAAAAAAAAACAGTTTATGGCACAAATGTTTATGGCACATGCTATTAACTTAATAAGCTCAAGAAGTGAAGGGTGTGGTGTGGGAGAGCTACTAAGCTGATTTATCAAAATATAAACTCATCGTGATATTCGCAGATTTGCCATAGGCCTATATAGAACACTACTATTTTGTTGCCTGGCCACATGTTATTCTCCTGGGCAATGGCACTGAAAGCTCAAAACAGCTGACAAGATTTTATAGATGTCTAGTTCCCTGATACGGGTACGCATATAACGGGGCACGCACACTAATTGCGCATACGTCGCTCTTTTGGCTTCTATTGTCAAGTTTAATGACTGATAAGATTCAACAGTCGAAAATAATAAAAACTCATACGCACGCATAATTTCCTCATATATTAACGAGTTTTTTTTCTGATTTTTTACTCTTCTTTGGAAAGAACAACAAAGTTGTCAGCTTGGACTTAATAGATACATACATACATACAGACATAATATGTATATTTTTTTTTATCATAATTCTTCATCCATTACTGGAATTTAAGCAATGCCTGCCGGAAATGTTATATATAATTCTTGAAATCAAAAGTGAAACCAAACTTGAAATACGTTAAGACGCAAAGTTGTCAAATAACATCTACTGTACACTGTGAAAAAATCTTTGGATAAAACATCAACACATTCAACGATTTGTTCTGTAAATGGTATTCTAATATTTTTACCTTCAGTGTTGTCTTAAGCAAATCTCTATAAACAACGGCAGCAGCATTTTGTTTTGTTGCTGTAATTGGGTAAGTCTCATAAAAGCTTTTGTTGCTTATATCGGTTAAAGAAATTTACGATGTCCACGATTCACTATCAATGACTGATTATAGAGTTGCTTAACAGACTTCTTTTTACATTGTAACATGTATGTAAGGAGCGAGAGTTGCGGCGCTCTTAAAATCTTGTAAACTTACAGTCAAGAGAGAGAGAGAGAGAGAGCAGCAGCATAAGCTCCACACGCACGTGCAGTGGCTGGATATACAGCAGCAGTGCTGTTTTAGTTGGGGAGAGCGAGATGTGCGCCCCCAGTGCTGTTAAAATTGTCATTCATGCACGGTTGCGCGCTCTTTGACGCTGACTGCGACGTTAGCAACAGTCGCTGCGGCAGCAACAGCGGCGGCAGCAACAGGCAAACAGCGTTTAACGGTGATCAGTATGAGATCGAAATCGGCCGCCGTTGGTTGTTCGTAACGCGCGTCGCGTTGTTCGTTGTCAGAAAAGTTGTCGTTGTCGTCGCAGTCGCCGTTCAGCTTTTTAATACCAATTCATTTAGTCGATCGTAGCAGCAGCAGTAGCAGTAGCAATAGCAGAAGAAGCAACAGCAACAACATGCACTAAATACCATTTTACATCTTATCGTTACATTTCGTTTCGGTTTCTGTTTCTGTCTCTGTTCTGTTTCGGTTTCTCGTGTTCTGTGTTCCTGTGCGTGCGTGTGCTAAGAGAGTGTTTAAACATAATGCATACTACTCGTATAAGTAAATGAAGAGAAAAAGTGCTATCCTCTCGCAAGCGTTGTTGTTTTTGCTTGTGTAAAGCGCAGCTGATTTTAAACACAAAATTTTAATAGCCAACAACTCGTCTGCCGTGTGTCCCCTACCCCTCCAGCAACAGCCACCATCCCCCCCACCCTCACACACCATTCTGCAATACAACACCGAAATTCAACGTCAATTTGCCAATTCGCCGATTCGCTGCTTTTGGGTGCGTGTTTCTGTTTTTCTTCTTGTTCTTCTTGTTGTTGTTGTTGTTATTGCTTTCTGACACTCGTTTGTTGTTTTTGCTATGTTTACTACACATGTTTATTACACACACATACACACAGTCATATACACAAATGCATACATATGCACAAAAAGTAAACTGACATTTTGCTCTGGCGCTTTGTTTCGCGCGGGCTTATTGACAAATTATAACAGAAGTAAAGATGAAGAGACGCCTCTTCGTCTCTTCCTCTGTCCACTGTCCTCTGCCCCCCACATATTCTCATTTCGCACTCTCTGATAGATGCAGCTCAGTGGACATAAAAAAAAAAATTATATTTTATCTGATTTGATTTTTGATTTTGCCTGAAGTTTTGCAATCATTGAAAAGTGAGTGCTAGAAATGTATCAGAAAGTTTTTTTGTGAACAAAGAATAAAAGAATATATATAAAAACAAATCTATATTAAAAGACATTTTGTTCCCTTTTTTCTGATACTAAGAGTTTCAAGTGCTTTATGCCTGTGTGTGTGTGTGTTTCATAAAGAGTGCGGAAATTACCTAAAAAAAACGAAATATAAACAATTTTTTTCCCTAAGAACTGTGCATTGTATTTTATCAATATTAAAATAAGAATAATTTTTATAGAAGAAAGATTTTTTTTAATATTCTGACATAAGTTTTTACATTTAAATTATTCTATTTATTTTATGGATTCTTAGAAGGAGTTTATATTAATATAAGTAAATGTTTATATCAGCTTTATATGTGTTTATTTTCGGTCTATAGATCCTTATCTTTGTCTTGAGAAGCTTCCAGGACAATAGATAGATCTTTGAACATTTCTTGTAGTAAATAGGCTAAGGAAGCTGAGTAAATATATTTAATAAGCAGAAAGATGCATCTCCGATCCCATAAAGAATATACAGATTAAAAGCGTAGTTCAAGCCAAATTCGTCCGATGCCATAAACTATAATTCCATTACATTTCAGCTTTTACTTATTCACTTCCTTTAAGAATTTCCGCACAGCTGTATATCAGCTTTATATTAAAACCATGCCATAGCTTCCTAGTATCTGAGAACAGAGAGACTGATGCTGATCTGGAATATATACCATATAATACATATATTTATAGCTTTATTTCCTCCTGTCAGTCACACACGCAGCCCTTATTTATACATATATCAGATATATATCATTAAATTGTTCATATGCACATATACATATACAGATATTATATAAATTTTAATTATAAGTTTATCCAAATAAACGAAATTTTAATCAGTTTCATTATTTTTGCAACTTGTTTTCACAGCCAGCGAATTATGAAATGTGCGCGAAATTTCCAAAAATGCCAGCGAAATATGTTTAATGCTTAAAGCGAAACTTGTTTTTTAATATAAAAAAGAAAAGGAAAAAAATACATAGTCGTTTCACTTGTTGAAGAAACGATTTACATTTACTAAATAAAAAAGGAAGAAGAAGAAAAACAAAAGTTTATACACAAAAAAAAAGAAAGAAACACAGGAGCAGCAGCAGCAGCAACAACACAAAACATCACAAAAAGGTGATAATGATTATTTCCAAGGATCTTTTCATATTTGGCGAACAAATTTTTGCAACAATTATACCAGAAGGTGGAGCCGCTCTCGCCACGCAGCAGCAGCAACAGCAACAGCCGGCAATTATAAATACAACAGCAACAACTACAGCAGGAGCAACAGCAACAGCAGCAGCAACAGCAGCAGCATTGTCTATAAGCCCAACAGCAACGACGAACGCAGGAGCAACAGCAGCTGAACAAGTTGTTGAGGAGTCATTAAAAGCGGCAGCAGCAGCAACAACAACATTGCCCATAGCTGCGCCTACAACAACAACAACAACACTCGTGCACCAACAACAACAACAACAACTGCCAGCAGCAGTTAATACTAAAACGTCGTCGTCGTCGTCTTCATCATCATCATCAGCAGCAGCAGCAGCAGCAACATCGCTGTTGCTGTTGACTAAACAGGAAACAGTTGCAGTTGTTGCTGCCACTCGTCCCCTGCACGCTAGCAACATCAGCAGCAACAACAACAACAACAACAACAACAATACCAGCTTGTTGCGCAGTGTCGGCAAAACAACAAAAATTCAAAAAATTCCTAAGGCAGCTGAAGAATTGAAAGCCAAGAAGCAAAAGGCAAAGTGTGAATCGTTCAAGTCTCAGACGCATTACGAAAAAATGCCAATGAATCTGCTGGTTGTGGAAAGTGTTGATGAGGAGGCTAAAGCTAACGCTAACGCCAACGCCAATGTTATGGTTAACGCCAGCATCGATGCCAATATCGATGCCGATGCCGATGCTGATGCCAGCAACTCGGACAACGAATCATTAGCCATGGAGCAGGTACCGTTCGTTACTAGCAGACGTAATCTGGCCAAAATTGTTGCCGATTGTCGCCTACAAATCGAAGTGCAGCCAATTGCAACAGCAGCAGCAGCAACAGCCGGTGCAGCAGCAGCAGCAGCTGCCGGTGCAACAGCAATAACTACTTGCAACTCCTCAGCAGCATCAACAACATCATCGTCATCGACGTCGTCATCTTCATCGTCGTCGTCAGCTTCTTCGACATCCTCAGATTTTACGCACACATCACAAACGACACTGCCAAGTACGGATAATCTGTCTTCGGCCAACCTGAGCAAAACTTGCATTTTAGTCGATGCCAAAAGGTGAGTTTTTTGTGTTTGTTTTTATTATTTTTCTTATTATTATTATTATTTCTTATTGTGACCCAATTTTTATGCCCCATTAAAAATGGCGTATGTTAGGGTATAATTATGCTGTGCAGCATGCGGCAGCTTCCACTCAGGCAACATCTGATGCCTCGGTCTGAAGAATAACTTCAGTTCATATCGCAATCAGATCTGTTTACAGGGTATGCCTCAGTCGAGGCTTCTCGACTAGGTCAAGTCTTGTTATTTTTCATTTTTGTCGCTGGTTGCACGCGATCAAACAGGGACAGGCACGCAGAAAGAGACAGAGCTAGAAGGAGAGAGAGCGAGACTGCACCCTCAAGTTGGTTAGAACCACAAGTCCAGTTTTAAGCACGAAACTCTCTCAAAAAAAAAACCCAAAAAATAAATAAAACCTCTCGAAACAGGCCAAAAACTGCACTCTGCGTATAATTTCACCTACAAAATTTGGGACACTCACACACACACACACACACACAATGAACTGCATTCTGGTTAAGAATAACAGAAAAGTTGCATGCACAAAAAAAATATCCAAAAAATAAAAATAAAAACACAAAAATTGTATCTTTATTCAGTAAGAAAAAAAAAGGAAAAATAAGAGAAAAATAAGAAAAAAAAGGTGAAAAAAATGAGAAAAAGAAGTCAGAAATTCTGGGCAAGGAGCAGGTTTTTTGACTTAAGCTGCTGCTTGCAACTGCAGTAGTCACTGTTCGAGGGGGGATTATATGTATGTACATATTTATTAACTTATATATACATATATATATGTACTTATATTAGTAACTGTGTGCGAATCTCTCCTTGTGTGAGTGTCCATCAACTGCTGCAGGCTGCAGGCTGCGTACTTGCATTGGGTTTTCGGTATAAGATATATAAATAGTTGAAATTTATTTAAGCTATGCCTGGAAAGAGATATGCATATGCTCTTACTCTCTCACTCCCTCTCGCTATTTGTCTCTTTCTTCCTGCCAATTCTGTCCTATACGTAACCGTTTCACTGACAAATTGAAGGCCTTTGAATAGCAGCTGACTTTAAGCATTAGTAAACTTTGAATACAAGTGAATAATCTAAACGAATCCTGCATTGAATAAATGAGTAAAATGTCTAAGAAATATACTTATATTCAGTAAATATGAATTGCTTTGAATACACTCAGTTACACTCACTCACAGCGCGCAGTCGCGCAGACTCAAATGAATCGACTCATAATCATTTATTTTCATAACTGAATCATATGAATAGAAGCTATAAAAAGCTCTTCTATTTTGTGGTTATTCATTGTACTTATGAATACACTCACTGACTCACACTCACACTCAACATTTTGGTACTGCTGAATGCACTCATGAATCTTTCGTTGCGCTAGCCGAGAATTGCACTTCGTTTTCTCCCATAAACATTTCAAGAATTTCCCCCAAAAAGTGAACCACTTACTCATTGCACACACACACACATACACACACAGTGAGTGTAACTCTTTTGCCTGGTTCTTGTTGCTGCCTCTCCGCCTCTTTCTCTAGAGATTCTGCTCCACATTGCTGGCAACATGTTGTTGCAGTTTTTGGTGCCAATCAGATATATATATATATATATTTTGTTTTTTTTTGTTGCCTGCCAGCTGCCAAACGAGCATCAGATCCATTCTTCGACTTGCATCTTTCTCACTCTCTCTGTGTGTCTCCCATTGGGCATCTCTTTCGCTCATTGAAAATCGGCAACAAACAACAAACTACCAACTACCAAAAGTGGGTCAACTGTGAACCAATTTTCAGGCTAAATTGCGACAACAGATGTACGAGATTTCAAAAAAAACCAAAAAAAAAGTATAAGAGGGAAAAGAAACTGCAATAATCACAAGAGGCAAAAGCGAAAATAAAACGTGCCACAAGCTCCTAAAAAAAAACAACAAACGAAAAGAAGAAAAAACTTCAAATAAAATGCACTCAGATTCTGGGCAAACAGTGAGAACGAAAAGTGCATGCACTGGAGGAGTGCACTTTAAATCGCATAATAATTGAATATTTATGTTAAATGCACATAATGAAGTTGCACTCACACACACACACCCACACACACAGTTAACAATGTTCACATTGTAATTTAATTTAGTTAATTTTCTGCAATTGCAATTGCCATTTGGAAGCGACGCAAGTGAACAAAGTTCTTGTAATTCTTTCAACCTTCTTCTCGGCCACATAAATTGAACTGTGAGACTGCAATTGAAATTAACTTTACTGCAAAATATGCACTTGAATGCTTCATTTATGCATCCAATTGACTGTGTGTGTGTGTGTGTGTGTCTGCGATGGTGTGTGTAAATTTGGTAATATATGTCAGTCAGCTGAGCAGTTAGCTTGTCAGTCAGTTAGTCAGTTAGTCAGTCAGTGGGCAAGTGACAAACGAATTTAAAGCAGTAATTTAAGTTGCAGTTGCAACAGCTTTAAACTGCCAGCTACACTGAGAGAAAAACTTAGAAAACGACGAACTTTTTACGTGCAAACCAAAGCTGAAGAGCTGTTGAAACTGTTTAGTTAACAATAAGATACAAAACCAGCTGACTAAAACTGTGAAAGTATCTGATAAAGAATATATATATATATCAGTAGATCTGCTGATGTGTCTGTCAACTACACTGAGAGAAAAACTTAGAAAACGACGAACTTTTTACGTACAAACCAAAGCTGAAGAGCTGTTGAAACAGTTTAGTTAACAATAAGATTCAAGCTGTGAAAGTATCTGAGAAGAATATATACTATATATATATCAGTAGATCTGCTGATGTGTCTGCCACAACTACACTGAGAGAAAAACTTAGTAACTTATATAGAAAAAGACGAACTTCTTACGTACAAACCAAAGCTGAAGAGCTGCTGAAACAGTTTAGTTAACAATAAGATACAAGACCCAGCGACTCAAGCTGTGAAAGTATCTGGTTAAGAATATACATATATATACTATATATATATATATATAAATATCGGTAGATCATGTGATGTGTCTTCTTCTTTTGGTGGAACAAAACTTTCGCAGATATTTTACTATTCGCTACTTAAAAACTTTGTTACTTTCCCTTTTGAAGGATCTTTGAAAGTCTGACTAGATATATATACTATATAGATTCGTTCACCTGTTTTACATCTTTATGTTTCATCATTCATGGCAAATCTAATCTAGTTTTATTGGTTTCATTAGCTTCTATAAAAACTGTAGAAAATTGCAACAAAGCCTACGAATTTTGCGGGATTTGAAGTTGATTTTCTACTATATATAAAGTCGTAAAGACACTTAAAGTTTATATAGGCAAGATCTTCGAAATGTTGCATATATCTTTGAGAAATTGATTAAGCTTTATTGTCTCTATTAATCAAATGAATAATAAAACTAGTTTCTTGATTGCTTTGAGCTAGTTTCTTGAACTAGTTCATTCTACTTTCAAAAAATCTTTACTATGTCTGATTTCAACAGTTAAAGACTATTCAAATTGATTAAAGTGTACTCTTAATCTGACTGTAATAAATATATACAAAAAAGGAAACTCTGGATAAGATATCTTACGATTACAATCAAAGATCCATATATATATATCTGGTATTTATATCCGATTTATGTTTAGAACCAGAATGAAAACTAAACTTTATAGAAAATTGTAAAGGCAAAGAATCATTTCCCTTCTGTAAGGCGTATCTTATTATATAAAAGTATATTATATGAAAGCTAAAGCAGGATCAATTAGTGGATATATTGTTTGTGCATATGTATATATATATATATATATATTTATAAATATAAAGATCTTATATAGTTTTCTGATCTTTTGATAGACAAGATCAATCATTTTTTGATAGAAAGAGGTGCTTATTATACTTTGAAGTCTTTGATAAGTGATTTGATAGCTCAGATGTATAATAAAAGTATATAAAGAAGTGCTCTAGGATAGCTGAAGAACAAAACTACAAATATCGGACCAAATCGTGCTACTATAATCAGAGTTTATCAGGGGTATTCCATATTAAAGCTGATGAACTTTGTAAGAGGAATATAAAAGGCCGCTGCAAAAGTCAGAACTAGTTTTTTTTTTATGTTTTTATGAGTATATATATACTATAAGATTGTAGAGTAGGTTGATCTGTGTATGATATATGCTATATATAGGGTATTCTGTAGTCCATCAGACCCAATGAGAATATTCCTAGTTAAATTGGAGTGCATTTGGTCTTAGAGTAAATGCCAAGACGCGCAACTTTTGCATCAAATCAAATTTCAAAGGCCCGCACCCACCAACACACACTCTCACACTCACACACTCACACACACATACACACACACATCTCTATGTTATGTTCAATAATGTTTATAGAAGTCGGTATTTAAAGCTAAAACGAGGCAGACGAGGAACAGCCCAGGCAATTGCCCTGTGATACAATATAAAAAATGTGCGATCCAAGAATGAGATTTTTGTTGTTCGTTGCCGCTGGGATTTGTGCGTGTGGCTCGAATTCATTTCCATTCAATCGGCTTGGATCAATTTTGAATTCGAGCGGTTAATGTGCGATTAAAGTTTGTTGAACTCTCGACAGCGCGGCGAGAGAGCCAACAACAACAACAACAAAATGAGAAGAACACGCTGAAGAAAAGGAAGACGCATTCTTGGCACACACAAACAAAACGCAAACACAAACATTTCGTTTGGTCTGTGTGTGTGTGTGTGTGTGTAGCGTCCGCTACCTCTGCCTCTTGGCATTTTATTTATTTTTCTTCTTGCTTTTTTCTTTTTGTTTCATTTATGAAGCACTATCGCTATTGCCACGCCCCCATCCTCCCCCGAACATAGCTGAAGCATACGCCCACAAGCCGGGCAGCAGCGTGAAACGCAAACAAACAAATTGCAACCGAGATGAAGTCCAAGTTTCTATCGGATCGAATCGGTTCCACAATGAGCGATACTACTACTATTTTTGCCTAACTAGGCTAATGGCTCATATTCGATGCGAATAGTCGATTTTCTATATACTATATACACACACTTATATATATTTATATACTAAATTTATATGCTAACCAGAAGGGCAGCTAAGAGTTCCACAGGGAATCAAATAGCAATGCAAACTATGTGGGTTTCTATTTGATAAGCTTTGAGGAATTTTATTTTTCTTCTAGCTAAGTTTATTCTATACTCTATGCAGAAGGAGAGACGCATAAGATCTGTAAGTTATAGCTAAGATCATTCTATCTATAGTATGATCATTCCCTAGGAATCAAAGTTCAAAGATTGTTAGTTTGCTGCAAAGCGCAAATGTCAATTGTATTGAGCTGAGAGTTAAGTACAGATTAGCGGAAAAGCTTTAAGAAAATACTATTTTATAGGGAAGATCTTTTAAAGAAGCGTTTTGAAGAAGCTTTTGCAAGAAATTTTAGAGATTTACAGAAGGTCTTTATAAAGAAGCTACTTCAAAGGGAAGTTTGGATCTTCTGAAGGATGATCTGAAGCTTTGCCAAGCAGCTTTACAAGGAGCTACTTACAGTAGAACTTTTTAAAGAAGTTTCTTTATAAGGAAGCTTTATTCGAGGACCTTATAAAGAAATTCTCTAGAAGAGGAGAAGAGCTTTAGAGGTTAACAGAAGTGCTTGATTGAAAAGCTACTTTACTAAAGGAAAGTTTTGTTTAAGGAGCTAAGAAACTTTGCCAAGAAGCTTTAGAGAATTACAGAAGAACTATTAGAAAGTAGTTTCTTTATAAGGAAGCTTTATAAGATGATCCTAGAAAGGAAGAAGATAAACGAATAAAAGCTTTGCAGGCTTACAGAAGAACTTGATTGAACAGCTATTTTATATGAATAAGCCCTAACATTTTCCAGCAGAACCGTATGCAGCAGTTAGCTTTAAATGTAACGATCCAGATCTAACTTTGTAAAAGGAAAGCCTTCAAGTAGAAAAGCTTATTAGATAGAGCTAGAATCATTCCATATCGCACTTTTCTTTATAGAAAAACTTGATTGAAAAACTACTTTATATCAATGAACGTTAAGGAGTTTCTGCAGAATATTATGAAGCAGTTAGTTTTTAGTGAAACGTTGAAGAAGGATCTTATAAAGGAGCTTCTTTAAAGAGCTTGAGAGCTTTCTTAGAGCTAGAATCATTCCATATCGCACTTTTCTTCACCTGCGAGAGTTTAATTTAAGCATAAAAAGTTTTCAGACGAAGAAAACTCTTAAAAAGAAAGAGAAAGAGCTCACTGAGAAAACTCTTAGAGAAACAACATCAGCTACAATATACCTATTATAAAATAGATATATGATATTTAATAGCCTAGAAGGCCGTTGATAGTTTTGCATGACTTTTTTCATTCCAAAGAATCTGCTTGATTCGACTTCTAATTTATTGCAACCCTTTTTTCTACTGCCAATTGACGCAAAATGAAACCGGTTGATAAATTTGTATGTAGGTCAAGTTTTGTCTTGATAACATACAACACGCACACACACACTCACACACACGCAGCTATAAGAACAATAAAAGCAACAGGCGTGTCAAATGCAACAACAACAACAACAAGAGGCATCATTCAATGGGGCAACATTAAATGGCGCATTTGAATCGAGTTGCGTTGAGTTGGGTTGGGTTTAGGTTGGGATTCGGATTCGGATTCGGGTTCGGGTTCGGTATTCGATTCAGCTAGTTCTGGTTGGATATTATTAGAACAGATGCATAGAATTTTGTATACTTCCCCTTCTCCCTATCTTTCCACTGACGAGTTCAGTTTCAGCTAGTTTCTAGGTAGCCGATAGACTCGAAAGGATAGAAACGCATAGACCAAATTAGGGGCAGGTAAAGCAGCACAAAAGCTTCTCACAGGCAACATTCTTTCTTAGAAATCCAAAAAATATAAAAGAAAAACAAATCCCAAAAAAAAACACACTATTGAAATGCTTTCACAGTCCTTTGCAGCTGCCTCTGAAACTGTTCTCAAATTTGCATGTGAAAGGTCCAAATAGAAAACTGAAACTGGTTATAATTATTTGTTATTATAATGAAGTACGCAGCTGCCTGATATATTATTGTTGTGCGACTTAAATTATATAGCTAAATATCTATTATTACTGTTAGAATTATATTTGATATATAAATTTATAGTTTTATTTTGCATAAAGTCAGACGGAGCTGCGATTTAGGCAAACTTGTGTTTAGGTTCTCATTTTGAAGTCAATTTAAAGTTTAAATATCCCAATATTATATTATGTATTATATATATTTAAATATCTATGTTTGTGTATATAAATTTACTGTTGAAATTTGAAATTTTCATATGCAAAAATGTAGAAACTGAAACCAAAAAGTCTGCAGACCTTTCAATCTTATCTACAAAGGCTGCTGCTCCATTTCCTATTTACCTGAACAATCCTTATTTTCCCCAACATATATATATATCTTTATCTTTATGTGACTGATAATATATATTTAACGGATATATAATCTAGATATATGCTTTCATATTCCTATGAAATCGTGCCCTTAACGTCCCATTTTGACCACAATTTTAAGCCTGAAAACGTCTTTATAGGAATAATGCTGGTCGAATATAGCAACTACAGATTACATATATTATATATAGTAGCTCTACAAATCTTACTTCTCAGCTTGATTATTGAAATTTGAGCTCTTTAACAGCTTATGGGATATATCAATATATAATTTCCTCTTTGAAATCGAAGCTAATTTTCAATTTAGATGGAAATTTAGTTCAATTTAGTTAAATTCCTTTACTATTCAAAGTGCTTCTCATTTCCACGTTATCAACAGATTTTCCAGGATGTCTAGATTAGTTTGTATTGTTGTCTTAATATATATATATATATGATTATTCGCTTATAGGATTGAAACTAGTTTTTAACTGGAAGTTTCGTTCAATTGCTTTAATCCCTTTACTATTCAAATATCTTCTCATTTCATTGTTAGTTCAACGTTATCAACAGATTTTCCCGGAACTATAGATTAGTTTGTATTGTTGTCTTAAACTTCAGGTCTGTGTATATATATATATATATAGTATATTATACATATATGTTTATTTATTTACATCTCATTCTAATCAAGTTGAATGGACTACACTTACTTTGAATTATCTATCGCATTTGACTGTCATTTCTCCTTGTTGTGTGATCTCTGTGTGTGTGTGTGTGTGTGTGTGTCTATTCAAGTGTGGGCGCCCAGATGTCAACTTGGGGCCAGTTGCTCCGACTGCTTCCAGTTGCTTGAGCTGCTCTGGCGGTCTCTCTGGCTGATTAGCATGTGCGATAGAAAATGCGATGCGGTGGCCACATGACTAAACAAATTGCCCAGACACAAGTCACAAGGAAAGCGCATTGCGCAATGCAAAATGCAAGAGTAACAAGAGCGGGGGGTAGATGGGTGGAGGCGGTAGGCAGGAGGCGGTGGAGAAAATTGCAATTTATTATAATTTAATCTAGAATAGAATAGAATTAAATAGACGAGACTTCGTCAGGCGCTGGCTGCATAAGTTATCGCATGGGTTTTATCTACCGTTAGGCTCTGGCAGTGTCAATAACACACACACACACACACACACACAGTGTATGTGTGGGCAATGCGAGTGACACAAAGGTGGCAACTGGACCGAGGGGAGTGGAGAGGTTGCAAGAGAACGCTGCAATGAGACACGTGCGTGTGCACGCGGGGGCGTTAATGACTGACTGACTGCAATGGAGGGCAACGCGACTGTCTACGACAATCACAGCCAGAGTCACAGTCACAGTCACAGTCACAGTCACAATCACCGTCAGAGTAACAAAACGAAGACGAAGTTGCATATCTATTGTGGTTCCCCAATGTGTTGTTGCCGCTTGCTGCTTAGCAAACGAATAAAAATTAATTCAAAAATAAATTATTGTCATTGTCAGTGTTGCGGCTGTTGCTTTTGTTGTTCTTGCTGTTGTTATTAGTTTAAATTGTTGGTTGCACCAACAACAGCAACAGCAACAACTGCGGCAGCTGTCAGTTTTCATTGTTGTTTTCCGACTGTTGCTCTTTTTTGTTGCTGAGTGCATTCACTTCTATTGCATTGTGTGACCTTTACAAGTTCATGCCAGCTGAACGTTCTTGAACTTTCCCCAGCAGCAGCATCATCATCGTCATTATGATCATCATGATAGTCATCATTATCTGCGTCACCCATCATCAGTTCGTTTAGTTTTGCATTTTACGAGCCCAAAACAAATTAATATGAATACATGACGTATACTTAATATGATATTGCCTTTGCATTACGCATACGCCCAAACCCCAGCGGGTGTATGAATGTGTGTATAAATGTGTGTGCATGTAATAATAATAACATGGTATTTAATGACTGCTGCAGACATTTTTTATGAAATTAACTTTCATTTATTTGTTTCCCTTCATAAAAAAACAAAAACAAATTTAAATTATTTTATGGTCTTCATTAACATTTCAATAACAGCAGCTGACTTAACATTGTAAAAGGGTAACATAATACGAAAGAGAAAAGGATAAAGGTTAGTCTTAAGTGAAATGAGAAAGAGCAAGAGAAGTCCTTTCGATTGTTAAGAACATTTGATTGAAGAACGTTGCAAAAGAAAAGCCAAAGACTGATCGAAAGCTCTGATAGATTTGTTGAATGGATATAGAATATAATAATAAAATAGCATACAAATAAAATGCAATAGTATAAAGTAAATTCTGATCAGATCAGAGATAATATAACTGGCTTTACTAGTTGTTTAGCTAGTTGCAATTGGCAAATGAAGAAAAGAACTTGATGACAATGTAGAAATATTATTTTTGTGCCAAAAAAGTTCGGGGAGACGGTGAGGCTGGGAGCTGGGGATGACTTATCAGAAAATTGTATAACACGCACATAAAGCAAGCATCTAATTATCCTTTGAAAGTCGCTGCGAAGTGGGTCTCATTAAATCATAAAAACTATGTGAGCCGAGCTATAAAAATGCCAAATGATTTTGTAGGCAGCCAAAACACAAAACAAAGAGAGGAGCAAGCCAAAAGAAACAAACTGAAACGTTTAACTAAATTGCTTTGGTTTAGTTTTTAGTGTGTCTCACTGAGTGTGTGTGTGTGTGTAAAATGACATTAGGCCAAAATAAATAAATAAAACAGCAAAAATGAGGCAGGCGCCTCAACATCAAGTCGACAAGTTTATGAGTTGCAACTTGTGCCCTCCTAATGAGTCCCTCTTAAATTTTAACCAACTAAATGGGTTCAGTTGTTGCGCTACGTATACAAATACAAACAAACACACACACACATACACACACACACACATGCTGTGAGCTATTACATTAAGATCAACAGCAACAACAAACAAAAGAATCTAAAAAAAATCATCCGAAAAAAAAGGCGGCTAATAACCTTAAGTTGATTTTGCTAAGAGCCAACAGCGAGTGTTCGTCTGGAATGAAGTCGAGAGCGGAAAACTTTTATGTATACACTGAGCGAAATTTCTAATGAAATTACATTCTTAGGTTTCCGTATAGAAAATGTTTATATAAATTGCTTTCCATTTAGTTTAAAGTTTATCTGCTGAAATTATTTGAAATGAATTTTGTTTCATATCAAGAAATATTTCTCTCAGTGTGATCGCGTGTCTAACATTTAATGCTACATGCGAGACTATGGACATGTGTAGCCAAATGATGGGGGAAAAGGCATTTCACATGTGTGTTGGTGTGTGTGTGTGTGTTGTTAGCCGGCTGTTGTTGCTGTTGCCATGGCTGCCCCTACCCCTGCCTCAGCCTCAGCCTCAGCCTCAGCTGCTGCGGTTGCTGTGGCCTGTCTTTCACATGGGCTTTTCGAGAAACCTATAGACCTACATTTTAAACAAATTGCGTCTTTTTTTCTCTGTGTGTTGTTTGTGTTGTTGTTGTTGTTGTTGTTGTTGTTGTTGAGATGTGATCAACATTTGTTTTATTTTCTGGTTGTTTTTCTTGGGTTTTCATTATTCGGTTGCTTTGGCTTGTATTCTTCCAAGAAGCGACTGCATAAACGCAGCTGAAGATGATAATGATGATGATGATGATGATGATAAAGTTGATTATCTTAATGATGATGTTGATTATGATGATGATAAGCAGAAGACAATAATTATCAATGCGAGCCAACAGTTAGTCATTCAAAGAGTCATTAAGTCAGTAAGTCAATCAGTCAGTCAGTCAGTCAGTTAGTGTGGCAAGCAGACAGCCTTCTCTCTCCCTCTCCCTCTCTTTTTCTCTCTGTCTCCCTCTCTGCTTCTAATCGGACTTTGTTGCCTCCGCACCATCATCGAGCTTTGTGTTTTATTGTTATTTTATTGTTGTTGTTGCTTTTTGACGACTGCGTCATTCAGCGCACGACGATCGTTACTCCTGCTTCTTCTTCTTCTTCCTCTACTCTTTCTCTTATGCTCACACATTCTCTCTCTCTCTCTCTGTCTCTCTCTGTCTCTCTCTGTCTCTCTCTGTCTCTCTATTTCGCACATGCGTCTCTTTCCCTGGCTCTGGCTTGCGGCAGTGGGTCTTCACTTTCGCCAATTCTGAGCTCCACTTGTCAGGTTCAATGGCCGCCGCTGCGTCGCTCTGCCACCGCCACCGCTGCCGCTGCCACCGCCGCCGCCTCTGCTGCTGCCAACGTTGGCATCGAGCGCCATTCGCACGTTTTAACGTTTGTTTGAAGCTTCTCGAGCAACTCAGACGGCTTTGGAGTGCTCTTTGCTGCTGGCCAAGTTGGTGGCCTGAAGATCATTTGTACAATTGTTCCATTTATTCCATTTGTATCTTTAGTTGCATTTGTTTATTTGTTTCATTTTCATTTCGTTTCACTTTGTTTACTCATGCACTTTATCACAGATTTCCCTTGGCCTATTCTTCTGTTCTTGCTTCTTGATATTTTATAAGCTTGCAACACGTCTTTGCCCACAAAAAGCTATAGAAATGATCGTCAGAAAATATGACTAGGGAGGACATTCAATCTGTTAAACTGACTATGGAGATAATGTATATGAACTGAGTATTAAAATGATGTTGCAAGTTTGAGGTTAAGTTAAGATGTGGCATTGGATACTTGAAGTCGTTGTGCAACTTGCAAGCAACTTCCGTTTTTCCTCTTTAGCGGAAAAGTTATGAAACCTTTTCAATTATCGCAAGAGTAAAGTTCAAAAGTTAAACGTCAATCGCAGAGTTCAATGAACCCAACGCAACTTTCATAACTTGCGCTCGAAGCTTGAAGAAAAACACTTTCAGCTAGGAAATCTTTTAAATTTTTTCCCATCTTATGAAACTATATAATAAATATACTCGTCAACTGACAAGTACGCCCAAAAACTACACACACACACACACACACACACACTCGCACACACGCACAGCAAACCTGTCAATTAAACTAGTTGATACGTGACATAATAACAGACATTGAGCTCATATTTGGAACGTCATAAGAAACGCCCACAGAACATGCACTTTAAAGTCTTTATATTTAAGTATATTGTCTAACGTTTAATTGGCTAATTCGCTAATTGGCTAAAACATATAATTGGCCCAATCTTTGGTACTCCAAAACTTTTAATATTCATTCAACTCGGAAGCTATTGCGAAAATATTTAAACTTTTTAACTGGAGGGAACTTTATTTACTGGGAAAACACCTTGAGTGAAAATACTTAGTGGAAGCCTTGAAGTATGAACAATGTTAAGTGAAAAGCGCAAAGTTTAATTAAGAAGTTAACTTTTCGCCAGTTTTTCTCAGTTACTTTGAAAATGTTATACAGATATAGATATAGATATAGATATAGATATAGATATAGATATAGATATAGATATAGATATAGATATAGATATAGATATAGATATAGATATAGATATAGATATAGATATAGATATAGATATAGATATAGATATAGATATAGATATAGATATAGATATAGATATAGATATAGATATAGATATAGATATAGATATAGATATAGATATAGATATAGATATAGATATAGATATAGATATAGATATAGATATAGATATAGATATAGATATAGATATAGATATAGATATAGATATAGATATAGATATAGATATAGATATAGATATAGATATAGATATAGATATAGATATAGATATAGATATAGATATAGATATAGATATAGATATAGATATAGATATAGATATAGATATAGATATAGATATAGATATAGATATAGATATAGATATAGATATAGATATAGATATAGATATAGATATAGATATAGATATAGATATAGATATAGATATAGATATAGATATAGATATAGATATAGATATAGATATAGATATAGATATAGATATAGATATAGATATAGATATAGATATAGATATAGATATAGATATAGATATAGATATAGATATAGATATAGATATAGATATAGATATAGATATAGATATAGATATAGATATAGATATAGATATAGATATAGATATAGATATAGATATAGATATAGATATAGATATAGATATAGATATAGATATAGATATAGATATAGATATAGATATAGATATAGATATAGATATAGACATAGGATATAGGAATTACTTGCAAGATAGTTTAGTTCCTCCCAATCTTCCCGCTAGTCAGAAGCAGTTGAAGAGTTAAAAGAACTTTCAAGCTTCCAAGTAAAACAAATTTAGCGTAGGATCCGTTTTAACTAGGAATTAAGTTTTTTAGTTAACAGTTTGCGGTTCTTGGAACTAAGTTTCGTCTAGTCCAGGTCTGTCTGTCTACTTGTAAAAACTTTCATTTGTTTTTCCCAAGTTTTCTTTCAGCTCACTTGCAGAATAAACTTTTACATTTACAAAGTTTACGTGGAATTTTCTGTTTAGCAAAGTTCAATGTACATTTAATTGTTTATTTCTTGTGTATAAAATCAAGAAAATGCAAATATATCTGACGTCTTTATGTAGATACTAGATACAAGATACATTTGACAGTCCACAAGGCCACGGCATCTGCATTTGTTTATGTTTCTTTAGCTGATTGCAAAGATTTCACAAAATACTCGAAACGTTGACTAATTTTAAAGAGCCAACAAAGTTGCATTATAGCCAGAAATGTGCCTCTTCCTCTCTATTTCTTTGGCCTCCCCCACCCACTTACTCTTTCTCTATCAGCTCTTTATATATACATATATATGGGCTTTTCTCCACCTTTCGCCTATTGCATTGTTTATGACATTTCGCTGCCTTATTTTTCCGCAGTCAAAGACATTTTTGTGATGCCCGTTGCAGACTTTTTCCTTCAAGTTTCACTGAGTTTTCTTTTCGTCAATGTTTCTCTGTTTTGTGTGTGGGTCGCATCTGTATAAACAAACTGATTATCACTTCTCGTTATCGTTGTTGTTGCCACTGCTATTGCTATTGCTGTCTTTCTCAACTCTCAAAGTCTGTGGCACGCGCTGTTATCACTCAACACTCGCCTGACAGTGGGTGAAAATGGCAGCTGAATTTCATTTCATTTCAACCGCGAGCACTTCTCCCATTTCCCCAAAGAAAGCCTGATAAGATAACAAAGGCCCAGAGCATTCAATTATAAGTCAAGCTTATATATATATATATATATACATATATATGGATACTTGTATAGATCTTTGAAATGCTTCAACTATAGTATAATAAAATTAACTCTGCGATTTCCTGGTTACTTGGTTACTTTTCAAAGAGTTTTGTTACAATAATCGTATGGATTGAAGTTTCAGTTGGATATGAACCTAAACTGCTTGTGAACCAATCTTTTCGGAACACTAAGAGAACCAGTTCGCATATAAACAACAAATTTATGAGCTGAAATACTATAGTTTATATTATATTAAGTTTATGGAAGTGCGTTTTGTCTCAGTATCAAAAGCAGCATATGAACTACTGTTTCTAGCTCCTTTAAGTGTCGAGTCTGCAGAGCAAAGGAACTAGTTAAATACGTTTTGTATCAGTATCAAAAGTAGCATATGAACTACTGTTTCTAGCTCCTTTAAGTGTCGAGTCTGCAGAGCAAAGCAACTAGTTTAATTCAGGTATAGTTCCCACTCCCTAACTGGTTTCAGCCAGCAGCAGGCCAGGTCAGAGCTTCCTTTGAAATGATTTCAGCTCTGCTTTGTTATTATTAAAAATGAAACAATTTAACAATAATATTGTTTAACTGTTGCAGCTCTGCTTTCCCAACGTATATTGCAACTAGGTTAATTCAGGATAGTTCCCAGTCCTCAGCCTGCAACAGAGAGATTTTCAGCGCAGAGATTTTGCTTGGAAATGAATTCAGCTCTAGTTTGTTTTTTATTCAAAATGAAGCAACTTGAGAATAATTTAGATAATATATTAATATATTCAATATTAACTGTTGCAGCCCTGCTTTCCCAACGTATATTGCAACTAGGATAATTCAGGATAGTTCCTAGTCCTCAGCCTGCAAGAGAGAGATTTTCAGCGCAGAGATTTTGCCTGGAAATGAATTCAGCTCTGGTTTGTTTTTTATTCAAAATGAAGCAACTTAAGAATAATTTAGATAATATATTTATATATACAATATTAACTGTTGCAGCCCTGGTTTCTCGAGGTATTTTGGATGCATCTCCGACAGCTGTTTACTTCCGCTCTGCTGAAATGCACTCAGCTGCAGTTTAAATATTTGCGCAACTAATTTTCATACGAGTTTCGTTTTGTTTTGTTTTTCTCTCTTTGTTTTTCTTACTGCTGTAGGAGTATTCGTATATGTATCTACCATATAATGGATGTTTAACTGTTTAGGTTTGTTATGTAATATAGTTACTACTATTTCCACACGTATTTGTGTCTGTAGGTCCCTGCTGCCTGGTGTCTTGTGCCTGGTCTCTGGTCTTTGGTCTGTGGTCTCCAGTTACAACTGATTTTTATAGCTTTTGCATGGGGTATCTCTCTCGGGTTGACCCAGTTGTAATGACACTTTCAAATGCCGTTGCAATAAAATGCATTTGCCACTGGAAGTACGACTTTATATATATATATATATATATATGTATGTATATGTATATTCATACTTACATAGGTATTAAATGCATTTGTGGCTTTCTCGTGACATTTTCCGTATTTCTTTCTTTCCTTGCATTGAGCGATGCTTTGCATAGTTCATAAAGATCTCATACACATGAGGAGAGAAAGTGCGTAGAACAGCTACAACAACAACAACAACAGCAACTAAAACTTGGCAACTGTGTCAATTAATATGCTAAATTATACATACAAAGTCAGAGACAGACACCAAACTAGTGGCCCAGTTGGCCACTGCCAATCAATTGCAAAAAGAAAAAAACCTGGCAAAAATATAACAAGAAAGAATATGGTCTAGTTGTGTGTGGCAATGCACGATCAGCAGATACTCTACAACCTCTTGAAGCTAGTCAAACAGCTTCAGCTGGAACTGGCCTAAAGCCTTTGGCTCAAAGCGTTACATAGAGACATTTTACACTCAGGCTTTAGCTGCTCTCTCTCACACATTTCGTTATGCTTGTCATACCCCTTTGGGGGTACATTTTTATAGGGTATACAAAAAGTAGGAAGCATAATTCCCAGCCAAACTAATTACCACACAATGTGACGTGAAAGTTGAAGAAACCGGCGAGAAGAAAGCGCTTGTTATTTATTTATTTCTCATATTTATGAACTTCCTCTCTTTAAGATAATGTCAACAAGTTACCCTCTCTCTCCCCCTCCCCCTCTCTCTGCTTGCTACTCTACAACCTCCCCTCGCAATTACGTAGTTGTGCTTATATAATGTAATCTGGTGAATCTTTGTTTGTTGTTTTGTTTCGTTTCGTTTCGTTCGGTTTTGTTTTGCTTTGTTTTGTTTTGTTTTGTTTTGTTTTGTTTTGTTCGCTTTGCTGTTTGTTTGTTAGCCAAAGTTGGTCAACTCTGAAAGTAGTTGGTTGACTTTTGAGTTCTACTCAAGCGCCTATCGCCTAACGCCTATCGCCTGTTGCCTGTCGTCTGTTGCCTGCTTTCTAAGCCACCTTTCAAATTCAATTTAGAAATATGTATGTATATACATTTATACATCTAGTTATAGAAAATATATAAAGAAAACACCCACACAGAACGGGCACAAACTGGATATCGTAGATAGTTTCTGCGCTTCGTTATGTGCATGCATAAATTACGTATACGACACGGGGGCCAGCCAAGCTGTAATCCCCCAAAGCCTTGCACATAGCCCATGCCAAAAATTTCACTAGAGCAAACACTGCTCAACTGGCAGATACCCTAGAATAGTCTTCCAACAGCAGAGGAGCAAAAGTTGAGGGCCCTTAAGTCCCAGAGGGGTCAATGTGCTTGAACAAAGGGACAGCAAGAGAAATAGGGTCCATTGACTAGGTCTGAGCATATGCTCGTACGATCTCACACGTTTTTCTACCTAATACAGGGTATAGGAAGACAGAGAGGGAGAATAGACCTTAATGAGGATCGGCATAATTTGCATAGTCGAAGCTGCAAATTAAATCAGTCATAAATAAAAAATCAAAAAGAAATGACCAAAAAACAAAAACTAACAGAGAAAACAACAAAAAAATTGGGTCAGTAACACGCCAAAAAGAACAAAAAATCGAACAAACCAAAAAACAAAAATCAAATAAAACAAAAACAAACGATTTTGGGCATGGTCAAAGCTTCGAATCGAAAGACAAAGACGACGACGACGAACAGAAAGCACGAAAAAAAAAATATATATATATATTTTTATATGTGTTTGTGTAGGAATAAATTCCTATAATATGTATATATAGTATCAATAGTACATATAGTATAAAGAATGTTCCGTATTGCGCAAATTGTTTAGGAAGTTCACAGCGCACAACAAAATTAATTAAAAGCAGCTGAAGAAAATAGACAAAAATAATAAAAGGAAAAGAAAAAAACATCAAATAAAAAAATAAATTGCACAAATTTTTGTTGATAGGCAAGAAAATAAAAACAAATAAAAAAATCTACACATTTAATTGCTGACCCAATTTCTATTGTCTGCCGTCAACTATTTTTATACAAATTTGATTTTATTAGACAAAAAGAAACAACATAAAAATTAATATTAATAAAACTAATAAATAAATTAAAATTAAATTAGGAAAAAGTTGAAAGTAAAACAAGAGATAAAAACAAAACAAAAGTCGAATTTGGCTGTCAATGAACTCTGCAGGCCCTTAACACAAACACACACATAAAAAAGCCGCAAGCATACAAACCACACACACACACACACACACACACTCGAACACACACATTGCGATTCTGTGTTAAATAAAAGGCGACTTGTTTAATATCGGTCAATGTATTCAAAAATTATAAAAAAGAAGCACAAATTATAAGAACTGAAATATGCTCAACTAGCAGATACCCTGTAACCTTTATACACACACATTTATATATGAATTCCAGACACACACACACACACACAACAAATAAGTAGCTGCCTTTAAAGAGATTTATTATTGATAGAAGTTTGAGTTATGCTGAAGCCTGTTCAGCGGCAGATCTTCAGTGAGATCTCGGCTATTGTTGCCGATCAGGAATATATATATACTCTATATAGTCTGATTCCATATTAAGCATTTGCTTTGCTTTGTTATACCCGCAATTAAGAATTTTTAATAGGTATTGGGCAGAAAACGAGATAAGAATTTCAAAATGTTTTCTTTGGATTGCGTGTGTGCGTGTATCTGTGTGTGTGTGTGTGTGTGTGTATTGTGGTGTTGTATGCAATGCCAAACTTTCACGTAATTTTTGCGTTTATATTTTATTTTTTTTTGTCTTTGCTCACCTTCTCCCTGTGTGTGTGTGTGTGCGTGTGTGTGTGCGAATTATATTATTTCGCGTCTGTTTTGCTGTTGTAAAGAGTCAACAACCTTTGCGTATTAAAGAAGCGCCAGACCTTCCTATATCTCTCTCCCTTTCTCACTCCACTCCACTCGCTCTTTCACTCATTGTGCTTACCCCATTAACGGTAGTAGCTCCCTTTTACCATCGGCTAACAACAACTAGAAAGCTGTTTGCCTTTCTGGCCTTAATCAGCATAAATATGGCATCATACTCCCAGCCAGAAAGTTCATTTTGGGTTTGTCTATTTTCTTCAATTGTTTTTAATTACATAAATTAAAAGAAAAGCAACGAAAGAAAACTATTTCCCTGCTATTATCTTAGGTAGTTGTTGCAATTTTCTCACTGCAAAGCAGAAGGAAGTTGCTTTAGGTCTAAGGAGGTCTCTAACTATTGAACCTTTAAGAACATTTCAGGTCTAAGTAGATCTCTTACAACAGATATATTTTAACCTTTAGCACAATTTGAAACAAAAAAATTAAAGAAAGAGTATTCGCAGTGCGTTGTTGAAAACTTTAGGAAGTGTTTTATTTGTTTTTGATTTTTAGTTTTGGTTTTTTATGCACTTTTTGTGTTTTAATATTTGTTTTTATTTTTGGTGTTTTGGTTTTACGGAAACTTCAACACTTTCGCTGGACCGACACACACACACACACACACACACACACACACACACACACACACTCACACACAGATTATAGTGAGGTTCATCAAGTAGAAATCCAGCTTTAAGATTATATTTGTTAAGCTACTTTCGAATTGGTTTCAAATTCAGATTTTGCAATCGCTTCAATCGAATCTGCTTAAGAATTTTCACACTTAACAAATTTTTGCAATGTCATTCAAGAAAATCGATTTACTTTTAAGGTCTTAAAGCTCTCGATAACCTTGTGAATTTGGTTTTATTTGAGTGTGTGCGTGTGTGTGTGTGTGTGTGTGTGTGTGTGTCATCAGGTTGCATATTCGAAATGTTGTCATGGCATTCTTGAAGCTGACCCAGTAAACCTTTGATCAAATGGCACGTTTCCCTCGACAATCCGCAGAATTTGCAGTATTTGGCTTTAAAGCTAGGAAACAACAACAACAACAGCAACAATCACTTTAGAGCTCAGACAACACGTGACAGGTTAGAAAGAGACTTTGAGAGAAAAAAGAAAAGAAAACAAAACAAAACTTCACAACAAGCACAATTTGGTGGGAGAAACTGTTGTCAATAAAAAAAGAGGAAAAAATAAAAATAGAAATAAGAAATAAGTTAATAAAAATAGAAGTAAAAATAACCATATGAGTATATATATAAGTGTGTGTGTGTGTGTCTTGTTAAAAGATCTAAGAAACTCTAAAACTTTACTTTCTTTTGTAATTTGTAATTGTCATTTGCCGTCAACAACAACAACAACAATTTGTTGTGCGCTTAAGGTGTATGGTGTATGGTGTATGTGCCTAGGCTCACGTAGACACCTGACAATGCCGACTTTCCTATTCAAATGTACGTGTATCTGTTAGATCTGGGTTGATGAGGTAAGAGAACTATTATAGCTGAATAGCAATCCATTCTGAAGCTTCAAGAAAATGCATTTGATTTTATCAGTTTCATGTGTAAAATGTATCTTTAATTATGCATGAAATTTGCATACACATTGTTTGCTCTGTTAGTAAATCAAACATAAGCTTTAATCTGAAATGAAATCCTTTTGCATTCAACTAAAAGCCACAACAATCGGCAATATTCAGACAAAGGAAAACAATCCTATTATTAGTTGAATTGCCTTTTGAAATGGCAGAAGTACGTTATGCGCTTGCTATTTGAGATACTTATTTGCAATCGATTGAATATGATAATATTTTCATATTCAGCTGTATTTTCCAGCATATCAAACCCGGACATTCCGCCAGCTCCTGGCCAAAGCCAGCGCCAGCAGCAGCAGCAGAAATGCGGACAGTCGACAGACAGATACAAACTACGCATCCATCAGATACTTTGCATGCACATGCAACGTTTCGTATACATATTTGTATCTGTGGGTGTATGTGTCATGGTGTGCGTGTGTGTGCGTGTGTGTGTGTGTGCTTGTCTGTGCGTACGCTTTGTTTGACGTTGTCTCTTGCTGACTGCATTGACCCCCACTTGGGGCCTGTTGCTGCTGCTGTCTCATCCACACACTTGCGGTTCATTGCACTCTCTCTCCCTCTCTCTCTCTCGCTTTATTTACTTTGGCTTCCAATTTCTTGTAATGATTTACATATTCTTAATGTTATTTCTCACCAGATTTTGGTCAATTTTATTGTTTTCTTTTCGGAAGCTGAAGATGCTGCACTCGCTTCCTTTTTTTGCATTATTTCGGGGTTGGCTTCCCCCACAAAACAGGCCGTTAAAAAGATAAAATATTTAAATAAATTTGATAGGTATAAAAGAACAAGAGAGCGAGAAAGGGAGAACAGAGGCTATTGACATGATCGGTCTACGTTTTGCGTCTGTTACGATATTTGTTGCAAGCGCAGGAGGTGTGGGCGGAGGTGGGGGGTGTGCGAGCGAAGCATTGACCGAGAGCTAAGGAAAACAAAACACAGAGAGAGCATACAGCAGTATAAAGAACGCAGAGAAAGAGAAACAGGAAGATAGAAAGAGAGAGAGAGAGACTGGCAGAGAGAGAGAGTGAGGGTGATAATGCGACGCGGTGTGAGACACATGTGATATCGGCGATAACAGCAGACGCTGGAGAACTGTCCCTTGTATTGTGCTCAGGCAGGCACACACACACACACACATATATACACACATAGTCACACACATATAGAGCACTCAGCTGCCGCATAATAACGCACACAGATTTTACTTTTCGCCTGGATAGGGGCCCATTGACTTTTCCTGCTAAAGACCCCTGGCAGTTGTCCAGAAAGGTGGCAATAAAGTTGGGAAGATACTTGGGAAAGTATTGAGAATCTACAGGGACACAAACTACAATGAAATCTATCGTTTACACTAATATATAATACAGCTGCTTTTCAATTTTCCAGCTCATTTATAAGTTTCCAATTAGTTGTCAAAGTCAAAGCTGAGGTTTCAGCTGGAAATCGCTTTAAAAAACCTATTTGAACTATGAAAACTATACATGAAAAGTGTTTATATGTATATATTAGAGCAGGCAGATATATATTTAGGTATATATGTATAGTACTATACCCTATACAATATATATATATATATATATACTCAACCATCTCAACTGACATCCAATCATTTATAATTTAATACTCAATGCGAAGAAGCCAAAAAAGAGAGAAAGCCTTGCGGTTTTACTGTTATTTAGATAGGATAGGATAGATAGACATATCCGGAAGTAAATACGCGAATGATTTTCGGATTTATATCTCCTAAACACTCCGAAAAATCATTTTGTTGCATACTTTTGGGCAATGTAAGTTAATTCAGAGTTACTTTGAGTTGATTAAGTTCAATGAATGATTCAAATGAATTGTGCTGCAGCTATTAAATTAATGTTAATATAAGTTAAACTACGTAACAGTTTAGTTAATGTTAACATAAGTTTAACATTATGTTAAGCTACATAAGAGTTTGTTCTAAATCAGTTAATAAATACTTATTTGAATGCAATAAAAATACTTTTTCGTTTGATTCAATGGACTCTGCCTTGTTACTTTACGTTTACTCCAATCAAAATAAGTGTTCGTCCAGAGAGGCTTCACTGTACCGTAAAGCTTGTCTTATTTTCTACCATTTTTAATCATATTTTTCTTATTATTTATTTGCAGTGCTGCTCAAACGGCGTCGTTGAATTTTCCCTTTGCACAACAGCAACAGCAGCAAAAGCAATCGCAAGCGATTGCAATGCCAAACCAGCAACAGCAGCAACAACAGTTGCAACAGTTGCAACACCAACAGCAACAACCCACATTACAGTTGACATTTCAGAACTTAAACGTGTTGCACAACGAACGCAAAATACTTTCCGATGTGAGTGGATTAGTCAGGTAACAACAACAACCAGAACACTGCGTAACAACAAGAACTCAGAACCCACTGAACCAGTGACAACTAAATACAACTCTCCCTCTCCCTCTCTCTCTCTGTCTGTAGTCCCGGTGAGGTGCTGGCCATCATGGGACCCTCGGGCAGTGGCAAGACAACGCTCTTGGATTGCCTCAGCGGGCAGCGGCGCTTTGACAGTGGCAGCGTCTATCTGAACCGGGAGCCACTCTCCAAGCGTTGGCGCCGCAAGATTGGCTATGTGCTCCAGGAGGAGATCTTCTTCACACAGTTGACGCTCCGGGAGACTGTCATGTATACGGCTCTGTTGCGTCTGCCGGAGTCGATGGCGCGTGCCGAGAAGCTGCGTCTTGTCGATCACATACTGGACACACTGGAGCTCCGTTGCTGTCAGCAGACCAAGTTCGGGGATTACCTCAATCGTGGCCTGTCCGGTGGCGAGAAGAAGCGTGCCAACATTGCCTGTGAGCTGCTTACCAATCCGCTGCTTATGCTGCTCGATGTGAGTAGGAATCTCAACGTGAATCCCATCGGAAGAGGCATATTTATTTCTCCTTCTTTTATTCTGTTATACAGGAGCCCACTTCGGGTCTGGACAGTCACTCGGCCATCTCATTGATGAAGGTGCTGAAGCGCTATGCCCAGCTGGAGCAGAAGACTATTGTGATAAGTGTACACCAGCCGTCGTCGCAGATGTTCCACATGTTCGATAAGCTGCTATTGCTGCATCAGGGACGCACCGCCTACTTTGGAGAGGTGCACAACATCTACAGGCACTTTGAGGACATTGGAGTCACCATCAAGCCCCACTACAATCCCGCTGACTTTGTCTGTAAGTAGACTTAAGGCCAGGTTTATCTATCCATTCTAATCTTTATATATTCTATAGTGGAGCAACTGAAGTCACATCCGGATATACGTGAGAAGCTGTTTATAGCCGCCAGAGAATCGCATGGAAACTATTTGAATCGCAATTGCATTAGCCAGGACAAGTCCAAGCAGCAGCATGATAGCATTCTTATCAACGATATTATTAACAATTATTACAATCAACGCAACCATCAGCATCATCATCATCATCATCACAATCATCATCACGATGAGCATCATCTGCAGTATGCTAATTTACATCAAGCCGATGAGGAGGCAGCTCAGCACTTGGTCTGGTGCGGCGCCGATTCGCAATCAAACTTCAGTTCCTGTGCCTCCAGTGATTGCCAGTCATATAAAGCTGGCAAGTGCTCTGCCAGCGATGAGGATTGGCTGTCGTATCCTACGCGTTTCCATACACAGTTCACCGTACTCTCAAGCCGCAACTTCAAGGAGGCCAAGCCACGCATGTTATCCAAGCTCAATTGGTTCCAGACCATTGGCCTGGCACTGATGGCGGGCGCCATATGGTTTCAGCTGCCACGCACCGAGGAGTTCCTGCACGATCTGCAGGGTTGGATGTTCTTCTCGCAAACCTATTGGATGCTCTTTGCACTCTTCGGTGCACTCAATTCATGTGAGTTCGAGCACATTTAATCGAGGATTCTATAACTAAATCTGGTTTCATTTAGTCCCCTCGGAACGTGAGGTCATCAGCAAGGAGCGCCGCTCGGGCGCCTACCGCCTCTCCGCCTACTATTTGGCCAAAATGTGTGCGGAGCTGCCGCTGGTCATAACGCTGCCCACTGTCTACCTCATGATCAGCTATCCCATGCTGGGCTGCAGCAGGTAAGTACTCTCTATCGCTTCTACTTATCATCCACTAAATTCAATCTTCTGCTCTGCAGCCTTAAGCTCTTCTTTCTAATGCTCATCTTTTTGCTGCTGAACACGATTGTGGCACAGAGCGTGGGCTTCTTCATAGGCGCCTGTTGCATGGATATGAACGTTAGCATTACGCTGAGTGCACTCTACACGCTTGCCACACAGCTCTTCGGCGGCTATCTGTCATCTCGCATTCCGGAAGGTCTCAGCTGGATACGCTACACATCGATGATACACTACGCATATCAGAATATGCAAATCCTTGAGTTTCGCGAGGGACCAGCTATTAGGTAAGTAATATCTATCTATAGCTAGGACTACTATATGTATTCATTCCATCCAATTTCACAGCTGCGGTTCATCGAGCAGCTATGAGATATGCAAACAGCAGACAACCGAATTCATTCCATATGAGGAAATACTCAAAGCACAAAACTCCACATCGCCACTCTGGCTGAACACGCTCATTTTGATGATGTTCTTTCTGGTATTTCGAGGCCTGGGCTATGCGGTGCTGCGCTATCTGCGCTGCCCCAAAAAGACGTGATAAAGCTGACAACGAACCAGTGATACATACGTAATAACATAAGGAAACAGGTGTACTCGTTCAATCCTAAGCTCGTACGAGTACAACACACACACACACACATACCTTTTATACGGGTATTACATATATACAAAATATTATGTTGAACAAATTACAAACGTGCGCCAATTTTGTGATTCAATTTTCAAGCCACATTTAGCTATTAATTAATTATTAACTAATTATATAATTATAATTAGTTTATCTATCTGTACGTATCCGTCTCCACGATGCACGATACACGGCAGGAGCTATATCCTTTCTCCAACCCAGCCACGCCCCTCTTCAAAAATTTGTTTGTTGCCTTTTGTGAACAGCAAAGTTTTGTTTTGTTTTATGCATTTTAATTGTTAGCCATTTATCCTACAAATTATTATTATTATTATTATTATTATTACTATTACAATTATTATTATTATTATTATTCTTATGTTGCTGCTAAAGAGGAAATTTCTGTTTTGCATATGTTTTAATGTATGTTTTAAACCCAAAAGTTAAACAGCCCCCATATTATTAGACTATATATTATATCAATTGTATATATATACATATATATATATATATATATATGTGTGTCTGTCTGTATGTATATATATGATATATATACGTTACATGCTAGAAATTTTGTAGGTTTTTGCAAATTTTTTCACTTGGGAAAAAACACTGTGATTTAGTATGCTAGTTTTTTAATTAGTTTTAAGTCGGCTGCATAGGCGAAACTAGTTAGTGCGAGTAACTATTATGTTTGCCACAAACAACACATCAAGCAAATTGTATAAACATATATGCATAACCTGTATGTATTATGTGTTTGCATTAACTAATTATATGTAATTAAATTTATTTAAAATATACATACGTGAAAAATATGCCTTCAAATAACGTCGATTGCCTTATTTATTAATGGATTGACAAATTTAAATATTAAATTAATAATAATTGACTTTCGGTACGTCTTCTTTCATAACATAACCCAAATTATACAAATATTAAATTGGGTAGAGAAAATCTTCAGAAATAATTATATATCCAGCAGAATATAATCGATAAAGGTCTTAGTCTTAAAGGTTATAGGCACTCGAGTTGTTAAGAAATCTTTAAATTTACCTCGTCAAATTTGCTAGTATATATCTTTCTCTTTCTTACACTTTTCGCGGAAAACTTCTTGCCAAAGAAACGTAGCAAAGTTCAGCTTAATCCTCCAGCATGGACTTGCCTTTTGTTTCTTTCAAAAACAACAGAAATCCAAGGAAACAGAGAGCTGTCAAGCTCGCACAGGACCACATCGTAAGCGGCAGACCCCAGTGGGCCATGCAGAGTGGAAAAATCTTGAGCATAAGAAACACAAGGGAACTGCAGACGACAATCGCAATGGAGGTCGCTCTGGCGCGTATCTATAAGATACATAGAAGTAAAAAGGAGAAAAGGAAGAGTATTCAAGAGACATGCAAACCTTCAAGGGAAACATTTCGACCATCAGCACAAATAAGCAGCTAACCAAACCCATGTTGCCCAGAAAGATGTCCAGCGACATAATGGCCACAGGCAGCCAGCTCCACTCGTCCATGTCGTGCAGCTGAGCGTAGTGTGTGAAGAAGCCAAAGCTGGCCAGGCTCATGGCCACACCCGCCGAGGACACCAGCATGAGAATCCTGCGTCCAAAGACATCGCAGAGTAAAGTGCTCACATAGGCACCCAGAATCTGCACTGTTCCAATGATAATCGTACTGGTATCCGGATCCATAGAGCTGCCCGACTGGGCAAAGATATCCGACATATAATTGACCATAGTGAAAACGCCGCTGAACTGATTCGCACTGACTATAATAGCTGCCATGCCATAGCCTCTAAGTGCGGATCGTGTGACTGAAGAAATATAAGATATAGTATAAGATAATGCCTAAAGATAATCACTTACAAAAGTCCTTCAGGACCACCTTATCGGGCAGATTGGTTAAGGTCATCTTTATGTGATCAAACTCTAACATATCGTTCTTCGGATCAGTTTCCTTGATATTCTTATAGTATCTAAAGGATTTCGCAGCAGCTTTCATCTGTCCCCTGCGTATAAGGTGCATTGGTGATTCACGCACGAATAATAGAACAAAGATGAAATAGCTAAGCGGAAAGATTAGTACTATGAAAGGTGCGACGAAGTAGGACAGGTGAGTGCCCATAATGTAGCCGATAAGAATGCCAGAATTCACCGAGAGCATCACCATCGAGGCGAATGTGCCGCGTATGCTAAAAAAGATAAAGAAATGATTCATTCGTCTTAGTCATGAAATTGTTACTCACTTTGCATCTGATATTTCACTCAGGAACAAAGGATGCACTATATATATGCCGCCGCCTGTAAGTCCCGCCAGAAATCTGCCAACAATTAGAAACTCGACGCTTTTGCTAAAGTAGACCAGAAACCATAGGCACTAGATGGATACCTTCTGATTAGACTGATTTCTATATAGTTATAGTCGAGCACTTACCGAATGTGGTATGGCTAGGAAAAGTAGACACAGCTTGCCACCAACACGATTTATTAGGAGTCCAGTCAATATGTTGCCCGACATCGAACCTAATCCCAGAGCCGAACCAACCCATGAGATTTCACTGATGCTCAGGGGGAAATTCAGCGGGGATTCGGAGGATTGCAATTTGCGCAGTGTAGGAGAGAACCAACCAATGCCGACGCCATGAGATATAGATATCAGATTAACTAAAGGAACATCTGATTAAAGTTTATCCTTTGCATAAATATGATATATATTTACTTAGTACTGTGGCTAGAAATTGATGGCGATTCCTTTGATTCAGCAGACAGTTGGAGCGCTCGAAAAATCTTGTCAACATGTTGACCATATTTTTTATACACCCAATTCAATTTATTTATACACGATTTCGTTTAACACGGTTTGAAAATATTCGTACACGATTTTATTCCATTTAGCACGGTCAAAAGTTGTTGTGCTTAAATATGTTTGATATGTCAGGGGAATATCCTAAATATAATGCATACAAGCAAGTTTACTGGTTGAGCAATTGAAAATAGGAGAAATCGGGATATTGAAAGGTGATTTTATTAATATTTTCCAACGTGAGTTGAATTCTTGTATGGTTCGTTACAAAGAGGTGGCAACAATTGGCTCAGTGATCAAAGTTTAGATGCCGAACGAAGAAGAGTTCAAAATTATTCAAGAGTTGATAGTGATTCTATACCCAAGCGATTGTGAGTAACTGCTGATGAAAGGAATTCAATTTATGTTCCTGTATTTATGATGATTTCATCATTTCTGTTTTTTCTTACCTTAAAAATTGAATAACCAACAGCATAATTTACATTTCTTTTGAGACTAGAGTGCGTTTATTTTTTCTTTAATGTTTATCTTAAACAATCCTTGTTTTTCACTAATTTTAATAGGTTTAAAAGATAAGCAACCAATCACCCTTTTTTTACACGATCAAGGCCTTTTTTAACACGTTTTTTTCTGGAACCAATCTGGCATGTAAAAAAAGAATTAGCTGCATTTAACTGCCACCAGCGAGATTCAATTTCAGACTGAAACTGCGCAGGTTGGAAATATTGTTAGGGTCTTAAAATCTCGCTGCTTGACCATAAAGATAACTCAGTTTAATGACGTCGCCGATTTGGTTGAATGCGACAGCATCTAATGTCGTCTTGGGGCATCGAGAAGTGGCCTGCATCAAGAAGCTGAGATAAGATTAGAATTTAAGAGCGATGACCAAGTTCAGTTCTTGGTAGCAATGACTAAATGCAAAGTATTTGTTACGCAAATAAAAACAATTTTATTGACAATTTGATATAATTACAGTTAACAGTCATTCTCAGTCCTCAAGCATGGACTTGCCCTTTGTTTCCTTCAAAAAGAAAAGAAAGTAAAAGAAACCAAATGCTGTTATCCCCGCACAGGACCACATGGTCACCGGTATCCCCCACTCATCCAGGCAAATTGGCAATATCTTAAGCATGACGAACACCAGCGAGCTGCAGGTAACAATTGCCATGGACGTGGCCTTGGAACGGATCTGTTTTGTAGGTAAACCAAAATTTGGTAAAAGTTATGGAAAAGTTATCTAATCCGAACCAACCTTCAGGGGAAAGACTTCAACCAGTATGACAAAGAAGCAGCCGATGAGGCCGATGTTGCCAAGAAAGATATAGACGGACATGAGGAACAGTGGCACCCAACTCCATTCGCTCAGATCGTACCACTCGGCGTAGTACGTAAACAATCCGAATCCCGTGAGACTTACTACCACTCCCGCCGAGGAGACTACCAAGAGTATACGCCGTCCCCAGATATCGCAGAGCAGCGTCGTCGCATATGTGCCCAGAATCTGTATAATGCCAATGATTATGGTGCAGGTATCCGGATCCATGGTGCTGCCCGATTGCTTAAAGATGCCCGACATATAGTTGACCATGGCAAAGAGGCCACTAAACTGGTTAACAACCAGCAGCACAGCGGCCGTACCATATGCCTTCAGCGCAGGTCGGGTTACTATATAGAAGACATATAACTAGGATATTTAAACAGGAAATTATCTACATACAGAAGTCCTGGAGGGTAATCCTATCCAGTAGTTTGTCATCCTGCGTCAAAGTACGCTTCATATCATCAAATTCCCTCATGGCGATCATCTGAGCGCTACTTGTACCCCGGATATTCTTATAGTATCTGAAGGATTCCTCGGCAGCCGAGAACTTGCCTCTACGTATGAGATACATGGGTGAGTTGCGGATAAAGAGCAACGTAAAGATGAAGTAACTAAGTGGGAAGAGCAGCACTATGAAGGGTATTATGTGATAGGCAACGTGTGTGCCCAGAATGTAGCCCAAAAGTATGCCAATATTCACAGAAAGCATCACCATAGCTCCAAATGTTCCGCGAATTCTGAAGATAGTAAAAATGAATAAACATAAACTTAAATTAGTTAATTACTTAAGCGTTAACTTAAATAGGGAAACTTCCTGCCTACTATTTGCACATACAGTTTGAGCTATACATACGCCAATTTCTGTGTACCCCATAAGATATAAGATAACTGTAGCTTTCTATATAGAATCAAGAATAATCGTAAATCTCTTCTAATACCGCGGAATGACGTGCTGAAACACAAGTCTGATCACTTGGTAGCAACATGTGGCTATAAACTTTTATCACCAGATCTTTCTCAGTATATATATATATATATAAATACTGTAACTTACTTGGCATCCGAAATTTCACTGAGGAACATGGGATGAATTATGTACATGCCTCCACTGGAGATGCCTGCCAAGAAGCGGCCAATAAATAGATAATCCGCACTATCCGCGTAATAGACCAGTATCCACAGGCACTATAAAAGTTAGTTGTGTACAATCCAATAAAAGAGATTAACTTCTATATATATTTACCGACTGTGGCAGTGCTATGAAGAGCAAACAGAGCTTGCTGCCAACGCGTGGAAGTATCAAGCCCATGAGCACATTGCCCACCATGGCACCTATGCCCAGGGCTGAGCCCACCCATGAGATTTCCGAGACGCTAATTGGAAGCCCGAGAGGTGACTCATCGGACTGCAGCTTCTGCACAACGGGCGATAGCCAACCAACTCCAATGCCATGTGAAATTGATATCAGATTGACTAAACAATAGAAAATGCCAATCAAACACTTGATACCCTTCATTTGGGGTTCATCTAGACTCACTGAGTAGGGTGGCCAGTAGCTGGTAGCGATTCCTTTCGTTCAGCAGACAGTTTGGACGTTGCAGGAGGCTGCCCAACATTTTGATTCAATTCTAGTTTAACTTGTGCATTCACTCAACATTTGCTCTTCCATTTATAAAGTTCATTTGAATACTGAAAATGCGCAGAGCTCCCGTCGACTTTAAGAGCGACTTCTGCTTGCAGCCTTATGACACGTGTCGCCATAAAGATAAAGGCCTAAGACTTATTTAATATATAGTAAGATGATAAAACAGTTGCTGATATTCTATCTTATTTCTTTATTCTATGATTAGACGGAGAAAACTTTGACAGCATTTTCTTCTAAATTTCCAACGCTTTTCTTTTTATTATTGTATACGACTTAAGGACTATAATTTCAGTTCTTCGTTTGGAAAATAATCTATAATTAAGATTCTTATTTTAGGGATCAAGCATTGATTTGCCCTTAGTCTCTTCGAGGAACAAGCTGAAGTAGACGAAGCCCAGCAGTCCAACAGCACTGGAGCACCACATGGTTATTGAGATGCCCCAATACTTCATGCAGAGTGGAAAGATCTTGAGTGTCACAAAGACTGCACAGCTGAGCAGCACCACGAAGGTAGACACAGCCACCGAGCGAATCTAGAAGTAAAACCAAGGATCACATATGATATTTGAATCAATAAAATATCTAAACCCACCTTGGCTGGCATCACCTCCACCATCACCACAAAGAATATGCCCACCAGACCAATATGAAGGAACAGTATGTTCAGCGATAGAAGCAACAAAGGCAGCCAGCCTATGGCCGATACGTCGTAGTATTCCGCAAAGAAAGTGAAACAACCAAAAGCAGCCATGCAGATGCAGGCTCCAAGACAGGACACCAACAGGATAATCTTACGCCCGAACCTGTCACAGATCACAGTCGTCGTATAGGTGCCAACGATCTGCATAACTCCGATGACAATGGTGCACATGTTGGGATCCAGCGTGGTGTGGGAGAGCGTAAAGATGTCCGTCATGTAAGTGGTAAAGCAGAAGGTGCCAGTGAACTGGTTGGTGAACAGCAGCACAAACGCTGTGGCATAGCCTCTAAAGGCAGGTCTGGTCACTGAAAGGATATAGTATATATAATATACGATATATATATATAGCTGACGACTTACTGAAATCCTTGTAGTTGAAGGACTTTACTTTTAGGGCCTGATCCGCCATGAGCTTCTTCTTCATATCATCGAACTCAAACATGGAACGCTTGTCGTCATCCTTGATATTCTTATAGAATCTGAAAGAGTTCTCAGCCGCGCCAAGTTTACCCTTGGCTATGAGATAGAAAGGTGTTTCGGGCAGAAAGAGATTGCCAATGAAATAGGAAATGGGCAGGGGAATGATGAACAGAGGTGCCATAAAGTATGACACGTTCGTGGATAAAATATAACCCATGAGTACGCCCATGTTCACTGAGAGCATTATCATAGATCCGAGACGACCGCGAATTCTGTTCAAGATAAAAGTTTGTTCTAGTTCTGCTACTGTTATCAGTAAAAGTAATACGCACTTGGCATCTGATATCTCGCTAATGAATATGGGTAGAACAATGTATCCGCCTCCGCCAGTGATGCCAGCTAACAGGCGACCCACATACAGATACTCCACACTCTCCGCGAAGAAGGCCAAGAACCAGAAGCACTGCAAGTTGCCAGGATACGTTAAGTGGTTGCCACAAAAGGAGTTTATCGCTCACTCACCGTATATGGTACGACTAGGGCGAACATAACTGGCTTGCGTCCTATGCGATCCTGCAGGAAGCCAGCCAATATGTTGCCTATGACACTGCCAATGCCCAACAGAGAGCCAATCCAGGATAGCTCCTCGACGAGCACCACAAAGTCAAGCGGAGAGTTCTCCGTTTGCAGCTCCCGCATCACCGGGGACATCCAACCCACGCCCATTCCATGTGCGAAGGTCGAAATGTTAACTGCAAGGTTAAAGAAATCAATTAGACAAACCTTATTATATATAGTATATATATATACGATCTCACCCAGCAAGGTTGCCAGGAACTGGTAACGATTTCTGCTGCTCAACAGGCAGTTCGAGTTCTCAAAACTGAGCTTCATTGTGATGTGACAGGGCGCGTGTCATATCTCGACTGACAAGATGTCTGAGAGTTGAGAGCTGAAATAGACTAAAAAAGACGCTTTGCACCTCTTACCTAACAAACAGATAAGCCCAGATAAGCCCCTTTACTGCTTCTGGTAAAAGTTTGATCCACAGATTTACTCAAAATGAATTTATTAAGCATACACTACGGGGTACAATATTTTAGTCTTGAATCATAGACTTGCCTTTAGTCTCTGGCAAGAAGAACAAAAAGTATAAGAAGGTCAACAAACTAGAAGTTGCCGAAAACCACATGGTGTACGATATGCCCCAGTAATGCAGCATCAGTGGGAACACCTTCAAGGTGCAGAAGATCAGCAGACTGAGAAGCACCACCGACATGGATGTGGCCACCGAACGTATCTAAAAGTTTAACATAGTTATTGGTACTTTGCGATTATTATCAGGTTTCATAATAAAACATACCTTGGCTGGGAAGAGCTCGACTAGGAGCACAAAGAACACACCGATCAGTCCTATATTTGCCACATATGTTATGAGTATCATCAGGACCAAGGGCAACCAGTTGAATTCACTCAGATCATAGAGCTGGGCATAGTAGGTGAAGCATCCAAAGGCAATGCAGCCCAGGCCGATGCCCAAAGTGGAGATCAACATGAGAATGCGGCGTCCAATAATGTCCACGAATATAGTCGATGTGTACACGCCCACTATTTGCACCACGCCTATGATTATAGTGCAGGTATTGACATCCAGAATCGAGCCGGATGCCGCAAATATAGTGGACATATAATTTGTGAAACTAAAGACACCACAGAATTGATATCCTGATGAGAGCACGGCAGCCGCTGCAAAAGCCTTCAGGGCTACCCTGGTAGCTGTACCGGAAGGATATAATAGAACATATATAAAGATATATAATCCATGTTGAGTGCTCACTTAAGTCCTTATAAGTCATGGATGTTGTGTTCTGTGCCTGTTGAGCGTCTATTGCCATGCGCAGCTCCTCGAAGTCCGCCTTGGAGCTATGCCCAATATCATTTCGCAGATTCTTATAGTATCTGAAGGATGCTTCAGCTGCAGTTAGTCGATTCCGCTTCAAAAGATATGGCGCCGTTTCAGGCAGAAACAGATTGGCCACAAAGTACGCTATGGGCAATAAGATACATAGGAACGGCACGACATGATAGGCCAGATATGTGCTCAGTACAAAGCCCACAAGTATGCCCAGATTGACAGAAAGCATCAGCATGGAAGTCAAAGAGCCGCGAATGCTGCAATGCGATTATCGATATAGTCAACACATTCTTTAGCCCAGTCTAAGCTGAGTTACTAACCTGCTTTCAGCCACTTCACTTATATAAATTGGTAATACCACATAGCCAGCACCACCTGTAAACCCGCAGAGGAACCGTGCAGCATACAAATAACTTACATTCGAGGCGCAATATATCAGAATCCATAGGCACTAGAGGAACAACTATGATGAGCATTCGACTATGTTGAGAAGGATCAGGAGTACTTACTGCATAGGGTGCGGCCAGCAGATATATGCAAAACTTTCGACCCATTCGTTCCAGAATGAAGGCTATGGTCAAATTGCCAAAAAGACTGCCCAGACCCAACATGGAGCCCAGCCAGGATATTTCTTCGATGCCCACTTGAAAGTCCAGAGGTGAGTCATCCGATTGTATTTTAGTCAGGGTGGGTGACAACCACCCAATGCCCACCCCATGGCCAAAAGTTATAATGTTAACTAGTTGAATTCAAACTTTTCGATTATAAATTACCAAAGATGCTGCATTTGACTTACCTATGACAGTTGCCAGCAGTTGATAGCGCGTTTTCTCATTTAGCAGAGAGCTCTGAAAATATTTTGACATTTTTAATCCTCAAACGCGTTCCGTAAAGACGTCTAAACAAATGTACTGCCAGCCAACGAATGCCTGTCGACGGTATTTACTGAATTTAACAACTACCTATGAAAGCTGATTTGATGGGTAAAAGTTTTGTTATTTTATTGTACGGACACATTTTGTGTGCATATACAATAAAATATTCCAGATGTTAGTCGAAACGCCACAAATTGCACCTCCGTAAGCAATGGATTATCATTTTGTAGTTGATATAAAGATAAGCTGACATGAGTCTTATTACGTTATAATAATAATAATAATAATGGTATAAATAAAAGTAACATTCACTCAAAGCAACTAACCTTTAAATTTAAGAGAATCAATAAGAATCAGGCAGTCTACGCTCAAATCTTAACTGAAATAGCCAAAGTATATGCCTATGATTTAAATATCGTACGACTCATCTGGCAGTGAACACACCTCGTATATACACAGAATTGTTGGCTGGACAATATTTGCATAACAAGCCCAAATCTTAAAAAGTCTATATTTAAAGAGATACAGGGGCTCAGACATATGCAAACTAATTTATATATTAGCTAAGCTTGTTTGTACTTTCAAAACATCAACAATATTTTTTAGCAACGTCTTCAGGAATATATTTCTGGATGATGGATTCTTCCCATAGAACTTAAATGTCAAATGTGATTAGAAGTAAACGCTTTTATATTACACACTTATCTGTGTCTAAGTCTATATATTATAATTATTAAGGTATTATAACCACACGCGGATAATGAAATTTCGAAAGTTCTAAGGCAATACCGACAGCTCCTCAAAGTATGCTTCAAGATTTTTATTGGTGACAATTTTTCATTTTCCGATATAGCACAGACAGCAACCCATTTTAATTTCCGTTTTTAAATTCACAGCAAATAAAACATTTTATTGATTATTATTACTTAATTATAAATTACAAGCCCAGGTTTATTTTTATTTATCTATTTAACATATTTAGTTGAATATTCAACTCTTGATACAAAGATTCCATTTCAATATTTCTCCTATCTAGTCCAAAATTCATTCAAAAGAATTTTGTTTATAAAGAAACAGTTAAGATCTTTTATTTTAATTTAAGTAAAGAACTACCTACTCTAGCTATAGCTATAAACTATCCTGAATAGCTTCGACAGATTTTCCTTTTGTTTCCGGCACAAAGATGGCAACAAACAGAGTTAGAAGGAAAGAACAGCAGGCATACATAAATATTGTTCCACTAATGCCTACAGACTGCCATAAAATTGGAAGTGTCTGTAAAAATGAATTGATTAGAATCATATTTAATATCATATATTAATAAAGCATACCTTTGTAAAAATAGCAGCAAAAATATATAGTGTTGCCAGATGTACTCTAACTACGACACTTCGTATTTTTGGTGGCAAGACTTCAGCTATTACTATATACGTGATGCTTGTCACTCCACAGCCGCCTGCAAATACAATTAAAGAGACTGCAGCGACGGGAAACCAGCTAAATAAGCTGGTGTCGTACCCACTTGCTGTCAGGTAGTAATACGCGGCCAGAGAGCATTCAGCCAGACCAATGCCAGCAATCGAGATGAGAATTAAAGTCTTCTGGCCAAAACACTTCACATAAATCGAAAGCGAGCCAACCAATTGGATGATGCTTACAATGATTGAGGATAACAATGGATGTAGACAGGAACCAGCTTCCCGGAAGATAACTGTCGTGTATGTCAACATTGGTAGACATCCACTCAATTGATCGGCCAGCACCAGTCCCAGTCCAATAAAGTAGGCCTTACGTGCCTTGGGATGTACTGCAGATGAGTAAAACAAAAGGATTTCAATCGATTATATTCAATAGTTTCTATAATTACTTACTGAAGTCTTCCCATTGTAATCGGTGCATGCCATTCTTTTTATCATCTTCATTCTGTTGCACAACTTTGTATAAATTGTTCAATTCCTGGCGGAAAGTTTCTGTTTGATTATCGTTTGATAACATTCCACGGTAATATCTCAATGAGTCCTCTGCCATCTCTTTGCTTTTGAGAGCCAGATATTGCGGTGTATCGTGGGTGAAGATGAAGCAAAACACAAACAGGATAGGCAGTGCAACTAATGCCCATGCAATAGTGGTATAAGTAAAGAAATATCCAAGAAGATTTATCAAAGCGTATCCTGCGCCCCAATTTATACTGATGAATACACCCAAGGAACCACGATTTTTATCTTCGGCAAATTCCATTACGTATATGGGTATTACAGTAAAGCAACAGCCCCCAGCAGCTCCAGCCAGAAAACGTGCTACACAAAGATGCATGGGATTACGTGCTACACATATGATAAGCCAGTGAAGCTGTTAAATAAGAGGATTCAGTTTTTTATTCAGTTCAATTTATTCTATTTAGAGTTCCACATACCGCAGTAGGAATCGCTGTCAGAAGTAAACAACGTTTGCGTCCGATCTTATCTGCCAACCAGCCAAAGAATATTGCACCGAACAATGCACCTGGATACAAGAAAGCGGCTACCGAACCAAGTTCATCATCGGTCAGGGGTCCCGTATCAAGGGGACTTGCATCTGATTGAATCTCCAGAGTACTTGACGAAATCCAGCCAGTAGCGCATCCATATACAAGTGTGAGGATATTTGCTACAAAGAGAAAATCCAAACTATTTCAGATTTAAAAAGATCACTTTAAGAAGAATATTTTAAAGTAGTATATTCTTGATCAGATGTGTTAACACTTAAGTATTACATGTTATACTATCTGTAAATATATTCACAAGTTGTTTGAGTTCTATTAGAGATATTGATACAAAAACAAGTAAGAATGTTGTAGTCAAGCAACCCCAGGGATGAGATACTCTGAATCTAGGTCTGATATATCATGAAAACAATACACATACACATACACATACAGAAAAGAAAAGTTAATTTAACGACTTCAAAAAACTGGGTTTTTGCCTGGAAAAAAGTGGTCATTGCCCCATAGTGCGCTGCCGGCAGCAGCGGAGCTTGCTTTATGTTAAGTTGATTCATGAATAACCTCAGTGATTTGATAAGATTTGCAGTTAAGAGTGTGCTAATATAAATTAATACATGTGCCATGAATGAAAACTTTCGGTTCATAAATGTTTTGTTGTTTTTGCAGGGAAGCTTAGAAATTGAAATAAACTTGATCTGTGTACGGCATACATATGTACAGGAACCTATATACTAAGCTTATAGTTTAACCGGGGCGAACAGACAGACGGACGGACAGTTATTGACACTCGGCAAGAGGATCTATTAGATAAATTTCACAACTTTGTTATCCCTGTTTTATTAATTTCCATACTTTTCAATACTTTTTCCAAATTTGTAATTTATTCGTTTTAAATGTTTGCACTGTTTTCTTCTCAATTATTTAAACTCTTATAACAGTCGTTTCAGGTTTTTGAACTAACCGATTAAAGCTGCATAATATTGATTTCGCTTGCTCTTCGAGCAGCCAAATTTAAACGATTCCCGTATTAGCATTTTCAGCACAATTTTGTGAAATATTATAAAATCTTCTGCTTAACTATATGAATATGAAACAGAAACTAAGCACATAAAGTTCTCGTGCAGACCTATTTATACTGTGTGGCATGTTATACCCTGTTATATAATTAACATGGGTATACCACTTCTATAGGTTCAAGCTAAAAAGTTTATTACATATAATGGGAAGTAAATAAATAAGAAAAAAAAATTATAATAGTAATTGAAGTTTTTCAAAAGTATTATGCTCGGTATTATTCATAGCATGGTATCTTTTAGTCGACTATTGTACAGTAGGACATCCTTTCCAGTTTTCTTTATAGATTCTTAAAACTTGTTATTTTAATTGACATTATGCTCTATACCGTGAAAGTTTTTAGAAAGGTTAAGAGCTTATATATTCCTGACCAGCATCAAGAGCATCTCAATCCTGAAACTTATATCCTTTAAAAAATACTTAATACGATCGTATTTGCCACATATCACATATTTAGCTTCAGATGGGATAAGCCATGGCGAGTGTCTTCAAGAAGTTAATTGTTTATTCTCAATTCAGGTTATTCTTTGCTTTGCTCCAAAAAATACTGGTATTAGTTATCAGAAATCGTATACCTATTTATATATGTTGAATTATTAATATTTTAAGAGCAATAAGCATAAATTTCAAAGATGTGGTTTATTTGTATACAAATATTTATGTGATTGTGCGTACTAGCCTTAATCGATAGCTGAAAACTATAAACAATCAATAACGATTGACGAGCAGTTATCGATATAAAGTATAAGCTATCCTGAATAGCTTGAATAGTTTTTTCTTTAGTTTCACCAAAACTTTACCAAAACTAGTATATATTTTTCATTTTCTAAACTGGCTTTCTTTTAATGAAATTAATTCTTTTTTAAATAATAATTAATTAAGACAATAATAACACTGACGGTTGCTTAGAGAAAGTTGATTGCACTAACAAAAAGCTTATTAAAACTAATTTAAAGTAATCAGCTGGGTTTTGTTTACTTTAAATTAAATTACTGAATTGCAGTGCAAATATAAAATTAGTTTAAATGAATTCTACAACCAAGTAAGTCGACAAATTGGTATTATAAAATAGTATAATTAATAGTATAGGTAGCATACAAACAATAATAAAACGTAACAAATAAAACTGGCGACTTGAAAGAAAAGTATTTTTAATGATACCTTGGAGTGGAAATCAAGATTCGTAGGTAGATGTATTAATTTCTAGTGAATATAGTGACTTTGATACTTTTTATAGATGTATTCCTGGAGAATCAGTCGTAAACACATAAGTTCTAAGAAGTCATCCCACCAACCGGGTAAAGATCCCATCGATCCTCAATTAATTAACTAAACTAAAATATAAAAAAAAATAATATAAAACTAAATAATGAAATATATATTTATTCATTTATTTTTTTATACATGATCAGCGAGCATTTAACCCAGACAAATCCCAGCAATGGACCAGTAAAGTGTTCTGTCCAAAACGCTTCACAAATATAGAAAGCGAGCCAACCAATTGTATGAAGCTTACAATAGTTGAGGATATCAATGGAGTCAGAGATGATGTTCTTGAGATGTTTTGTTTTAAATATATTTAACAAATATTAATAACATTATAACTATAAGCTATCCTGAATAGCTTGAATAGTTTTTCCTTTAGTTTCAGGCACAAACATTGCAATGAAGCCAGTCAAGAAAAACGAAAGCACAGCATATATAGACAGTATTCCAGGAATGCCTAAGGAATCACTTAAAAGCGGAAATAGCTAGAAGCAAACGAATATTGTTAAATAAATATTGTGATATAGGTTATATCAGATATTATACCTTAACCATACACATTGATCCAATAAACATCGTCATCATTTGCACTCTGACTACAACACTGCGTATTTTAGGAGGTGTTAACTCTGCTATAACTGGAAACACGACTGACAACACGCCACAGGATCCAGAGAACATAATAAGGGAGAATGCAGCAATGGGAACCCAACTGAATAGGCTTGTATCATATCCCTTGGATGTCGTATAATAATAGGAGGACATAGCGCATTCACCCAGACAGATACCAGAAGTCGAGATGAGGAGTAATGTCTTCCGGCCTGCATGTTCCAAAAATAGTGTCAATGTGCCCATTAACTGGATGAGGGTTACGATAGTTGAGGATAATATTGGAGACAAGGTAGAGCCAGCTTCCTTAAATATCAATGTTATATAGTTCAACATAGCCAAGCAGCCAGTTAATTGATTAGCCATCACCAGTCCCAGTCCAATGAAGTAGGCCTTACGTGCCTTTGGATGAGCTTTGTAAAATTCAGAGGTTAAAATTCAATTTCACTTTGCAATAAAATTAATAACTTACTGAAATCTGCCCAGTGCAAACTATTATTTGCACCACCTTCAATTGTTCGCTCAGTCCTACATAGTGTGGTGAGTTCCTGCAGGAACTCCTCCTTTGGATTTTCATTTGGCGAAATTCCACGATAGTATTTGAGCGACTTTTCAGCTTTCTCTCGATTATGCAGCGCCAGATAATGTGGTGAATCGGGATTGAAGACAAAGCAACCCAAAAATAGTAAAGGCACTGAGAGCATTAACCATGCAACGTTGACATAATGGAAGAAATATCCTAGAACATTTACAATCAGGCAGCCCAGAACCAGGCTGAGTGATAAAAATGTACCCAAGGTACTACGAAGTCTATTCTCGGCTAATTCCGTCACGTATATGGGTATAACTGTAAAGCAACAGCCCCCAGAAGTTCCAGCCAGAAAACGTGCTGCACAAAGATGTATGGGATTACGGGCTAGGGGTATGATAAGCCAATGGATCTGTAGAAAATCATTTCGATATTAGTTTATATATGAATCATTGGAATCATTATCTTACCAGTAATGGAACCGCCGCTAGAAGCAAACAGCGCTTACGTCCGAACTTATCTGCGAACCACCCAAAGAAAATTGTACCCACTAAGGAGCCTGGGAATATAGAAGCGGCGACCCACCCAAACTCAGCTTTGGTAATTGGTCCCGTCTCAAGTGGAGTCGATTCCAATTGCAAGTCCAAAAAGCTGGGTGCAGTCCATCCATAAACGCAGCCATATGATATAGATAAAAGGTTTGCTAGATAAAATATAAATGTTTCGAATGTTTATAAATCTAATCGTATATAGAACGGGTTTAATATGAGATAGGTACAGGTACATATAATAGTGTGAGAATAGCTGCCAGAAAGAGAAATTGCAAATTATTTGATACAAATTGACTTTTAATAAAACAAAAGCTTATATAGATAAGCATAAGAAGAATCATTTTCAGTAAGTACACCCATGAGCAGATTAATAAAAGAAAAGAAGTAAGAATGTCGTGGTAGAGCGATCCCGAATATGAGTTATTTATAGTCGTTTCAGGTCTTTTACACTAACCGCTTAAAGCTGCATAATATTGATTTCGCTTTCTCTTCGAGCAACCAAAATTTAACAATTCACGTATTAGCATTTTAGCTTATAATCGTCTTGTTAACTGTTTGAATATAAAACAGAGACTAAGCAAATAAACTCCTCGTGCAGACCTATTTATACTATGTGGCATGATGTACCCTGTTGCATATTCCAAATGGGTAAATCTATTCTATAAGTTCAAATTAATTTTTATTTATTATTATTATTATTACTAGAAACCAGATTATATGCAATATAACAAGTTTGTGTTTTGTAACGAATTTTAATTCTCCCGCCCACGATCGATCGCGAGCGACCGTGCTTATCGGCAGACACCCCTGACCCCTCGCAATGAAAGCCAAAATGCATTCCTGCTTCTTCTTGCTCTCTCCGCAAAAATTCGTTAAATGGTGCCAAAAACAAATTTCAGGAGCCAAAAAGAAGAGGTGTAGTCAGTCAGTCTTCATTTGTTTAATTTCAAAATCGGCATACAATTAGTAAATTTTCCTTTTATAATAGGTAGAGTAGCACAACATGACCTTAAAGTTATTTAATATTTTTGTAAACGTAAACAATCAGATATTGTTCCAAATGTTGTTCAGTGGTAAGATTGTGTCTTCAATATTTTAAAATATTTTTATAAGTGGAAAAGGTTCGCTCCATGTCCACTGCTATATTAGGACTTATAGTTTCTGTCAAAGGTTCTGCCATCCCATTAATAAAACTATAAATTATGCTACTACTATAAATTTGTTGAATATGTTTACAAACTTTTCTCTAAATTAATGTAATGCCATTGGCAACGTAGAGTTGATTTGGCGGATCTTATTCATTGTTTGGATAAATTCAGTCAATACCAAACCGTGAATTTTTAAGCTTATTAATACTCTCAGATATGTAGGAAAAATGACTTCTTATTGTAGAATCATTAAATGCTTCCTCAGACTGATAAACTGCTTTTGACTCGCCACTGGCGAGTCATTTACTACACCTTTGATAGCGGCAACATGTCGGATTCGCGATATTATCACATTTAACACATTTATTTATTTATTTATTTAATTTAAGTCAGCTAAGAACAGCTAACTACAAATATTTACATATATATATTATATATTAATATAAAATTTAAAATTAATATAAAATAATAAAAAAATAAAAAATTACAAGTTTAAATAAAAATTAAAAGTTTAAACTCGGAACGCATTAAGAAAAAGAAATAAACATAATACAAGGGATAACAGTCTCTCCTTTATATCTTTAGCTCTTTAATCTTATCAATGATTCATTAACTGTTATAGGGTATTTAATGTTAAAACATAACTGATTAAAGTTCGCTGTCATTCATGATAACAGAACGGAACTCTGATTATCTAAAACCAGCGCTTAAACTTGAATTATGATCAAATTACAAAGAAAGTTTATTATTTTATTGAGATGACGTAAAGAATATCCAGATATAGCTCACCAGATATAGCTGCGAGATACTGATGCTTGACATCACCGGATAAACCCATTTCACTTATTTAAAAAATTAGAAATCAGTTCTTTTCCTCCAGCAAAGTTCAGCAGAGTTCAATGATAACTGAAACCGAATGTGATTTTTCGACATTTTTAGCATTATTCAAGTAATTTAAATAAGAAGGACATAAAACTTGATGATTACCTCGCGATAATGTCTGTAGGTCTAACTATTGTGACGATTTCTTTCAAACTAACCTATGGAGCATTATAACTATTTTCTTTAACTGATAAAGCTGTTCGGAGATAAAGCCTTAATTGTTCCCAGAGTGTGCCTGAGGTCGGTTCTTATCAACAGATTGTGCTCTCCCGCTCTTAAAACATATGTTTGAGAAAGTATAGGAAAAGTGATCCCATCTGAGGAGATAAATATAATCAATTAAATAGAAATCCTGATGTACTATTTGATTTTATTTATATATGTAGTTTAAACATTTTCAATAATTTTATTATTTATTAATATTCAACAAGTTTTTTAGAACTTAACCTTGCTTTATGTGTGGTAGAAAGAAAGAAAACAAATAGCTTCTAAAACAATAATATTAATAATAATAATTAGGTTCAAATTATTTGAAGAAATTTTAAGATATATAAAAGTTTGTTTTTTGGGGTTAGCATTTCCATTGGCAAAGGTAACCCTCTTGTCCAGAATAACGCATAGGTGATTATAGGTAGTTCGTGTGGGTGAACCAACTATGTATATACTTGGACAGAACTTTAATTGTATAATATAAATGTATATATGTCTATAAATCCTCCTGAATGGTTTCAATGGATTTTCCTTTTGTTTCAGGCACAAAAATGGCAATAAGAATTATGATAACAAAGGTGACCACAAAGAACAGGAATACAGTTCCGGGTATACCCAAAGCATCGCTTATAATTGGAAATATCTAAATTCAAAGAAATATATAATATATATTAAATTCATGTGGTTTTATAGGATTCGATTAACATACCTTAACAAGACACATTGCTGACGTGAACATAATAGTTATATGTATTGTAACGATCTTACTCCGTATCTTCGGAGGGGTGACCTCTGATACAATCACATAAGATACTGACATATGGGAACCAAGTTAAATGAATGGAACTCACATAGTAATAGGCTGACAAGACGAACTGCCCTAGACATATGCCACATATCGAGAACGGCATTAGAGTCTGCCGACGTGCTCCTTCTACGAATAGTGTTGATGAGTATGTCCCGATCAGTTCGATAATAATAACAACAATTGTGGATGCCAAAGGTGATAGGTTGGAACCAGCCTCCTTGTAAATAGCAGACATATAGACATACATGTGATTTATCATGCAGTGCCAGGTATTAGGGTGATTCGCGAGTGAAGATAAAGCAGGCCACAAATACGAGGGCAGAGCAAGCATTATCCATGCAATGGTCACATAATTTAAAAAATATGCCAGAACATTTATGATAAGAATTCCTACAGTGCAGCTGAGAGCTAGTATTGACATTAAGGTGGTCCTTAGCCTGTCCTCAGATAGTTCATTATGTATAGGGGCACAATCGTAAAGCAACCGCCTCCAACAAATCCACCAAGAAAACGAGCCACACACAGTTGGATGATACTGCGAGCAGTGGCAATCAGCAGCGAATGGATCTGTTGATGGAATATATAGTTCCATTTAAGTTGAATACTCTCTCTACGAAAATGTTAGCTACCATCATTGGAATTGCCATTAAAAGTCGACAACGTTTGCGAACGATCCTATCAGCAAGTACACCCATAAAAATGGTGCCAAAAATGGCACCTGGGAACAGGCTAGACGCTATCCAGCCCATATCGTTATTACTGAGTGGTCCCTCATCAAGAGAAGTAGTTTCGAATTTGTTGGAGCTGCAGATAAGTAGAAATCATCCAACCAAAGCTGGTTCTATACGCAAGACAAATAAGATTTGCTGAAAAAACCAATCCAGATTCCTTTACACTTAAAAATGAGAGCTTAAATATCCACTTTTATATTTTTTTTGTAAACTGATAATATTGATTCCACATGCTCCTCGCACTGTACAAAGACATGCTTAAAGTGTGTGTTTTTAATGCTCAATATGCTCTCTACTATGTGAGAATACGATGGGTATATTGATTCAGCAGGAGGTAGATAAAGCTACTGTTACTGTGCTTATTATCTCGATTTCTTAACTTCTGAACACCAGCAAGAATAATACATATTTTACAGAAAAGATAAGTTAAAAAAATCATAAAACTGATTTAAGTCATAAAAAGTCATTTATTTTATTTTAGTTTTTATTTTAAAAATATTTATTTTAAGCAAATCAAAGCTTAGATCTTTCCGTATAGTATCTCTATGTAGTGTATTGTTGCATTTAATATGTATATTTTTCGCTTCGATTCTTAAAACTTGTTTTAGATTGCAAAAATTTCATACTAACTAAATGTTAGAATTTTGTTTAGTTTAAGTTAAACATTAACTTATCGCGATTAACCAGCTTCCAGCTTCTAGAGAAGCTTTAAAAGATTTTCTTATGTATTCAGAGATTAAGCCTTATCAATGAAAGCTTTTATATGGCAACAACTATGGGATAAGTTCAAGGCAATTGTTGGCCTTCAGGCGGACAATAAGTAAGTTTGTTGGGGATTTTTCTTAATTTATAACAAAGGTGTGCTCTGTGTAGATGATGATAACGAGACAAGTAACGTTCTTATATCATTTAATAATTTACAAAGATTAACACATATAAATAAGGACTAAGGACTATAAGTTGGCCAAAATAGCTTCAATCGTTTTGCCCTTCGTTTCGGGCACAAAAATGGCAATAAACAGAGTCCCAAAGCAGGTGCAAGTAGCAAAGTAGAACAAGGTTCCATGCATGGCCCAGGACTCGATAAGAAGTGGTGTAAGCTGCAAAAATGTAATTAAAGTTGAAATTCAAATTCGATCCGTTGCTAATTGGCAATTATTAAAGGGCACTACTCACCTTTATCGTGCACATGGAGATGAGCCAAAGCACCGACATGAGGAGCATGTTGGCCGTACTGCGTATCTTTGGAGGCATTATCTCAGCAATTACCAAAAATGGCAAAGTCAACAGGCCCCAGGATGCAATGAATAGCATAAAGGAGAATGCCACAACAGGCATCCAATCGAATCCAGTCGTATCATAGCCCAGCACTTTCAAGTAGCTGTGTGTGCCCATTGCTAGTTGGCCGAGACATATGCCCACAGCGGAGATAAGTAGAAGAATTTTACGACCCGCTCGCTCCACCAACAATGTGGCTATGTATGAACCAACCAGCTGGATTACACCCACAATAATTGCTGACTCAGTGGGTGGCAGCTTAGATCCAGACTCCTCGAATATAAGAGCCGTGTAATTAAGCATGGCAAAGCAGCCGCAGGACTGATTTGCAAATACCAGACCCAGGCCAACCAGGCAAGCCTTGCGTGCCTTTGTCTCAGCTGGTTGGAATGGATGGAAAATTAAGTTTCGGTTTGACCTTTGAATGTAAACTATGCTCGAGGCTTACCGAAGTCCGCCCAGGTGACTGCGTTACTGTTGACTTCCCCGATAGCTTCCTCGGCTTTTTCGGAGACACGCAGCTTGTGCAGCTCTAGCTGAAGCTCCTCGCTGAGCTCTTTGGAGGGACGAGCGCGGATGTTGCGATAGTAGCGTAATGCCTTCTCTGCCTCCTCCGGCTTGTGGTGCTGCACCAGATGCTGTGGCGTTTCGGGCATAAACCAAAAGCAAGCTACAAAAACAATCGACATCGTGGAGCAAATCCAAGAGACAGCGACATAATTGAAATAATGCCCCAGCACAAAGACCACCACAATACCCAGATTGCAGGTTAGCACTAACAAGGTACCCAAAATGCCGCGGACACTAAGTAGGAGCAAGGGGTTAGAATTCTGCTCATTTTTAACGAACGCTAGCTTACCTGTCCTCGGCTAATTCTGCCGTGTAAATGGGTATCACCCCAAAGCAGCCACCACCTCCCATGCCACCCAGGAAGCGTGCAATAATCAGGTGCGTAGGGTTTAGGGCATATGGAATAGCAACCCAGCCCAGCTATAAAGAGCACAATGAAAGCATGTCTGCTGCCACATTGTATTAGATACCACATACCAGCGAAGGTAGTCCCATCCAGAGCAGGGAACGCTTTCTGCCAATCTTCTCAGCCAGCCAGACAAAGAAAACATTTCCGACCAGGCCACCCAGGCACAGAGCCGATGCCACATTGCCTTTATCCCGGTTCGTTAAGGGACCCGTATCAAGTGGACTCTCTTTGCCTCCTAGCTCCAGAAAACTGGAAGAAGGCCAACCGCAATATGCTCCAAAGGATATGCTGATGATATTCACTGCGTGTTAGAAGTTTAAAGTGGTTTACTTGGTATTAGCTGTCGCCATGTGCTCAGCCTAAAAGTTATAAAACTGAATCATAAAAACGACTTTTATGATCTTCAATAAAAACTAACTAAAAGATAAAAGATAAATTTTTCTGTTAACCTTGAAGCACACGTGTGTACTATTATCGAAAGTCTTGATATCTTCTACGTTTCCATCCGATGTCTATAAGAATTATTTTGCTTTATTTATTTTTTAAATTTTTCACTTTTATGTTTATATAAATAAAATATTCATAACATTAATATTTTGTTATTTTAATTTTGTAAATATCTTTTCTCTTTTTAACTCTTTTATGTAGACGACTGCTTCTATTTGACTCTAAAGAAATAAACATATACAAATAAATTATTAATTATGTCCTTTGCATAACTCGATATTATTTTTTGTCCTTTTTTGTATATTTAATTTATATTAATATATTTTCCCATTTTATGCAAGCGTCACACGTAAATTATTTTGAACAAAGAGATTTAATTGATATGCATTGGATTCCATAATATTTAAATTTGTTTTTTGTATTTGAAATCAATTACAGTTGATTAATCAACTGTGGATGTCCTCTCAATTATTTCAAAAATCTTTTACACAGATAAATCCTTACAGCTGCACATTTATTTACTAACCGCAAACAGCAGCCAAATATTGAAATTTTACATCTCCTCTGTTGCCAATTTCACTTTGTTTTATTTGTTTTTCCATATCTCACAGATTGATTTGATGTAGTCTAGTTGTTCAATATTTGAAATTTGTGTCGATTTTTACGCGGCAATGAAATCCTTTTTCATTATCCTTTTTGGATTTGCTGGTTTCGGGCTGATGCCGTGGGTAACGCTCGTTGCGAACTAAACCAGCGCGGTTGAGGCATGATAACTTTTATATATGATATTAAATTGCAACAAAAAAAACAACATATATACGAGTGTAAAGCCATCCAGATACAGAGACAAACGGGAGAACAAACTATACGGATTGTTGTTATCACTCGTATCATTATGCTCAGAGCAGCAAAGAGCTAAGTAAAGCTGAAAACGACTAAACAAATTTTTCTAATTGCCCCAGACTGTCGATTCGCTTTGTATTTACATTTTTGTATTTGCTCTTATTTCTGTTATTTTCTTTTTTTTTAACTACGACTACTGTGATTACTATTGCACTGACTATTTTTACTTTTTAATACCCTTACTTTAGGGGTTATTAAATATTTAAGCCTTTACGCATTTAACTCATCGAAGCTTCAGTCGATCTACCTATGAGAGTCAAGTGAAACGGATTATACATATATGTAATACAAGATGATAATACAAATATTTCTATTTATAAAGGTATTGTTTGATTCCAATTGGAATTATCCCAATTAATCATCTTCAATGCAAACACTTAAGCATAGCTGCTAAGGGTGTTCTATCTTCGGCTTCCTCTTAATATGTTTTCCTTGTTGTTATTCTACTTTTTATAAATTGGTATTATTTTCCTGATGTGATATGCGTTTGGAATAACAAATAGTGCATATGCTGGCATTGCTCTTGGATGGAGCAGCGGGAGGAGTACGAGAATTGTCATGGAAGTGCTGTAAATCTGGGTGCGCATTAATCACGTTTTCAGTTTATATCGTTGATATCAGTTACAAAGACATTAAACAGACTTTTTTTGGCTGGGATGCAAGAAATATAATAATTATAAATAGCACATAATCTTGGACCAGCCAGTTGACGTGGTAATCATAATAAAAGACGTTATCTGCCATGTGCAGAAAAAGGTAAGTGTTGAGGATGAATGTTGATTTATATACTATAAAAAAATAGGTAGCAGACAATTCATAAATAATGATAAAATTTGATGAATTAAAAGATGAGTAAGTTATACAGTTCTCAACAACTGGGTCATAAAAGATAAAAAACGAAAGAGATTTCCAACGTCTAAAGCATGATATCTTTTGAGGCATTCATAGTCTATGTAAATATCGCTTTAGTATCTTAAAGTCTGCCATTTTCAAAAGGTCTAACTAAGTATTTAAATGATTCCAATTGATCAAATTGATTGAACATAGATCAACTTAAATTGAGCTGTTTTATACTCGATTGAAATGATCAGGAAATAAAAAGTAAAAGCAAAGCAAATTATGTAAGAATTTTATCGTTTTTTTTTGTCTACTTATCTTTCTATACTAAAAAAATTCAACAGCTTTTATTTACAACAAGATATGTGTAATAGTAGTATGAAGATTAGATAAACTCATATCAAAATTTATAATTACACGTTCTGCATAAAATATGAATATCATCAGAGACCAGAGTTCAAGGTTTAACAAATAGAACTTTGACTAACTTTAAAGAAAAGACATGCCTTAGTTAATTTTAAGTTTAATTTTAATACTGAATGCTGTTATTATTTTGGTATTTTGTTGTTGTTACTTAAATATGCGTTGCAATGTTTCCATTGGTTATATTTGACATGTTAACCGTATTTTCTATGGGCTCAGCCTTCGAATAGCCCAATTCACGTTGAATGACCGAAGGACGTCGGTTGCGTGTCTCTGGCAGCAATGGCCATGCAATGAGACCCACAAATATGGAAATAGCTGCAAATATCCACAGATACAGCAGCATTCCAGGTGCAAGAGTCGTATTCACAACATTAAAGGCCTGCAAATTTATAATTAAAAAATTTGAATACAAATTGAACTAAAATTTCATTATTATTTCTACTCGATGCATACCTCAATCATGCCAAAAAGCAGCAGCCAGCCAAAAGCCGAAGCAGAAGAGTAGACCAAATCATGTAACTGTCAATAGGAAATTTCAAATCATTAAAAATATCCAATTCAAATTTAATAAGCTACCTGTAAAGCTTGTTCATGTAACACAAACAGCCCATTAGTTAAATTATATATTCAGTTAAATTATAGTATTAAGTTTCTGCCTGCGTATGCAAATATGTCAATGTATCCTAAATAACAGTTCATAGGGAAACGGCGTAAAAGTGTAAGCAATAATAGAATTAAATCTTCTGAAATTCAATCCTAAACACATACTATATTTATACTATAATGATCTGAGAGCTAGATTATTTTAACTTGCAGCTTGCTGGCACATTTTACTTTGAGGGGACCATAACGAGGCCTATATGAGTACGTAATAGCCCTTGTTATGGTCCTGTCAAAGTAAAAAGTGCCAGTAAGCTGTTAGTTAAAATAATCTATTAATGTAGACTATACCATAGTTACCGATAAATCAAATATATACTAAATGAGTCTTAACGTAGATGGTTATTGAGAATCATTAGCTTTAGCCGTAAACAACCAAGTGATAATCCGCTTACCTTAGCTGGTAGCACTTCGCTGCTGATGATAGCGGCCAAAGGATACAGTCCAAAGCTAACAAACAGCAGCTGAGCCGCAAATAGGACGATGAACATATAACGCCCACACCAGTCGCCTGCACTCATCAGCGACCAATTAAAGCCAAATTGCTTGAAAAAAGCAATAGCCAAAACTGCAGCAACTGCCAGGAGCGATGAGAGGCTTAGCAGCAGCTGTAAAAAATCGATAAAGGAATTTGATTGGGATGAAAAATGACCAATTGGTGGCACAAGGAATATGTGTTATTACCTTACGCGGCAAATGGGGACCAACGCAACAAGCCAGTAAAGCGCCGCAGCATTGGGCTATGCCTAGTAGCAAATAGTTCACATTCTTGGAGTAACCGGAGTTGCCCAGGAAATCGACTGCATAGTTCAGTTCAACGAAAGGTCCACTTAACTTGGCGCAGATTGTCAGCAAAAACTAATACATATCAAGCGGGCCACATAGCTACGGGACAAGGTTAAGGGGGCAGTTCCCTTATCCTGCTCCTTCATTTTTGCCTTAAACTCGGATAATTCGTGCAAATACTCTGGCTTTTCCCGGTTATCAATGTCGCGAATGCCCCGATACCAACGCAGTGATTTTTCAAGGCAAGCCACGTTGCCCTTTCGCAAATAGTAATGTGGGCTCTCCTGGACGAAAGGGAAGCATAGGGAGAAGAGACAGGACATGATGCAGCCAGCTATGTTTACATACTCGTAGGACACATAGAAGCCCAGACCAAAGCCAAAAAGAATACCCAATGTGCGCCACAATTCAATGGAAAATGTCAGGCGGGCTGCTTTGTCTCTTGTCTCCGTGATTTCGTTAATAAATATTGGCAATACAACAAAGGCCCCTCCAGCGGCCACTCCGCCAAAGATCCGTGAGGCATAGATATGAACGATGTCAAAGCCGAAGTGTATGCAGAACCAGGCAAACTGAAAAATATGGAAACTTTAATATGGATTGTTTCGTGAGTTCGCAAATAACATTTGTAAACCATATAAACCATTCTACGGCAAATAAGCAGAGCACCCGCATCGTAGTTAACGTAAGGAATAATGAACAATATGCTAAAGAAATGACAATTCAGTTCAATGCCAATTAAATATGATTTAACGCAGGGAACTGTAGAATAACTTAGGTGAAAGACAGGACTATGAGAACAAATGAATCAACCATCTGACTTACAATTTGTAGTAATCCACAGCAAAGGAGGACGGATTTTCGACCAATGCGTAACGCGAGGCATCCAGAGAATGCGGCACCGATGCCGGCGCTCATAAAGAGATACCCAGTTAATAAAGCTGTGCCTGCTGGGTCTATGGCTTTTACTAGGGGTGTTTCTCCTTCCGACTCATACAGACTCATGTGTGCGGGTGTTATGCCAAACATGACGCCAAAGTTAAAGCAAAGCATATTTCCTACAATATGAAACGTGTAGGATACATTAAAGAAGGAGTACTGGTACTTACCTATGGCTGTTGCCACACTCTGTATGGCGGCACCACTAAGTTGCTTGGGCAAGCACATGATGCTGACGTGGATGTTTCGGGTTACTCCTTCTGTTAAGAAAGCAAGTCGAAAGCCGTCCGTTGCGTACTGATCTGCATGTAAACTAAGAAATTTTTAAATCATGCTGTGCGCTATTTATGGCTACCAAAGATTCTATCTCCAGCTCTTTATCTATCTGTTAAAAGCGATAAGCACATTGCAAGGCGATGGCGATGTGGCGTTCTGCGCATTTCTATTTGAACCTGTTGCCATATTCGTTGTTGCGTCCAGCTTGTTAGATGTGCCAGATTTGTGTACATATATACGAGTTTATTTATATTTACACAACGTGACGTGATAAAGTTTCGTTAGTCTAACTAACAGTTTTAGCTACAGGAATTGTTGATGGATATGAGTAACAGATAACCTACCTAGGTTACTTAGACTGCGCTTGTACGAGTAGTACGACTGCTAGTACTGAGAGGGATTCAGGCAACAATGAAAGAGTGAGCGTCATTTAAATTTTCGCAGTACGCAAACTTATTCTTGGCAATGAATTATTAATTAATATTAATTTAAATCAATTGAAGACGGACAAATGTATTTCTCTCTAGCACTTTAACCAAATTGAACATATTTGTATGTCTACTAGTAAATGTAAGCAAATAAAAACTGCCTGCTATAAATCTGTATATATATTATTCTGTGCTGAGGCCACAGCAATAAGTAAGGATCTTTACAGTTGAAACTTAATATATAATTGATAAATTAAATTATTGATCTGGAATAAATAATACTTTCGCTCAAGACATACACAATTGCCCCACTTTTAAAGAATTTCTAACGATCGTTTTCTATTCCCATATCTGATAGTCTTCACACGACAAAAGCTCTCTGCTATGGCTGCTGCGCTCACCAGCTGTTATCGCCAGACCAACGCAACTACGAATCGATCTATCGATCTACCACCACAACTAGCATATTGTGACTCTATTGCCGGGTAAGTTTTAATTTATGTTGTGTCTATTTATATTAATAGTTTCACAGTTAAAAAAATAGTTAAAGCAAACATGGCAGATGAAATATGGACTGCGACTTATGCTGCTAATGAAGCCAAATGGATGGGCAATGATGTCAGCGCAAAGGATAAGTCAAACGCTTGGCGCGTTCAGCTTTTGCTATTAGCGCACGGAACTCGGTAAGTAAACTGTGAAACGCTGAGTAGTTAAGAAGGTTTTTGTACTAAAGGGTCTTACAATTTAACAGGAACGTAAATGACGCAACTAATTACAACGTGCTTAGAGAGCATCAGGAAAAGTTGGAAAATACCAGCAACACGGAGACATTCATGCAGGAGCGCTTAGCTAGCTGTCAGCAGCTTTTAGCCAAGAGTCGTCGACATCGGGGAATTAAAAAACCAGTCCAATGGCCACAGATTATGTCGGATGCACTAGAACGTCCATGTCGTGGTGAATATGAGAGTTGTAAGCATAATGAAATAGCAACAACCGATTTGCCCCAGACCATGGCTCCCAACAAGAAACTGCCAATCTCCATGCCAAGCACTACCATGAAGCCAACATCTTCCACATCAGTGTACGAAGGATTTCGTACTGCACGTGAGGAGTTAATTCTCCATGATGCACAGGTAAATATGTGATTTAAAATATGCTGCCATAAGCCATAAGTACTTATTACTACAATAATATTTCAGAAAAACAAACAAAATTGTTTCAGTGGAGTTGGTGGTAATGCAGGAACCAGTGCCACAGCTGGCGTATGCGAAACCATGAACTACAGAAAAAAAACACTCGGTGGAAAGGGACGTGGTGTGCACGCGAAATTTGTGCAACCAACTGGACAAAGTGGGTACGTAAGCCGAGGTTTTTGAAAAACCTCCAGCAGATAATATTCTCTTTGTTCTTACGTGAAGCAATGCTAATGACATTACTGGTGCAAGTACTAGTACTCCATCGGTTATACAAAGTGCTAACGTGCCACCGCTGTTGCCGTTGCTTCCGTCTTTGGCTCATCTCGATGCTCTTATGGTTGAGCAGATAATGAGAGAAAGTATGCATAAATACAAAGCTATAGGTAACTGCAGGCATACAAACATTTTAAATCATGTCATTTAAATCTATTTTGTGACCCAACAGCTTGGGAGGATATAGCCGGATTGGAGTATGCTAAATCCACGTTCATGGAAACCATTATACACCCATTACAGCGACCTGATTTGTTCAAGGGTGTGCGTCGCCCACCACGTGGCGTTTTGCTCTTTGGTCCTCCGGGCACAGGTAAAACACTAATAGCCAAATGTATTGCTTCCCAATCGAAGGCAACATTCTTTAGCATTAACCCATCATCGTTGACTTCCAAATGGGTGGGCGAAGGCGAAAAGCTGGTGAAAACGTTATTTGCCGTAGCCGCTGCACATCAGCCAGCCGTGAGTTAACGCTTATATCCTTTGCATACTCAACATTGACATTTGGTGTTTTCTAGATTATTTTTATGGATGAAGTGGATTCATTACTGTCGCAACGCTCGGATAATGAACACGAAAGCTCAAGGCGATTGAAAAACGAATTCTTTATACAATTGGATGGAGCCGCAACCAACGAAGATGATAACATTATTATAATTGGAGCCACTAACCGCCCCCAAGAGCTGGATGAAGCCGTTCGTCGGCGCTTTGTGCGTCGTCTTTACGTAAGACTGCCAGCAATTCAAGCACGCCAACAAATCATTGAAAAACTTGTAAGGCAAGTGCACCACAATCTTACCGATGCTCAAATTCAAGGGCTGGCGGAGCTCACGGAAGGCTACTCTGGTGCGGACATGGACAGCTTATGCCGCTATGCAGCTATGCAGCCATTAAGGGTTCTAAGCAGCTCTCAGATTGATCAAATAGATGCGCGTCAGGTAAAGTGCAGACTCTTTTATATAAAATCTTCTTACTCTTGTTTTTTTCATTCTTCTTGCGGTTTATATAGTTGCCGGCTGTGACAATGTCTGATTTTATGTCGGCACTTCAGCACGTGTCCAAGAGTGTGTCACCGCAAGATGTGGAGCGCTATGTAGCCTGGAATGAGACTTATGGGATCAAACATTAAGCAAGAAAACAAAAAGAAATAAACATTTAGAGTTTCCTTTATTTAAATCAGCTTAAAATTCATCGCAAAGCACATAATATATAATTGCAACATTTATGAAAACTACATTTGAATGTATTTTTGATAAAGAGATACCCTGTACTTTTTGCTGTCACTACCATATGTTACTCCTACTTAACCGTATCACATAACTAATGCTGAAATTGTCTTATTCCTGAAATATGGAATGCTAAAAGCCTTCCCCTGCGATCTTCACATGCTCTTACATATGTTTTAGCTATGCCTATCCAATGTATAATTGTACAGGGTAAAAAATAGTATATTAGAAAGATATATAATCTTCTTGTAACTCACAGCACATCAAAACTACATACGTATACATATAAATTTAATTAACATTTAGTAGCGGATTTGGATTTGGACTAGGTACTAGAGGGCTTGGTTCTAGTTGCCTCAAGAATGCTTTATAAAAACATAACAGGAGACTGGAATTATTTAAATAATACACATAAATTTGAACATACATGTAACAAATAGAATTAGAGAGAGCAATTATGCTATTTAAATCGATTCTTTAATCGGTGGAAATACGTAGTCATCGCTGAGACTGTTAATGTCTACGTAGGTAGTCTTCGGACTTAATACCTTGTAGAGTGCATCAAAAGTGGGTCGTTCCTCCGGCTCCTCCAGCCAACACTGTAACATGATAGTGTAAACCTGTGGTGTACATATCTCTGGTCGCTCCAAGCGATTGCCCGCCATTAGGAATGGTATTAACTCGCTGTTGCTTATGGTTGGATATGGTGAAGCGCCCAATGTGCCAATCTCCCAGAGAACCACGCCATATGCCCAGATGTCACTCTTGCTCGAATACACATTATCCCTTATGGCCTCAATGGAAAGCCAACGCAACGGTAGCTACAACAACAGTTAAGATTTCACGTTTTTTTTTTAATATGCTTCAATAAAACTTTAGTTTATTTAAGCCCTACCCGACGGGTGCGAGTGTTCGTATAGACGCCATGCCGGGATAGTCCAAAATCTGAAATCTTCAAAGTCTTGTTGCTGTCAACTAGCACATTGCGTGCAGCCAAATCTCTGTGAAAAGTAAGAAAAATATAAGAATTGTACATCTATTCACTTTTCATACTAGCTTAAGTTTCAAATGTACGAGTACTTTCAGGGATTTCAAGAGTCATACATATTGGCTGCAGAAGTTACTCAAGTTTATTGTAAATAATTGATTGTTGTACTTAGTTCTTATTCAGAGTTTTTCAATCTGAACTTTCGAGTAAGCAACGAAGTTTCCAATCGATGTGCAGTTGTATGGATTGTATTGTGTTACCTGTGTGTAATCTCTTGTTCTTCGAGGAAACGCATTCCATTTGCAATCTGCAGCGCAAAATTATGCAATTCCTTGTTATCCAGTATGTACTCAAAGGAATCCTCATCGTCTACGGTGGAATAGGTCGCTGAAACAATTAATGTTTGTTTGGCATCACTTTCGAACTCTCACGTCGTACTCACACACATCAGACATGTAATCAATTGAAACTTACTTTCAGCAAGCAAAGACCTCGGCTGCTGTGGCTCAATGCCACTAGATGTGGATTGACCAGAAACCGAGTAGCATGTGGGGGCAAATGAGTTGGAGCAAGAGGAGGCGTTAACAAGTTCAGCGGTCTGACTCGATGCTTTTAATTCGATATAATTAACGCTCTGCGACTTTGCAATTGGCAATGGCAATGCCAATGATGTAACGCCCGAGTTATCCTTAATTGCACTGCCACTTGTGTTATTGACATTAAGTTTCTTTGGTTGTCCCAGCTCCTGGCGCACAGTTCGCAAGTAGCTCAGCTAATAACATTCACAAGTATAAGTTACACGGATTAGCAAGGACATTGCCCGACTTACCAGATTTCCGCGACCCACATACTCCATAATCATCAGATACGGCGCTCGAATGGTGCAGCAGCCCAGAAAGCAAACCACATTATTATGAGTGCCAACACCCTTGAGCATTTCAATCTCCGACAAGAACTCAGCCACCTCATCCGACGTCGGATTGGCTATTCGATTACCATGCATGATTATTATTCAATTAATTGAATTAAATATTTGATATGTATTAATACCTTTCAGTTGTTTGACTGCAACAACTGTTGTGCCACGCATGCGCCGCAAGTTAACGGCAATCGCCTCATGGACACGTCCAAAGGCTCCCTCACCCAGCACTACTCCAATCTGTATCGCTGAGTGTGGCACCTCGAATATGTCAGCCAATCCCATCGCTTGCATTTGCTGTGTTTTATGAAAGTTTTTCGTTTATTTTCTGATTATTTATTTTTATCGATTTTTCTGCATTTACTAGTTAATCTCTTAAGACCCTCTTTTAAAATAAAAAATAAACTTATACTGAAAAAATTGGCACCATAATCAAAGGAAAATCCCACAATTCTGAATAAAAATGCATTTCCCGAAAAGAAATACAATTTTTAGCATACTGCGCACTTACCTCTACATATTTGTCCACATAGTTCACGTTATACTCCATACTGGGAATAGAAGAGCAAAATTCAACAAAATATTTATGTATTATACAATAGCTTTCCAGGAAATATGCATATGGCATAGTAATGGTCAGACAGACGTGAGCAGACGAACTTGTAAGTACTTTATATGGTCTAAGCTTATGCCCTTTGATGTTCTATCTATCAAATCGGATTTTACTTACTCGGGAGATCCAGCCAAGGATTGCATATAGATATGCTCCTTTTGCAGCTCCTCTTGGGCTCTGACCCGGCGTCGACGCAGCACTGTTGTTAGCAAGACAGCCAGAATGACGGCTATAATCAATGTGGCCATTACAATTATGGCATTACTCTGAAAATACACCGAGAGAAATTAAATAGGAACTTAGCTGTTGGGGATATACGCACCAAATTAGCATCGTTGTTTAGTAGTATGAGATTTGCGGGCACTGTTAGAGATGATATTTAGATATTAAGTATGACGAGAAGTATACTGCAGCTTACCTGGAACTTTGGTAACACTGCGCGGACCTTCACAGCCGGCAGAATCTATTATAATGGCCTGTAGATTGAGAGAAGCCTTCTCCTTGAGCTGTGTTCCCAGCGTTAGTCGTATGCTGCCCTCATAGCCCTTAGAAATTGGCTTAAAGTGCAGCTCACTGAGATTATACACTCGATTAAACAGATTCTTCAATACTCCGCCCCAGGGCAAGGATGGATTGCTCTCCTCGTTCACTCTGCAAATAATAAGTATAATAAGTAACTTATGTTATACTCGACTTTCTACTTTCTTGTCTCATTCTTCAACTTGAACTAAGTTTTAGTTGAAACGTACTTTAGTTGCATTCTGTAGGCCAAGAGAGCTTCATGGAGATGACCCTCCTGCTCCTTGCGTAGTTCCTCGCTGGCCACAATTGAGAAGCTTATATTGATGGTATCGTTGGATTGCATTTTTGCCTTGGTTAGAACTTTTGGTGGTGTTGGTAACAATTGACAAGAACATTTTCCAGCAACGCAGTCTGCAAGGGGCCACAATAAATTCGAAATATGGAAGAAATGTCTTAGGAGGATGTATTTACGTGGTATAAACACTCGCATGGAGCGACGCACGAGAAGATTAGATGTTTCCACTGTCAAGTTGTATTGGCATCCAAACATGTAGTTGCAGTCCACGGACTCCACATTGAGATTAGGACTCTGTGGCAAGTAGATGAATTTCACGGGCTTCTGCCTGATACTGTACTCACTACAAGGTGCATCCGGGCATCGAGTACTATTCAGGGCACTAACAAGCACATTGTATATGGTGCCTGTATTGATGAGAGTGTACTTATTAAATGGAATACATAGAAAGCATTTCCTAATTGGTTTTTAACTTACCATTGGGTAAGTTATCCTGCCAATGCACTTGGAGTCGGGGTATTTTCTGCATATAAAGGGTTACATTGGTGCTCAGTTCTGTGATCTCCCCCTCTCCATCCTCGCCTGTTTGTGTAAAAATTAAATGAAAATATAAAGTTTTTCTTTTTCTTTTTATATATAGCAGAGTTCTTGATGTTTGCTGCACTCTCTTCTTCACACAATTCTCAGAACTACTTTTTCACTTTTGAAATTACTTTCAGACGCATTTTCACTTTAATTGCCTCAAGCTCCTCAAGCTCCTCTACTATTAGTTTTCTGTGTTTTCCACTTTTAATTAATTTAATTAATTAATAATAATTGGTTTTTAATTTGAAACATATACTCTGCTCAAACTTTCCTTCTAATTAATAACATATAGCTGCCATATAAAAGGTCAGTTTATAACAATTAAAGCTCTTTCTCTAAATTAAATAAGGCAATCTATAAATTTATTCTCCAGAAGTCAGGCCAGCGAGCTTTTAAATAGTATCAAATAGTACTTACATCCAGATTATTTCTGCGCACTTTAATTCCATCTGGTTTTAATTCTATTGGATTAATAGAAGGTTTGCTGTTGTTGTTGTGGTTTGGTGGGGGTACGAGTGGTATCAAGGTTGTCCATTTGAGTTGAGTTTCTGGCATTAAATCCTTTAGCGTGGTAGTTGACTTGAGGGTTGGCGTTGCATTTGCTGGATCGATTCGGCTTGCATTCCTTTGGGCCACAGTTCTTACCGTATTGCCTAATAACAATGAAAGCGCCAGGTTGAGGATGAGGACAGTACACAAGTTAAGCCTCAGCATCCTTGATATTTATTCTGCTCATAGTTAGAAGGGTATGTAAATACGTCCACTGAAATTAAATGGAAATTTTCTTACATATTTTACGCATAACTCAATAATTTGTACAAAATTTAAGTTAATTATATAAATAACTAATAATATATTCATAGATTCAAATTCATAGAATAAATGTCCCTTCGATATTTGAAATGATAGAGAAAAACAAAAGAATTAATTGAGTTTGCAGCAGGAAGAAAATTGTGTGAAATTTAATACGAATGGATATGAAATGAAATGAATATCAACATGAATCAACAAACACACACAACATTGCAAAGGGACTAATTAAGTTGATTGGTCAAAATTAATTAGCTGCATTCCATTCAAAAGCCGCTAATTGCGCATACGCCCCGTAGTAAATATTGTGGTCAGACAATGCTGCTTATGTTGCCCCAAATTGACAAGACTAGGAAGCCACACAACTTAATTACAAAACATATGAATATATATTATATTATATTAACCAAATACACATTAATACCCTTGAAATGGGTTAAAACAAAATACAAATAAACCTAATGTAAATGGAGAAACTCTTGACTAAAAACTATAAATCGTGTAAGGTGAGTTTAAATAATTATTATTACAGGGTATATAATGTTTTGGTTTTCATGTTTTTAGTCTTATTTTTGCAAGATTCGCAGTTCGAGACAAGCTGCTTAACATTGCGTTCAAAGTCAAAACAGAAAACAATTTAAGTTTGTGAACACTCAACTTTTATTATTGTTAACAAAACAAACTTAAACACGCGACAACAATAACTAATGCACTTACTGCTTTTGCGTTTGACACCACTTGCAGTGTGTCTCTATCTGTATATATACACATATATATAAATAGAGAGAGACGTGTGTAGTAGCTGGTATTTACTTGTAGTAGACAGCAGAGGCAGTGCCTCAAACGATTCACCTAAACCAACTAACAGCTCAGCTAATTGGCAAGGACACCACATGAGGTATGATTGTCGATGTATTGGAGAGGAAAATTATAGAAGTAACATCAATATTTGTGTTGTAATAATTTCGCTAACATATAATTCCATTGTATCGCAACACTGCGATTTGAATTTAATTCAGCAAAATTCAATTTAAGGTTCGATGTAACACACGAAATTATTTTTCAGTTCAATAAATTTCGTAATGATATTTCGTAACTTATGAAATCAGAAAACAAAGGTCAGAGAGAATAACAAAATTTTTGAATTCCTAATTTAAATTTATATACTTTTCAATAAATATTTCGAAAAATTTACCAAAACGCGCATTGGTCTCCCTTGGAAAAGCGGCTTTATGGACATCCTTGTTAAAAGCATTTATATGAAATAAATATTGGAAAATCATCGCACTTATGACTACTACAAAAGCTCTCATTAGATATTCGTCCTGACAGCTGCTACTACAATATTATAAATATTTGACTATAGAACATAAGTAAATAAATATGCTCAGTCATAAAAGTGAAGCGCAGTTTTGGTTATCGGCAATTTGTAATCTAGATAATGATTCAGCAGCATTTGGGAGTGGGGGGGGGAATTGGTGGGGGGCTTTTTGAAATTAAATATATGTTTGTATATATATTTTGATAGTAATACTCGTAATTCCCCAAGTCACTGCGATAAAAGTAACAAAAATAATATTCTATGCTCTTTGAAGCTACCATATGTATTATGCAAGTTCCGAAAAGCGACAAAACGTTTGTGTACGTTTCCACATTTTCACACCATTTTCTCGCCAGTTTTCGTTTACATTGTTTGATATTTAAGGTTTTTCATGACGCCATTTGCGTTTCTCTCTTTAAAGCATTGGTCGACCACTAAGTGATTTCCATTCGCATATGTGTTCTGTGTGTGTGTGTGTGTGTTGTTGTGTGTGTTTGGCGCCGTAGTAATATACAACTTACGTCGCATTGCCATCGCTTGACACTTGTTGAGCATTGAGGCGGGAAAGGAGGCGGTTAAGTCGAGGGAATTAATGGGCATACTTATAAATAATAAGGCTAACAAAGCTAATTGTTGTCATGACATTAACAGCAGCTTATGGCTCAGTGGGTGGATGGGTGCTTTCAGGGGGTGGGCGTGGGTAGAGACGGACCAATTGTGGTAGCCAGGTCATAAATTAAGTCATGTCACAACGTTTTTATGGCTCGCTTGTCGTTCGTTTGTTTTGGTTTAACGCCTCCCATTGGAGCACCATGCCGCATAGCACGTGCCCCACCTTGTTGCATGGATGCCGCCGCCATAAAGAGACAGACAGAGAGCAATTCAGTATATTGATCAATTGGTTCATTGACAGCTATTTAATTACAAGAATTATCAACGAATCTTATCAATTACATAAACCTAATCAATAATTCATAGTATAACTGTTATCCAGTGAAAGCTCTAATCATATATGGATCTGCACTTGGTCTCCTCCAAAAAGACAGCCACATAGAAGAGGCAGAAGGCACTAACCGCAGCACAGAACCACATGGTTGCCGCCAATCCGAAGAAGGTCATCATCAGGGGGAAAGTTTTCAACGATATAAATGCGAAAAGGCTAAGAGCGCCGAGACAGGCACTTGTCGTTACGGCTCTGATCTTCTGGGGCAGCACCTCCACCAGGACGACCATTGTTACTGAAATGACGCCCACATTGGCCAGAAAGATAATAATGGCCATAATAGTGACAGGCAGCCAGGCGGAAAAAGCTGAAAGATCTGCATTCGTTTCCTCCGCATAGAAGGCGTATAAGCCAAACGCTGAGGTGCCCAGGCAGCTGCCAGCACAGGAGACAATCAACAGTATTTTCCGTCCATATCTATCCACCAGATACATGGAGACCAAGGTGCCGATAACCTGCACCACACCAATGATAATAGTATTCGTATTAGGATCCAGCTGCGTGTCCACCGCCTCGAAGATATTGGACATGTAGTTGATGAAGGCGAAGGTGCCCGTAAAGATGTTGCCAATCATCAGCATAACACCCGTTATAATTGCCTTCACAGCGGTCTTGTTGCCTGTATATAAAATAGGTAAATATCTTAACAGATTCATCAGATTATCTGAGGTGCTTACAGAAATCGGAGAGGTGCAGCGAATCCTTTGCCGCATCCTTCGACTGCGCCTGGATGGCCTGCCGCATCTCATCGAACTGCTTCTCGTAGGCCCGGAGTGACTCTTTGCTGGCTGCGGGTCCATCGCAATTACAATAATATTTTAATGACTGTTGAGCTGCCTCGACGCGACCCCAGTGCAGCAGCTGTTGCGGTGTTTCCGGGAAGCGTATGGTTAAGCACATGTACAACAACGGCAGAGCCACAACCACGCAGGGTATCATATGATATGGCACATTCGACGATATGATAAAGCCCACAAATATGCCCAAATTAATACCCAGCGAGAAGAGCGAGCAGAGCCGGCCTCGTATGCTGTGGTTGCAAGCACGGCTTATAGCCAATAAAGCAATCAAATAGGACACGCACTTACCTCTTGTCAGCAATTTCACCAATGAATATGGGCAGTAGGACAAACATTCCGCCGCCCGTCAATCCTGCACAGTATCGGGCTACATACAGCCATTCAATGGATTGTGCAAAGTAGAGGAGAAACCAGACGCACTACAACAACAACAACAACAACAACCACAACATTCCAGTGTCAGAATGGGAGGAAGGGAATGTCTAATTGAATTAACTAACCGTATTAGGCAGTGCGAGTCCATAGAGTGCCACCTTCCTGCCGAATCGACTCATGATATACGATGTTAAAAAGTTACCCGATACGCCGCCCAAACTAATAACTGCTCCCAGCCAGGAGGCCTCATGTACATCAATCATGAAGGCCACAGGCGTCTCCTCCACTGACAGCAGTTTTGGCAACATGGGCGAGAGCCAGCCCAGTCCGATGCCATGACAGAATGTGATTAGTATCGCTACAAAGGATGAATTCCATGAATCGAATCTCTTAAACCCTTACAAATCTTCCAATCACACAATTCATTTCAAAACTTTGACGAACTGCTGCTGTGAGTAATGCAAATCGGAATCCAAAATGCATTTTCCCTTATGAAACATTCAGGCACATTAATGCATCGAGCTAATCCGTAAACTGTTAATATCAAAATTGTAATTCACACAGCAGGTTCCTGCGAGGGCAGGCAGAAAAGTAATTGGAACAAAAGAAAATCCAACTAAAACATAGTTCTCCGAATGAATTTTCTCTGCTATCTCTTGATGTTTGCTTCCAGATTACTTTTATAATAAACTTTTATCTCTAAGTCGATGTTCATCGTTACTTGTATTTTCTAGGAATTTCTAGGAAAGATTTGCAAGGGTAGTTTTAATATATGTATACCATACCACTTAATGTGACTAGCACCTGGCGACGATAATCCTTATGAAATATGCCCGATTGGAACAGGGTAAGATACATTTTTGTACTTTATTTTTTATCTTATTTCTCCTATTGTTCTGATAAGAACAAATACTTTAAGGTATTTCTAGCTATTTCAATATCACAGTTTCAGTTGCAACGGTTAATTAATTATTATAAAATCGTTCTTGTGTTTTCTAATATATGTCTGATATATCCTCTTTCCATACTATATGCACAAACTGGAGGAACTGGCTCTACGAGTACAACGAGTCGGATAACTTTTCTAAAATAACTTGTGAAATAGGCAACGTTGTGGCCTTTATACCTGTAGAGCTTACTTTGAATCTTATATCTCATCTAAATCTCTGAATAAATACATATCTAATCTGGAAGGATGACATGTGGGTGGCTAGTGATCAGATTGTATGACGTTCTAAACAGAGTTATCTTTATGAATGCGTAAGTCGCAGACTGGTTATTCTTTTGATTCTTTTACTCTAGATATTACTCAGCAGTTAAACTCTTTGCTTCTTGACCTATACTAAACTTTTGCTACCACTGTTTATAGTATAATCGACGTAAATAAAGGAAACTCTTGTGGCAATGTCTGGCAGACACACCTCGGAAAACTTATAATGACTTTCACGAGCAGCTCGGCAAAGTTGCCAACAGGTCTTGAAAAGCTAGTTACATAATAGAGTACACACATAACGAAAGGGAATTCCAGGAAATGAAGAATGTAACTCCTGTTTCCTGATGGCTTCAAGGCAGCGCAAAAGAATCTGCTTCAAAGTTTGAACAGCCAAAGGAAATGATATACGATATGATATGAGTGCAGCGTAAATACTATATAGGAAAATGCATTATCTTAACACATTTTCGCAGCAAAAAAAACATTTTCAGACAAAATACACAAAGGGAGATCTTATAAAAATAGAAGCATGACAGAAACTTAATTAGGGAAACAGATGCAAAAATGTTTTTAAAAACTAAACCTTGACATTCTGAATGCAACCCACATTTGCATCCACATCAAAAACCGCCCACCTAGTACCAGCAGCTGCAACACACACCCACACCCCTTTACACCCACCGCCTGCAACAATTTGCAAGAAGAAAACAGTTTCTTAAGTCCTCAAAGCGGAAATTAACGAGCAGCATTTTATATGTACGTGTGTGCATATGTATATATTTATGTATAAAATTCAGTAATTAGGTAGTTTCCTTATTAATTCACTTTTCTATAGATGCTGTGGAAGTGATACACCTGTCACCTCACATCGCTCAAAGGACCCTTTGGCAATGAGTAAGAAAAACAAGTTATTTATTATAATTGTGCGAAAGTTGTTGTTGTTCACTTTGTGTGCTGTACTTAAGTCTATGATTGCAATCAGTGGTTGAGGGATTTTCTTGAGATATTTTCTGGGTGGTTGGATATGTAACCTAATGCAAAATAATTCCAATTTGCTTTTTCCAGGTAAACAATAAGCTCCTGACTATTCTTCGCCCTCGCAACCGCATAAACATGCAGCTTAAAAGAAATGTATCTTCCATGAATGCAATCTTTTGAAATTGGATACCATATGCTGCAACAGTAAATGATTTTCACTGCAATGCTCAACCACTGCATACCCTTCAGCCTTGAGTGTGCTTCACAACAACAAGAAGCTAATATAGAGTATTTATTTTGTACACAAATCAACGAACATTCGAAGCTGTCTGACTCTTCTTTTAGCTCACAAAGTACAGGGTAGGCATGACGTCACCCAATTAACGCAACATATTCTGATAAAACCATAAGGTTTGTTCGTCGTGATAGTGCATTCATTTCATTATCTCTTTTTTTGCACCGTATGGATAACAGGGCGTATGCGGTTTGTGAGAATGTATGTCACAGGCAGAAGGTAGAATCTGCGACCCCATGAAGTATACATTGAATATGAATAGCAGAGACATTCTAGTCAGCATTGAGTACAACTATGCCTGATTAAAGGGTATTTCGTAGTCAGGTACACCCGACTGCAGCATTGTTCCATGTGGCTGTGAAACTGCATCTTTTCCTTAATAAGGCCGATAACTGTGAGCTTTCCACACCAAACACAAAGAACATGGCGGAAAATATATACATACATATACATATATACATACATTTACATATATACATACATACATATATATGTATAATACCTTGTATAAATAAGGTACTTTTACAATTTTACATTCAATTATACTTTGTATAGAAACTAAAATACGTGGGCGAACTTAATGCTGCCTTTCTTCTGTTTCAGCCAACTTTGTTAACGGGAACTTTTGGGAATTTTGGGCTACAGCGAGTAGTCAAAAAATATTCATTTTTAGTTTTAATCAATTGATAATCTTTAACAGTTAGTAACGCGTTTTTATTGTTAGCTGGAGTACACTTTTAACGGGTATTCACATTTAATAAAGAGATTTCTGAAACACAATAAAAGGCTTAAAAAATAAGTGTTAAAATATAAGATATTTATTTAATTTGTTTTTTTTTTAAGTAACTTAACTAATACCCTTATATATTATATATTATTATTATATATATTAAGTATAATTATAGACTTTATACCATTATCACGCTCTAGTTAAACCTTTCTGCATATCCTTTAAGCATGATACACAAATACTTTTTATTGGGATTCATTTAGCGCCATTAATTTATATAAAATATCTAAAGTGTATTAACAGTTCGGCTTGCTATTAAGTGGATTACATTTTGGTTGGCCCATTGTCTAGACAAGGGAAGAAAAAAACAGTCAACAAATGGAACGACTTTAAAGTGTTATCGCTGTTATCGCAGTTAACTGTTCAATGTTGGCAATTTTATGATATGTATAGAATATTGTTTTATGATAGGTTTCATATATATATATATATACATATTCTTTTTTATAAATATATATATATATTTTTTAATCGTTATCGTTGGTGCTTTCGATGCTATTTGATAAGCTCAATTTGTTTTCTATTTTATGCCAACAGTTAAAAATGATTTTTATTCTTGGCTTCGGTTTGATTTTCTTATTTTGATTATTTATTTTCTTTTTGGTTTTTTTTTGTTTCCTTGGGAAACTAGAAATAAACAACGCTAAAAACAATACGAAACGTGGGCGCGAAAAATGTGCTCAAATGTGCGTCGTTCTATGGTCTCAATTTGTTATTTTTATTCTTATTCTTATTCCTATTTCAATTTATTTTATTGATTACGCACACAATTTACTTTTACGTCTTTACTATGAGCTCCTATCAGGGGCAACCAACTGTGGCTGGACTGGGAGTAGAATTAGTTAGTTTTACCCCAAAAACTCGCGAATTTGTCGCCCGAGTGAACTTTTGAACTGAAAACTTTTAATTGGTGTATGGAAACTACATTAATAAGCTAAAATACTAATTAGAGTTAGTCAGAGATACTTGACTATATCATATATCGTACTATTGTATATAACTTTCTGCTCGTAAAACAAAGGAATTTTCGAAATATTTGTTTATTATTAAATGAGAAAACTAATCCAATATACTGCTGGGTCAAATGTAATAACTATTTGCTATGCTAACTTTGTTTACAAATAACAACTGAATGTTTAATTTTTGAATTGCTTATATTTTATTTTTATATTTTACGCTCTATTCGCAAGTCTTCCGTTTCGATTTTATTTGCAAGTCTGTTAAATGCTCGGGACTGTTTACATGTTGATATCATTTCGAGTGTGTGTGTGTGTGTGTATGTGTGTAGTTTTATCTGTGTGATTATGACAGCTGTGTGTGTGTTTATTATTCGTTCTTGTTGTTGATTTTATGCTCTGTAAGGTATGCTGCAGTGTTGCCTTTGAAGCCTCAATGTCAATGTATATCAGTTTGTAGTTGTCAAAGTCGAGTAGAAAACAATTGCTGGCATATCAGCGAAATCAAATGAATGGACATAAGTATATACATATATATATATATATATATATATATGTATGTATTCTACATACATATATATAGCCAAGGAGGCTGTTATTAACGCTCAAACAAATAATGGCATGCAATTGCATTTAATTGCTTTTAATCAAATGTTAATTAATTTAATAAAAATACTTACCTTCAGTTTAATGTATAAAGAACAATTTCAATTAATTTCCCATCATCAAATAGTCCCTTAATATTATTTATTTAGTGCGAAACCACAAAGAGCCAAATGGGAATAATCCATGTGGTCAGTTTTGTCACAGATTGTCTGACAAAAGAATTTGTTGCAATTGCGGTTCCAGACGTGATTTATTTTGGACAAAAACAAATTGGCGATTTGTGTAAAACGATTTAAAATTTATGGAATTTTTGGAAATATATATAAATACATAATTATTGTACTTGAAATTCTTTATGCTTCTCAGCTTTGTTTAGTTGTGGTTAGCCTCGAATATGTTTCATTAACTTTTACCCTGTACAAATTAAACTCGCAAGTAAAGTATATCAAAATATATATAAGCCTTGTGTTTATATTCCTGCTGAACATCAAAAGACACGATCTTATATCTTTAGAGGGTATTGTATTGCTTAGCACACACGATTTAAGTACTTTTACGAGTCTTTGGCATAAATTGTTTATATTGGTTGGGTCAATAAAAACAAAAACCTTAAAAAACTCTGGCGGATTTAAAGATTAACTTTTCAAAATTGAAAGGGGAAACGCGACGCTGATGAGGTAAATACAAATAATTGGTAGGCAAATGTGCATTTTGAGTTATACAAAGGAAGGTGTTTGAGTACGACGATTATTCAGCAATCTATAACGTAAATAAAGTAGCTTATTCGATGAATGGTTGTGAGCAGAACACTGCGATCAGCCGCATAGCTGCTACATTTGCATATGCGACTTATTTAACACTTTTCTCTTTCTATTTATAATTGCAGACTAACTGCCTGCTGGCTGTACCACATCTGCAGTGTCGTCATACGTTTAACCTTTGCAGCTGCAATACGCCGTACCTCAACGCCTCTGCTGTGGGCGGACAACCAGGCACGTAGGTTTCAACAGGGAGAATCCTATCGCAGCCCCGTTCAACAGAGTATGAATTGTGGTATTAGCTGCCCATTGAGATGGCCCAGCGTGGCTCCGGCCTTTGGTCGTCGACTTAACGCAGAGCTGGTGCCATTTGGTTGGCTGGACGAGGCTATGCACGAAAGACAACACCCTATCGATCCATATCATATTGTGGGGTGGCGATGTGCATCATTTCAATCCAAATGTCAGCGGCCAAATAAGCTGTTAAGCAGATCATCCAATCTTGCCAGCAACCAGAGCTTAAGTTTTATAAATGAATACTACAACTACCAATTAATCAAAATTGTAAAGTACCAATTTACAGGACTTGACCATGTATATATAGTATATATATATGCAATATATATAATCAGCTTATAATACCTGCTGACCATGCCTTGAGTAAGAATTAACAAGCCAAAGCAAACAAACAAAAACAATGAGAGCAGTTATGGCTCTGCTTTGGTAGCATGTGTTGTGCTTAAGATAGCTGCCACTCCGATAATTAATCGAACATACAAATAGAATCACACACACACACACCCAGGTGCATAGAAAATGGCGTCGCTTTGCTTATCACTTGAAGTGGCCACTGCTTAATTTGTCAAAAAAAAGCGCCCAAAAATAAATATATACACACACACACACATACATACAGCGGCGCACAATCTAATAAAAATATAAAAAAAAAATTGAAAGTTCGTCAGTAGTCGAAAAACGCCATAAAGACAATAATAACAATTTATAAGACGCCAGATGTGGCTGGGAGCTGGGGGCCTGTACCCCCCAAGTGGTTCAGTTCAGAAGTCCATTAGTACCTAGACATAGGTACTTTCAGCCCCACCTCCCCCGGCAATTGCCTTGATCTTAACCATACACATAGGAGCACTTGAATATATACTCGTACTTTCGATTGGCCAGTCCTGAGAGTCAACTAAAAATTTATTGCGCACTCGAAGAATTTTAATCATCAATCAGAGATTTAATATTTGACCCATCGATTGACGAGGTCTGCAAATGTATTCAAACGACACAAATATATTCAAAATACCATATGATATAACTGTTCCGAGTGGAAAAGAGAGAGAGAAAGACCGTATCAAAAAGCATTGTTAGAATCTGTAATATTATAACACTGTTGTTGTCTGCTGTGATTTATAGATTGCCACGGGGTTGCGTCGCAATCTCGTAATACACTGGCAAAAGGTGCTCAGATTTTATCAATTAATATGCAAAATATCATAATAATTCTCAAATAAAACGAATGGTTTACATTTAGCTGAAAAGAAGTATTTGAACAAATTAAGTTTATAAGTAATATAAATTAATATAGCTTCTATATAGCTGAGTTATTCGTCAGATAGAAAGTGTATTCCATGTTCGACATGTGAAAGAGAAGCCTTTATTCCATTTTGTAGTTTATTTCCACGCGTTTTTTGCTATCTTATCAATGATTTCATTTACCATTCGAGAATCAGCTTTGAGCTCTGCACTCATGTTCCGTACTCGCTTTTCAACGATTTCACAGTAAATATATGTCAAGCAGGGAACTGCAGCACACTACAAAAATAACCACTGCGTCTTCTCTAAAATTCGATTTACTAGAGTAGAGCTCACACTTACCACATTGGATTCCTATAAAGAGCAATTCAGTTGCCTTTATATTCCGTTAATTTGCTACCAGCAAAGTTCATCAAATATTGTTGACATTTTAATTGAAACGAGCGTTCTGTATATTTGTTTTAAATATTTGGCTTAATCATACGGCAATTGACCATTTCGATTCCCAATGGAGTTCGTATTGACCATGAAAGGACGCAACTGTTTTGGACAAATACTGTCTGTTTTTTCTCGTTCTTTATTTTATTTGTTTACTTTTAGTTTCTGACTGATTACATATTGAATTCTTTACACAGTTGAATTTTTCATTTCAATTTCTATGATACATGAATAATTTATTTGCCTATTCGCATTTGCGTATTTAAATATTCCGCAAACATTTTACACACTTTTTGTTTCTACTTTATAAATATTTACTTTTCTTTATAAATAACTCGCAAATCACTTCTCAATCACATTTAACTTTTTATTTTTGTATTTTTGATGTTTTCACTTTCCATTTATAAGAAATGTATAATTTTTATTTAAATACGTCAAAGTTCAATTCATCCCGCGCTTTTTTTGTTTTATTTATTTTTATATGGGAATTTTGAGAATCTAACGGTATTTATCATCCATTAACCTTTAACACTTTTCACCCGTCGCACCGAGCACACACCACGTTGAAGCAACAAGCGTTTTTGCTTAAATGATAAAAGTTGTTAACGTTAACCGCTTCGCAGTGGTAAAAGCTTCGGCACGAAAAGCTCTCCTTACGCATCTTCGTGCTGCCAAAAAGCTTTCACTGTGCGTGTGCGTACGTGTGTGCATATGTATGTGTGCGTGCTTATGCTTCTGCTTGTTTGTGTTTGTGTCCGTAAACAAAACCGAATTTCAATAAGCGCATAAAAAAATAGAGTGGGAAACACACGAGAAAGAATAAAAAGATCTTTATGAACTTTAGAAAGGAAACCCGAAGAGTGACACGTGACAGTTGGCCATGAACTTCAAATAAGTGTAAGCGAGATAGTTGCATATGCCGAATGACACTTGCAATTCCCGCCATTTGCATTTGAATGAACTATTCGATTTGGACTTCAATTCATTCGAACTAAAGTGCGATTAGTATAATTCTTAAGAGGGGAAAAGGTAATTAGCGCATCTTTTTATATATGTAAATAATTTATTACACATAATTTATATTACTTAACGCTTCATATTAGAATTATTAATGATTTTATGGGGGTTTTTCTGGGCTTTTCCCGATGCTCGCAACAAATGTTGGAAGTTATATTTATTATTATTATTTTGTAATTATACATACATAATATAATAGTTAATATAATTTATAGGAGTGCTAGCTGCAGAGCCTTCGACTCGACTTAGAAAATAAAACTGTTTACAATTTGTAAAGGATTTGACTTAGTTTTAAAAATTTCATTGTATTAGCTAGGATGTTGGATGGAATTAATATGTTAGAATTATTTGATACAATTATTTATACTTTAATTTTAAATTTAAGATTCAATTTATAAATTTATATTACTTAACGCTTCATAAAAGCATTCCAAGTGATCTGATTGGCTCTTTCTGGGTTTTTTCCAATGCTCGCAACAAATGTTGGATCATTTAATACATTTATTTTGAACACCCCTGACTTTAATATTTAAATGAAATTTTTTTAAATTTCAGTTTAAATTTAATGTAATTTGTGTTAAATATACTTCTATCTTTTTACTCCCAAATATTTGGTAGACTGGTAATAGTTGGCATTAAATAAATAAATATGATTTATCTGCTATATCAAAAGGTTGGTTTGAATTAATCTGGGTCCATTGGGTTTAATCTTAAAACAATAGAAGTAAATGAATCTTCTGTAATATTATTGATCATCTTTCTCTTTTCTATGAATAGTCTGCTTTTTTGATAGTCTAAGTTTTAAGCTAATGATAGATTGCCTGGGAATATCTTTCAGGTTTCATTGTTCTTGACGTTTTGGCTTTCGTAGCAAGCATTTCACTCTATAGCCGTATTTTTCTATACTCATTTCATTCTATATTTTGGTACATAACAGTAGTCCTACAAAATATTATTAGTTTGTATAGTGCATAATAAAAATTGGTAGAGGTTGCTGCCACTAAATTTTAATATATATATATATACAGATCATTACATAGACGATTGATTGTAAGATGATGAACTTTACGTACAAGGATCTTATAGACGTGGCCATTGGCTCACCGGAGTCGGGTCACGTTAATTTCTATGCACTCCACGTGCTGCTCTCGAACTTTGCACACAAGCTCGAGATCCTCGACGAGGCTGTGGAGCAGGATGACTATCTTCTGGCCAATATGCGCCTCCAAAGTAGCCTGAGTAAGTTTAACTTCTAGTTTGGGCATATCAAAGTTGGGGCCATATCGTTTAACTGCCACTACATTCAGTTGGCAAGTCTTCTAAGTATCGTTTACATGCCGGTATGGCTGAGGGTGATGAGGAGGCACCCACTGAGGCACCCAGCGAGCCGGCACCTCCAGAGCCAGCACCAGCACCAGCACCAGCGGAGGGTGAAGAGGCACCACAGCCACTTGAACCAATTGCTGAGGAGCCGGTTGCAGCATCGGAAGCAGAACCTGAAGCAGATGGAACACCGACGCCTATGCTTGAGGAGTCCCCAGCAGATACACAGCCTGCGGAAGCAGCAGCTGAGCCAGATGCATCCCAGATGGCAGCCGCGTCACCCCCAATGGTTGCCTCACGTGCCTCCTCACGCACCTCTAAACTGGACAAATCTAATTCGCGTGCAGAGGGATCTGTGATTGGATCGGTGGCCAAGTTGGAACGACGCCTCTCAAAAATCGAATTGCAAAAGGAGCAGAAGGAGCTCGAATTTCAGAGCTTTATTGGTACTATGACTGGTCAATTAAAGTTAGCTATGGAACAGCTTAACAATGTTACCCACTTCATGCTCGATCGCAAACCCAATCCGAGCCGCATGAAGCTCCTGCGGCACATTGCGCGTCAGCTGCGTATTGTGATGCGCACAGCGGATGACGAGGAGTCCATTAGCTGGACCAGTGGCGAGGCTGTTGTCGAGGAGCTGGAAGTCGAGGAAGAAGAAGATGAAATAGTCACTGAGGAACCCAGCACGCTTACCGAAGTGGCCAAGCCAGAGGAGGAAATGGATCTGGAACAACATCTTTGCTACTCACCAGAGCGCATGCTGAACGAGCTCCTTGAGCTCAAATCCGAGTTCTGTTCGCTCACCAATAAGGTGAACGAGCTGGCCGCAGAGCTACTAAAGCAGGATGCCAAGCGTCTATTGGAAATGTTGCAGGAGATGCAGGCCACCGTGCGGGAGATCAAGATGTCAACGTCCGGCAATCTGGAGGCCACACAAACCATGCAATCCAAGGTAAATACTGCCATGACGCAGATCGCAACTCTGAAGAATTCGGTGGCACATCTGGACGAGATTAAGATCGACAAGACAGATGTGGAGCTGATGTTGGCCGAGAAGGTGGACTTTCCACAGCTGGCCACAAAGGTATCGCTCGAGCAGCTGGAAGACTACAAGGAACGCCTCGAGAAGCAGTTCTGCGAGATGCGCCAAATCATTAGCGTCAACGAGAAGAACGTTCTACAAATCATTGATGGACTCCGCATGACTCTGGGTATTGATTCCCTCGAGCTCAGCCTCAAGGATTTCCGTGATTTAATTGACAAACGTGTGGCTCTCATTGCCGAAGCCCTGCATAAGTACATGGAGATGACCAATGATGAGTGCGCCGCTGCTGCCGGTCGCGTGAAAGTCATGCAGGACCTGGCCTGCCTGTCCTGCGACACACCCTGCGTCATGCGCACCATGGAACGCTCCAAGTTACCCATCCCAGCCACTGCTCATGCCTCGGCGAGCCTGGGTCCTTTGGTGACCTATGAGCTTGGCCAGATACGCAAATCTGGCATCATGGGCTACTATCGCAAGGACGAGTTCCCCCATTCGCCCAATGCCTGGACCCAAGGACTCGGCGCCACTGTGAACAAGTGCGTCACCCGCCATGCAGGTGGCTTGCACACCATTCACACCGCAGATGACCACGTGCAGAAGGTGGTGCTCTCAAAGAAGAATACTGGATGGCTATAAACGAATCAATAGCAATCGAGTGTGGTATGGCTCTGGACAGTTGTATTGTATTCAGTTACCTCTTGCAGTTATACATATACGTATATGTATATAGATATAGATATACCATATACAAATGTTCTGAATATGAAAAGCAAAAAAAATTTTAAAATAATGAAAAGTGAAAAGGAGCGTAAGCAGAGGAAATAGAAAAACGGCAGATGTAATTCCCTTGACTCCTCTTCATATGAAAACTTGACAACAAAAAAACATTCGATTCATTTAGAAACTATAATACACCATTTGTGAAACCTTAACATGGGTTGTTCCAAGTTCAAAATAAAATTATTAAATATTGACTAATGAAATCGAAAAGTAAAACATTTGCGTTTCTTTTTTAGATATAGAATCTATAAAATTTGAACTTTAAGAGAAACCCCTAGATGTGCACTGAACTTAATATGACTTTTAAATACCTTTTATACCCTACAGGGTAATAATTGCCCTCACACACACTTTCAAATTAATGACAATCATTTTAAGGGTGCATCCTCAAAGTATGCAATGAATAGTTGTGTCATTGCTTAATTCACTCAAAGTTTTACTTGTATGCCTAATTGCTTCGGTGCCATCATCTTAATTTGCATTTTCAGAACCGCATCCGAAATGGTCGTGTTCTATATAATATATATACCCATAAAACTGGAATAATTGCTCTGAGTCACTAGGAATTACAGTCGCAGACAGTCGCGTCCCATACCCATTTAATAGCCGAGACGCAATCCACTGCAAGTGTGGAAGCTATGCATAACCAGCCTGCTTTTGTTTGATGACGCTAGCAAAGTAACAAACCAAGCACACTGATAAAAAGGTCTTATTACATTGCAAGTATTTGTTCTATATTATTAACAGTAAGCAATAGTTTTTGTTGAGATAACTTTGTGCTAAAATTCTTTTTGAATAAGTTTTTAATCGATATTTTTCATTCAACCTGAGTTTTGTTTAATTAATTAATGAATTTGAACAGTAATTGTTGATTGTATTATACTAAGTTTACGTTTCTCTCAGTGCAACCACTTGCGAACCACACACAGCTCACAGCTGTAGCCATGGTAGCTGTGCGTGGTGGAACATAGCGTCGAGCCGAACAGTTTCTCTTTGAACGCGATGCCGAATGGTTGTGTTCACGTGTGCCGCGACTCTTTAAATCGATAAGACAGAAACCAGCTGGCTCTGGGCAATACAATTTTATTTACTGGCTCTGGGCGCGCGGCCTGAACAAGTTCTTACGATCGCCAAATCGAATCATATATCATTGGCGTTAAGCGACGTGCGGTTTTTGTATTGTGTTTGCGGTATTCGCGCATTTATTTGGCTCTTCCGAGTGTGTCTTGTGTTCGTCGTGTAAATTTTGGCGAAATTCCATTAACTCTTTACCCTAATAGTAGTGCTGCAGCCAATTGGCAGAAATATTTATTGATTTTATTAATATAAATATTTCGACAACTTCAAGTTTTCAATTAGCGGCAACTCAGCAAAAACAACCAAAAAGTTTTAAAAATAAAACAAAAAATAATATTTAAAATACGAAACGAGGCGCAGCAGCGAACAAACAAACAAAACAAAAATAAAACCAAAAAAAAAGGCTCTGTGAACTATTCTTCGTCTTCGTTTTGCGTTTGTTGCTGATTGTTCAGCGGCTACTTCTTCTTCTTGATCGACATCGTCAATCGTCATTCTCATCGTCCTCTTTGGCAATTCTTTCGTTACCTGAGTTGCCCTCGCAGCCGGCAATTAAGTTCAGTGTATCTCCATCTCCCTCTCTCCCCTGCTCTCTTGCTCCCTACGAACGGCAACCCTCTCTTGACAAACTCTCCACACGTTTCGTGAGCAAAACAAAAACCCACAAAAATGGCAATGCAACGGGAAGCGGGCGTGCAGGACTTTGTGCTGCTCGACCAGGTCAACATGGAGAAGTTCATGGACAACTTGCGCAAGCGGTAAGTGCATAACATTTCCACACTTTATAAATAAATATGTATGGTGCAACGGCGAAACAACCTTGCTACCCGTTGAAGGTTTTTCTTGGAACAGGCACCAACAGTGGGCAAACTGGTTGCGGCTCTTAACTCTGCCAACATTTTTTATTATCAGCTTTTCAATTAAGAGAGCGGCTTGTAGTCTGTCAATCAGTTCTACCTGAGAGCGCACTCAATCGAGCCATTTGCATGGGCGCCCCCAAGGTGTTAGACTTTTTTGACCCACTGTCGTTTATGATTCCATTTAGGCTTTTCATTGTGTCAATTTCAGTTGTTGCATGAACCGTATCGTTAGTGGGTAACAATAATGAGTTAGAGTTTATATTTAAGTTAGTTTAGGTTATATATATTCTATAATTAAAGCTGATTCTCTGTATATTCTTAAATGAGAACTGTTACGTTGAGAGATTATGAGACACAAAGACAAATTCAGTTTCATCTGCTCGATTGTCTCCCTACGTCATAAAAAGATTGCCCATTTATAGAAATGATACAATTTTATCAAGCACTCACCTTATCATATCATTGAGGAAATATTGTTTGGGATTATATCATTGTTTTATTTAGCCTACTTAGTTATTATTGACAGTGAATCAGACGAGTAAATCATTTCTAAATTTGGCTAAATTCTTTTAATGATTCAGCTGTAAAACATAGTGAATAGTAACTAAATGCCAAAGTTATCTTAAAGCGCAACTTAACAAATCAATTAGCATTTGAAAGACGTGCTAAGTAAAGAGTACATTATCATGATCATTATAGTAATCATTATCGTTAAAAGCAAAGTGCCGCATAATGAGGCAAAAGCGAAAACTATTTCGTGACGCACTGATAATAAACTAAACAAACACAAACACAAACATTGCTCGCACATAGAGAACTCTCGTTGATATTCTGTCTAGTTAGTTATGATAATGATCTTTAAAGCATCGAACCACAAACAGCAGCCCAGCGAGGCATGTAAAGCAACGACCCATGCCCAACAAACTGGGGGGCAGCCATAGACGTTGACAATGGTGCATGCAACAAGTTGTTGACACACGCTGCATGAAATTAAATACAGCTAACCAAGAGCCTGAACGTGTCCTATTGAACTGACAAGAACAGCAACGTTGCTGGACATTTAAATATAGTCAGGTAGGAAGATGTTAAGGAAAGTCCAGAAGTCTTTTGAACTAATAGTGAAAGGAATTCAAATTTACTATTATTACCAATTGTAAACAACGTTTACAGATATTTAATTCAACTTCAAGCACATACGTGCACTTATTTCAAAATTGTAAATAAAACATCATCAAAAAGTCAGCTGAAGCATCTAAGATAACTGTTAAAGCGTTAATTATACAACTCCCTCTAAAAACAATCCGATAATAACACGTCTTCAAGCTCTGACATAATCATATTCATAACATAACATAACTCTTAACATAACACAAATCAATTTGCAATGAATTAATAAATCCATCCATGCAACTTATACAGAAATAATACAAAATGAAACCCGGAAAACTGAGTAATTAATTTGAAGGCAATAATCATATGTGGTGTATATATAGCATAAGGAAAACCCCCATTGAGCCAAGTCAATTGAGGGTCAGAAATGCGCCAAAAACTAAAGCGAATATCAAAACGAACCACAAATAAAGACAAAGAAAGAAAGATATAAAGACAAAACAGAAAACAGAAAACACAAAAAGATATTGCCAAGAAATGAATAACTCACTTTCGTTTTTGACCAGACAACAAATCGCAAAACAAAGCGAAGCAAAGTGAAAAACTGAAATATGGCAACAAACTGCCTTTTATATGACCAGACATGAGTCTTATTTGATTTGTTTTATTTGAAGTATTTCGCGTACTCTCTTATCCCAAGTCTGTGTGAGTGTGTGTGTGTGTGTGAGAGTGTGTGGTATGACATCATGTCTTGCGAATCGCGCACTTCCCTGTGGGCTGTGTAATAGTTGCAGCAACCACAGCAAACAATAAGGAATATGTAGATGCCAAACAAACCGAATATATTTTTACTCTAACTTCCGATTTTAAAGGATAAGATATCACATAAAAGATATTCTTCTAACAACACACGTAATGTTGAAAGCTTTATAAGATTCTTAAGACTTTATTAAGACTTATATAGATAATATTAAGATACTTTATTTATCCTATATCTATAACTTCAAGTAAGCTTTAAACTTAATTTGTAGCCTTATTCGCCAAAATTGTTAGAACAACTTATAAACACCAACTATATAGCATCTCTTCACATGAATATATCGCAGATATAGTACAGATATAGTATAGATACAAACTGATTCACAAAGTGGCCATAGCTATAGCAAAAGTTGAGTTTTATATAAGGCCAAAGGCTTATATTTTTTTGGCACTGTCATAAAATATGTGAATGCTGTGCCCTAGCGTTCCATCGAACCCACAGATACAGCGATATATACTCGTATATATGTATATAAAGCGATCCCGAAATAGCAGCACGACGCGCATAAAACTCATACTTATATACATGGCATGTATATATGTATATATCTGTGCATATATATGTATATATGCTGAATTGAAATATGTATTTTTGAAAATGTATCTCGAAAATGAAATGGAAAGCCTGCGCTGTTGCAGTTAGCGCGTACGAGGACTGTGAGTCACGCTGTGTGCGAGTATCTTGCAGATACTTTGACGCACACACACTCACACATATACACACTCACACACTCGTGCAATACATGTAGAAATTCCATGGCATAGCCGAAAAAGAGGCAGCCAGACAAACCGGTTGATGGCGTCAGTTTGCAAAGACAACCTAAAAAAAAAGAACGAGGAACTATGAAAAAATCACCTACAGCAACAACAAAAAATTTGAATAACAAAACAAGTTTCTATTGCTTCTTCTTCCCAACAAGTTACCGAAGAATTTTCCCTCAAGTTCAAAGCAGATTCGAATACGCCCACAACTTTTCGAGGTTTTTCTTTCGTGGCTTTTCCCAGAATCGCCAAAATTTTAACGATCCATTAAGTCAAGTGTCCTGCGTTGATGGCTCTCCGCTGTGCTCTGACCCCATGGGATGCACTCGGAATACCTATAAATGTTCTCCTACTGATTGATTGCACTATATCCAGCCCATAGAACCAAGTGCATTTCCATGTGTATTTAAGTTAAGTTTACTTCTAACTTTTCCGATTGCCTTTGTTTATGCGCCGCTACTCATTTATTTGGCCTACATTTTGTGTGTGCATTGTGTGTGCTGTGTGTTGTGTGTGCTGCTATTGTTGTTATTGTTTGCAGTAGATGAATAGCATCTATGGAGAAGTATCTATCGCTGTCTGTTTATTTACCCAACTGATATTTCCCATGAACTGCCAATGAACTCTTACAGCTTCCCGCCTAGAGTTGACTTCTCACTTCTCTTTTAATTATTATCAACTTTTGAGTACTGCAAAATATTACTTTGATTCACAAAATATAGTATAATAAAACTGAAAATAGGAAATGTTATATAACGATATCAGTAGACTTGAACCGTCTTATCAGAACGCCAAATTCCTCATGCGTTATGTGGTCTTATACCCTATAAAAGTAAAGAAAGGTTGAACTAGTTGTGCCCTCTTCCAGTCTGGATTTGTGTAGTTTATACTATCGCAGGTTCCTATGGAATACGAATTAGCTTCGTATGTGCTTACAGAGTATCTCAAAGTCAATCGCAGTTAGTTTTAACAGTTTTCGTGCCATATCTTTGTCTGACTCATGGCAGAGCCTCCAACTTCAATGAAAACCAGCAATTCGCCTGACAACTAAAAACATCAAATTGCATTTCAAATATGTTAAAACTTTTTACTTTTTTTTTGTAGTTTTTTTGTGCGTTGTTTTTCTCTTTTTGGCTTGGTCAAGGTGCAGTTGTGTTTAGTATTCCAAAGCAGAAACTTTATGCGTTTGTTAATTATTATCACTCCAAGCCAAGTTTTATGTAATTTCCAGACACTTTTTATGCTTGTGTCGATTTATGAAATATACGACTTCATTTTCTTTTATTATTTAGTACCTCTTGAGGCTGAATATTTAATTCTTGGCACTTCTGGCGCCACCTAATCTTATCTTTGTTTATAAGAAACCGTTGATTATCGCTAGTTCTGTAATATATACATGTATTGTTCAAACATTTATAGGGTATATAAAATAAGTGAAATAGCTCTTCACGCTTATTTATTTACTTGTGTGTAAGCAGCCCCTCAGCCCAACTTGACTCTCACAGACGCTTGATAAGATTGCATACCCGAAGAAGTGTTAAAGTTGGCAAGGTTTCCATTTATACTATATATACAAATTGTCGTATATAGATACGTACTTGTACTACCCGTGTGTATTTATAGCCTTGGGTTCGGCTTGTATATAGTTACCGGTATTGAGTACCCACTGGGTACAGCTCGAGCTATTTACTCGATAAGCAGCTCTATTCGCTTTTTGTTATGCAATCGATAGGTTTGGAGTCAATACAACAATATGATATATAGAAATTATATCTATAAGATATTTGTTTATTTATGCAACTATTTCAACTGCGTAACTGTCTCCGGCTAACTTCAATTGTGGGTGGTATAATCAATGGATTATCATTTATTTACGGTAGACATTTTTCCAGGAGTCTTCGCCCATCTGGCATAGCTTTGTGTCTAGAAATGCAATTTTTATGGCATTCGCCAAGACTTGATTACAAAGCAGGCGTCTCGGGGGAAAATTAATAAAGGGCCCAGGGAGAGGGGTACAAAGGAAAACGAAACCAGAAATGAAAAGAAAGGAAAATTGTGTTTATATACGAGTAGTTTTCTCTTTGGGGCCACCGCGCGACTATTAAAAACTCCAAGAATTCTTTTTCAATTTCCGATTGCAATCAAAGATTGTCTGTTTATTTATACAAAAGGCCAGTGTTACTTTGTTGCCCCCCAACCCTTTTCTGTGTAATTATAAACTGCATACTGAAGGTGGCCAATATCCAGACAGATGCAAGAAATTTCAGACGCTTTTAGTTCAAAGCAAAGTCGCTTTCATCGAGAACCAAACTCGTATCGACACATTCCATATGTCTTTTGATAAGCCACTATCAAACGCCGCCCCCTCCACTCTGATAAGAGCTTTGATAATGTCGCCCAGCGGAAATTGAATCATTTACATAACGGCCAATTGCCACTGGCAGCAACGTTTGCTGTTCGACTAATTGAGCCACGTTTCTTGGATTACTCGGCAAATTCCAGCAGACACAACTAATGACCTGTAAAATGCAGTTGCAATTCCAGAGCAACATGTCAAACAAGTTGTCAAACACATGATGGATGGTGTGGGTAATATACCCTATAAGAAAGTCTAAAGTTCATTTAAATACCCCTTTGGGTTGTCTTTCTTAGTGTAGGGTATAAACGTGTCTGAGTTGCAGTACCAGTTCTTTTCTAGCATTTGTACACCCTCCAGACGTGCTCGTTGTCTGCTTTGTTGTTTGTCATTGGCGTTGCAATAACTTTTACTTAGGGGCATCTGCAACTCGTTCCACAGCTGCCACAAACAATAAGAACAACAGAAACTAAAGAAAAACGCAACGTTTACATAAAAGTTTATGCCCATTTTCCATAGGCAAGAGAAGAGTCTAGCGCCTCTTTCAGTCTCCTTTCTTGGGGTTCTGCTCTGCTAATTGATTTGCGTCTCGGCCCCTTTACAAATGATTCTTGGTGTAAATTGAAGTTAATTTGAAAGCTGCAATTGCATTGCGCAAAAATATCTATGGAAAATGCCAAGAGAAAAACGAAAGAAAATAACATTTCCAGTTGTCTGTGTGAAAATTGAATGCGTTGTGGAAAACTGAAAGCTGAAAACTGCTGTTGCCAGTTTATTCATCAAAGAGCCTAAGCAGATGTGAGAATAAATTATAATGACTTGATTTTCTATATGTAATTTGTATCTTTAATCTATAATTTGTCTGGCATTTTCAATTTCTCACATTTCAATTAACGCTCTTCCCTCTAATAGAAACTTTCTGCCCTGTCACGCACGTTCTATCGCCTTTTCCTATATAAACTATTCCAATAGCAGCGATAAATCGCATCAAATTCAATTAATACCACAAAAGAGCCAATAAAACATTGACCCACATTGCTAGCTCCAAGTCTATTGGCCAATCTGACGTCATCCAGCGAAACACTTGCCTCGTCTGCCTTACAGTAAAAGCCAAGTAAAAAAAGTGCAGCGCTAAATGAGTCAAATGAATCTATTGATTTTCTCGTTTCTCTGTATACTCGACTTGCGTCTCGTCTCTAGCTCAGTTTTGATGAAGTGAATGAATGAATAAAAGAATGAATCATTCAAGCGGCAAAAATATGTGCTTAAAACAAATGCAATTTGCATCTGAATAGACAACAATTAAGGCAGAAAGATTAGTCACCAAATGTATTACAAGTATTCACTTACTGACTTCTCAAAAGTTAAGTAATCTCAGTAAAAGCTCAGAACAACTCAGTGATTCATACATGAAAGTAATAAAAATATATTATATACAAACCCTAGAAGATTGTGTAAACAAATATAACAAATATAAACTTGAATTTTATCATTTGGCGCCTTTCAACTTGACGCTTTATATCTCGATGACACCATTTGGCATTCCAATCAAAACTCAGCGACAATAACACTAACATATATGTATATAGATCTTAACGACGATCTTTATAGCGAGCATGTGCGAAGGTAAACATCGAGCGGCATTTTAGTATTCACAGCCAAAACAGAGACTAGTTCCGAGTTCCGCTAGGAACTTCATGAAAATAAATAAGATAAATAGTAGGGAGTGTCTGAGCCTAAACTATCAGTTAAATATATATAAAATAAATATAAATGATAAATAAATAATACGAATTATAAATAATAAAAGAACAGAGTATCTAAAGTTGATTCCCAAAAGGAACACAAAAATATATAAAAATATAAATAATAAATAAATTATGTAATAAAAATATGTAAAATCTGAAAGTAAGACTTGAAATCAGAAGCAAAAGTGGATTCAAAGTTTCATTTTAAGGCAACTCCACACAACGTTAATCAATTTATGCTGTCCGTTCTGGGAGGCTGCACTGTATTATGAAATTTATGCAGCGTTCCCATAGAGACAATATGTTTCCACTTGAAGTTTTTTTTAATGGCACTTTTAAAGTTAACAAACTCAACAAGACTCTCTAAAGATCGGTCTGTATAAATATTCTCATATGATTTGTTAGGGCATTGATCTCCCCTACACAAATTATGACAGCTTTATCCGACTGTCAGCATTTTACATGTCTGCTCCCACTCACGAGTCGAGATCGTATCACATATGTTTCAGTACTCTTAAAACCATTTCTAAGCACTTTGCCTAAAGCAATTTCTATAACCTCATTAGACAGCCGAACATTTTTGGCGCTCACTGTCTGTCTGACAGTCTGTCAATCATACGCCAGGTGGGCGGTGGGTAATGAGTGTGTCAGTGTGTGTGTGTGTGTGTGGTGCTGATGTGGGTGTCCAGGTGCCATTTGTAGCACTCGTTTTGTTGGGGGGAAATTGTAGAAATCGCATTACCGTCAATTTGCTAAGCAGCTTGCTGACTGCCCTTTGCTTTTCTTCCGATTGCGTTTCTAATTCCAATTGGACTTATGATTCTCTCTCCATATGTGACCCCCTGTGCCAAATAGTCAAGAAGCGTGCTAAACGCTTGCCCTCAGCTTTGAGTTCATCAAAGGTAGTTCATCATTTGGGCCAACATAATCATCTCTGAGCTGCTTTCCATATTTACATGTGTCTCCCTCTCCCTCTCCGTCTCCCTCTCTGTCTTCTACTTCGTCTTCTTTGTTGACGTTGTCAACAATTTGACCCAAATGTAGCACCAAAAGCCATTTCTATAAATAAGTGCTGAAAACTTAAGTTTTAACATATGTTTATGTTGACTGCCGTCTGCCACTGAAAACAAACTAAACTGAGCAGCAACAATAAATACTTATATTAGGTGCCATTGTTTCAGATACCCTCTCTTTGTCTAGGCTAGAAAAGGGTATTCTATATGCAGGTGTATGTTAAAGGGGAATAAGAGAATATTCAAACATTCCTCGATCTGTCTGTGCAATCGATTGGGATAATTTGTACTTACGATATTCGTCTACATTTACGATATTCATGTTTACAGGGTATTTTACTGTCAGGCCCACGCGATTTGAGCGTTTTTAGTTTTGTTTCTCCATAGACATATTTCTGTGCTGCGGGTAAACAAAACTTTTCTTTATTTTCTTTTTTATTTTCTATCTTTTCTGGTTATTTTTCAACAATTTGTTTCAATTTTAACGCTTTTTGTCTTTGGGTTTTTGTTACTTTTTCGTGTTTTGTGGCGCTTTGTTTCGGTGGCTAACTGACTAAGGAGGCATGGCACACGTCCAACAATAGTTTGGTAATTGAGCTTACCTGTTGCACACCCTTGCTCTGCTTCTTCTTCTTTTCTGTGTTGTTGTTACCAAACGGTTTTTGCGGCTTTTTCGCTGTAATTGTGTTTGTTACAGTTTGTAACCGCTTTGGGCCTCTGAATGATGCACTTTTTGTTGTTTCTTTACGCTTTTTTTCTTCTCTTTTGGAATATGCAGTAATATTGAGCAAGTTTTGGGTTTGTTAAGCTGCCAGCTGACACAAGAGCTACTATTGCAGGTTAATTAATGCATTTACTTTTGGCTACTTATTTCAGTAAAGACCCTAACTTAAAATTAGTCTCCAATTGCTGTGAGGCAACTGTGATTATATATTATATCATTCAAAGGGTATTAAATTGATTTGGTAGACAAAATTCATAAGCTTTAAGAAGAAAGCTATGTGAAAATTATTAGGTAATAAGTTTCTCCAGTTTCAATTTCAAGAAAGGTTGTTTAATTTGATATTAAGCAGAAATTTCTTCAGATAAGTTTAGTCAGAAATAATTGCCCTGATTTTACGATAATTACATTGATCTATTATAAACCCATATAATTCCTATATATATATATAGTTTATACGTGTATTAATGGCTTTTACCTCCCACTTGGGCCCGAGGAGTGACCCAAATTCTGACCTGCCGCATCAGTTGAGCTGTCGATCTAAATCTTTTGGCGCCTTGTAAATTGCACACAAAATAAACACACCCAGAACACACACACACTGTGCCTATAATAAATGCACTCACGCATTGCAGTCAATCAAATCCAACAACAAATTTAATCAATATGAAAAACAACAACAAAAACAACAACAATAAGAGCAATTTATTCGTATGGAAAAGTGCAATTAATCGCTTCACCGACTGAGCAGCGCCTGTGGCGTCTAAGACAAACTATCGAATAAATGTTGCCTCCAGATTATGGAGAACTCTGTCTGCTGGTTTTGGATTAGGAAAAGAGATTTCAAATCAAATCGACAGGTGCACAGCGGGCAGATCGTTAGGATTACCCCCCGTCTATTTATTCAGTTAATGTCTGAACTCAATTTGAATTTTTGAAATATATATTTTCTTTTTGGTATATTTGTTGAATGCATTTCCAAACATTGCATTTTCCATGTAAAGTTACTAATGTGGAACGTTTTGTGTGTGCTTTCAGGTTTCAGGTTGGCTCCATCTATACATACATTGGCGAGGTGTGCGTCTCGATGAATCCCTACAGACAGATGAACATCTACGGGCCGGAGACCATACGCAAGTACAAGGGCCGTGAGCTCTTTGAGAATGTGCCCCATGTGTTTGCCATTGCAGACGCCGCATACAGGGTGCTCAAGCAGCGCCACCAGGACACATGCATACTCATCTCTGGTGAGTCTGGTGCGGGCAAGACAGAAGCCTCCAAGATCATAATGAAGTACATTGCGGCTGTTACCAATACGCAGGGTCAGAATGAGATCGAAAGGTAAGCAACAAGTGGATTCTAATGAAAATATACTAGAATTTGTATCAATCTTGGAAGCAGCTTTAATTTATAATTGAACTTCTTCCTGGTTCATTACAATTAAACTAGTTCAAGAGCTAGGCCACGTTCACTTAACTGTATTATACAGACCTTGGGACTGGGAACTTGATTTGAATGGGAACCGAATGAACGAACCCCAATGAATCTCAAGCCATGACAAATTATCCATTGTTATTATTATTGTTATTGTTGCATGCAAATTTCTAATGAAACTTTCATTAGGCGCATCTAAAACTGCGCCTCATTAAGACATACTACGGACATTCCTTAGATTCATATATATATATATATATATATCTGTAGTATAGAGCTGTTTCTTGACTGTTCAGATGACATCACTGCGAATGAGATTCTATAATGAAAAGCTGCCAAATGAAATGACTCGCTAATTGCTGACGTACTGCCACCCCCCAGCCCGATCCCAGAAAGCACTCTGTCGGATCATCTTAAATCGTTTTGTGTAATTTAGGGCAAACCATTAAACCATTAAACTAGAGGGCAGGCGACTCAGCCAAACCCTAGTCAGGGCACCAGCTTAATTGCCACTTTGGCAATTTGAAGTGCAATTTAAACTGACATTTAGCGTTTTGCAGAAGGAGATTAAAAAGCAGGTTCCATTTTCTAAATTAGTTTTTTTGGCATGGGATAAATCCTACATAAAAGTTGGGATAGTTATAGGCAAAGCAATTAATATTTTATAATCGATTTAATGCTCAATTCCAGAGTTAAGAACGTGCTGATTCAGAGCAATTCGATACTGGAGACATTCGGCAACGCCAAGACGAATCGCAATGATAACTCCAGTCGCTTCGGCAAGTACATGGACATCGAGTTCGACTACAAGGCGGATCCGGTGGGTGGCATCATTACCAACTATTTGCTGGAGAAGTCGCGTGTGGTGCAGCAACAGCCTGGCGAACGCAATTTCCACAGTTTCTATCAGGTGAGTTGGCTGAAAGGTGTGCGCCCAGCACTAAATACCCACATGAATATAGAGTGAGTGTGGTGTGAGTCTAGAGTGAGTAGTGTGAATAGTGTGAATATTGTGTGTGGGCGCGTCTTTATTATTTACCAAAGTGACTCAGCGGGGCATCAAAGCTGGACAGCTGGACAGCTTACACGGGGTGTCAGGTGGTTAAGAGTCACACAACCTCCACTGAGGGTTACATGGGGTGTGGCTACAAATATACATACATACATACATACATATATACTATATATATATATCTCACATACATAAATTGGAAATAATAAAATAAAGTTATTCTAGACATTTAACAAGGGCTACAAATTGCCTATAGAATTTATTGTTAGCTGAATCAGTTTAGCTTTTAATGATAATTATACCCCATAAAGGAAGTCATAGTGATAAATATTTAAATAGCTCTGATAAGATAGGACTTTAGGTTGAAAAATCTCCAGATTCCTAACTATCTGGGCGCATTACTCACCCTACAAATAATTTAAATTGATGGATCTTAAAATAATCCTCGGCAAATAAAAAATAATTAAAAGGTCAAAGCCAAGAAAAAGATAGAAAACATTAATTAATTGAATTCTTTTCTGTTTTGTAAGTGCGTTATAATTGATAGTTGTCGGATATTATATGGCATGATATGTATGATATCATAATATAGTTTCAATGCCAGATAACAGAATAGTTATTTCGTATGGAAACCCAACACGTCAGCAGTTGTCCAATGAATAACTCAGCATTGTTCAGAGATATCTAAATATTTATACATGTATTTCATAACTATATATATATATGTATATATATGTTATATATTACTTATTCGGAGAATGTATGTAAACTTATCTGGCGCACTTCCCTTCCCAAACAATTTCAGCAGCTTTGTTGATTTTTGGTGTTAAATGTAGCTTCAAGGCGCGAATTGCTTATGAATCAAAAGATTGTTTATCTTTCGTTATTCGTTATTCATCAAGACGAATAAAATATCTTAAGAAATCAAGTGGAAATAAGTCTTATCTGGTCATATCTGGCTATACCTTAAGTACTCATATAAAACATTGATTCATAGATAGAACTCTAATATAGAGAAGTCTTCCACAGTTTAAACTAATGATGGATGTGGCTCAGAACTGATATCTATATATATATTATATAGTATATTATACCTAACTTTCATAGCAGTTCGCATATGGCAACTGTCATATGGCATATGGCAACTGGTGACAATTAAAGCGGAAGTTCAATTACGACTATGGTTAACTTGTCTGCTAATTGTCTGCTGTACTAAATACTTGGATGTTCATTTTGGACATGGACAGTGGGCATATAATATATAATAATACTCTGCATACATACAGTGGAATAGTATAGAATATGATATACCCTATCTATAGCTGCTCATTAGCTAAGAAAAGCTTCTAAATCTGAAGATACAAGTGAGAAGCTTAGTTAGATTTCTCTCTCAGTTTGTTTAGAAATCTTTATTCCCTTTGCCTTAAGAAGGATCTATTTCTAACATGATAAGTTAAGATACAAGATACAAGATACAATGTCTTAACTTAACTTCTTATTAACGTTATATTAATATTCTTCTTCTACTCTTGTAGCTGCTGCGTGGAGCCAATGACAACGAGCTGCGTCAATATGATTTGCAGAAGGAGACGGCCAAGTATCATTACTTGAACCAGGGCAGCATGGATATACTCACCGAGAAGTCGGATTACAAGGGCACCTGCAATGCCTTCAAGACGCTGGGATTCCAGGCGGATGAGGTGCAAACAATTTGGCGCACAATTGCAGCCGTTTTGCATCTGGGCAATGTGGAGTTCCAAAGTGAGCACGCAGCTAATCCTTTAAAGCATTTAACATTAATAACTGACCATTTCTTTCTTACTCTCTTGCAGCCATTGAGGATGAGCTGGTGATCAGTCACAAGAAGCATCTGCAGTCTACCGCCAAGTTGCTGCAGGTCACAGAAACGGAGCTGTCGGCGGCTTTGACCAAACGCACCATCGCTGCCGGTGGCAATGTTATGGAGAAGGATCACGATGCCACCCAGGCGGAGTATGGCAAGGATGCGCTGGCCAAAGCCATCTATGATCGTCTCTTCACGTGGATCATATCGCGCATCAATCGTGCGATTCTCTTCCGCGGCAGCAAGAGCCAGGCGAGATTCAATTCGGTTATCGGAGTCCTGGACATTTACGGCTTTGAGATCTTTGATTCGAATAGCTTTGAGCAGTTCTGCATCAACTACTGCAACGAGAAGCTGCAGCAGCTCTTTATTGGTGAGTCCCCAGGCAGTTGCCATTGTCCTTGTTCTTTACTAATATAATCATCCATTACAGAGCTGGTGCTGAAGCAGGAGCAAGAGGAATACCAACGAGAAGGCATCGAGTGGACTAACATTGAATACTTCAATAACAAGGTAAGTTCCGGAACTTTATTCTTCTCGTGTTTAACTAATTTTGGAACTTTTTGAATAGATTATTTGCGATCTGGTGGAGCAGCCACACAAGGGCATCATTGCCATCATGGATGAGGCCTGTCTGAGCGTCGGCAAAGTCACCGATGACACCCTGCTGGGTGCCATGGACAAGAACCTGAGCAAGCATCCACATTACACCAGTCGCCAGCTGAAGCCAACGGACAAGGAGCTGAAGCATCGGGAGGACTTCCGCATCACGCACTATGCTGGCGATGTCATCTATAACATAAATGGTTTCATCGAGAAGAACAGGGATACGCTGTATCAGGACTTTAAGCGATTGTTGCACAACTCCAAGGATGCCAATCTCAGTGAAATGTGGCCCGAGGGTGCACAGGACATTAAGAAGACTACTAAGCGTCCACTGACCGCCGGCACGCTGTTCCAGCGCTCTATGGCAGATCTAGTCACAACTCTGTTGAAGAAGGAACCCTTCTATGTGCGCTGCATCAAGCCCAATGATATCAAGAGCTCCACGGTGTTCGACGAGGAGCGTGTACAGCACCAGGTGCGCTACCTGGGCCTCTTGGAGAACGTGCGCGTCCGTCGTGCCGGCTTTGTGCATCGCCAGCGCTACGACAAGTTCCTGCTGCGATACAAGATGATTTCCCAGTACACGTGGCCCAATTTCCGTGCCGGCAGCGACCGCGACGGCGTCCGTGTGTTGATCGACGAGAAGGGCTTCTCCCAGGATGTTAAATATGGACACACAAAGATCTTCATACGCTCCCCACGCACACTATTCGCCCTGGAGCAGCAGCGCAACGAGATGATACCACACATTGTAACTCTGCTCCAGAAACAGGTGCGCGGCTGGATAGCCAGACGCAACTACAAGAAGATGAAGGCCGCCGTGGCCATCATGCGTGCCTACAAGACCTACAAGCTGCGCAGCTATGTCCATGAGCTGGCCCAACGCTTCCGTCATGCCAAGCAGCAACGGGACTACGGACGCAGCATTCAGTGGCCACAGCCACCACTCGCTGGCCGCAAGGCTGAGGCCAAGCTCCATCGCATGTTTGACTTCTGGCGCGCCTACATGATCCTGCGCAAATATCCGCGCAGCGAGTGGCCCCAGCTGCGCCTCCAGATTATTGCCGCGACTGCAATTGCCGGTCGTCGTCCGTACTGGGGACAGCAGCGCAAGTGGCTGGGTGACTACCTGGGCAACTCACAGGATAACACTGGCTACGAGGCCTACAGCGCCAATGTGCGCAATCTAAAGAACAGCGGCGGTGGCGACGTCTTCCGCCAGGTGCTCTTCTCCAGCTTCGCCAAGAAATTCAACAAGCACAACAAGCAGGCTGACCGCGCGTTCATCGTGACCGATACGAACATTTACAAATTGGATGGCATCAAGAAGAAGTTCCGCGATATGCAGCGCTCCATGGCCATAAGGGAGGTGAGTACTGATAGTTCTTCAGGAATAATTGACTTCTTTACTTAAAAGCACCTCAATTCTGTTTGCAGTTAACTTCTATAAGCATTACGCCTGGCCGGGATCAGCTGATTGTCTTCCACTCACCCAAGAACAACGATCTGGTCTTTGCACTGCAAGGAGAAACAACACAACTCAAGGAGGATCGCATTGGTGAACTGGTGGGCATTGTCTGCAAGAAATACTACGAGTAAGTTCCAACTAGCTTATGAATCTTTCTCAGCATTTACTAATCCAATCCCAATCTGCTTGCAGTGTCACAGGCACCGAGCTGCGTGTCAATGTGGGCAGTAACATTGCCCTCCGGCTAGGCGACAAGGCGCGCACCATCGTCGTCGAGGGAGCAACCCACGTGGAGAATCCAAGCTTCCGTCATTCCGGTGGCAACATTATCTATGAAGTGCCCTCTGCGTATTGTGTCTAAGCGACTCGCACAAAAAAACCTACAAGCATCTAATGTATATTACGAAATAACCTTAAGAGTTGTCTATTTTTCTACTTGAACCACCTTTATCCTGGTACTTGATCCTTATTATTGTACTCAAATTTGTAGTAAGCCTCTTTCCCCTTTAATGTTGTATGTTGTATGTTGTTTGTATATTTGTCTTTCTGTAACCTGCGTTAATCAAAACTCTTTTTATATGTAGTCTACTCGTAACATAAACCACAAATTGTAAATTTTTCTATTAATTTATAATATGATTATATGTTCTGTCTAAGCAATATTTATATATATTAGTTCAACTTCTAAGAGAGATAAAAGGAGGAGCATGGAAATATCAGCCAGAGTTCTAGACTATAAAGATGGGAACTTCGTTATAGTATAGAGTATGTTTACTAGCTGGTTGAGCTGGCTAAGTAAAAAGTATTAAATGTACATTGTGCATTTGTTAACTTTAGCTTTAAGACGATTATTAAAAGATATATATGTATTTTATGTGAATGCGCACTAAAGAAAACTTCAAAGGAAAACATTTGTTCTCTGTACTTAAAAGCTCTATGGAAATCGAGAAAATTAATACAGGGTGGGCCATCTATTGGTACGTTTTTAAAAATGCGATCAAATGAGCATACATTTATATTTTGTATTAATTTTTTTTTTGTTGTGAAGCTAAAAGTATCCGCTTCAAGAATGAAAAACGATTTCGTTCATGTGGCTCCCTCTACTGGCCTTACAGTATGCCATTCGGTTACCCCAATTATCAATGACATTTTGGACTATCTCGGCGCCAATTTCACTCAAAACAGTCGTAATATTGTTTTTTAAAGCTGGAATTGTCTCTGGATTATCCGCATAACATCGGTCTTTAACCGCACCCCACAGGAAAAAGTCCAGCGGTGTCAAATCGCAGCTACGCGCAGGCCAATTGACATCTCCTGAACGGCTGATTATGCGGTTGTTGAACTTGCTGCGCAGAAGTTCGATCGTAAGTCGGCTTGTATGGCATGTGGCGCCATCTTGTTGAAACCAAAGGTCGTCCACATTCATAGTGTCGATTTGAGGCCATAAAAAGTTGGTCAACATGGCTCTGTAGCGTTCGCCATTGACGGTAACGGCGTTTCCAGCATCATTTTCGAAGAAAAATGGGCCAATTATGCCACCACTCCAAAATCCACACCAAACTATGACTCTTGGAGGATGCATTGGTCTCTCTACGATTGTGTGTGGATGTTCCGATCCCCAAATCCGGCAATTTTGCTTGTTCACATATCCGCCGAGATGGAAATGAGCTTCGTCCGAAAAGATGATTTTTCGACCAAAATCGACGTCGTTATTGAGCTGGTCTATAGCCCACACGGCAAACTGATATCGAAGCGGATGGTCATTTGCTTTCAACTCCTGAGTCATCTGGATCTTGTAGGCGAATAATCCGAGGTCTTTGTGCAGTATTCTCCTCAGGCTGGTGCGACTAATGCTCAGTTGCTGCGATCGGCGTCGAGTTGAGGTCGTCGGATTCTGTCTCACACTTTGGGCCACAGCCTCAATATTCTTGGGTATGCGCACTGTCCGAGCTCTGGGACCACTTCTGTCATCCACTAACATCCCTTTCTGACGAACTTTCCTCACCAATTTGCGTATAGCTCCTTCGGTGGGTGCTTTATCACGACCCATATTTCTTTTCAAAGTTCGTACAGTTTCGGCGACACAGCACTGACTTTGAAAATAAGTTTTTAAAATTTCAAAACGCTCTTCTAAAGAAAACATATTGTTTCGCGCCGCGGACGGTATAACTAATAAACTGTCGAAATTTCGGGTCTGTAGCTCGTTTGGTGTTGTCATACGACAAAATTCAAAAACGTACCAATAGATGGCCCACATATTCAAAAAGAAATGAGAGTGTGCCATTTTGCAATTACTTCTTTAAATAATCTATTATTATATATAATACTATTTCTATATACAAAAATATATACAAAATAAACGAAATTGTATAAATCATAAATATACTATATATACTCCTAGCAGGCTGTGAGATGCATAGTTTGGATTCGTCAGACTTCCGAGTTTTTAGTAGATCTAACAAATACTTAAAGGTCACACCAACAAAATATTATTATAAATTATATTATATATTTGTACCATTATATCCTTGAAAGATACCACCGGGTGGAGGAGCAGCAGTTGCGCAACTAACATGGAACCAGTTACTAGCAAAAAGGTGCACGACCCATTGAACGATTGGCGCGATATGCTATTAACCCTGACACAGTCGGAGCCTATGTTGATGCAGTATCAGCATAGATCACCTATGCACCGCTATCACCAACGACGCTTTGGATTGGGACGCAACAACGGTACCGAGCACATATCTGCTGGAGCCTTTTTGCCACGTCGACGAGCCTGGAACAAGCGCCATAAGTCGTGCAAAGGGTGTTTCTTTCTGCGTCGTAAAAACAAGCGTCTGAAGCGCCGCATCAAACGACTTGTACGGAGAAGGCGAACAGGCATTGTTAACCCGTAGAGCTCATCCTCTCCCTACACCAAGTTTCGTGTCATAGTTTTTGTCGCTAAATTTTGTGCATCTGTGTCTGAAAATTAAATCGTTTCAATTGTGGATATACATATATGTGTGTATATATATATATGTGTATCTGGCTATATATCTGTGTACGTCTAACTATGTAGAGCTATGTGTGTGTTTGTTGTATGCGTCTGTGCGCTTCTTCAGAGATCCCTCCCAAGAGCCCAATTCAAGCACGCAGCCAATTCAATGATCGAATAAGACCGAAATAAAAGTGCACGGCGCGCGCACACAGGCGGACGGACCGACCACATGGATGTGAAGTGCTCGGCGGCGGCGTCGGTGCCGCCAATTGATAAAAGATAAAAATAAAGAGTGCAAGCAAGAATCTGTTTTTGCACGTTGCTTGGTAGTGAGCTGCTCGATCTCGATCTCGATCCCCATCGCATTCGCTTCTAAATTCTTGAGACGAACGTTTGGTGCGTCCATTGAACGCATTCAATTCAAGGCGATTACATAAATACATATACATATATATCTATCCGGGCAGGAAGGAAAAATATGCAGAAAACGCTCAAAAAGGAGCTCAGCTTCTCGCTAGATACGCTCGAACGCTATCGTGCCAAGTACGGACGCAGTGCATCGCTCGACACAAATGGCCACACTACACAAGGTGATACCAAACGAGATTCAACACAGATAACAGCAGCAACTCAACGATCACCGCCGCCTTCGATCTTTAAGACCTATTCGCCGCCAAAGATGACCAAGTTACAGGAGCTGCAACAGAAGAAGGAAGCGTACATGCGAGCACGCGAACACGAGAAGGAAATGGAGCAGCTGCAGCGTGCCGGCAAAGCATCTAGCATTGTTATCAGCACAACTAGTGCCAATGCCAGCTTGGAAGCTACAAAGCCCACTAGCAGCAGCTCTGCCAGCAGCACCATCGCCTCCACCACCACCACCACCACCATTAGCAACAGTAATGGCAGCAGCAGTGGTAAGGCCTCTGCCCCCTCCTCGTCGGTGGCCAGCACTACGCAGCAGGCGACCAAACCAGCAGCTGCCGGCTACAGCAATTGGAGCAACAACCACACAACGCTCAGCTCGCAGCCGTGGTGCGCCATAAGCGATCTCATGTATTTCTGTGACAAATACGAGTTCAAGACACTCAGTACGCGGGATCTGAAGACGCATCAGGAGATTGTTTCGGAGGTGCGTGCATTGCTGTCGGGCAAGGCGCCATTTGACCAGCGTACGCGTTTTCCGGGCAACATACACGATCCGGAGAATCTGTGGGTATGCATTGGGCGCTGTGCCAGCGTTGAGTATCATCTGCAGCGCATCATTAGCGTCTTCCGCAAGCCACTCAATCAACTGACCCCAGACAAGCAGCGTACGGTGCGTCAAAACTTTCATCTGGCTGTGAGCGAGCTGCGTCTGGACATCTCGGCGCGCATCAGTGAGGTGCGCTTATATGATCGTCTGGTGTTTGAGCGTGAGTTCCGACTGGAGTGGCAGGACGAGGCCTAGAAGCATTGAACTCTTCGATTAACAAGCACAACAAGGGACAACAATTTATTTCAATTCATATTTTTGCTTTGGAATTGCTTTCGTCTTTTGGTGCAAGTGAAAAACTATTACAAAAATACACCAGGATTCATGGAAAACACACAGATAAATACAGATAATTCTTCCCTGTGACACAATATCTAGATTGAAGACTATGTGTCTATATATATATATATATATATATATATGTGTATATTGCTTTCAGTAACTAAATCTATAACTTATTGGCTCAATTATGCAATTACGGAGCAAATACAATACAAAAAGATACAATACAATAAGAGCTATAGAGCTTTACAAAATTGGTATAATCAAGAGATGCATACATATACATCATCAGTTTCATCATAGACATCATTTTAGTTACCAAAAATAAAGCACTTGGTGGGCAATGTTGAAACAATTTTGTTCATAAAGTCAACAATTCTGCATTATGAAACATTTCTTATGGTTGTGTGTGCGTCTTTGCAAGTGTGTGTGCGAGTGTGTGGGTGCTTATATTACTACCGGAAGATTCAAAGATTATATTACAGTTCATTTAAATTTAAGTTAATTTAGTTGGCCAACTTGTGGGCTGACTTCAGTGGGCTACGTTTTACGTAAATACGCAACGAGTGCATTCAGTTAACAACAACAATAACAGTAACAACGGATTGTTTTTTTGTGTGGAACAGTCTAACAAAATTTCAGCTTCATTTTGCTGGTTTTGGGCACATTTCGTATGGTTAATGAAATGCGAGGTGCGCGTCGAACGAGATGATCGCCAATCTTGTAGGTATTCTCGCATAGATTGAAGTTGCAAATGCGATCACAGAGCGTGTCCTCGTCGATCTCGCTGATGGCATGCATGTAATCGCTGTAGAGTGTATCCTTAAGGATAAGTAAGCTGCGCGGTTCCAGCAATAGCTTGAATAGCACCTCGCGAGCTGCGTCGTCTGTGGTTTCGCGCTTGGTAAACTCAAGCACGGTGTGGGCGCCACATGAAATTGTGGATATGATTGGATAGAACAGAGGTCCATCTGTGTGCGGCAAGATGCCCTGGCCGGGCAGGTACTCATTGACAAGGACATGGTTGGCCTTCTGCGACTCAAAGATGCCCAAATTGTTAACCTTGTCGACATAGTTTTGCAGCCATTCGGGTATCTCCTCGGCTATCATGCCGTTTGGGTGTGGCACACCTCCATAGTTGACCAGCCGTCTATTGAGCAACTGCGTCCATCGGGGCTTCGGTGTGCGTTCAATATGACTAAGTATAGATTGCTCTTGATCGGAGGTAATAAAGTTCGGAATGTACATTACAGTTGCTGGACACTTGAAACGATATGTATATATATGTATGTATATATTTGTGTGTGCTGAACTATCCAAGTTATTCAGGAGTCAATCTTGCTTACCTTTCGCACCTCAAAGTCGGTGAAATCCATGGCTACTTTTAGGTACTTAAGATCTAAACTAAGTTGCAACTTGCAATAATTGTAAATCAATATTTGTTTTCTGTTAGCCCGGTCATTTGGCCTTGGGAATGCTTTTTGTTTACAGCTGATTCAGTGTGGTGGTATGTCGATATCTTATCGATGTGTTTAAGCATAATATCGAGTAGTGCTGGAAAGTACGCAATTTCAAAATAACTTTTGACTATTTTAAAAAGTTGATAACAGAAAGGAATTTAGTTTTGAAAGTGCCTATTGAAAGGAGTATTAAGAAGAAGAATACTCATTGCAAAATGGCGGAAGGAGTTGCAGTAAGTTTTTAAGTAATAGGCAGAAGGCCAGTCTACGACCTAATACAGTAAGGTATATATATTTCATATCGTAGATATCAGAGACTATAAGAGTTGTCTAAAGGTCTTTTAATATCATACGCATATACATTTTACTGTTATTTTAATTTAATTTCCTTTCCACGCTTTTAATAAGCTGATGTCTTAAGCTATAGATTTGATTTTAGAAGTACGTTCGATGGCTAACTACAGTTGTATTTGAATCGCATCTTTGATTATTAGGAATAAAAATGGTTATTAAAATATAAATTGATTATAAATTGTGTCTTTCTATTTCAGACTTCTATTAAATTACTATTCAGCGACAAACATACATTCGATTCCAAAAGTAAGTTTGAAGACTTAATTAGAATATAAAGTTGAGCTAAAGCTAAAAACTTTTCAAACGAACACTAAGCGAACGTTTCGTTTCTTCGCTCTTTTGTGTTTCTTGTACTCTTTCGATTTTTCGATAGTTACAATCGATTGTTGGTATCGACATAACCTTGATATTACTGCCGCAATAAAGATTAAAACTATGTACAGGAAGATTAAAAAAATAATGAGTTTAGAATACCTGAACGGCGGCAAAGGCGTTGAAGATGGCGACAACGAAAGCGTGGAATCCTTTATGTCGGCATTGGACATCAAGGGGAAACCAATAAGCAGTTCTCCCCTTTTGGAACACGAGGTCTTGTCTCTGGACCAGAAACTGATGCGCATTGTGTACATTCAACAAGCGGACAAAGCGTACCATATGGCTTTGAGCGACATACGTGACCAGTGCATCATTTCGGTTTTGGTGGAGCCGAGTTTCTATGGGCGTCATTGCATTACGTCTGTAATTGTTATTGCCACAGCAAATAATACGTATGTGTTTGATATAAAGGCATTGGGTAAGATCTTTCTCGAACTGATCCAAGTCCTGGAGGCGGAGTATCCTTTAAAGATAATGCACTATAGCCATCGCATATGTGATCTACTGTTCTATAAGCACAAGCTTAATGTCAATGGAATTTGCGACACATTTGTAGAATTGTGCGTAGCTCGACAGGATCGAATTGACTGCTCGTTGCAGGAAGCCATATCAATAATATTGAACATACCCAAATCTGAGCTGACCTGTGATGAGCTCGAGGGGGTAAGCATTATAGACTTTTACTTTTTCTCTAACCTAATTGTTTGTCTTACTGCAGATCAGCGAATCACGGCGTACCTTTTCCGCACGCCCCTTGTCTAAGGGTCAGCTCAACTATTTGGGTAAAATGGCTATATTACAACATAAGCTGCACGACAGGCTAATCTATCAATATATTGGCAAGGACCTGCAGCAAATGTCGGCTAAATACAGCAACGATGGACTTAAACATGGATCCAGGCAGCAAAGCTGTTTGTGCAGATCAATAAAACAAAATACCGACTAAGGTTAAGATTAATTAGCCGGATATGGCAATAACTTTCGTAGTCGCAAACATATCTATCAAATAAAGACTGGTTTTGGATATTACTGTAGTATCTTTCATGCAATTTGGGTTAAAGTATCTCGTAGTCGGGTAAACTCATTTTCAAAAATAGAAAATTTCGTTGCCGAATTCAAAAAGTAACGGAAAAAAGCGCAACGAGCATTTAAATAGTCGTGGCCCTGGTTTTACTATTTACAGCGTTATGCAACACTATTTTTGTGCTAACATATGTTCCGGTTCGAACAGCTGGGAGAATTGGCAAAAGGCCGCCAAATTTAGAGCGTCTTTCGCGAAAAGTGCTTGGTAGTGTGAAACGTGCTGCGCAGTTAGCTTCAGTTATTAATTGAGATAAATTCATTGCAGATGTCTTTACCTATTGTTGACGATATTCCAGCTGCTAAGAAAATGAAAATCGATAATAGATGCGTCTTGCGTTTTGCGAAATTGACGGAGAACGCTCTGGAACCTGTGCGTGGATCGGAGCGAGCTGCCGGCTTTGATTTGCGCAGCGCCTACGATTTGGTGGTGCCTGCCCGCGGTAAGGCCGTTGTCAAGACAGATCTCCAGGTGCAGGTACCAGAGGGCTCGTATGGACGAGTGGCGCCACGATCCGGCCTGGCTGTGAAGAACTTTATTGATGTGGGCGCCGGTGTCGTAGACGAGGATTATCGCGGCAATCTGGGTGTTGTCTTGTTCAATCATTCGGATGATAAGTTTGAGGTCAAGCGTGGGGACCGCATTGCCCAGTTCATTTGCGAGCGCATCTTCTACCCGGAACTTGAGCAAGTCGACAAATTGGAGGATACCGTACGCGGTGAGGCTGGCTTCGGTTCAACCGGCGTCAAGGAACTGCCAGCAGCCAAGCAAGACGCTGCTAACGAAAAGGCACCTCTTGGCGAAAACAATGCGACACCAGTTGCCACATAGAACGGGGAAGTGATACGCTAAAAGTCTCAAATAACGTTAGACTATAATTCCATACGTCATAGCACTAAGCATAAAGCACTTAATCTCATGTATTCCATCAAAAAATATATTATACCCAAAGCAAAAGAATAAAAGTAAATAAGAAAAGAATGTGAAAGATGCACTTAAAAGAGCGGGAGCATTAAGAGCTGCGCTCATAAGAATGCTGTAAATTCTGTGGGCTTCGTAGCAGCGAACTTCTGATAGATAGCTTCAGGTACACGAAGCTGTTCATCAGAAGCGAAAGGTCTTTTGAATCTACATTAATTTTGGTTTGACGCTTGTTAACCTGCCCAGGTCCTTGTTATATCTACATATAATATAATATATCACCCAGATTTAGCATATATATATGTTGGCTGTAATATGTCTGCTTTTTAAAGGGGTGAAAGGATACATCGCTAACTGTAACCAGGAATTTCGCCTGCGATGCACTTGCCTTGGCTGTGGCAACTAATTGTGCCCAAACTGAATATAGTTAGTGCCACGGAATTGCATGCCTCAAGTGCATACAAAGTGTGGCGAATCCGCAGTTTGATACGATTAAATTCATTGGCTCCAATTTGTAATTAGAGGCTGAAGTGAGGCTTTGGCTGCGTGCTTTTAATTGGTTTGCAGTTCATCCTTGGTTGCCTTTTGGCGCAACGGTTACGCTTGACCCTCTGGCAGAAGCGCCAACCCGAAGCGCACCCAACCCCCACCCCTCCAAGCGATCGGGTGGAGGTCAGTCTGAGAGGTGCTTCAGCAATGAGGAATAGTTGCATTTTATAACTTTTATAATTTATAATTTATTTGCTTGTGAAAAATCGCTAGATATTTGTTTAAATATAGTATTTAGTAAAATAAATCATTTGTTTTTCAGCTTATATGTAAACATCGCGTAACTTTTAAGTTAAGTTTGAGCGGCGTCGCCGGTCATGTACAGACGTATGTATATAAAATATGTATACTAATAGCTAAAAGTATAATTAAATAAACAATATATACAATGCAATTCAATTTGTTATAAATGTTTTTTTGTTTTTTGTTAATTGTTTTTTGTTTGTTGTCTTCAAGTCTTGGAGCTCTTAAAACGCTAAGTTGAATTTTGAATTCCAATGTGCAATGGCCGCAAAAAATATATATATATATTTGATAACAGATTTTGGGGGGTGCTTTAACAAATGATAGTATACCCTAGCATAACATATACTACCTCATATCGTATAGAATACAGATATATGTATTATATATGTATGTATAAAATAAATAGCCTTTTCTTTGCTAAACAAAATAAGGAAATCATCAGAATTCAAATTCAATTTTAAAATTGAAATTTTCTTTTGTTTTTGTTTTAAGTTTTCTGCATGCTATTAAATAAAATATAATATATGTATATATATTTATACATATATACTATACATACTATATATTTACTGACTAGCAGTTAAAAAATATAAAATTTTGCAAATATTTAAGAAATAAATATAAATAAAAAATATAATATATATAATAAAAAATGAGTGCAAAATGTTTGCACTTAAGTACGTAATTATCGTCGTATGTTAATGTTATGCAGTTGATTGAATTCATGCTTCAAACTCATAATTAAATTGACTAATTGATTGAATAATTAATTATACTTCATTAACTCATTAATTACTTCAATAATTAATAACAAATTTGTTGTTTTGTTTTTCTTTTCTTTTTGTTTTTGTTTTTTTTTTATGCAAATGGAAGACTTTTGCGATTCTTGTTGTTGCGCCTTAAAGTTTACAACTTTAGCTAATTAATTTAAAATTAATTTAATTTAATTAACATTAGTTTAAGTCAAGTTTTTAATATATACTATATAAAATTATATTTTGTTTGTTTTTTACTTTTGTTTTTCGTGTGTTTCATTTTTGTTTTTGTTTTTCTCTTTTGAAAGCTCTTTTGGTACAACATTTGCAGTTGAAATGCAATAAAAAAACCTAAATTAATTATGTTAATTTATTTAATTTCGTTTGTGACAAATAACTAGCTGGCAGCATCCTTGTTGCTGTTGTTGTTATAATTGTTGCTGTTGCTGCTGCTGTTGTTGTCGGCAGCATCAAAGCTGCAGTGCAACATTGTTGCAGCAACATCGCTGCTCATGTTGCTGGGGCCATTGCAGCTATCTGCTGTGTTGCTGCTACTGTTGAACAAACTGCTGCAACTAGTTACAACAGTTGTTGTTGCTGTTGTTGTTGTTGTGGCGGCCGTTGTGCTGCCGGTTGCTGCCCCACCCGTTTGCAGTGCCAGCATTTGTTGCGCCTGCGCAACGCATGCAACACACGGACACGGCCCGCCCAATTTCTTCGCCAATATGGAGCGCAGCTTCAATGCCGGCCCCAGCTTCATGCCCAGCGAGCTAACCAAATGATCTTCGGTTAACAGCGGCAAGCCCGTGCCATCTATGCTCTGATCACGAAAGTGCTGTAAATATACGATAGAAAGAGAGAGATGCACGATGAGTAAATGAGAGACAGATAGAGAGAAAGAGAGCGCAAAAGAGTTGTGGCAGGAATTAGTTAGACGGCTGCTGCGGCTGCTGCTGCGGCTGCTGTTGGTTGCTTGTATAAAATTTATGCATCCAGCATGACCAACTTGCAACATGCTGCTTGCAACGGAGGGCGTCTTGGGCTAAGTGTGTGTGTGTGTCTGTGTGTGTGTGTGATTAATGCGCAGCTTTTAAAATTGTTAATGAAAAACGATTTTTAGCCGTAGTCGCCACAGTTGCCGCAGTAGCATTTTCATATTTGCAACGCACGACGCCAACAGCGATTGAAAGTGGGCTGGCAGCCAGTTGCCAGTTGCCAGTTGCAAGTTGAACGTTGCCTGCCTGCTTGTTGCCCCTCCACATGAGATTTCTATTATAGATTGGCCCTGATTGAATTCCATGGCCTCGGCCGAGGCTTTCAACCTGTTTGCCATACAGCTGCCGGCTGCCAACTGAATTGCCACTGTGCAGCGACCAGAACTCGAACATTGTTTACCTCCCTCCACACACACGCACACACACACAGATCGGCAACACACTGATGAATATGTGAATATGAGAATAAAAAATAACCGTATAGTTATAGGACGAACTATTCGTAGTTAAAACCAATTTCCTTTGCTGGAAAAATTCAATTCCAAATTCGGTTCTGAAAATCGAAATCGATTCTTTAACATATGGAAACTAAAAATGAAACAAAGAGATCTTCTCTCAAGTTCAACAGATTGGAATTTAAAAGAGTTACATAGGTTTTCTTGCAGTGTAGCTTTTATGGGTGTTGTTTTTTATGATCGACTCGGCTGACTCGATGGACCCCATCGAAATCGATTGAATGAATGCGACGAATGCGGTTCGATACACTGAACGAAAATCATTTATATATAAGAGAGAAAACTGGGGCGCTGCTGTTTAGAGTCGGCTGAGGATCATGAGGACCTGGCTGAGCATACGCATACTCCTATTTGGCCTGGTGCTGTGGCAGCTGCAGGCAATCGCTGTGCAGGCCCAGAAGTATTATATGAACTTTGCCTTCAACAATAACAATTCGGATTCCGAAAACACCAGCGATGAGGGGAAGGTCACCCAGGGTGACGAAAACAGCGGCCAGAATGAGGGAGGCGGCAATCCTAATGATAATGGAGCCGCAGACGCAGAATATTTCGGCGCTGGCAATAACGGTGCCAATCACCGTTACGGTGGCAATGGCGGTGGCAATGACGGAAACAATGACGGAGGCAATAGCGGTGGCAATGGCGGTGGACATAATGGAGGGAATGGCGGAGGCAATGATGGCGGCAATAACGGAGGCAATGGCGGTGGATATAACGGAGGTAATGGCGATGGCCAGCAGATTGGTAACAGTAGTGGTCAAAAGGATAACAAAAGTACGGGACAAGGCGGTGACAGCAAAGGCGGTGTGGACGATGACAATGATGACAGCGATAGCCATGATGCACCTAACCGACACGACTTAGAGGACAAGAATCAGATGGATGGTGGACCCGACAAAGGACATAGTCACCATAGCAGCTATGAGGTTAGCATAGACGATAGCTTTGGCGGCCGCTACGTACGCTCCATTTACGAGAGCTCCGAAAGCCATGGCCACTCCGGCAGCAACGCCGGCTCTGGATCACGCCGCTCAGGCAAACGTGAGAGTTCTCAAAGCGGCGGTGGCGGTAGCGGCGGCGGATTGAATCAAGTGCACGCCAGGACATTTGGAGAGAATGACTATGAGGAGTATAGTGGATAAGGCTTCAACTTGGGTAGGTTCCTATGCTTGCAACAGATCTGAACCTGCTGCCATCAAAATTTGACATCCAGTTAAGGATGAAGGATCCAAACACGTTTTGATTTATGAAATTTGTCCATGAAAATTTAACTATAAATAAAGAAAATAATATGTGGAAAGTATCTATCGGATAGTTTTAATTGTTATAAGTTAACTTAAGGATCATTCCTATGATAGGGTTGGATAGGGACTTGTTTGTTCTAGCAGGACTTCTTTGAATCAGACAATCAATCTATGACAAACAGATCTTTCCGTAACTTCCTAACAGATGTCTAGAAGTAACGCTTAAAAGCGTTATTTACCTTTCGCCTTCCCATTCACATTGAAAATTCAATTCCTTTATATAAAAGTCTTTATTGAATATCCTTCAGGGTCTTATGCACTTCTTATATATACTTTCCATTGCACATCCTGTGATAGTCTGGGTTGATCCTTTAAAGAGGATTTGCCTTAAATCAATAGAAAGAAAGATTGAGTACTGTCTTCCATACTCCGTCTCTATATCAGAGTTCTTTAGGTATGCAAATTGAGGGACCCGCCCATAAAACTCTATCGATAGTTCAATTATCTCCAACGTAAACGTATTCGTTCTGGTCACCCACCGAGTCTATAAGGCGAGGCCAGTGCTGATGCGTGGCATTCACTGGAGAGCTGTAGGTGCTGGTGGACGGATGTTACTCGCAATGTTGCTCTATTGGCTATGGACAGCGGCGTTGCCGTTGGTTGTCCTTGGTCAGACGTACTACATTAACTTTGTATTCAATAACAATCGCTATAGGAATTGGAAAGATAATGTAGATAAACCAGACAAGTTGATGCATAATAATAACCACAGGAATAGCAATAGCCGAGAAGAAGATATACATAAGCATAAGGATACCAGTGAGCATCATTCTCATGATTATCCGGACGAAGTACTCGAGGTGTCCTCCGAGGAGCATTGGCATGGTGGTGATCACTCTAAGCCATTCACAAAGAAGCCACAAGGAACAACCATGAAATCTGTTGAATCTACAAAAACTACGGAATCTATGCAATTTACAAAGCAGCATATGGGTAGGGTGCCTCCTAACCCTTTAAACAAGACGACGGAACGAGTTTATGAAACATCATCATCATCATCATCGTTATCAACTTCGCCTAGTGGAAGTGAAGCTACGTCATCAACTTCGCCTAGTGGCAGTGAAGCTACGTCATCAACTTTACGTATTGAAAGTGAAGCTACGTCATCAACTTTACGCATAGAAAGTGAAGCAACGACAAGTACTCAGAAGGATGAAGTGGAGGAAATGAGTCCGATTGAGTTGACAACGGATAGCAGCACTTCCGGCTGGTGGGCCCTAACAACGCATCAGCCGGATTTTTTTGAATTTCCGGAGGCCAAATGCCACGAGGATATGAATCTGCATGAGGTCTTTGGCATAACTTTGGCCAGGGATCGTGGCCTGCCGTCGAAGGTTCTGTGCGACTTCAATAACAGCTGGGGTGGTCCCTGGTTGCTAATGAATCGCATGGAGCTGCCGGCACGTGTACATATGAGGCATTGGTTCTTTGGCTACGTAACCGATGACTATAAGGACTTGAATATTAACTTTCTGGCCTTGGCGCATATCATGAACAACATGCGGTTGGCCATGTTGATCATTGGCCAGGATAACAATAATCAAATGGTCTATAATCTTTATGATGATGTTGTCATCTCGGGATTTAATGATCTCTTCATGCTGCGCAAGGCCCATCTCGTTGAGGGGAATACGACGGATCTACTGTTTGTGTCTGTGGGCCATGTCTTGGAATCGGATACGGGCCGTAATCGAACGTGTCCCTTTCGGGTGCTGGGCGCCTGGTGGGGTCCCAAGTGGAGCCAACAATCCGAGACCTTCTGGTGAGTTGTAGCTTGGTAACATTTCCACCTCTATTTGGAATTGCTCCATTTCTAGTGTATTTCCAGTGGAGCGTGACATCAATCGACCGGGCTACATGGCCATTTTCATAAAGCCAAGTCCCTTTGTGATCAACAATACAGCCCAATACGAAAATGCTATAAGCACACGACGTCCTTGGACCCCCATAAAGGATCCCAAGTTAATGGCCATGGCGAACAACGATCCGAAACTGTATGGAAGGCTGAAAGAAGAAGAGTTCTTCGACACCAAGAATAAAGTAAATAATGAGATGCGTCTTCGTGAGATGCTCCTGAAGGACATAGAGGCTCAGCGCAGAGCAGAAGACAAAATTAGATTAGAGGAACCAACTCCAAAGCAACGCACAGGCCAAGCCATTAACTCTGCTATGGATCAGGGCATAAACCTGACCTTTGGCAATGCTCTGGACCAGGCCATAAACCAGACCTTTGACCAAGCTATAGGCCATCGCACAGGCCAAGCCATGGAACAGGGCGTAGACCAGGGCATAGACCAGCCTATAGACGAGGGTATAGACGAAGCCATCGACCAGCCTATAGACGAGGATACAGGCAAATCTATAGATCAGGGCTCAGGCAAATCCATCGACCAGCCTATAGAACAGAGCTCAGGCCCACCGATCGACCAGCCTATAGAACAGAGCTCAGGCCCAGCTATCGACCAGCCTATAGAACAGAGATCAGGCCCAGCTATCGACCAGCCTATAGACCAAGGCATAGGCCAGCTTATAGACCAGGACACAAGTGAAGCTATCGACCATGCTTCACCCCATGGCATAAACCAGACCTTTGACCAAGCTATAGGCCGAGCCATGGACCAAGGAATAGACCAGCCTAAAGACGAGGGTATAGACCAAGTCTTCGGCCAGCCTATAGACCAGGACACAGGCGAAGCCATCGAACAGCCTATAGACCAAGGCATAGACAAGCCTATAGAGCAGGGCTCAGGCGAATCCTTTGACCAGCCTATAGACCAGGCCACAGGCGAAGCTATCAACCAGCCTATAGACCAGGACGCAGGCCAAGCTATCGACCAGCCTATAGACCCAGGCATAGAGCAGGTCATTGACCAGCCTATAGACCCGGGCATAGACCAAGCCGTAGAAAGTAAGGACACCAGTAAGGATAACTCATGGCAGCTGTAGATTAGGTAGGACTTTCGTATAAGCTCAACTCATTAGACTTAAGTTAGGCCAATAAATTAATAATATTAGAAGCTAGGAATAAGGTAATCGAATCATTTGGCGTTGCCAGACTGTTGTTAGTTCACAGATTATCTCAGAAAAGTGGAGCAATAGGAGCGAAAAAGTCTAATAACAGATAATAAAAGCTTTAATCGGTTGAAGTAAGAAATGGAACTGGAACTGAAAGAAATGTCTTAAACAGATCGTAGGCTAACAATTGTTTTAGTGCTGTGAATTATTTCCCACAATTATCTATGCAGATACAAAAAGAAAAAAACAACAGACTTCAATGAACTGAATGCATACCGGAAATTGGTGGCTTTTTGTTTAAGTTGGGAGTCTAGGAATTGTTTTCGGTCTTGGACCTGTCATAATTCGCTAGACAACAAAAAACAAAGAGAGCGTAAGAGGTGGAAGCTGAAAGGTTCTCTGATTTGGTTGCTGCTTGGCTTTGTGGTTACCAAGTGTGTTTTTTGCGTTCTAAATTCTGTTCAGCCAATAATTGACAACCTACAAAAAAACAAAGCCAACTGATCGTCAACAACAACAACAGCAGCAACAGTTGCCTTAACAAGACGCCAATAACAATACTACCAAAAAAAAAGGAAACAAAAGCAGCAGCAAAAAAGATTTGAATGTGCGCCTGCTCTTGACTTTGAACTCCAATTTCCAACTCCAACTCCAAGTCCAGCTCCGACTTCAAGTCCAAGTCTAGCGCTGCACTTGGAGGCCGCCATGTGTGCCTCAAGTTGCACGCAATGTAATTGGACTTCTCTGTGGCACAACAACTGGGCAATTTACAAAAAAAATATGGAAATATGCAAATCATTTTGCAGCATCAAACAAAAGGCCAACAAAATGCAGGCTTTAACTGTTGGCCAACTGTGAAAGCGTTAGAAATGGCCAAAATGGGCCAAGCAGCGAGATCTGCACTCAGTCTGCCCGATATCTATTATATATACCATGAATCAAGGGTTTAACTTTTATATTTCTATACTTTATTTCCACTTAAGAGACTTTCTTTAAGTATCTTTTACATAATTTAATTGATTTTCGACTATAAACATGTTCCTACCGTTATTAGAGATAATATATATCTATATAATTAACGCCCTTAAGTTCATTTGCACATAAATTAGAATCGAAAGGGCTTATCTGACAGTTTGTCATTCGCATTTAATGCAAATTTTTATTGTGAATATCTTAAAATCGAATCGATTTGTTCGTTCTGCACCAAATTAAAACGTTTTTGTTTTCTCAATTCTTTTTATCGATTTATCGGTTGAAAATTCAACAAATCTTAACATAAAACTTCGATTCCTAAACTTGGGCCAATTTATGCAAAATGTGATATAAAATAATAAAAAAAAATACCAAAACAAAAAGCAATAAACATTATGAGCTGAAACGGATAGTATTACGGAAGGCATAAAGAAAAGCAAGACGACCTGGAGATACCCTGTAATAAACCTCTACTCTACTTTTGCTGATAAACTCTGGCTAAGACACAGCAAATATAAAGCGGAAATCAGCTCTGGGTAAGTCGTATTATCCTGAAACGGATAGTTTTACAGAAGGTCTAAAGAATAAGAAAACGACCTGGAGATACCCTGTAATAAACTTCTACACTACTTTTCCTGATAAACTCTGGCTAAGACACAGCAAATATAAAGCGGAAAACAGCTGAATGACATATCAACTGATCGAATAAACATATAAAACCCTCTTCAGCCTTTTACAGGGTATCTTTAAGTGAAATTCCTGAAGCTGCGATTAGGCTTATGCTGATCCATAGGTGATAATCAAGTTTGTGTATGACGCACGCGTCTCTTCTAGGCCCTAAAATCTTTTGGATTCGATCAAGTTTATAGTTCAAGTTTTGACACTGGCTCAAAGATTTTGGCTCGGGGCTTGTCAGAATTCCACAAACGGTCGTGAACTTTTCGATTCGCTTAAATAAAAAAAAAAGTCGTAAAATTTCTTGGTGTCTTTCGGATTTATAACATTGTAAATAAGTTATATATCTGGTTTTTCTATTGATTTGAAATAAATGTTTTGGCGTTTCGATTTAATAGACTCATAAAAATTGAAGCCAAATAAAGTCATTTGTTGCGCAACATTTTGCATAGAACTAAACATATATCTACATATATATATGTATATATGTATATATCTTTTTGTGGGGGATCGTAAAAAAGAGCCTATAGAATATCATGCGAAAGATCATAATAAACGTGTGCCACATAAAGGCGGTCTACAACAATGTGAAGATGATCGTAAAAAATAATGAAAACGTAGAGAGAGAGGGGAATATTATATGAAAGAGAGGGAGAGCAGAGAAATACCAAATAAATTAATAGCAGTCCGTGCTGAGAGAGAGACAGATCAAGAGTTGAGTTTCAGGTCCTGTGTTCAAAAGCGTCAAATGTGAAACGTGCCGAGTGCGCAGGTCGTTCGTTTTTTGGGTTCCTTAAAGGTTCCTTTCAGAAGAACTGCAACAAACCCTAAGAAAAAATCGGTTTAAGCCCAAAAGAAAAAGGGGCAACAGAACGTAATGCCAAAATATACACAAGGGCGCACTAATAAGCGGCTACAAAAGTGCTTCTGGCTGCTTCTGGTCACCGATCATTGAGGAGACACAGCTCCAGCTCCAGCTTCAGCTTCAGTTTCAGTTGTTGTTGCTGAAATACATTTTAATTTGAACGGCTATTGCTGTGTGTGTGTGTGTGTGTGTGTGTGTGTGTGTGTGTGTGTACACACATACAGAAAAATGAATTTCAAGTTGGATCCGAGCTCAATTGTATTTCTGCGCTCAATTTAGTTGTACGGATTTTGACCTGTTTAACCTTAAGTCCAGAGCCCAACAGCAGCAACTTTAAATGTACCACCAACAGCAGCAACAACAGCAACAACAACAAAAGCTACTTTCAGGGGATACAAGCGAAGACAACAATTTGAATTCTAAATTGAACAGCTTTTTGTGCTACCTATGCCCGGGAGCAGTCCGAGTCCACATAGCCAGCCGAGTCGGAGGAACGTGGGCCGATCTGCTGCCAAGACGGTAGACAGCAACAGAGGCCTGTTGCTGCTGCTGCTGGTGCTGTTGGTGCTGGTGCTGCTGTTGTGGCAATTGCGCCCAACTACCTACTCATTGTAATTCTTCATGTCTGGCCAAAAGCGACTTCACTAAGGCTGCGAGTTCGACCTGATTGCCGTCAGCAGCGGTCGACACAGCGGCAGCAACAGTTGCTGTGGCCCATCAACAACCTTTGGCTGCTGCCCAGTTGTTGGCCATTCTGCCCACCTAAAAAAAACGTTGACTTGTTTGGCTACACTCCACTTGTGACTTTGGCTTTGATTTTGGTAGCCACGAAGTACGAGTATTTAATGATTTTGTATTTCTGTCTCTCTCTCTCTGTCTCTTACTCGTTCTCTCCTACAGTTGCTGGTTTTGCTGACTAACTGACTGACTGACAAACTGACTGACTGACTGACTGACTGACTGAGCGAAGCAACCAACAATTACACTTAATGCCAAACATCCTCTGCCGTTTGCAGTTGCTGTGGCTGTTGCTGTTGCTGCGGTGGTTTGTGGTTTGATCTTGTTACGCATTGAGCAGGCACCGGGACACCACTAGGTGGCCCATTGCTTGACGAAGGGCTGGCTCTGTGCTGGTCTGGGTTGGGCCAATACATCCGCCAACTATGCTGGGAGGACGGTAGCATTTGATGAGCATGTTGCCAAGCAACAGCAATTGGTCTTAGAACTGGCTGCAGCGGAGTCCGAAGCACGTGCAGTACCCCAAAAGGTGTTGCAAATTACAGGAGGAACTCCGGAATTTAGAACTAGTTTAGTTTGAGCTCTTGATTGATTTGCGAGTCTAACAGAACAGCGGCAACTCTGCTCGCTTTGGCAACTCTCTGCACAGGCTTAGACAAAAGGCTCGCTTATTCTATTAAATAGTTTAGTAAATTACACAAAAGCCGCCCTAAAGGCCCATAAAACTTTACAAGTCGCATGCCGTAGACCGTAGACTGAAGACTGAAGACAGAAGACTGTAGACCGAAGACTGTAGACTGAAGATCGAGTCTGTTGTAATAAATAAGTTTTTTGCTGTGCAGCTTCACAGCTACTGCCGCTGGCATAATGAAGTCGTGTTACAGTTGGAAGGAGCGATAAATATATCGATAAATATAGCAATTTATATAGAAAACTCCGATTATCGATAACTATGCAAGTTGATTGAAACAAAGAGATAGATTACAACAATAATTATCGATAGATTCGATGCTGAAGAACCCTCTAAGTATAATTGATAATATTGTTATTAAGAAATTTTACGCGCAAATTGCATTGTTTTGCCCACTGTGCAATCAAGCGCAGCTTCGTATTATATCTTAGGGTCAAAATATTAGCAAATTTGATGTGACCCATTGGACAACAGCAGCAAACAAAAGCTCTCAACTGTTGCCTAGTCTCGCCCAGAGTCTCTCCCCAAGAGATCCTTGCGCTGTTAATTTTCTTGGCCAGAATCAGAAGGTAGGAGTTACAGCCCAGTGGAAGAAGGGGGAGGAGGGGAAAAGCAGCACATAATCAGTTTATTTTGGTGGCTTTTGTTTTTTGTTGGGTGCCACAAGAAAACGGCAAAAGAAGAAGCAACAACAACAGCAGCAGAAAGTGCCCCGGGTTACACGCGAAAGATACAATTTTAGATTATATGCCCCAACTGTGCGCATGCGCATAATAATAATGCATGCAACAAGCTGCAAGAGCTGGAGGAGGTGCAGTGGCCAAAGAGAAGCTGAAAGAGAGACAGACAGAGAAAGAGAGAGAGAATCGTTGACGACGAGTAGCCAATTGGCAATGGCAAGCAAGCGGATGGAGGAGCCTGCCGGCTTCCTGTAGCGCATAGGTGGAGCTGAAACGGATAGGAGGCAGGCTGGCAGGCGGGCAGGCCGGCAGGGAGGGCACACAAAAAAGGCGTGCAAGTGGGTATAATCATCATCAGCTTTGATAACACACCACGAGCGACCACGTCGACCTGAACTGCCTGGACTTGTTGCTGCTACGAGTATCCGGGAGCATGGGGAAGCCGGCCAGCCCGGCCACCACGAACCCCAGCCATGATCTCTTGCTGCTGCTGCTGCTGCTTGGCATTTGACTTTCGGTCTTGGACTCTTTTTATTTTCGCCTCTTTTTCTGCATTTTTTTTTCTGTTGCTTCCAGTCATGAGCTGCCGCTGCCTCTGTTGCTGGCCGAGATCTCTCCTACTCCTGCTCCCCTCGTTCTCTGCTCGGCTGAGTCGGCTGTCAGTTAAATGGCAGCTCTGTGTGTGCCGTGGCCACCTCTTAACCTTCGCTGCATATAACCTCTGCACCAGCATGCGGTTGATCAGTTGCAACTTCTTTGGCCTCCAGCAGCAGCAGCAGCAGCAGCAGCAGCAACTCAGCTTCTTTCGTCCAAACGATTGCAATCATTTGCTTTCGTGCTGTGATTTTTGCCCCAAAGTTGCCAAGTTTTCAATGTAGGTGATTGTTCTAACTGCGCTCCTTGCCTCACCTGGCCTCACCTCAAGCTTGGATTGGCTCCAGTGTTGGCCAGGCTAACATCATCAAACAGACGACATCATTATCGTGCAACAATATCGAAAAGGCACAACAACAACAACAACAAAAAAAGGAGCTCAAGGAACAGCAAGAAAATTGCTTGTCGTTGCGATTTTGTAGGCGGCCTCCAGCAGCAGCCAACGACGAGTTGCCAATATATTGAAATATGGCGGTAAGCGGGCAATTTAAATGTTGCCCCCTTTGGCAGCTGCCCCCCTCCCACTCCTTAGCTTACAGGCGGGCGGGCACGGAATGTGGTTTTAAGTAATTCATGGATTAATGGCTAGCATATTGCTCCGGCCTGGTGCGGCGGCACATCCGGGGCCTCCAAAAACTGAGACAGACTCTGAGACTGACTGAGAGTGAATGGTCGTCGTGTCTGAGGATGTTGTTGCCGCTGCTGTGGCAAGAGTAGGAGTTGCATGTTTAGCACGTGCCTCACTTGTTGTTGCTGTTGTTGTTGTTGTTCCTTGTCTTGTCTGCGGTAGTTCTACTGTTGTTGTGTGTGTGTGTGTGTGAGTTGTTGAGGCTAGCTGATAATGCGTTGACCGCCAACGCGGCCAAAACAACTCTCAACTCTCTCGCAGAGATCGTTACGTTTATTATCATTAGGCAGTTGGGTCGCCAATGCTTTTTATTTGCCATGAATAGCTCTGGGGGCTGTGAAAGTTCAGTACATGTGTGTGTGTGTGTGTGTGTGTGTGTGTGTGTGTGCAGTACAGTAAAAGTACCGTTCAAATGTATAAAAAACCAAAAAACAGAACGCAACTTGCGGCGTTAGGCGATAATATTTAAGAGAGATCTAAGATTTGTATATCCGATCAGTAGGCGAAAGGTAACTATCGCTGATTATGGTCTGGATAAGGAATTATTAACTGTACTTCAAATTTATGCATCTTAGAATTGCTGCGAATACTTTCTAGATTGATTTTCGTCTAATTTCAATTCAAATCTGAATAAAGTTTAAGGAAAACCCAATGAAAAGTCGTTCGAGGAAGACGCAACGTCAGCAACAATCAAAGAAAAAGTCTTCATTATGTCATTAGCTGAAAAATTGACAAGTCACTTTTGGAGTAAAAGAAAATCAATTTGAATATTGGGAAAATTGAATTCACGTCAAGTCATTTTCCGGCCAAACTTGCTACAAAGATTCCAATAATAATTTGCTTTTGCCTGCGATCAAATTGCATTTTAATGTAACTTTCCAAATTGAGTAAAGAAAACTCGAAGCAAACCTTCTGAAACCTATAACAAGCAGCGAAAGAGACAGAAACAGAGATAGAGATAGAGATGGAGATAGGACAGACAGGCACATGCACATGCTCAATGGAAGCAATATAAATAAAAATCTTCAGTCAGCAGCTGTGACAGTTATGGATGGGATGGGTTCTATAAGAACCAAAGTAACGATTGCAGTTAAGCGATAAAAAATCAAACGAATTGAGATAAACAAATTATTTGAGATACATAGAAGGATCGAACAGATACAGAGAGAGAGAGAGGGAGGGAGATAGGTAGATGCAGATTGCATGCTCTAAGCCAATGCTAGAGACCTTTGGGCCCAGGCTCAAGTGACAAGTGTGCAGCCTCAGCCTCATCTCTGTTTTTCCGTTGACATTTTATGCAAACGATGATGACGATAATGATAATGATGATGATGATCATCGTAATGCTGAAATATGAAACTTTGCGCCTAATAATAGGGTCGACTTTGAAATGCACACGAGCTGCAACCGAGTTGCAATATCAGCGAGGGCCAACTGCAACTACTTTCAGCGGGGGCGTCTCGCAATATCTAGAGCTACCTCGATCTATACTCTATATACACACACACTATATACATGTGTGTGTGTGTGTGTGTATGCATATTATATGAGTAGGTTTTGTATAATATTTTTGTTGTTGTTGTTGTTGGTTGAACGCTTGACATTTATGTGAACCCAAGCAACAATAACACGTTGTCTTGTGCCTGGTTGGTCTTGGGGCTCTGACAGAACGTTCGACTCTCCAGCGCCCAGCGACACGACACTCCGTGGGCTAAAGCGCTCCATGAATTTCATATACCCTACCCGAAGGTATCCTCATTTAAGCATTCAATGTGTAGCGTAATAATAAAGTGATCGAAGATAGGCTAAGAGTAGACTTGAGTTGAGTTGGGAAACGAATTAGTTTAAGCTTCATATCCATATTCATAGTAGAAACTAACCTCATGCGAGATAATACAAATTATCGGTTTTATATATCCTAGAACATATCTTCTATATATAATTCATATAATCGTATAAGAATAAAGTCACCTAATCGGAAATCATAGGAATGAATGATTCAATGTATCTCACAATAGTCCTAGGAACTATCTGACTATATCTTCTGTTTATATATATTATATAGAAAGGGCCTCAACTTCTTCTTGTTTAAGATCTGCACAAATCTAACTCGTATTAAAGTTAACTTACTTAACGTTAAGGGTATTCAAGCTTCGACAGCTTTCATCTAGTTGTTTATTGTGATTTTTCGTGTTTTTTTTTATATTTTGATTTTCGTTTTGGAGTTCCGAGTTCGAGTCGGAGTCGGAGTTGGAGTTGGAGTTCGAGTCATGAATCTTATGACGCCTACGTGTACTTTTGGCATTTGGCATGTCAAATACAATAAGTACGACTATGACTATGGCCACAGCTATGTCTATGTCTATGTCTATAGCTATGGCTATGGCTATGGCAATGACTATGACGGGCTGATGTCGGGCGACGAGTACAAGTACCTTGCAGTACCGAGAGATCTGAACACCCCAACACCACCGAAGATGGAGATACTACAAAAGCCAAGAGACAAGAGACAAACAAGACAGCAAATGCTTGAATTGGTTTTCTGAGCCTCATTGGCAGCAGCAGAGGAAGCGAGGCAGGAGACAGTTCCGTGTTGGTTGGCCTTTTTTTCTTTACTTTTTTTTTTGACAGCTCTGTTGAGGTTCAGAGCTTGTAGCTTAGCAGCGCGGCTTGGGAAACATTCCTGAATGTCATCACACACACAAACACACACACATAGAGTACACACACAATGGCAAAAACTAATTCGGGCCATTTAGGGCAGAGGCAAGTTCAAAGCTTAAGCATTGAAGTAGTTGAAGCAAAATATGTTTGCTCATTGAGCTGGGAAGTTACAGAACACATTTTGATTAAGTACACAAGAATTCACATCAAAGATACTCGCACAACAAGTAAGTGTGACTAATGGACACAGAGAGAGAGAGAGAGAAAGGGAGAGATAGAGAGGGAAATACTATAGCGAACCCGCAAAGGTAAAAAGTATTTCTGCTTGTGGTCAGTTTTTAGGTCTTATAAATAACTGGAAAATCTGCTCAAAGTCTGGAAAATATTCTTGTTAAACGAAATTAACGATAATAAATTAATAATAAATAAATCATATATGGAAAAGCTCACTAATACAAGTGCATTAGAGACACACTAAGACAAACCTCTAATGCAAATGAAGAGAAAATATGAATACAATTTGAACTGACGATTATTGTAGCTCCTGTTTGTCTAGGGATATATATACTATATCGATATCTATCTATACTTTATAGTAAAGAAGTAAAAAGTATATATTAAAATGTAGTTTATAGTCTAGAATATAAACTATAGTATATACTTTACAGTATATATAGCATACAATAGTACATAATAAATTATAGTCTATACTCTGGGACAGTCAGAAATTTCAATTAAATTATATCTGTAGTTAAAACTTGTTTCTTTTGTTAGGTTTAGGCAATGATTTATTAAAGTTTTGATTATAATTTGTATGAAAAGCAAAACAAACAGGGAAGTAGCAACAAGTTTTCGATATAGATGCAGATCTTCAATAAAGGATCGCCCACTTGAGGGCCGTAAAGTAACCTGCTGGTCGCTGGTTCACTTAATCAATGCATAATTCAAGGCAACAACACGGGCTCAATCGCTGGCAATTTAAGCAAACATATTCTAAATGCGGCACGCGGCTCTGGATAGACATAGAGGATGTGCCTCCACATGGTATAGACACTGCTGTTAGAGTGGCAGAGAGGGAGAGAGAGACTAGTGGCAGTTGCAGCTGCTGCTCCACTGCGCAACGATCACGCATAGAAATTATTATTGTGCCTTAATATAGCCATAAATCAGTGCATTTAAAATGCAAAAGGAAAAGAAAAGGAGTAGAAAAATGAAGCTGCAGATAGATATATAGATATATATATATATACATATGTATATGTAGCATCCTGCTGGCATAGAGCTGTAGGGTGCAGCTTATGGTCAACTTAGTTATAACTTCATCTGCATTTTCCTTTAACGTTCCACTCTGGGGCGATAATAAACCGTCGCATCGAACCACCCATGCGTGGCTCAGCAACTCTACGAGATGTACATATATACACACATGTGTGTATGTGTGTGTGTGTGTGCATGCCAAAGTCTGAGCAATATCAATAACACTTGCCAGCGCTGCAACATGATGCGACAAACGGGCCAAGCCGAAGTCCAAGTCCAAGTCGCAGCCTGGGTCCAGCTCTAGGTTCAGCTACAGTGTCGAGTCCAGATCTAGGAATGAGCTCTGGGTCTGTCTCTTGGCTGTTGGCTGGGGCAATGTCACTGAACCAGTTCTCAATGTCTTCATATTGGATTGCGAAAGCAACCTCTGCACTAAATATTTACAACCTCCGCAATATCTCAAAAGGCCAGAGACAAAGTTTTCTAACGTGTGCGCCCCGAGCCGAGGGACCGTGTGGACTCCACTATAACTGGGGGCCTGGAACAAGTTCATGCAACTGCACCACAAAAGGTGTAAGAGTCTCTGAGTCTACCTGGCAGTCAGGCAGGCAACTAAGAAAACTGGCCAAGTGTCGTTGTGGCCATAAATTCAATTGAATATTACGCCAATTGGCTTTTTGTCTATCGCAAAATGGGGCGGAGTTGTTGTCGCCTCTCAGGAGGGGATATTCGTATTGGTCTTCACATATATCTTTCTGTGTGTGTGTGATATATAAACTGGTTCGCGTATATCAGTAAAATGTGTGTGTGTGTGTGTTTGTGTCTTTTCACTGTTTTGGCCAAAAGCTAAGCTGATTTCAATGGTCTATGCCGTAAGCCGCTTTGGGCCTGCTAATTAGGCGACTTTTGACGCATCATCAAGAGTTGCATGTGGACATTGTGTGGTTGCTATGGTGGCTCCATGGTGTGTCCATGTTAGCGGCTAATATGCATCAAAATGTGTCAACACCTAAAGCCAACTTCATGTTAATTGTTAACGCTATCTTTTTTGCAATAAGAGTTAAGACGAGTGGAGCTTGGGAACTGCGAACTGGGAGTTGGCCATGGCCAGTGCTAGTTGTGTGTTAAGTCTGTCTGGTTGAGTCTGTGGCCGTGTTTTCACCTCCATTAACGCGTGTAGCAGGATCTGGGGGACTGGCTCCAGCATCAGCTTCAGCTACAGCTACAGCTTCAGCTTCAGCTCTGGCTTTAATGACGCCTGACGTTGACCGATCGTCGACCGCAAGCGGCTGACCGATCAAAAGTCGTTCAACTTGCCGGAACTGGTCGTAAAAGATCACCTGGGCCACGAACAGCAACAACTATGTGGAGCACCAACCGAGCAGAGCAGAGCAGATCAAAGCCAGAGCCAGAGCCACAACGAGAGCCACAGCCAGAGCCAGTTAGATAGATGCCAGGCACTTGGCCGCATTCGCAGCTTTATTACAACCATTCGCATTGAGGAGCCGCCGCTGCTCGCGTGGCACATAATATTAATGGTCGCCAATGGAGTTCAAATCCCAGTCCCCATCCGCAGATCTGCATCCCTCCCCCGCTACCTATACCCACAGCTGTAGCATCCATTGCCAAGTTCAAGCCATAGTTAATCTTGCCGAATGCCAATGGGTCTGACAGGAAGCCAGATCCCAGTGTAACTCGAAAACGCATTATATCAAAAGTGCGAATTGCTTTTGGGTAAATGAACTTTGACAGTAATGGGAGGCCTATAGGAACCTTAAGAATGATATAGGGGCAGCTGAGGAAACAGAGAACCCTCTAAAGATTTACAGCCGACAAACCTACGCGTTTCCATAGAGAGTTATATATTTATAGGAATCCCAACGATTGTGTTCCTCATTTGGGAAATATATTATCTATGCGGGGAACTATCTTATCTTGCGCTCTGATTATAATGCTTTGCTATCAGGATGGATCACTTGAAGAGATAAGTTTGAGATAAGTTTTGCTCAGATATAAAAGGGAATCAGGTTTAAGTTCTAGAAGAAGGAAATGTCGCTCGGAACAAACTTTTATATTTCTTGACTTATCCAGTCGAATGCCTTTAGTTATAAAGACGAAGTCGTATTTTCTTTGAGTGTATTCTGTTTGGCTATAGGTGAGTTTTGTTAGCTTTAAAGTTATCAAGATCTTTTGATTAGTTATTCGAATTGGAGACATGGTAATTGGTTTTTGCAGTCCATGCACTGATTTCTAAGCAATCGAGCGTGGGCCTCTATCAAGATAGTCGTAACGTTAGGAGTGTTGTGTTGTGTTGTGTTGTGCACAACCACAACATTTACTTGAGAGGTAGCGAGACCATAAACATTAATTAGGCGCAAGCGGCAATTTAGAGCAATTTGCATGTGGCACAAAAGCAAAATAAAAAAAGGTAAAAGAGATCGAAGCTTAATCAAGTGGAGCAGGAAAACGGAGCTGGGGCGGGGGTTTAAGCCTGGTTAACTTGGGCTTAAGTTGGCCTTAACTTACCTGTACATATTCGGCGCATATATCAATTCCACCCACAAAAGTGCAGACATCGTCCACGGACCAGGAGTTAACCTCCTCGCTCTGCGCCTGACACTGACGCACTGTGCCCGCTGGCGATGTTGCTGCTGTTGATGTTGCTGTTGCCGTTGCGTTGGCGTTGCTGGTGTTGCCATTGCCATTGCCTTGGCCCTCCAGTGTATCCAATGTTGGCTTCTGCTCCATAAGTGGCGGGGATGGTGTGGAAGATGCTGTTGTCGTTGTCGTTGCTGCCGTTGAGCTGGCACGACGTGCCGCCAGCAAACCCAGAGTTGTTTCTGCTGCTGTTGTTGCTGCTGCTGCTGCTGCTGCCGTTGCTGTTGTTGTGGATGATTCAGCCTTAAAACGTTTGGCGGCTGGCGGCTGGGAGCTTAAGTCTAGCGGCGCCGCCGCTGCAGCAGCAGTTGGAGCATTGGGCGCCGCGGCAGCCTCCGCATTGGAACGTGGACTAGACTGGCGCGAGGCGTGATGCGACTGTTGCTGCTGCTGCTGCTGCTGTTGTTGTTGTTGCTGTTGCAATTGCTGCTGTTGCAGTTGTGCAGAGTAGATTAAAGCGGGTGTAACAAATTGTGCCGCCTGCTGCAGTGCGGCATTCAAACTGGGACGTGGCGTGCTCGATGTGCTGGCACTGGGCGACGAGGCATTCGAGCTGCTGCCTTTCAAATGCAGTTGCTGTTGCTGTTTGCCCCGCAGAATTTGCTGAATCTCAGCATCTTTGGCAGCACGCGCCTGTTTTATTGTAGTTGCAAGAGAGAGACAGACAGAGAGAGAGAGAGAGAGAGATTAGAGCCATTTTGGGTGGTCAGTCAAGGAGCCAGTCAGCAACTTACCAGCGTGAGCAGTGCCTGTGTGCTGCTCATGTCCATCAGCGGCGGAAAGATGCCCCCCGAGAAGGGCAGAAAGTTGGTCATGAAAGGCGAAACACTGGCGGCAGCGACCACAGCGGCCATTTGACTTTTGGCCTGCTCCGTGGGCGATTGTGCAGCAGCTGGTGGCAGACTATTGCCGGCAACACCAACATTTAACCCACCAGCCACACCCACAATGCCGAGGCCACCGCCACAGCCACCGCCTGCCAACGTTACCGGCGACTCCTTGAGATCTCTCAGACTGGCCGCCGTTGCTGCTGTCGACTGCTTCTTGGATGCCCCACTCGCATTGTTCGTGCCGCCACAGTTGGCATTGCTCGTCTTGGCGCCACCACGCTCCGTGCCCCCAGCTGCCGAGCTAGCTGCCACACCGCCGCCAGCACTGCTGCTGCCGCTGCTGTCGTAGTAGGAATTGCGACGCGTCGCATTGTGACTGCAAAGAAAAAGATTGGAAGGTTCGTTTATCGCATTCGAAAGGAAAACAGATAAGGAACTAAGCTCCCTAAGTGACATCTGTCATTAAGGATCGGCCTATATTATAATTGATATATTGCACAATCGAAATAGAAACAATCGATAAGAGAGAAAGATTTAAGGATTTGATTTGACAACTTTCTAGATGCATATATTTAAGAGAATCCTCTAATCTTGGACGCACTTACTCATTGGGATTGGCATTGTTGTATTTGGCTGCGAGACAGCGCATGATATCCGAATAGTTTCGCGTGGAGAAATCTGTGGGATTTGCTGTTGTTGTTGCTGCTGCCGTTGTTGTTGTTGTTGCGGCACCTGTTGCAGCTGTTCCAATAGGACTTGTGACATTTCTGGCGACGCCGACGCCGCTGCTCGCATTATTGACTGCGCTGCTAGCAGAGGTGCGCTGACTGGCAGCCGCCTGTTGAATGCTATTCAACAGATTTGTGGACAAATTGTGGAGGGGCATATGGGTTTGGGAGCTGGGCGGGCTCAGGCGTTGCTGTTGTTGTTGTTGCTGCTGCTGACTGGGTGAGATGCCGCCACCGTTGTTACCGCTGCCTCCACGATATGTTGCAGATGAGGGCGTGGCGCTGCGAGATCTGCAAAAGAATCGAAAGAAATGAAACGTTTAAAGAAGCTGACATCATTTTTGATGATTTCTATAAAAAAAGTCAAACTTATTTGAGAGCCATAAATTAGGATTAATATTTAATTAGCTGTCGCAGACGTCCCGCGCGCTCTTCAATATTCTAATATGAATCTTCTATTGGATGTCGCCTATACAATTGGATTATATGTTGACGCCCCTCCCCTGTATCATCTGTAGTCAGTCGTTCCATTTGACATGCTAATGAGTGGCTTCCGTGAGAAGATCGGAGCGTGGAATCTGCCCGAAGCAACCTCGAGACCAACTAACCAAGAGAATCAACTGAATCGATCTGATCCGTGTTGACGTTTGATATTTAGTAATTTATTTTGTAGCACCATACGATACGTAGAGGAAGGCGATGGAGATGGCTTTTTAATGCGATTACGTTAACGTTGAATTATAGCCAAGTAAAGTTGACATGGGAAACGTCCACATGGCCAAGCCAAAGCACGTGTTGCTCTCTTCCCGGTTCCGGGAAGTGCAAAGTCCCAGAGGATGACAGCTCGACATATGCGTCTAACAGGCTTGAGTCAATTAGAATATATTCAAGTATTCCTATTAAATCGGAATTTAACTTGAATTCAACAACATTTAAGCGCGAAACTAATAAAGCCTTAGAGAGCGTTGCCACTCTGTTTGAATTTGAATACGGCAGCACTGGCGATAAATTTGAATATCTTTCTAATATATAGTAATAATAATATAATATTATCTACAAAATATCATCAGATCAGCTGAGAATATATATAGTATCTTTTTATAGGATACATCATTTATGGCATAAAATGTCCACTTGATAGTAAAGTTCCATTAGCGAACAAGCTCGTCGAGATTTGCCATCCATTGTCGAACATGTTTGACAACACATTTTGAATTATTGATCCATCCCACTATGGAACATGTTCGATAAAGGTAGCAAAGGGCGCTCGAAAGCTATTTTGATCTTTGATAAGAAACAGAAATCCATTTATGCATGCAATGTTCGACGAACATGTTCGATACAAAATGTTCGATTGTAGCTGCATCACATCGAACATATTTTCGCGCAAACATGTTGACGAACGAACAGGCAAACAGAAGTGACAAAAGGTTGCATTGAGAATCTCTTAAGAAAAAGTCTACTTGCCGTGAGAGCAGGATGGCAAGTCTCCACTTGTCCTTAACTCTTTTAACAAGTGCGGGGCCAGGATTATGTAGAGATTAACAGAATTGCAGAATGAATGAATGGGAGACTTGAAAAACTCTGCACTATGCTAATGTGTGAGCAGGACAGCTACTGTTTGCTTTTTCAAATGGCGAGCCAAGGTTATAGCGGATTTTTGGCAAATGGCGGATAGAAACTATTAATAATTATCTAAAGTAAGAGCAGGACAGAATGTTGTCAAGTGTTTAGCAAGTGTCGGAGTGAAAGAATCGACTTATACTAATTTCTGTTCTCCTGGTGCTCGGTTTCCGACAATTGCACGTACAGTTTCTATGTATGTTGTCAACTATTCGTATAATTTCTCATATCAGTTCCTTACACAGTTCGGCCACTAAGGCAATTCCACAAAGCTTCTCCAGATATTTAACTGATGTCTATATAGAGAATGTATCCTTTGTTTGATTTAACTTTTAGTTGACTTTGAGGTTTAGCTGCAGTTCATTTTAGTAGGAAAACAAAGATTTAAGACTTCAGAAAGGTTAAAGGCGCAACTTACACGAGTTCAAGCAATGTGTAGCTTGTTTCCAAAGCTCCTAACGTGGCCATAATTCATTGAAACATGCCACCAACATGGCTCAAGCTATATAAAACTGGGCCTAGCCCCAAATCACGGTCTACCCCAGTGTATGCTGTGCTGCCTCACCCCGCCAATTCCCCCTTAGTCTTTTACGTAGTGGCCAACCACGAGCCAATGGCTAATAATCAGCAACGGGTCAGCGGCTCCCGCCCGCCTCCAACCACCCGCGCACAATGCACCAGCTGCAAGTGCTTCCTTTGGGTGGTGCGCATGCAAGTGAACCAGGTTGAGGATGGTGGCAGGGGAGTTGGTATATGGGATTGCGGCATGGTATTTGCGCGGGGGGAGGGACTCAGTGGTGCAACTCGTGCTGCACGTCGTTGGTCATTTCGTGTTGCATTTGGCTGCTGCTTCAGAGGCTGCTGCTGCTGCCTGCACAAGTTTATATATAAGGCAGCAACAGTTGTTGTTGTACCTGCTGTTGTTGTGATTGTTGTTGTTGTTGTTGTTGGTTTTTTACAGTCATTGATTTATCGTGATCTGTTTGGCTGTCGATTTTATGTTGCTGCTGCTGCTGCTGCAGCACAACAAACTTTACATTTTTTTGTTGCTGTCTCTTCTTTTTGTTGTTTTTTGTTTTTGTGTTTTGCTTTTGTTTCGATTTTTTTTGTTGTTGTTGTTGTTATTTGTTGTTAAAAAGAGCAAAAACAAAAAATGTTGATTATTGCAAATTGCTTTGGCGATTGGTAGCAGCTACTTAGTTGTGTTGTTGTTGTTGTTGCTGTTGCTGTTGCTGATGTTGTTGTCTGTCCGTTTTCCTTGTTCTTAGCAATTGTTTGAAATTGTTTATGGTGCGATTATGTTGCTAGATCGCCAATCCAACTCTGAGTCTAAGTCTAACTCCAAGCTCCACCCCCCCTTTTATCTAAACTCCACTCCTTAAGCAGCAGCTACTGTAACTATAATCGATCTATGCGATTTCTATGTGTGTAGTGTGTGTTGCTTTTGAGTGTATCTAACGGTTCTGATCTATAGCTTGGCTAATTGGCTTTGACTGAACGGCGAGGGGTAAAGCAAGTATAGCACAGACATATGCTAATGGTGTCTATTGTTACGCCTACGCGGTAGAAATGAATCGCATAAAAACAAAAAGCAGATCTCAAAATCTGCATAGATCGGCAATCAAAGAGAAGAAAGAAGCTTGTTTATCAATGAATTCTGGCAGAATTCGACGCTTAGACGAAACACGATACAAACACCATTTAGCTGACTTTATATAAAAGACCTTAAGAAAATGATTGTCAAAGCATTTATCACCATTTTTTTGATGTGGAGCGGAATTTCGACTGATGATTTGAACCTGGCTTAAAAGTCAACATAAATCTTAGGAACATTAAAGTCAGCTTCTACTTGAAACCTGATTGAAGATCCCAACTTGAACTTGACTAGTTGGTGACTATGAAACTCTCTCTCTCTCTCTGTCTCTTAGGTTGAGTGCCCCTACTCGTTGTTGTATTTAGATACTTAAGGTTAAGAGCTCTCTAAAGTGCGACTTGCAATTGAGCTGCGCTTGACAACGTAAATAAAACTTATATTTCAAGTATAAATTTTAATGAGGATTCATAATGTACTCAAGCTGACTTTCAGTTAATCTCTGGCTATTTAGTGAATCACTCAGCTTAAGCTGCAATGCATCAATACAATGAATTGTACTTGACATTGTCGAAGTTTATGACTCTTCTTGAAATCCGCTAAAAGATTGGACTAAAGAAGATTCTGTATAGATAGCGCCCTATAATTAGCTGTTTATCATACAAAAGATACTTAATATGTTCATTCATAATTAGATTTGCCTCGTGTGGCGATACTACACCTGACACGGCAGACCCTATCATAATGAATGAATCTATTCTGCGATATTCAGTTGATTAACTTTATTCACATAATTAATAATGTCGGTATTAGGGTGGGGGTCTCATTAGCAACTCAGCTTAAATAAACATAGTTCATAAGATAACATGTTGAGTCTCGGCCTTGATTCGCTTTGGTTAATAAGAGCTTAAGCCCAGAACAAAGACCACCCTCCAAGCGCGTTCTGAATATGCTAAAGATAGACAAATCGAATATGTTTAAGGCAATGACAATCTATCGTGATGTTCTCCACGAAGATTTAGGCACACACCTCAGGTGCCGAAAGACCCAAATAGCATGTCTCATTAATATTAATAAGCCATTAACTCAAGCCAAACCGACTGGGCCAACGCACGAATCTATCTGTCCATATACAAATATATGTATCTTTGTATCTGTATCTCACAATTTGTTGTCGCTTTTATGGCAGGGCTAGGGTTCCATTTTACGTTCTTAACTTTTTCATATTTCTTTTCTTCCAAATTCTTATTTATTTTAATAAATTGTTTGTCTAATGTTAATGTTAATGTTAATGTTAATCTATGGCCGGATTTTTAACGCCATTAATTTAGTTGTGCGTATTAATTGCCTTTCAGCATTTTCTGTTTCTGATTTCTGTTTTATTTTTTATTTTAATATTGTTATCTGCTTTGTTTTTATACGCTGTAAAAGTGTGTAAAAGGGTGTATAACAGAAATAATTATACATATATTTGATCGTGATTAAGAGATGAGTCTGTCTATATGATAGGACCTGGAGATACCTTAAGTATAACATGCAGATTTCTTCTAATGAAACAATCTCAATGTAAAATCGGAGGCTAAGGGGAAGCAACAGCCTGTGTGTGTGTGTGTGTGTTTGTTTTTTCATCTGCCACAACCCACAGGGCATCTGCTAGTCGTGCATTTTGTATTCTATTCGGTTTTTGTGTGTGTTTTGCTTTTGTTGCGCTTTTGTTTGGGGGCCGCTGGCGCTGTGTTTATTAATTTGATTTATATTTAAATTTCAAGTTTTCTGCGTTTTTCTTTTACCTATTCGCGTTTTGTTGCTGTTGTTGTTGTTGCTACCTTTTTTGACAGCAAAAGCGTGCGGCTTGTGTTTAAGCGTTTTGATTAATTTGTTTGTCGGTTTGGGCCTTTGGGAAACAGTAGCCAAAACACACACACACACACACACACACACATTAATAGAAATGATATCGATGTATTTTCTTTGCTTCTTTTATTTCGTGGCATTAATTTGTTAAAATGTTAATTAATTTGTCAGGCTCGCGGCAGATCGACGACAACAGCAACAGACAGAGAGAAACAGTTTAAGCGGATCTGGGGGACTGGCCAGAAAGGAAGTGTTAGAAATTTGGTCAGATCAGTTGGCCCTTTACTAAATTGTCTGTTAATATGTATGATATTTCTCAAAAAAATAGGAAAAAATCAAAAAAAAAATAACAAAAACAACAGAAAACACATATCTTGCATTATGGACGTAAGGAGAAGCCAAGATAAGGATCAGGATCAGGAGCAGGAGCAGGACCAGGATGTGGACAAGGACCAAAACCAGAATAAGAGCCAGCCAAAAAGCAACAATACCATTGTCAGTGCGAGACCAACATCCATATTACGGGACTGTGGCAGCTATCGCAGTAGTCACCTGTCCAACAATCTGTCCATAACGATCAATTTACCGACGGACGGGGCGGCCGCAATGGTGGCGCCAGCCAGCGAATCGGGCACTGATGCCAGCGATGCGCAGGCGCAGCAGCAGCGACGCCAGCGTCGCGAGCACTTTGAGCAACTGCGTCGGGAACACTATCAGAATATGTTCCTGACTGTCACGTCGCACAATAATGAGCCGCGGCAGAGGCGTCAGTCGGTGGGCACAAAGATGGATAAGTCGCCAGATAAAAGGGAGAAAGATCATGAAAGCACATGACAAGCTCGGGGCAAGAGAGTGTCTCAAAGGTTATCCTTGTACGCTGAAGCTTGAGAAGCGTTTAAAAAAAGCTGCACTAAACAAGAGAAACAAAGCTTAAATCAGTTTGTGTTTTTGCTAAAAGCTTGGCAGGAAATCAACATATTCAGAACAAATGCACTTAAAGAATAAAGAGAGAAAGCTTTTAGAAAAAAAAACACATTTTCGATACACCAAAGCTTTTAGCAGCTGAATTTAATATTTAAACTGAAACTAAGCAACTTTTTCTGAACTTAACTAGCATCTAATTTTGCTCAGTGTAAAAAGGTTTATATATCCTTAAGATATGCTTTGAATAGATTGCTAAATCTTTGAACTCACCTGGCAAATGCCGCGGAGATGGACACCTCGCCGTTGTTGTTGCTGCTGCTGTTGTTGTTGTTGCTGGCGGGACTTAGGCGCTCCCGTTTTACGCTGCTGCTGCTCATGCTCAGCAACTGTTGCTGCTGCTGTTGATGGTGATGATGATTGCTATTGTTGCTACTGTTGCTGCTGTTACTGCTGCTGTTATTGTTGTTATTGTTGTTGTTATTGCTGAGCGTTAGATTATTATTGTTGTTGTTGTGCATGTTGGACATGGCTGTGGATTCCATAATCGCATCCTTAAGAGAGTCTATTTGTGCGCCAGTCATATGCAACGGCGATAGCTTCTCATGCTTCACCTTCTCTAAGTACAACGCGTAGGCGGCAGCTGCAGCTGCAGCAGTTGCAGTATTGGTTGCTGCCGCTGCAGCTGCTGCTGCTGCTGCAGTTGTTGCCGCTGCTGAGGAGGAGGTTGCTGAGTTTGAGTTATTGCCTGCTGCTGCTGCTGTGCCAGGCGTGGCAGCCTGCATTGCTGAGCTACTGTTGCCAGTTGCCGTTGCCGTTGCTGCCGCTGCTGCTGCTGCACCCGTTGTCGGGCTACTCGCCTCACAGAGCTTTTTGGTGCTATCAATGGATCCGTAGCCGCTTAACAGCAGCGAACGCTCGCTGAGCATCTTTGCAGTGTTGCTGACGTTCAGCAACTGTTGCTGCTGTTGACGCAAATCGCTGGCCAGGCGCTCGAGATGCTTCCGCTTGGTGGCCGCCGCCGCGGGCAATGAGTTAAATTGTTGCTCCTGCGCCTTGTTTTGGTGTTTCACTGGCGTTGCCGTTGTCGCCTTCGCTGGCTTCTGCTGCAATATGTCGGTGGGCGTGTTACCTGTAATTAACAACAAGCGCATGTGTGTGAGAGGGAGACAAAAGTAGATTGGCTGCTAAATATTGGCGCTTGTATTGTACGCGCAGCGCGTCAGGCACTTACTAAACTTTCCCGCTGTAAATAGCTGGCGATAAAGTCGGAATCAGAATCAGAGATACGGAATACGGAATACGGTATACGGTATACAGAATATGGCATACAAATCCGGGTCCGTTCCGTTCGTTTTAGGTTCGGTTCGGTTCGGTTCAGTTCGGTTCGCATGCAAATCGGCCAAAGGTTAAAATAACTTATAATATGTTAACAAAACCGTTGACCTGCAATGTTGAACCTCCTAAGCTAATTATCGGGGTGAGACTCGAGTGCAGAACACAAACACAGACACACACACACACACAGAAAGTGTGTGTAAATGGCGACGCATTGTAACAAAAGCAACAATGAAAGGCAACAACATTTGGCATAGATACAGAATAGGTTTAACTTGTAAATAAACAGTTTTATATACAACAATATATATTTCATGGCATAAACATTAAACAATCTGCAATTTCTGGTGAATTCATTCGATACGATTACTCGTATAAGTCTGTTTAAAGGTCCACTCTAGTTATGTTTGGGTTCACTTCAAGCCGTCTGAATCATACGAACAATAACAAATATATATCAGCTGCAGTTCATGTTTCCAATGATTCAATATGCGTATCATGAGAAAAGATACATCTATCACAATGGGGCTGAATCATGCGGAAGAGAAACCTGAGAACTGCTCTAATCTAATCAGAATTAGCTGGAGTAAAGATAATATCTGAAGAAATCACTTTATGACGATACCCAAGGCCGATAAGAAAAGAGCTTGGCAACGTTTCCAGAATGGAAGGAAATGCCCTCGCAGTGTAGGGTATTCGCTTTACTTAATTAATCCAACTCAGAGTACAGAAAAGAAAGTCAGCAATGAGTCAGTCTCTTATAGTTCAGTACACTATAATAAGCTGATAGTTCAGATTATATTCAATATATTATGCGCAATGATAAACTATGAAACAAGACTAGAAAAAGAGTTTTTTAAGAAAGTTGCTTAACAAATATGCCCAGTTCTCTACGCTACAGTATACAGGCAGTACACACACACACAATACACACACACACACACACACACACAGACAGCAATAATACTGACCGCAGTGGCATACATTGAACTTTATGGTGCGGTTGAAACTTCCGTCGGCGCCCAATGCCCATAAATTGTTTATTTACATAGCACAAACATTTATTTACGCTCTCTCCCTCTCTGTCTATCTTTCTGCTGCTCTCTCTCTGTCTCTCTTTCTCACTAACATAAATAATAAATAATTGTAATTTAATTGGCAAAAAAATTCATAAAGAAAAACGAGGAAAGACAACGCGATGAGCCTCAAAACATTGACCTTTTTACATGATCGTATGGCGCTGTAGGTGCAACTGCTGCCTAGGTGTTAATACCTGTGCCCAGCCCAGGGTTACACACACAAACACAAACACACAACATAAATAGTTAAATGAAATATTTACAAGCGGAATTAACAACAATTTGTAGTTTTTGGCTCGTTAGAAGCGTTGGTACCAATTTGACTGGACTCCAAGTCCAAGATTCCAAAGATTTAACCAGTCGAGGGATTGCTGGAGCTTGTGCACTCCTATGGGCACCCCTGCGGATTGAACGTGTATCAAATATCAGAGATCTCTTCTCTGCATACACAACACACACTCACACACTCACACACACACACGCACAATTGTGTATACTATATTGTAGAAAAAGCATTGCGAGACCTTATCATAAAATTGAGTTTATCATTAGTTAGCAATGAAATTAAGTTGGGTTGATTTTCGCCTTAAAAAAAATAAATGTTGCAACAGTGGTACAAGATTCATAGAAAAAGGGCTCAAAAGTAAATTATATTTTAAGTATTATATAAATAAAATATAAGTACTTCCTTCCCAGCCTTGTTTCTTGATGGTTTTCCTTATGTTTAGAACAAATTCTTTGATATAAAATATATTATATGTATCTTATAGAACTTCTATCTTCTATATAGATGTATCTTCTATCTTTACTATAATTGGAGACTTTTATAGAGATAGTTTTAAGATACTTTTGTCTATATGTACTCTATAATATAGAGCACTTATAGTAGGCTGTAACTTTGACCTTCAGCTTGAATAGATTTGAATTTCTGATTGTTCAGTTGTTTCCTTTCAGTTTTGAACTACTTTTCGACTTTTCTAGAGTGCCTAAGCCCACGGTAGCATTTCATTTTGATGTTTGTCAAGCGTTTGCCCCTCTTTCGTCAGTGTCCATCATGACTTGTGGCCTGTGGCTGCTGATTGGCATCGCTTAGTGCCAATGGTGCTAAGTGCCGAATGCCGAATGTCAAAGAAAAAAAAAAGAAAACAACAACTGAGAACGAAGACCATATACCATAGACTATAGACCATAGGCCATAGATCGTAGATCGTTGATCGTAGACTCTATAGAGAGTATGGTAAGACTGTAAGCGTAGAACCCGAAACATCAGCAAGCGTGTTGTCGACACACTGTTGACTTTTCCATTTGAGGCTTGTGCGCTGTGTGTGTGTGTGTGTGTTCGTTCTTTTATCATACCAGTTGTATGTGTGTGTGTGTGTGAAGGTGAGTGTGAGTGTGAGTGTGTGTGTGTGTATGATCCGCACAGTGACAGGCCGCATGTTGGGTCGACAAGTGTCAATAGTACTAATAGACGACCGTCTATGGGCTAGGCAATGCGAGGCTAGGCAAGACTAGGCTAGGCTATGTACCATATATATATGGCATATGGTATATGGGTATGGGTAGTCGTAGTCATAGTCAAAGCTGTGTCTAGGCACGTTCGCTAACACTGTGTTCTCAGAGAGAAAGAGAAACAACGGTAAAGTTCATTGCCATTTGCCTGCTGACTGTTTAGCTTTTGGGGCACGTCACGGGGCCCTCAACAACAACACCAACAACAACAACAAGAAGAAGAACGTCACGTTGGCAAACACAGCTGCCGACAGTCGACCCAATCGTCACATCACATTATTATCGTCATGTGACCATTTTTCAGAGCCCTCTCGTAACTGGGCCCCTGCTTCCTAGTATCAGTTCCAATCTTTAGTGTAATTTCATTTGGTTTTGATAAATTGTTAGATTCTTAGCAGCTGCCAACGTCAGATGATGTTGGGTTCGTCTAGACTTAAGCGAAGACCTTGTGGCAAAACCCACTGAATTTCAAAGGCAGGGGGTACGCGTTAGGGCGTTAAAATTATACACACACACACACACACACGCACACACATAGTTTGCTTATCAGCTTTTGACCTCATTTAAAAACCAAATAAAGCGCAACACTCGAGAGCAAATAGAGCCCCAACGATTTATGCGAACTTTGAGACTCGTCACAATTTCTTCTATATATTCAACTGGAAGCCTTATCGTCTACTAAGCGCTACGCAAAGGGGGCAAAACGGGCAGCTGGGGCCAGAGGCTAGCTTCAACTTTGTGCCAGCAACTAGAAAAAAATAAACTAGGAACAACAGCAGTTAGATATACGATGCTGGAATACTCTGCCAAAATGATAAGCCTACTATATAGAATGAAACGATATGTGATATATTATATATAAATCTGCTATACCAGAAGAAACAGTGCTGTTAATCTACCCCACATAGAGTTCTATGCTTTATACCCCATCTTTGAGTAACCTTCTGTTATATGGAAGTGCTGTATATATTTCCCACGTTAGATTGGAGATTCTGGCCTCAAAGTGTTACAACAATTTTACAGCTTGTTCTGGCCTAATCTTAATTAGACTTTATTTCGTTATACCTTTTTAATTCACTTGATTGTCTTTGTCACCTTTTGAGATAGATACAGTTTTTTTATGGGCTCTATCCGACTATCAAAAGGAACTGCATCATTAGCTTTGTTTTTTTCTTGCTGTCTCGGTTTCATTTTCATTTTGAGTTTCCTTAATTCCCAATTTTTATTGTTAGTTTCCCCTTCTTTACGTGATTTCTTGTATCTCAAGTGTTCAGTTGGTCGCTCGGTCGTGCGGTCGGTCGTTCCGTAGGTTATTTTAGTTGTTTTTGGGGTCTTATCGCGGTGTTTGTCCAAGTGCCAGTTGAACTACTACTATGGTACACGTAAGTAGTTCATATATATGAGTACTATATATGGCTGAGAGCTGTTTGCCTGCTCTTGTTACTGACTTATTGTTATTATTTTTATTTCCATGTGTTGTAGTTGCTTTCTGTTATTATTTTTTTGTGTTCTTAATTTTCGTTTTGGTCGCATTTTTTTATTTTATTTTTTTGTAAATCATGTCGCATTTATTAGATCATCAAGGTGTTAAAGATTGTACACCTTTGTATTGGTGTGCGTGTGTGTGTTGCGCGTTTCACTGATAAAATGTGCGTGTGTGTGTGTGTTGCCCTCCTCAACTGTTGCTGTTGTTTGCTTTGGGACATGTGTGACACGAGATGCGGTGAAAGTAATTCAAAGTTCATTAGAGTCTAATTCTCTGTAGCTCCACGCCCCTAAAATAAACAAAATACGCCCCTCAGTTTCATGTTTTATCGTTTATCAAATAATGTTTTCATTAAATTCCACACACACAACACAGCAAAGCCCAAAAAAAAGAAAATAATAATAATAATAACAACAATTTTCATATCGTTTTATGATGAAAAACAGTTCAGCTCCTTTGGGTGGGGTAAATGAACTAGTTCAACGATTACAATAACATAAGATTATCGTTTTTTATGTTTAATTTGACTATAAAACGAGTATAATAGAAACTAAATAGATAATCTTTCAATGTCCAAAGAAATAATATCAAAATTTTGGATATATACTCGCATCTCAGCTGCTTCCGTGTTACCTAAATTGAGACAGAATAAACGAAATTTGAATCACTTTGGGAACTAAGAACCAAAAGACCTATGAGATATAATATGATATATATGATATCGGTATATATTCATATATATATTTCCTGGTAATCGTCTGAAGATCCAGAAAATTGGCTCTAACAAAAATATATAGAACAAACATGGATAAATCCTAAAATGTTCAAAGAAATAGTATAAAAATTGTGAATATCTGCTCGTATCTTAGCTACTTCCGTCTTGCTTAAATTGAGGGAGACTAAACGAATCTTGAATCACTTTGGGAACTAAGAACCAAAGTTATAGAATAATATGATATCAGTTTATGTACATATATATTCTCTAGTTATCGTCTGAAATACGTTAAAGATCCTGAAAATTGGCTCTAACAATTATATATAGAGTATACATGGATAAATCCTAAAATGTTCAAAGAAATAGTATCAAAGCTTTGAATATATTAGAGTATATTAGCTGCTTTTGTCTTACTTGAATCACTTTAGGAACTAAGAACCACTAGAGCTACGAAATATATACATAAATATACATATATGATATCGGTATATACACATATATTCTCTGGTAATCGGCAGACCCAGAAAATTGCCTCTAACAATTATTAAGTTGCATTATTCTAAAATGAGAGTTGTGCAATTAACCCAAATGAAGACATACTTTATATGCTTAATGAATATATAGCCGTTACTTGATAGTTACCCTCCATAAACTCAACTCAGTTATACACACACACACAGACACACACATATACATGTATATATCCATAAATAATAGCAACTGATATGCTAAGCACATTATAGTACACATCGTATAAAGGAGTATACGAGCGTTATTATTATGCTGCTTCGAACATTTGGCTAATTGCAACCTCTGGTTGTACGTGTAAACAGATACAGATACGATTTATGGTTATATATATATATGTATATATAGTGTGTGTAAGGGGGTTGCAAGTGTAGCTGAGTGATAAAAGCCAAAACGGTGAGCAATTAAATAGTAGAATAGCCAAATAAGTGGATGGTTTTGTGGGATTCAAGAAGCGCGCGCGCCTCCCCAATAGGTTAGAGGAGGCAAGTGGCAGGAGGCGGGAGGAGGAGGGAGGCAGTAGGAGCTGGTGATTGAGGATGAGGTGTATAAGGTGCAGCTCATGTGGGCATAGCGCACACGCGAATATGCAGCCAAGCAGCAACATTAGACATGCAACTGCAACTGCAACTGCAACAGCAAACGGCAAACAGCAAAAGCAACAGAAGAAGAAAAATCAACGAATCTCTTGTAAATTTATGAACCTGAACCTGGGGGCCAAAGACAGCAAGGAGGAAAAACAAAAAAAGACGAGAGAAAAACTGAGGAAAAACAAAAACAAAACTTGAAGTAAAAATCAAATTAAAACCAGAGCAGGCAAGCACGAAATTTCTAAGGAAATTTCACCCCGTATACGTAGTACTCGTATCTATCTATGTGGTTGGCGGTTGCCGGTTGCAAGCTGGCGCGGTTGCAAGTTGGCGGTTGGAAGTTTTGCGGCATGCAACAAATGGCTTTGCCAAGAGATGTTTGCAGCCTGCCTGTGGTGAATGACCAAAGCGCATTAAGGCAGCCAAGCGACCAAGTGCAACAAAAATATAAAAAAAAAAAGAAAAAAAAAACCTGTGCTAATTATTATTTAGTGCAGTTCAGGCAAGAGCCAGAGCCAATGCCACTGCCACTGCCACAGCCACAGCGACTGCAAACTGCCACTGCCACTGCCACTGCCACACAGCCTCAAGAGTCTAGTCTGGCTCTTAGACTGGCTGCCACAGCAATCTGCACCAATTTAACCAAATAAGGCGCTTTTAGCGGCCAAATGCATTGCATGCAACTCGCTCAACTTGCGCGCGCGCGCGCCTCTTGCCACAACGCATTGCAACAAGAGAAATCTGCAAGAGTTGAAAGGCCCCTAGCTCTGTGTGTGTGTGCCTGATCGTGTGTCTGTGTGTGTGTGTGTGTTTGTTGCACCTGTTTTACAGGAATTTAGAATCCAAGCGTCGTCGATAATAAACTTTAATGCTAATAGTAGTTGTACATCATCTGCAATGGACCGAAAAGCCAAAGACACTGCCCAAACTCCAGTGTCCAACTGACAAAGTAAGAGACAGAAAAAGAAAGAGAGAGAGAGAGAGGGGGGGTTTCTTAAGAGGGGCTGTGTGGCCCAGCTTTGGCTAGCTGAGAATCAAATTCCATTAAAGCAATTATGCGCCACAAGTCACAGCAACAACAACAACAACAACAACAATCACACAATTCACAGTAGGAAGGAGCCCAGCTACAGGCGCTTAGCTTCACGCTATGAGAAGCGCAGAGAGAGGCGACATTGGGTTAAAGGGGTATACAAATTTATAGAAGAAACAGCTGATATGTTTTGGGAGATCTATTTTGTATCAAATAAGAGACAGCTGAACTGTTCTGGAAAGGTTACTTTCTATCAAAAAGGGTATCTTTATGCTAGGCTTCACTGTAAGTTGGTCTAGGACAGGGTATTACAATGTCGTATACAACGAGAAGCAGCTGATATGTTTTGGGAGGTCTATTTTGTATCAAATATAATAATATATATAAGAGACAGCTGAAATGTATTGGAAAGGTTTCTTTCTATCGAAAAGGGTATAGGGGTTTTTTATGCATGGGCTTCACTGTAAGTTGGTCTAGGACAGGGTATCACATTGTCGTATACAATCGAGTGTTAGCTTTTAAACAAAATTATGCCATGTGCCATGTGCCATGCGCAATGGCCCGTAATTAGAATTTTTGATTAGCCAACCCATCAACCGGCAATCAGACGGACAGACGAACAGACGGACGGACAGGTGGACAGGCGGACAGGGTGGATTGCCTGGCTTGGCCTGGCCTGCGATAGGCATGTCCCATGTCGTCCGTGCTGTCCATGACGTGGTTCCTAGTTTTTAGTTAAGCGTTACCAGTTTGTCCAGTTCAAATGGCAGAAGGTGTTAATAATTTATGAAATTTACCATTTGCACTCATTTGAAAATTCAATTTGCTGCCGCTGCAGCAACGTGTGCACGCCCCTTGCTGCCGTGCCTCCGCCTTCTCCTGTTGCAGCTTTAGCTGACAGTTACCGTTACATTTGCACTGTCAACAAGTCTGGAAAATTTCTTGACTTAGTTTCCTTTACGTTGACTTTTTAATCAAATAATTGTGAATTGATACGAAACAAGACGCTAGAAAGCCATTGGGGAGAGCAGAAGGCGCCACAACGTTGCCGCGTTGCATGATGCAAGCTAAATGACAGCCAGCCATCAGTGGCCTGTGGCTCACAGCAGGTAATTTGCTACAGTTCAAAAAATGCGGGGGGAGTTTTGATTATTAAACAGACAAAAGAATTCTTATACACAATTGAAAGAGTTCTTTTTTTTTCATTTGTTGCACTCAAAGTGAACTTTACCGACTTCAACAATGAATCAACATAGGAAAACTATTACTAAAACCAGTATATAGTACAGTTAGCAGCATTATCTAGGCATATAGTTAAAGTAAAGTGACCATGGAGAACTGAAGTTAAAGTTAGGAGTTGGTGCTTAAAGCGAAAGTAAGAAATTTGACAAATTGGTAGGAAATTATTAAGAAGAAGGTGGTTAAAAATGAATTAATTGATAAATAAAGTGGCAATGGAGGACAAGTTGCAAGCAATCAAATACGTATAAAATGTTAAACTATTAAAATAGCAAATCAATTTATGAACTGCTTAAGTATAAAAGAAAAGTAAGAGACAATTTCTATTCGATACAAAAAAAACTAAAATCGAAATCTTTAATCTTCTACTTCAATTCAACTAATTTTTTCAAACTAATAAATGAACTAAGGAAATGATTATAAATTATAAACATATTTTAGGCTTTTAATTTGTTGATTAAAAGTCTGGCAACAATTTGATTAAATTGCACAAAATAAATAAAAAGTTGAGAAAACAATTTGCCAATTGTCGCTGATAGTTTGAAAGCGAATGGTCACAGGCAGGTGGCAAGGCCAAAGGAGTCTAATGGCCAAAAACGAAAACCAGCTGTGCAACTGCAACAGGGTGGCACGATGCAAGAGGCAGTGGGACAAGGAGCTGGAGCTGGCAGCTTCGCTTGGTGTCTTTTACCGTCGGCTTGCTGTGGCGTAGAAAAATCAAGTGCAGATTAATTAAATTCGATAATTAAATGAACGTAAGCGTAGAGTTGAGATCGTGTCTGTCTGGCAGTGTTGTTGGTTGTTGGTTGCACAGTTGCACAGTTGCAAGCTGTTGGTTTTGTGTTGAAGCTGCAAGCGTTTGGCAGCTTGGCTGCACATCGAGGGTGCCCCGTTGCGGCGTCTCTTCGCCTAATGCATTTCTGTGATTTGGGCGCAGCGAATTAATGCGCAGCGCTCTATAAATTTGTCAGCAATTAAATGTGGCAGCTGCAAGTTCGACCCCTGCCTATCCTCTTGTGTCTTACCACATGCATGTGTCTGTATCTCTTTTACCAATCCCTGCAGAGAGTCACATAGTTAGCTTTAAAGTGTAACTCGTGCCATATATCAGTGGCAAGTGGCAGCAAGTTCCCTCAAAGGCTGCCACACGTCTCCTTTTTGGCATTATATAAATAAAGATTGTTACGTTTGTTGCAGGCCAAGCGATAAAAGCCACAAACTCTGAACTTTATAGACTGTCTCATACTTTTGGCTTTGACTGTAGCTTTAACTTTGACTGTGGTTTTGACTCTGTTTGCTGACTGTTTCTGTTTCTGTGGCATTTGCAACATCAACGGTGCATCGAAATGGCCAAATAATTCCGCATGCAGCTGCCAAACACTTGATTGATATTTGGCGATAAAGAAAATGCCGCAACAAGCTCCTCAAACTTGAACTGAATCTCTATATCTATCTGCTTCTCTCTCTTTCTCTTTGCATCTCTCCTTCTCTGTTGCACTGTGTACTAAACTCGTCTAGCTGGCAAAAACGGTGCATGTTGCACATAAATTTATCGAGTTCAAGCGCAGTTGTTGCAAATTTATGGCAACTGCCACAGCGAATGTGGCAGGCAGGCAACTGGACCTCAGGTTTTTTCTTAGTTTTAGTTTTATTTTCGGGGCGTGTGCCTCTCAACTGTGTTTGTGTGTGTGTGTGTGTGTGTGTGCACTATCCTGTTAACAACTTGTGAGTGTTGCTTGTTAATGATAGCCGACTGTGTTTGTGTGTGTGTTAACAACAACAAGTTACAAGCAATAAGAATCTAGTTCCAAAGCAAACATAAAGGTGAAACAGATCTAAGACCAATCCAATTCGTTAAGGGATGTTTTATATAGATTCCAATTCCCAATCTCAAAATATTTCAATTTTTATTGCAACCATTGCGTATGCTTAATCCTTACCCCCAGTTCACCTAAAGTTTCTTTCATAGTTTCCTGTTACACACTTCATATATATATAACCATGTTATATACTTACGTTTATATTATATAGAAGCTATATACACACACACAAATACATAGAGAGGCACAAGTAGCTGCTGTTGTCGCTGTTTTCAGTTGAGTCGAGTAGTTCGAGTCGTCGCTTCGCCTTGTGTTCAACAAGTTCAAGCAGTTCAGAACCTTTGCACGAGAACTTATCGCCGATGTGTGGCGGCACAGGCACTTAACAGCATTGTCTGGTTAGAGTGGACCAAAACAACACACAAATAAATAATCTTAATTGTGTGTGTGTGCATACATAAAAATACATTTTTGTTTTCTAACCAATCACAATAAGTAGTTGTAGACCAACTTATTTCAATAATATTTCGGATACTATTTATGCGAAAATTGTTAAAAAGGTATTAAAAGCGCACATTAAGTTTTACGACTCGTTTCGATTATTAGTTTTCTTTAGAATTACTATCGATAGATTGATTGTTATCGAATTTATGTTATCAGAAGTTTCATTTGCTTTAATTGTTGCCCAATTTGAATGTCATTTTTTGAAGAGGAAGACTGACTTAGATTAAGATAAATTGAAAAATCGATATCTTAACTGAAGTATTCAATAGAAACGAAGAACTTAAGTCTAATTTATGAACTGGAATAATCTAATTAATTTCTGGATGAAGCTGATTATGCGGCTTGACCCTTTTTCAAAAGGAAACTATATAAGTATATATATAAATGTGTGCTGCTTTCTCAATATGTAGTATGTATTTTGATTGTTTCGTAAAGTATTCATAATCAAACAATAGCAACAACAACAACAGCTACAATCAACAGACGGGCAACAATGTCGCGACTGATTATATAAAATAAATATCTTTGACTTGAACTTTTGCTGTGTTGACTGTTCCCATTTTGCCTGTACACACACATGTGTACGTGTGTGTGTATATGTATATATTGTATGTGTGTGCATACACATATTTCAAAAAACCGAGCAAAAAGTCAAAGCAGCAAAGCGGTCGCCGCGTACAAAATTCAACAGCAGCAAATAACAACAACAACAAAAACAGCAGCAGCAAGCGGTCGGGCAACATATAGTACACAGATCAGCCAACAGCAACAGCAACAACAACAGCAGCAACGGCAGCAACAACAACCACAACAAATGTATACACAAACGTCAAAAAAGTCAACTGCGCCGCTGCCATTTGATAAGAGGCCACAAGTGTAAATATAGACGACGACACCAAAAACAACAACAACAACAACAACAACAACAAACAGCAGCAGCGACTACGACGACGACGACGACGTTCACGACCGTTGACTGCCCGAGTCAAACGTGGACGCTTCTCTGCCTGCAATGTACACACATACGTAGTCCTATTAGTGTGTGTGTAGTCAAAGAGAGCACAGTAAAGAGAGAGAGCGCGCAAGAGCGAACGAGCCTAGACCGCAACGCCAATGTTCGCTCTTTTGGCCTTTGGCGTGCCACACGACGTATGCGCAATGCGCTTCGTTAACATTTCGCTCGCATTCGTTTTGATTGATACGAAGAGCATTCGCCTTCGCCCTCATTGCCTTTGTGTTCGCTGTACTTTTGCTTTTGCTGCAGTTCACCAGAGTTCACTTTTTGTTGTTGTAGTTGTTGTTGTTGTTGTTGTCTTTGTCGCGTTTAATTTTTGGCATGTGTGCAAATGGGTGCGACGAGTTCGGCTGTGGGTGGGTGTGAGGCAACTACGTGCTAAAATGCGACACATAACAAAAGACTCCTTCGAAGCAGACGAGCTGAGCTTTAAGAGAAACTGGGTCAACTCTTTGTATTGTTAAAGAGTCAGAGAACGGGAATGTTAAACAGTTATTGTTCATACCAGGAAATAAAATAGAAATACCAATACAAAGAACATTCCAAGGTCATAATGTCAATACCCTTGACTGTAAGTTAAAGAATTCGAAGGACTCAAATTACAAAAAGGATAATTCGCTAAATACGCCCATAAATCAATGTAGAATTATTGTTATTTACATACATGGAAGTATCAACATCTATTTTTTAAGTATACCATCAAAAATAACAATCAATTTTCACCCAAGTGACAAAAGATAAACGCTGTAATTTATGCAACATCAATGGCCATAATGATGCACATGCAACAACAACAACAACAACAAGAATGACAACAACAATCAACGAACAGCGAGAATAAGTTGGGTACATTGTTTTGGGGCATCGTCTTTATAAAGACTTACAACAATGCGATTAAATGACGCGTGCACCATGCAATTTAACAGCTCAATATTTGCATAATAACAGCGCGTGACAACAGCACCAGCAACATTAACAACAACAACAACAGCAACAGCAACAACAACCGACAGGTAACAACCAATACGAACCGCAGTCAGAGACAGAATCCAATGGAACCTCCAAATCCAAGGAACCCAACCAATCGAAGCGATTCAATTGCAATAGCAAGTGGAGAGGGGAAACTGAACAAAGGAATCACAAGATATGTGGGTGGATTAAGTCCAGAAGTGGGAGTGTGCGAGAGAGAGGGAGGGGTATATACGGTATTTCACTTCAAGTTGATCATAAATTGCACTTGGCCAAAAGGCGCTCCGATGACGGATTGACAAATCGCCTTTGCCTTCATGAGGAGATGGAGCAGGGGAAAGGTAAATGGAAAGGCGGTGCTCTGTGTGACAAATTTATGAGAGGAGGCTTTTGTCTCTTGCCTTGTTCATAATGATCATGAATGAAGATGATGATGATCATCATGATGATAATCGTGATGAGGTTGACTGGTGGCACGTGAAGACGCGCCAATGTTTATGACTCTGGCCAAGGTAATAATTTGCCAACAATTTTTCAACAGACGCAAACGGACTGCGCCTTCAAGCAAAGGATGAAGGGGAGAAGGAAGCTGCCTCCTCAGAGAGCTGTCTACCTGATGATGATGATGATGATTATAATGACAATGATGATGATGATGATATGGTATCATAATGATGATAATTTGCATTTTAAATGCGCGACAATGCGGCACGTGAAGCCCAAGTCGAACCCAAGACGAAGACGAAGCTGGCCAAGACGTTGGCAATCGCATCTTTAAGCCATTTGAATACCAAACCAAAGACTATTCAAAACGTACCATTGCATTTGGCTTAAAGTACTGGTACTGGTACTGGTAGTTGGCTTGAAACTCCCTCCTGTTGCTTCTCTGTGTTTCCATCTTTCCATCTTCAACTCAGTCACTTGGCTTAAAGGCAGTCGCCTTATTTGGCTTTGGCCCAAAAGATCTGCGGCTCAGCCATACAAATTTGTCACACGAAATTGGTGTTTGCGACAAATCGAGGAGAGAAGTCACCAAAAAGGGGGCTGGCCAAGGGAACGGAGAAGTCTCTCTATTCTCTTATGTGGTGACAAGTGATTGAACTATTATACGAGTACAGGTCTTATATGGTTGGATTGTAATGAGTGTTTAGGTGCTGCTCATATGCATTTTTGGGTTACAGTTAGCATTTAGGCCTGGCCAAATGTGCATAGAAATTGCATTTTAATTTGAGCCTAGGAAACTCCAAGCACAAATAGAGAGTGAGAGATTGTCTGTCAGGCTCTGAAGTGCGTGAGAAAAGTAGAGAAAGTAATGCAAATTGGCCAGACCATATAGGGAACTGGAAGTCAAATATCAAGCGAAATACCTGAAGAGACTATAAAGAATATTGATATTAACATAAAAACTTAAAGATATTTGATCAAATCCATTTTATATAAATATAAAAGATAAGATGAAAGAAAGTTTAGATCATAAAACAAAGCAAAACGTTACATTAATCTGAATTTGAGAAGAATCGATCGATTAATTATGTGATAGAAACATTCTCAATGAAAATACTATGCCGAAAAGAATTGAAAAGATCTTCCAATGAAAAGAAAAGAGAAGAATCAAAAGAGTTCATAAAGCATTGAAGAATGAAAGAAAGAGTTGTTTACCTACGAGTTGATACTACAAAAGAAGATAGAAGATACTAAAGAACGGATATCTTAAACTAGATCAGGGATATTATAGTATCAGCGGATATCATTAGCTAGATCGTTTTATATAAGATAGAGATACTATAGATATCAGAAGATAGATAGAATTACAGAGCATAATATGAATTTTCTAATGGACTCAGCTCAATTTAGATCAGAACTTATCTATTTGATAAGCCAAAGCAGAACTCTCTTTCAATTAATTTAAAGACATTTTGCATCTGTTAGTGCCTTGGTCTGTGCCTTTCCATGGTTGGCTGGAGCGCAGTTAAGTTAACCACAAATATCCACAAGATACCCAACTAATTGAGACATCATCAGTGGTAAGAACCGGGTTGAATAAATGAATGAATAGGTGAATAGGAGTGCGAGTGTGAGTATGAGTAGGGAGAATGGTGCAAATAGACCTGGTCTTAGTCTAAGTCTTAGTCGGAGTCTCTAAATAAGCATAAAAAGAACACTCAGCTGCAAGTAAAAGGCAAGTGTAAATAGCGCATTAAGCGCCAGAGGAAGTCAGCAAATGGCCAGGAGAACGGCTCCAACGTTCAACTCTATCTTCGGCTTCATCTTCAGTCCCATCTGCGACTCTAAAATCAGAAAAAATCTGCAAAAATCCTCAAACTATCATCTGAAAGACGCACGCCCAGGCTTCAGACATAAAATCAGCAACAATTTAATAGCAATTTTACAGCGTGTGCGCTCCAAGTCTTTCACGTCTTTAAAACCTCCAGTTACCAGTTGCGAGTACCCCCAGCTACAGCTACAGCTGAAGCCACAGGTTCAGGTTCAGATCCAACTTTAGACTACCATCTACCATCTCCAACTCCAACTCCAGCTGATAATGAAGATTAGATGTTGTTGCTTGAAGAGCCTCTGTTAATTTTTGTTGTTACTTTTGTTGTATTTGTTTTTGGTTTTGTTTTTGTTTTTGTCATTTCACTTCATTTCATTTCAGGACTCGTACAGGAAGTGGCGACTTCATTTAATAGCAGCTGCGACTGGCTAATCTCGAGACTCAAGCCTCAAGTCTCAAGACTCAAGACTCTTAAAGAAGTTGTCAAAGGTGGAGAGCAAAAGTCGTTAAAGCCGCAAGGCAAGTGAAAAGTTCATTAGACGAGTCATAAAATGCCAACCAACTCGCAAAAATGCTCAACGTGTCAGCAATTCAATTTGTAATTGTGGACAGCATTCGAAAAATTCGACAGAAAAACTAATTGATCGTTAACAGCTCGACTAAAGGATACCCTTTTATCAGATAAATGGGGTGTATAAACGTAGAATACTGGACCTTAAGCAGAATCAGAACTTATCTGTGAAGTATCCTTTCATTAGGATATCTTCACGATTCAAAAGAGCTCGATAGCCGATCTCTGATCTCCAATCTCATCTGCATTATACGATCTAAGGGTAAGGGTTATAAACTGTTAATAGGGTTACCTTTCAGTAGGTTTACTTTTATCTATTATCAAATCAATCAAAAGTTTTCTTTAAGATATAAAATGAGGTTCAACTTTTTATCAATGCTGATCCAGTATATATATACTACAGAGGTTTGGACCTGTCCTCGGTTACAGGGTATATATATCTTATTTAGGGGGATAAAATACCATCTGAATACGAAAGCAACTGTCATACGAACATTGACCTCTTCCCAGAGGTTCCCAGTTCTGGGCTTAGTCGGGTACACTTGGGCACTCAATTGGTAGCTGGGCGTGTGTACGTGATCGAATAATGAATAACTTTCAAATTGAATGATCAAACACGACGAAAGACGTCCAAAAAAATAAAAATAAAATGAAGAGAAGAGAAGAGAAAAAAAACCCAACTCGACGCGGTCGAGAATTGTTGCTGTTGGGTGTCATAAAGCGAGGCCAGCATAAGAAAATAATAATAAAAACCTGGCCAAAAGCTGTTAGAGCCGCGTTTCGTTTGGAGCTAAGCTAACTTGAGCGCTTCTTGGGGTCACGCGCGTTGTGAAGGAGGCAAACAAAAGCCAAAAAAACCAAAAAAAAACACATAAAACAGCAGCAAATACAAAAAATACTTAAACCAAACAAAGATTGACAAGCTTTTAAGATTGATAAAAAGTGTAGGTTGATTTTGACTACTATTTCAACATATCAACATAAAATCTAACAGATCTTTCTGAAATTTCTCTAAGCCGATAGCACAAAGTCCAAGAACTTTCTTTTCTTATCTAGAAGCAACGAAATTCACAGATGAAATCTTAACTCCAAATCCTTATATCTTGCATAGGTTAAGACTTCACTGTAGTTATAAGTCCATTATATACTATTAGTCATAAAGATATGGTATACTAATGATATCATAAGTCAGAGAGCCAAATGACCAGCTAAAGCTCAATCAAGTAAACGTGTGGTAATTTCTCTCAGTGTGTGTAATTTCATATAGTCCCATAACATTAAAAATCGTTTAACCTTAGGGTTTCTCTTCGCAATGATATCAATCTTTTCTTCTTCTTGTTTTTCGCCAGTTACTTTACTGGGGTCGTAAAATGCCTCACCTTAGCAGGTTCTTGGCCATACCGTAAACCCAACCCCCCATCCCCCACCCGCACCCGTATCCGTGACTCCCTCAATTCTCTGTTGAGAAATGTTAATCAGCGACACATTTGGGATACAAGCACACACACACACACACTAACATACAACGCGTATAAGTCGTATACCCGTAGATAGCACCTCCTCTTCTCCATATATAACTCGTACTTTATGCATAACTCTCAGCACTCTCTCTGTCTCTGTTTCTCCCTCTCTCTCTCTAGATCTCTGTCTACCTCGATTTGCCAATTCTCATCAATATTTTGCTCACGTTGCGACATTTTGTCAATATCTGCGCCAATGATCGTCGCATGTGCCGCCTCCGCTACCTTTGCCATCATCTACCCCCGTCGACCCACCTACCTCCACCTCTACCTCTATAGCTACCATTTACCTCTGCCCCAACCCTTCCACTTCCACTGTGAGAATCGTTCAATGATTCTTTTTTAATTGAATTCTAAAAACGTTGTCAGTTCTTTGTTGCTTTTGTTGGGGCGCTACGCGTTGGTATCTACATACATATATACGACTATATAGCTTGAGGTATAGGGAATATGGGTATAAGGTATGTGCTATAGGGAATATGTTATAGTCGAAGACAATGTGCAACCTTGTGGTGCACCTTGAGGTATTTCTTATTGTAGCTGTTCAAGCTTTAAATTATTAAGCTGACTTTAAGGTATATTCTAAAGAGTGTGTGGTGTAGGGTATATGGCGTTAAGTGTGTAGGGTATTATTACCAAATAGAGTATAGAATACGATAATATAGAAGTTGCATTGGTTGTATTAAACCGTCTGGCAAAACTTTATGATAGCTTTTGATAATCAGTTGGAGCTTAAGGGTTATTATATCGTATATAGTGTAGGGTATCTGTTATCAATAACTAATCTAATATATATATATACATATATATCTTTGTATATAGTAAATCATGTCTCATTCTATAAACTGACCTTTACTCTAAGAGAATCTTTAACCTTGTGACTTGTTTTCATTTATAAAATTTCATTTGGGAATCGTAACTATATATAATAGCTTATTGAATATATATAAAAACAATAGGGTATATAGGGAGTATGTACAGTATGAGCTGCTGTCTAAATCGAGGAGAGTATTCAACGTTTTAATATGTGGTAATTGATGTTGTTGTTGTTGTTGTTTATGAGGTGGGGAGTCGCAACTTAATGGATAAGACTCGCTTTTCGGTGTTGTTGTTGTTTTTATTGAGTAGTTTTTTTCGCGCTCTTGGACTTGACAATTACACGGTTGTATTTTTATTTTTTATATATTTTTTAACTCTTTATTTTTGTTTCAATGACGTTCGCTTAATTTTGTTACAGTCATGGTTAACACACACACACGCACACACACACACACGCTCGTAAACACCTTTTTATGAGCACCCAAGTTTGCTTCTCCCAAGTGTGCTTCTCCCGAGTTTTTTCTCCTATTATCTAATATCTGTTATTATTATTTCTTTTATTACAAATATTTCTTCCTCATACAAAGAGTCAGCAGTTCAAGTTCAATTGTTAATGTACAACACACACCCACACACACACATACACACACATAATGAATAATAAAACGATAAACTAAATAGGTAATAATTTGTATGGAGGAAAAAGATCCAGAGGAAAAGTCACCTTTGGATGAACCTCAGTGCAGATCGAGTACTCGCATTTAATTAATGTCAATTTCTATTCAATTAGAGCGAAAGGCCTTAAGGGTCATCAAAATTGATGAACTCTTGACTTTTCCTACGCCAGCGGCAGCTGTTTAATGTTCTCTCTGAGTTTGTTTAAGAATAGCGAAATTAATTTGAACTTTAGTCATAGGAAAATTCACTATAAATCAAAGATAACTTAAAAGAGCTGATGATACGATATTAGGAAAACTATCTAGGGTATATATTTCCAGTGAATCTGCTGTAATCCTCTTATATATATACCATATATAATTGATCTTTGAATATCTTTTTCTTATTTTTGTAATCCCTTAGCAGCTGTCGAGCTAAAAGATGATCGCAACTGTAATTCCTAATCGCTTTCTTAGCTCTAGAGAAAGACATCTGAGACATTTAGGACACGACTTTTCAATAGAATGATGGCAACACGAATGTTTAGAAGCTTTCTAGTTCTCTTCAGCTACAAATATTCCACGTAATGTTCTCTGGGCAATTGAAAGGCTGACCTTAATGATGGATAAGTCGACACCTGACTAGTAAGATAGATGCTGTTAAACCTTTGACAAAGATAGAAAAAAAATACGCTTAGGAATGCAAAAAACAAACACGTTGGAATGTGCTTACCATAAGTGCTGGACGACGAGATACCCTGTAAGTGAATAGCTCTACATGAAATGAATTCAAATTACAAATTGATTAATTCTTAGGTTTGATAGTCTCTGGGTTCAAAGTGGTGTATAATTTATATAGTGTGATCTGCTTCCGTCTAGTTTATGACAATCTGTTTAGATATTCTCAACGTGTACAGGGTATAACAATAAATACTAAAGACGCGCTGCTAAAGTCAACGTCAGGTGAGACGTCAACGGCGACGGCGACGACGACGACTCATTATTGATGTGGCTCAGTTGAAGCTGATGAATAAACGTCGCAAGTCGCGACGTCCACTCCCAACTTCGCTCTGAGCACAAAAGGCGCGGGCGTCGCTTTGGGTGACAATGGCGGCTGCGTGTCGTAAAGCTCAGAGAGCAAAGGCAAAGGCAAAGTAGGAAACATGCGCGACAGCGCTATTTTACTCTCTCTCTCTCTCTCTCGCTGTCTCTGTCGACGCCTTACTGTGCTTTATTTGCGTTGGCTGTGACCGCGACGCGTATAATTTACACGTTTTGCTCATTTGCGATTCTAGGCTCGCAACTGAAACAAAATAAATGAATTAACATTGCAAAAGACAAGGGGCGGGGGAGGAGGTGAGGTGCGGTGCGCACAAGGGCACAAGACCCAAGAGCCAAAGAGATACTCTTAACCAAGTCGAGTGAAATTCCAACAAGTGGCGTAATTGCGCCCTGCGGCGGCTACCGTGCGGCCATCGATAGCCATTTGCTTGGCTCTTACGCCAAGTGAGGGGACGGCAGCCGCAGCAGCAGCAGCAGCAGCAGCAGTAAAATCGCAAATCATAACTACAACAAATAATAAATAAGTGCGGCAACAACGACGACGGCGACGACGACGATGGCAAAAAGTGCATGCAAGCAAGAAGCCAAAGCTAAAGCCAAAGCCAAAGATCCAAAGAGCCAAAGAGCGAAAGAGCAACAAGTGTGCGTGTCTCAAGTCGTTTAACTGCTGCTGCCGAGTGCAAAGTTGAGCAGACATAATGAACGAGGACGAGAAGGCGCAGAGAGATGGCGAGGAGAGAGGAGACGCGAAGGCAGCAACAGTAGACGCGACTGCGCAGTCGTCGCTGCTCGTCATCGACAACTGCACGCCATCGGCATATAAAAAAAAAATGATGGAAAAAAAACCAACAACAACAAATAACATTGCGCTTTCAACTTTTGATGCTCTTTCAAAGAGAGACTTTAAGCAAGTGCATAAAGCTTACAACCTCAAATAAGAGCAAAGCTTCTAATACTAACTTGCAATTGAGGTTAAGTACATAAATCAGAGGCATAAATATTGAATTAATAGTTAATATTTGTATAATACGAATGTTTGTATATATTAAATGTCACAGAATGAGGTATACTTATCAGTTTATATTGTATATAAATATTTATATATACTTTTTGAGTCTGCGTGTACATTAAGGGGTAAACAATATTAACTCGCTTTTGAACTGTATCGATCTTAGGCAGTAACTGCATTTGGAATTCGGTTTGAATGAAAATCAAGTCTCAGCTTTCCTATGGCCGGCCCTGCTGTGCTTTTTTTTTCTTCTTGCCTGACTGCAACTGCTCCGGCTGCTGCTGCTGCTGCCGCTGCCGGTGCTGGCAACGTTCACAGTTCGCAGTTCTCAAGTCTCAGTTCCAGACAAGTCAACATTCCATGGCCATTTGCAGGGCATAAGTTCGCGTCAAAGGTTTCGACTCAAGCCGTGCAAAAAAAAAAAGAAAATAAAATGAAATAAAATAAAATAAAATACAGAGTGCCAAAGAGTGAAGCGCAACAACCGGCAACAACCAACAACAACAACAACCGACAGGCAAAGGTTATAAATGCAGCGCTGCTCATATTGATATTGTATAAGTAAGTAGTTACACCCTGCAAGCTGTATGAAGAGTATATTGACATTGTATACCTATTAGAGGCAATAAGTATATATTCTCGAACAGCATCAAGAGCTGAGACGATCTAAGGACGCTTCGAATCTAGCCATAGGAGTTACAAGCACCAAATTTGATAAGAAGATGAAGCATATTTCATATTTATAGATTGGGCTACTTCAGCACTAAGTGTAGGGTATCTTTTGGTCGAGTAAGCTTACGGTTTTTGTGATTGTTTTAGCCTTTTAGAAGGGGCAACACTGACGATGACGACGGGTCGCTTCTGTTTCTGTGTGTGAAGGAATGAGAATCTTCACCTTCTGCTCCTGCCGGTCCGCCGACTCGTTTTGCATTTTAATTTAACTTCTGTTTTCTTTTATATATATATTTTATTTTTGTTTTTATTTTTAGCAAGATGCTTTTTCATCATCATCAGTTGATGATGATGATGATCATCGCATGCTTGCTGCTTCTTTATATACTTTTATTTTTGATTATTTTAAATTTTAAAGCCGAAACGATATTTTTTATGTGCCACTTGCCGGCCATTTGTGGCCTCCCTCCCAACACTCCATAAGCGAACGCATATGCATGTGTGTGTGTGTGTGTGTGCGTGTTGCCTTATTTGAGTAGCCGGTCAAAGCCAAGTTGAGTCCCAAGTCAAGTGAATACGCGCCGGCGCATTGAAATTGTGGCGCTTTTTGTTCTTTTCGGGGCATTCTCATTGTGAGTTTGCTTTGTTTTCATACAAAATTTGCATGCTGACTGCTGAATGCTTAATTTTGCACCTGGGGAGTGGCACCTTTGGCATTGTTGTTGTGATTTTTGGTCAAAAGGTTGGCCAAAATGCACCGAAAGATTCCTGTTACCAGAATGCATAAGTCTTGGTAAACTTTCAAAAGTTCTACCTAAGGTCAGGCTGCAGTGCGTTAAAAGCTTAAGCATAATGCGTGTGAAAGCTTTTAAAGCTTTTCGAAATAAATAATGCAATTTATTATTAGGAGATATTCATATCTATATACATATATGTATATATATACCATAAACCATATCATATCATATATTATTACCTTTTCTTTGCTCATTTGCTTATAAAAATAGCCAAATTCTTGACGTTCTCTTACCAAATTCTCAGTTGCTTTTTGCCTTTTACTTTTTATATGCATGTCGGCTAATAAAAATTCTCGTTTTTTTGCATGCGAACTGCGACTGCGAGTGCTGTTGGGACTGGGAGCAGAGCAAAAGCCAAGACACAAAAGTCAAAGGTGAGGCCATATAGTATGACATCATCATCTTCATATTTGTCAACATGTTTGTGATCATTATGATCATAACTATAAGCGTCATAGGTGTTGACGTTCACTTTAAATACAAGTTAACAACAAGGTTAACTTTAGGTTAGTTTTAGATCATCTAATTAATAGATGCATCCATTAGATATAGGAAACTGTAACACCAATTGATAAAGACAATAGGTCTGTGCTGGGTTCAGAGGGGTCTCTGTTGAGGTCGCTGCTGAGGTCTCCATAGTTAGTTTACGGTGGCAAATGGTTTTTACGGTAGACAAAGCTGACCAACAACAACAATAACAACAACAACAACGGGGTCTGGACAAAGAAACACAAACCGAATGAGAAGTAAATAAAACAAGAAAAGGAAAACAAAAGCGTAAAACGATAGTTGAACTTTCAACACCTATTTTTTCAGTTGTATTGTGTGTGTGTGTGTGTGTGTGTGTGGTGTGTGTTGGTGGGGGGTACGGGTATTTGGGGAGGGTCTGGGTCTGGTCTCGGTCTACCTCTATCCATTGTTGAAACGATAAATGCTTAGACAACGTACATAGATACCAAGCGTATAAAACTAGGGGGGAGCTTTGTAAAAGTGGGTTGCTGAGAGGGGGAGGGGGGGACTTTCGTTTAGGTGTCTCACTTACCGGAATAACACCAGGCTGGCCATACTACTGTTGTCTCGGTATCAATTTCCTTCATTATGGTGGGCTCAACATATTGTCAAAACCTCACCGCACCGATTCGATTTGTTGTCCTCCTCCTCTCTTCCTCTCTCCCTCTCTCTCTTACTCTCTTCTCCTCCTTGTCTGTTACAGCTGCTGTTGCATTTGTGGTCCGGAAATAAACATAGAAAAAAAAAAGATAGAGAAATAAGTGGGGATTAGTTGTAAAGTTATTTGAATGAATTTATGCAGTTATCATTACGGCATTTTTTGTTTTTTTTTCCTTTTTCATTTTAGCCAATTTTTCTATTAAGGCAACAGGTTGTTGGCCATTTTCATGTCGCTAATTTGTCTTTGTATTTGCCTGTGTTGTGTGTTGTTTTCTTTTGTTTTGTTTTGTTTTTTCATCTTGTCTTAAGTTGTCTGTTTTAATGTCTTTATTTTGCCTGGCTATTAGATATGTCTGCTTACCTGTCTCCCTCTTACCCTTACTCTGCCTCCCTCCCTCTCTGTCTCACACACACACTCCAGCTGGGTGTTTCTTTAATTAATTCACTTGTTGTCGAATGTACAACTGTTTTTTTCTTTGCTTTTCTACCCTGTTGTCAAAAGAGTTGGCCAACACCGAAGGTTAGTTTGGTTTCTGGCCGAAACTGGCCACATTTGATGCTTATTAGAGATTGAGATGTCGACAGGTGTTAAATTTGATATGTTGCCTCTTTGAGCTGGAAAAGTATCTATTAAATATTTTACGATTTTTCTAATTAATTTTTACTAGAACTTGTGAGATTAGCTAAATATCGATAGTAATCGATTGTTTTACAGATAAATTTCTTTATAAATAATACAAATATTAAGATATAAGGGAAGGTCTATAGGTTACTGATCGTAAGAGATTAAAACTGGATGCAGTTCGTCAGTTATGGATAAGCTTAAGAAAAGTATCTTTAAGCTGGTTGAAAGGTTTGATAAATGCAATTCTTTATAGGGTATACATTAAGTCGTTTAATTTTAGAATTAGTCACAGCTCTTGTTTGCTTGTTCTTGATCTTTGTTTAAATGAATGCTGTCAAATTTTGTTAAGCGCAAATAATTATAATGCCTGAGCAGCAAACAAAACATATCACAGAACTGGAACTCTTAATGGGTTTAACTTTAGAAGAAAAAACACTGAGAAGTTATTCTAAATGAAGTCTGATACTAATTTAGAATAACAGAGGATCTTAACAGAATTAAAAGTAAGCTTCCTTAACTTCTGTCTTATCAAAACAAAGGAAGGAATTTGAGAGGAATATCATAATAATTACTTTAATAATTACTTCCTAACAATATTATCACATTGTTTAGGCCAGATTATAACAGGGTATATGGAACACAGCAACTTTGTGGAGTTGCGAATATTTCGAAAAGAATTTCAAAAGTTTAAGGTCGCGAATTGGCTATGAAATATTTAAACAGCTTTTTTTTATATTCAGAAATTTGAATTTACCTTTTCTTTATTTAATTTTATTTTCTTTTTGTTATTGTTTTTTTTGCTTTGTATTTATATTTTATGTCGATTGTTTTTACGTTGATTGCCGCCAACGACTTTTATTGTTGTATTGCTTTATTGCCGCTGTGGTTCTTGTTGTTGTTGCAGTCGTAAGCGTTGTCAATTTGTCATTCCAATTGACAAAGTCGCAACAACAACTAAAAAACAAAACCAAAGCCGCCGTTTTGACGTCTTTTTAACTTTAACCCTTTTGAGTTTGTTTGTTTTTGCAAAGCAAATTCTATTTTCTTTTACTTTTGTTTATAATAATATTTTTATACGTTCCAAAATTAATCCGTTAAAAATCACAATTTTATATTTTTGATACTCTTTTTTATTGGTTTTGTTTTTTTTTCGGGTGCAGCCTTTGGATGCGTTTTTTTGCACTTCTTTTCGTTTTGCTTAAACTCTTTTTTTTTGCTCTTGTTGTTTGTTTCCGCTCCGTAAAAGTATTTTTAAATTGATGTTTGTTTTTTTTGTAATTCTTATTTTTTTTTATAAATATTTTTTAATGAACAACACACGCGTTAAATTTCGATTTGACTGCTTTTGTTGTTGTTGTTGTATAATTTCTGGTCAAAACGTATTTATAAATTTTGAGACGCGCTGCAGCTTTGACCTTTAAAATTGCTGGATTCTTATGAGAACACCAATTGGCATTCACTTTTCGACTGATTTGCATTTCACATTTGCACTTTGCGTTTCGACAGAGATACTCAGTATCTGTATCTATCTGTGTATCTTAAAGATACATTTGACACATGTCGTTGTCGCTTTTGTGGACCATTTCAGTTGTTGCTTTAGTTGTTGCTTTATTAATTGCTAGACACGTGCGCGTTGTGACATTTTCTATCTCACAGTTGTTGTTGTTGTTGTTGTTGTTGTTGTTGTTGTATCTCCTGTTATGCAGCGATTGCAGTTTGTATTTTGTTTACAGTTACGAAGAAGCTAAATCCTTTAAGCTTTTAAGCCGTTTGCCATTTGACGCACATCGTTTTGCACGTTTCACGTTGTTGTTGGTGTTGCTGAAATTTGTTGTATTTCTTGCGTTTTAGTCTAATTGGAATTTGTGATTCGGTTTTATCAGCAGCCGAAAACACTTGAGGTTGTGGTTTTATTTTGCGCGCGATCGAATTTGTTTTTATCGTGAGCTTCGATCGCTGTGCGAGCGCAATTCGCACGACTCGCAACACAAACGGGAACGTACTGAGCATTAAAGCCGAAAGCAGCTCCACTTTGGAGCTGCCGCCGCCGTTGCCCGCTCACACGTGCACACACACACACACAGAGAGAAAGATGGAGAGCGTGCAAGAGAGCGCGAAGAGAGCGCTCAAGATAAAACAAAAGCACAAAGAGTAAAAAAGTAACAATCCGCTTGCTTCCAGCGCAAAGAGTGCGCATTGAGCTTTATCAGTTGCAGTGCAGCATAACGAACGAACGCATGCGCTCTCTTTTTCTATCTCTCTCTCTCACTCGCTCGCACACAGTGTGATGTGCTGTGTTTGGCATTGTTTGCTGTGCGCGCAACAGAAAAGGGTTCAATGAAGGTCAGCCGGTTCAGAGTTCAAGCCACAGAAAGCTGCACTTAAATCAACTCACAAATGCAACTCAACTCAACTCAATGCGTACGCGTACTTATAACTCTGACTGTAACGCTGGCCATTTGATACTTTGGCCTTGTCTGTCAGTTGTTGTTGTTGTTGTTGTTGCTGTTGGTTGCTTTTCCTATTTGCCCAGTTGTTGTTCGCCCGAACACTGGCTAAAACATATGCATATTAATTGCAATTGTGGCATATTCTAATGAAAAATCTTGTCTGGCCAATGCACGTATTTTCAATGTAAATGAATATCACTTGATATCGCTACGACCTGAACAACCTTTAAAAAAGACGCAACACAGATATATATACTTATATATATATATATATATATAAGTATGTACACATAAGTATGTACGTATTTATATTGGCCTATAGGCCAGCCGCCAAGATACACAGATACAAATACAGATACAGATACAGATACAGATATTGTGATACAGATACAGATACAGATACAGATGCGCCGCACACTTAACCCAAACGAGACCAAAAGCGAACAGGCGGCCATCGCGACCGACCAAACGACCGAACGACCTGAAATATTTTTAGAATTGCGACGGCGGCGACTGCGACTGCGACTGTGATAGCGACAGCGACAGCGACGTCAACGGCGACGCGTCGCAGCGACATGCATATATTGTTGGTCCACTAGATCCCCTTCCCCGTCCCCCTACTTTACCCCCCGCAACAACCCCTTGCCATAGCCATAGCCTGCGCTCGGCAGCTTTTTTAGGTTCAGACCGGCCCGACCCCCGATACCGCTGGGGTTGTGACTTTGACGGGACGACACCAGGCCAGGGCGCTGCCAAAATGAAACAAAGAGCACATGAGTGCGAGAGAGAGAGAGAGACAGAAAGAGAGTGAGGTCAGAAGGTCTGTGATCTTTTCTGCGAACTTCAAGAACAAAGCGCAACAAATACACCGACCAACAGGCAAATGGAAAGCGACATATGCCATGCGCAAATTCTTATAAGAAATCCCTTAATATCCAGTTGGGATTACTTTTGTTTTTATATAGAATTGATGACAGTTGTTTTTAAGATAAAGTGTAATAAATATTTAGTTTATAATCAAATCGAACACTAAATTTATACTTTGTTGGAACAATTTTTGGAATAATTTCGAACTGTTCCGTCAACTTTAAACTTAACCTATATTAAACTAATTTATAAACTATATAAAAAATATTTATTTAAAGTTCATACAGATTAAAATTCACATTAAAAATACGATGAACTTTGTTTGGGAATATGTTATAGAACTATTAAAATTGATCGCTTTCAAGGCAAATAAATCGATTTTAGGTCGTTTTCCTTTCATTTTCGGAATGTGCATATGTCATAATGTACAGTTATATATGCGAGTACATCGGAATATATATCTACATATATATGCGCCTATAGATATTTGACTTTTAATGTGTTGGCACAACTTTGGCTCGACATATTTAAACACTCGCCTGGCGTGTGTTTTGGCCAGGCAAAGCCAAAAAGTCAAATGACAAGACGCAAAAAAAAAAACAACAACAAGAATAAAGTACAAAAAAATAAGAAAATAACAAAAAAATATACCGCAGAGGGTAAATATGTACCCATAGGTGCACACACACACACACACTCACACACACACACATATTTTTATATATAATATATATCTATAGCGCTCTCTGAACGACATCCACGCAGCACATCAATGAATCAAAAATACGAAAAAAGTAAAAGAAGAAGAAGCCGCTGAAGCAGAAGAAGGTGATGAAGAGCAGCAGGAGGAGAAGAAGGTGGCGGAGCAGGAGGTGCGGCAGGCAGAGGTGGAGAGGTGAGAGGGCGCAGCATCTTTTGACGTTGACAACGCGACCGAAAAGTTAAAGAGACGAAGAAGCCGCCAAAGTTTTACTCTTGAGGGGCACCAAAAGGTGTGCGTGTGTGTGTGTGGTGTGTGGGGCTGTGTGTGTGGGACGATCTTCAATGTTGCAAAAAAGAAAATGAATTTACGAAACGACAAAAAAGAATAAAACTTAACAGGCTACGCGTCGACTTTTTTTTTCATATTTTCTGCAGACAGTTCGACGGCCACACAATTGACTCTTATGCCAACACGCGTCAAAATGTTGCAGCAACCCAAAGCTGCAACAGTATATTGCAACACACCCAGGCACATTTGAGCGCAGCTATCAAAAGGAACATCAATTTAAGATCTACAGATTGTGGATGCTAATGAGGAATCTCAGAAAGAGGCAACTCTATAGCGATTGATTGATTGTCGTCTAACTTTATATATCAAAATTATCAATTAAAGTCAAATAAATCTAATAAATTACTTCTATATACCATTAATCCATTAGTAATGCTTCCAACATGACCTATAATCCTATACGGAAGATTTATTATGGAAGAGTTGTAGATATTTTGCTGAAATCGCAAAATCGAATAGGAATCCAATTGGATTTACTTTAAATTGTATTTTCTTATATTTTATAGCTTTAACTCTTAGCTTGACTTTACATACATATAAATTTGAGTCAGAAATACATCAAATCCAATTAGCATTCCAATTGTTGACCTCCATTCCACACGAGACGCATGCAGGTGTCACTTGGCGAGTACAGTTGCCACACGACCTGACCTCTGGGCAGCCACTTTAAGTTGCAAAGTCAGAGTCGGAGCCAGTCGGAGTCTTATAGCGTCGATCTTTGTCGCAGTCTGTGCCATGTTTTTGGCCCATGTCCCAGAGACAGGCCTCAAGCATAACTGGTGCAAAGACTCAACACGCGCGCGCTGCCCACACGTCTGACTTGGGATCTGGCCTGGGACCTGAGACCTGAGACCTGAGACCACAGACCCGAGACCCTGGCCCCTGCCCCCTACTCTCTGGTCCCTGGTCCTCTATCCAAGCAGACCGTGCCTGTCTGTGACAGAGTTGAGTTGTAGTTAGTTGGGATCGCAGGCCAAAGAGAAAAAAAAGAAATAACGAAACTTTCGCAACGAGTACACACACACACACACACACAGACACAGGCACTCGCACACAAATATCCTAGAAAGAGGTACGGGAACAGCGTGTGCCGATTACACTAAGCAAAATTATATAGTATTATATATACAACTTAGCTTTCATTAAGACAAAGATCGGATAAAGAAGATATTATATATAAAGAATTATTATATTATATATAAATAAAGGATCCTTATAGAAATGAAATACTGTATAGTAAACTTGTTTAGCTTGTGATGGAATATCAGATCGGAAAATAATATTATATCATATATATAAATCGTTTGTTTCGTTCTGCAAACTGTCAGTTTCACCTTTCGAAGTTTCGCATTTTCCTCGAACGGAAACGCAATATTTTTCAGGCTGGGGGCAAGTATCGAATTATATCTATATATTGATATGGTATCGGTTTTTTTTTCAGTGTACATACGTACCGTATAGAAACGTTGGTGAGTTGTACTATATTCAGATCGGTTCAGTGTTCAGTTTTCAGTTCAAGTAAATGAAATGAACTCGACGCTGTTTGTCGCTGTCATTTTGGGTGTGCGTGTGTTAATGTGTCTGTCTGTGTGTGTGGTTGAGTGTGTGGCTGTGTGTGTGTGAGGGCAAACGGGCGTTCATTTGAGGTCTGGCATCGGTCGCTTCGATGTCGATCGGTCGGTCGCTCTGTCGGTCGCATGGCATTAGCATTTTTCAGTGTTGTTTTTATTTTTAGATGCGCGCAAAAAACACACACACACACTCATACACATACACACTTGCAATTCTGTGTGTGTGGATGTCTGCGCCAACGCTTCGATGCTTGGAGGTGACTGACTGACGAACTGACGAACTGACTGACTGTCGGACGCACTGACGGCATTTTTTGACAAACGGCTCTGACAGCGCCCAACGACAGTTTGCACCACATTCGCATACACTCACACACACACTCACACACACACACTCTCACTCATAATATTCACATATTGAGATCTTTGGCTGCCACTTGGGCTCAGTTTGGGGCAACGTTTCCTTGAGATGCAAAAGATGCTTAAAGGTTGCGCTTGATGAATGTTCCTTGGTTCCAAGAAAAAATTAACTGATCCTAAGTTATGATCTAAAAGTATTCTATATAGCATTTCGTCTAACTGTCTATAGGTTTTACCTGCAAAAGGTGTGTACTACCCAAAGGTCTTTCGGTATAGAAGTTTTATTGTTAACTCTGTGTTTTTCCGTTTGATCAAATTCGTTTCCACAGAAAAGAAAGGTCTGCTTTAATTTGACTCAAGCTAAAGTATATATATTCCAATTGGAATTATATAAATAAATATTCTACAATAAGATTAGATCTTTCGGTAATCTTTATAGTCATATATAACATTTTCTTCCACTAATTTGAGCTGAACTTAAGCTGAGTCGCAAACAACTCAATCATCAAACATTATGTTGCTCATAATTTGCGCTCAGTGTAAGCACATTGTTGCTGCTCGCAATCCTATATTGTCTATCCATATCTTTATATTTAATCATAATCTTAACTGATCTCATCTGTCAGTTGGCAGTTTATTAAGTATTAAAGTTCACATTTTGAAAATTTGCAAAAAATACATTTGCGCGCGCTTTAATTAAAGTTCAGCACCTCCAACCACAACCCACTCGACAATATCACGACATTTGCAATCATTAACAACAACAACAACAACAACAACAAACACAACAACCGCAGCAGCAGCTCACTGACTGAACTGAACTGATCCAAGCTGAACTCCAAGTTGAACCGATCTCAAGTCAACTGAGTGCTTAGTGTGGGCGCCAGGCAACGGCCACAGAGCCACAGAGCATTCATCAGCCAACAACAATAGCAACAACAACACCAGCAACAACAACAACTACAACAACAACAACTACAACAACAGCTGGCACTAAATAGTGAAATAGTTTTCGTGTTACGAGAAATCACCGACAAAGTGGGATGCTTTATGGGCTATATATGATTTCATACGGCGGCATAACTCAAACGAAACTAAAGCAAATCAACGATTATACACTGAGAATAAAAATTGGCTACAGTTCAAGCAAACACAACAAAGTTCACCAAGTATATGTCATATGATCAAAGTTTTGCCTTTGATCTGTGAGAGTGTTAAGGTTTTACATATTCCAAAAATGTATCTCAAAACAATTACAAACTTTCTCTGAGTGTAGCTTTGGCTAAAATTCGCGGTCATTGATTAACCCCCAACCGAACAGAAATACCACAAAAAGCATTAAAAAACGAACGATCTTTGATCTGAAGTTCAAAAACTGTCAACCGATCAAGTTATAAGAGCATGACAAATGAAAGATCAACGCAATATATAATAAATATATATATATACAAATATATATATAAAATGTAATATATAGCGATCCGTTGCTGGTCAATTATGAGCAGTGATCACATAAACTGTGACTGTGATTTCTTTTTAGTGGCTTTTTATTTATTTTGTGTTTATTTTTTTGGCCTGTGGCAGAGCAAAAAAAGGGAAAAAGGGAAAAAGGGAAAAGAAAAAGAAAAATTGCTGACAGAGTTGGAGTGCGAAGTGCGAGTAGTACATAAAGCATCGTCAGGTTTCAGTTTCAGTCAAGGGAGGATCGTTGTGATCGCCGCAGTTCATGTGACAAAAATGTCGCAGTCAGCAGAAAGATACAAATAAAACAGAAGATCGCGATATTTACTCCTCATCCTAAAGCACCAAAACACATAACGAGTGCCCGAGATCTTCCACAATCTGCCATAATAGCACCCCCTTTCCATCAAGTATTTGTTGGCTTTATATTGTTATTTCTTTTTCTCTGCTCAAAGGGGAAACGGGTTATGATGAAGTTTTGTGTATGTTCGTTTGTCTTCGTCAAATATTTGCTTTAGAGACCGCTAATGACATGAAACGGCAAATTTTGAGGCACTCTGACTTATTCTCTGCTCCGAATCCCTATCTTTACGGAGCAGAGGGCAGGAAATTGTTGAATTTGTTATTATTAGCATTCATTTTTTATTTTTATTATTTTATGAAGCGAAAGAAAATCTGAATGTGTTTGGGGCTCCGAACTGGGAACTTATCAAGTGACATGTGAGAGGACGTCTGAGGTAAGCAGTAATATTATATATAGTATGATATGATATGATAAGTTCTTGATATCTGATCATAGGTACAGCAATATGCTGAGTACTTCAAATGTTGTTGAATTCCATTGACTAACGGACGGAAGTGAAGTCTTTTTGAGGGTGGGGTAGAGACCTTGTCAAAGGTCAGCATTTCGCAGAACAAAAGACTCGAATCAATGGAAAAAATTTCGCACAATTTGATGACCTGCCATAAAAAGAAGAAGATACCCGTACGAAACAATCAAATTTGATTTGTCTAAATATTGATGCGCTAAAAACTGACAAAAAGACAACCAAAATAAAAACAATAAAATGGAAAAACCAACAACAAGAAAACACTAAACAAAATACAAACAAAAATACTTGTTTAACCTGTCACAACAAATGAACAAAAATTTGATATTTGGACTTCGATTATACAATAGAAAAATCAACGAAAACAATAAAAACAAAAATTAACTGAAGTGACATGAAATGATGCACTGAAAGAAACGCAAGAGCCAAAAAAAAACACACAGATTCAAAATTGAAATTTCATTCAATTACAAATCCTTAAAATAATCTAAACTTCCTTTTTAGTTGGTTTCATGTTCATTTCACTTATTGAGCTAATTTTTTTTAAGTGTATGACTGCATAATTGGAGATAATCTAAATCTAACTCGTGATCATGGCAAACTTTAACCATTTTAACTCGAAAACCCGTTGACCCGAACTTGTTGATCCACCTTTATCCGAACTTTGATTTGGTGAACGTTTATTTAGCTCGATCAAGGCCATAATATTATATTGGTATATTGTATTGGTATTGGCCCTACAGAGTTCAAAATGAAGCCTGTCACATACGATATTCAGTTACAAGTATGATAATCTTCAAATGGGCCTATTGACGTCACGAAACGGAGAAACTTGCTGAAAGGTTCATCATGACAATAATCACATTCATGAGGTCAAAAGAGCGCTTAAAATTTGCATAATACACATTACACACACACACACACACACACACAGATATAGATACAAATTTATCAAATGAAATATAGAGAACCCTTTTAAAAATTACTTCGTATTTCATCGGGCTTGTTTGTTTTCATTATTAGTTTTGGTGATCATTTAGCATATTGGATTTATCGAACATTATGTAAATATCTGGCATATTAATTATGCATACATGCTACATATATAATATTCTCTGCTCTTTAAATCAATCTAAATATGTCAAAGAATCAAAGTCAAACATGACGATTCGCGCTATTTATAGGTGATACTTTAACAATGAATACCCTGTAGCACACCTATATATAGAAATGATATGATTAAAGAAGATACTATATACAGAAATATATAGAAATGATATGCCCTTAAAGAAGATACTTTATATGTTCTTGAATCTGTTCAACAATAAACTCAATATCTTGTTATAAACTGACATTTAATAAGTTTTCTCACATTTGTATCTACATTCTGTAATTATTTCTGTAGATTCTATAGAGTATTTTACAGTCATTTCTAGATGTTATAAATTAAAATAAGATCTGTTATAGCCTGAGACTTAAAAGGCTTACATATCTTTTATAGAGTCTTTTTAGGCCTTATAGCCGAAACGTGTTAATGGGTGCATAATTTTGATTCCAATTATAAATATTTATATTAACTCCCCTTTTGTTTGAGATAAATGTTGTGAGTGGAGCTTTGTTTCTGATTATCGATATTTATGAATGGATAAACCTTGCGATGAACCTGTGAAATCTCTGACATCTAAAAGAAAGTGTTCAAGCCCAAAGCAGAATACTTATTTATGTGCGAAACATTAAAGGAACAAAACGATACATAAATATCTAACTGAAACGAGTATAAATTAGTTATTAATATATTCTGAGCACATATTCGATTTCATACAGCATAAAGATGGAAGACAAAGTCCCACACATATATTTAAATAGAATTATTGCACCGTAATAAAATAGTTAATTTATGACCATTTGTAACTGTGTCAATACAGCACTTACACGTACACGACCTGTGACCCGAGCCTATTAAGGGGTTAAGCAACCCATTGGTCGGGTCAAAGTAGTGATAAGAGCACTAAGTACGCTTCTCATGTTAGGTATATATCCGTAAACTTTGGTAACTCTTAACAATAACTATTCTGAAATAGCTATTTAGACCTTACGGAGCTTTTTATCCCCCGTTGAGCATTTACCTTGCGTTTTTTATCGCACTCAGTTGGGAGTGCATCACTTAAAACTGCAGGCAGACAATAATACACAAAGTGAAAAGTGTTTTGCTTGACTAACACACATCACACATACATAATATACACACTCACACACACACATGCACGCACCCTTAATGAGCAATTTGTGTAAAACAGTTGGGCATTAGGCGCCCTGAGAACTGAATCATTTGATCAGAACAAAGCAAAATTGAAGGTAAAGAAATGTGCAAATAAAATGCAGACAGGTAGCGCACAAGCAACAACAGCAACAACAACAACAACAACAAAGCGAGTGTAACAATAACGGCAAGAGACGTCACAACAACAACAAAAAGAACAACAAACGCAAGAACAACTGCGAGAGAAGTGCGCTTATCAGCCAAAGCCAACGCAAGCGCCGGATATGAGCGCCACTTAAAAACTGTAAAAACATCAAGCAGCAACAAGTGTGTGTAAAAAAGAGAGAGAGAGAGTTGAGTGGCACTCAAGAGATGAAGCGGGGAGCTTTCTGATAGCAGTAACAAAAGCTGCCGTGTCAGGTAGCCGCAGTCGCCGCTGCGTCCGTCGCAGCCGTTTTTACACAGGCCAATTAATGAAAGCGACAAAATGGCAAATAATAATGTGAAGGGTATGTAAAAGGCGTAAAAGCAAACACGTAAAAAATATACTCACTAGCATACAACACACAAACACACACACACACTAAACGAGAGAACGCAAGAGGCGAGGGAGTGCTGTCAACTCTGTCTGTGGGGGAGCGGGAGTACAAGCATTTCAATTTTTTCATGTCTATGCGCGTGCTACTTTGTAACAACGACTGCGTCGGCGTTGGCGTTAGCGTTGACGTTAGCGTTGACGTTGACGTTGGCGACATCGATAGCGGCGGCAGCAGCAACAATAATAACGCAGACTAATTGCAAACATGCGTACATGTTGATTGCTGGGCAAAAGCTTTGTCACCGATGCCAACGTCAACGCCAACGACAACGGCAACATCGACGTCGGCGCAGCTCACGCTTAGTTCAACCAGAGCAGAGAGCTTGCAAGTGTTTTACAATTTACAGTTGTTACTGGCGATGGCGATCAGCAATTGCTGAATCATTTGTTTATTACCAAATCAAAAGTATGTTTATATTAATTACCGTTTTAAGCTGCGGTCGCCGACGCCGTCGCCGTCTCCCCTAATGCTTCTGCTGTGGTTGCTGTTTCTGATGCCGTTAGTTTTATGCCGCAGCTGTCAAACACTTCAATGAAATTTTTATGTGGAGCAATTGGTAAAGCCGCATACGCACACACATGCAAATACAATTACAGCTGCAGGCACTTACACAGACACACATACACACACACTCACTATTTGTACATAAAAATTAAGTACAATAATTCACTGGCACTTGTTGCTGGTGTTGAATTTGTATAAGTTTCATTGATCGCCGCGTTTTGATTAATTGTTTAAATTACGTTTATTATTATTGTTTATTTGTTTGCTTCGCCACTCGTGTGAAGCAAGAGAACTTGATAAAAAGCTCCGGCAAAAAAGGCTTCGCCCATCAACCGCATACGACCCGCACTCGTGAGCGTTAAAAATATTACTGACTGCTGCTCTTTTTACTGATCGCTTCGCCTACGCCTATCTCGGCTATTTGGGGCCGAGTCGAGTCGTTCGGCTCGTGCTCAATGCACTTCGTGGGGCATTCGCAGGTCGCTATTCATGTTTGGCTGTGTTTGTGTTTTATTTGTATGAATGAATTTGTGGAGACGTGCTTAAGAGCGCCGCTTTAAGAGATATTCAGTGTGTGTTAAGTAAAGAGAATTTTTATGCTTTAAGGTAGCAGGTTGTTTGCTTTGCATAGCGATCAACTGTTAATACATATTGTATATAATAACATTTATGAGCAACTATAAAGAGGCATTTCACTCAAAAAAGAGTACATAGTTGTTAATATTGCTATGAGCCAATAGAAATTGGTTGACTGAAAAGAAGTTTGGGTAATTGGGACTAGATCAGGAGTTGATATTAGATTAGAAACATTGTTACATTTCACATTCTTTTTGGTCAATTTATGGCCTTTCCGATCGCCAGCCTACTGCAATTTTCCTTATACAGTTTCTTCCCACTACATAATAAAATTCACCGAATCTCCCTGCGGTTATCCGGCAATCTGCTAATTTATTTCCAACTCAAACTATGGAAAGCCAAACAATTAAGTAAACAAAACGCTGGCGCCTGCTGCGCTGCTGCTGCAGCTGATACGAATATTCCCGGGGGCAGATACAAACTGTCAAACAAAACAAACTACAAGATACGCCAATGCTGAAAGTGTGCTGTGATTTTTTCTGTTATTTTTGTTGTTATTGCTGTCTGTTTTATAGGGTTTCTTTTGCTTTCAGCCTATGCAAATGGAGCTAACTACAAGGAAAGGCGTCAATGACGACGCTGCGCCGCTGCCGCTGCAGCTGTGGCTGTCAGTCAGCGAGTAAACGACGTCAGCGACGACCTTAAGATAAACACACATCAAAAGGAAGCAGCAAAAACCTTACAATATAAGAGAGAGAAAGAGAGAGAGTGAAAGAGCGGGAGGAAGCAAGAAGATGGCATCGAATATAAATTAACTGCCATGAACGAAGTAATGGAGCAACAGCAACAACTCCAATCACAACAACGACTCGAAAGCAAACGACGAGGCAACAATGAAGGTTGCACAAAAAGGCAGAAAGCAAAACGGCAAACGGCAAACTGCAACTGCAACTGCAACTGGAAGCGCTGTCGACTGCGCTGTCTGCCGCTGTTGCTAGTGGGCGTCATCGTTGGCTCTCCCACTGCTGCTGCTTAATCTATGCCTGCGATCGGCCAAGTACAAATGGTTAGAGATGCAACAGCAGCAAAAGCAGCAGCAACAACAATTGCTGGCGAGGTCAAACAGCAATCAATAAAGGTCAGCGACTACCGCCATGGCACGCCTGAGTGCCTGCCGCCAATGCCAATACACAGGCAGGCACACAGGCAGCCAGGTAGGCAGTCAGTCAGTCAGCCAGCCCACGCCTCACCTGCAGCATGTCAGACCCCCACTCCCCACACACTCTTTGCACTCTTCTGCTGGCTGTTGCTGCCCATTCATGCGGCCCACGATGAAGATGCTTTATGTTGCAAATTGAAAGCTGGACGTCCAATGATCGAGCCGAGCTGCCGCGCTGCTGACCAAGCTACAAACTCCAAGCTCCAGCCTGGACAAGACAACGCTGCGGCAGCTGTAGGCAGCCAGACAAATGTAGACAGTCGCGACTGCGCAGCCTAGACCCAATCTTTAAATTAACCCCAGAATGGCCACAAAATATTATATAAAGAAAATTATAATAAAATATTCAGATAATAATAAAAGTTTTCCAATGTATCTTTGGTTTCGAAATACGCTCGGAAAACTCAACTTTTTTATAATGAATCTTCCCCTGGGACTCTGTACTAAATATGATGTACGCTTATTTGGACAGAAGACCCACTGGGGTTAAGAAGTTAAATGGCGGATGTCGATGGCTGTGGCATTAGGCGTATGTTCGCAGCGCTGCGATATCCAAGCTGCGCCTGCCCGCCCCCTTGTGACGCCCCCGCAGCTGCCGTGTTTTGGCCAAGAAGTAGCCAAGTAGCTGACTTGTTGCCTCCCTCCCCTGGCACAAGGCCTCCCCCGGCTAAGAGTCGCCGTCGAATGTATCTCTTAGCTCTCTGGCATCCACAAGATATTTTTAATGGGCTTCCTTTAGCTGCTGCGCCTGCAACTGCTTTTTTTCGTCAGATTTTTGTGAATGAAGTTGTTTTTAGACACAGAGCACCATTATCGCACTGACATGTCTGGGATATGGCATGGCAAGGCCTGGGATCGGGCTGAGCTGGAGCCTCCACCTGCTGCTGTTGCTGTTGCTGTCTCACCTGTTGATGGATTTCGTCGTTTGATTAACATGAAATGGCATCAGCCATTGATGTATTGAGTGGAAGCAGCTACTCAGCAGAGGATTTGCATTTAAGTGACTTTATCTGGACCGACTGGGTGGGTTGTGGACCAGCCAGTCGGCATTCTGGATTAATCTAGTTTTTAGGTAGACCAAAAGCCTTGACATTTCTGTGCAGCTGCACAGATCCTTTTTGCCAATCCTCGAGTACCCCTAATGACATCATTAGAAACCGCTTAACGCCCGCACGACACAACCCACACGGCAACCTCTGCTCTACCTGCTCGAAATGTATCTTTGCCTTTTTGGGTGTACTATATAAAGCCAAGCTATTGACCATATGGAGACACATTCCCAACACAACTGTCCATCAGCTAAGATGTCAAGCATTAAGTCAAATCTCGTGCTGCTCCTGCTGCTTATCATCAGCTTTGTGGTCTGCTGCTTGGCTCGTCCCAAGCGCCAGCGAGATGCCGATGCACTCAACGAGGTGACCTCCCGGGAAGCTGCTGCGGATGAGGTGATCAACAATGATATATTCCAGCAGATCTCGCCCAGGCGATCGTTGCATGCCGCACCAGCTGGTGGCTACCACAAAAAACGAGGCAGCTACTACGCACCTCAACAATGGAGCCGCCATCCGTTCCTGGGTCGTTTCTACAATGTGCCAGGCCCAGCCTATCCAGAGATGGTCATCCCACCCGGTGGTGGCAACTACTACAGCAACGATGTAATGCCGCTGTCCACCTACGAGATCATCGAACCGAATCTTATGTATTAAGCGAAAAGCTGGAGAGGATCAGATCAAACAATATTGTGAAATAGCTTTAAGTTTTCTTTTTTACGCAAACATAATAAAATTATATAGAAAATAATTAAATAAGTCAATAAAAAAGATAGTAAACTATAGTCCTATATGTTTTATAATGGAGGTCATAAGGTTAACTGGCAATGGAGTCCTTAAGGATTCCTCCGAGTAAACTGATTAATCAGTAAATTTGGTAGAAGTAAAAAAAAAGTTGAAATGGAAGTCGAAAGTTCAGCTCAGAAATATATCAAATGATATATAGAAGTTGAAGTCTGATCATGCTTTATCTTTCATCTTGGGATTGGTAATAATCCTCACCTTAAGTCAATCCTTAGCCCTCCAACCTAACCTCACTTTAATCTTAACTTGGCTCAGAACTTTCCTTAGAGAAAATCTGCATAGAATAATTTTGGCCAGTTTTCCGCTAAATCTGCGCAACGTTTTGACCACAATTTGCAGCTAGCAACTGATCGCATGCAACCCACCATCAAAAGCCATTGCACACACACAACACACACCAACACCAGCACACACACCAACACACACACAGAAAAACAGACGCGCGCGTGGAGCTGGCATTCGGGCTAATCAAAGGCGAAGGCCTTTGCCCACCTACCGCATTATGTTGCAACAACAATCAACACTCGAATCAACAACAATCTGTACAAACTACAACAACATAATCACAACTCCTGCGAGCAACACAGCAGCAACAACAACAACAGCAACAATTGTAGAACGCAACAAGTCGAACAGAAGCTAAAAATGACGCTGGAAATCTGTGTGTATGCGTGTGTGTGTGTGTGTAAGCACATCCCCAAGGAATTTCCATGCAGCAGGACAAATCCTAAAAGCAAACCAAGCAACCAGCAGTAACATCCAGCAGCAGCAATCGACTAAGCAACAACAAGTGTTCCAAATCAAAAACGGAAGCCGGGCAGAGGCTGAGAGTCGTCGTCGTCGTCGTCGTCGTAGCTGCTGCGCCTCGGTCTTATTCCACATATGTACATGGGGTTTTTGGTTCGACATGGCAAAAGCATTTGGAAAATGTAATTTACAACGCGCAACAACAGCAGCAGCAGCAGCAGTTGCAACTGGTCAACGGGGCAGCTCACCTGCCACCGATCTCACACTGTCAGTTTTGTGCAAAAAGCCATCAAGTGAGCCAGAAGCCAGAAGCCAGGAGCCGGGAGACGGGTGCCCAAGTTCTCAGATGATGTTGCAGCGAGCGTTGATTTTAATTTTAACCTTTTTGCTGTTGTTGCCCCTGTTGTTACCGCTGCTGCTGCTGCTGCTGTTGCTGTTGCTGCTGTGCAAAAGGTTTTTCCTTTTTTAATTTGCTGCTCCGCTTCATAGAGCATTTTTCATTAAATTCCTGAATTAAGGCATTCTTGCGACCCGTACAAACGATGCTACGATGTTGTTATTGCTGCTGCTGCTCCTGTTGTTGCTCTTAATGTTGCTGCTGCTGCTGTTGTTGTTGTTATTGCTGATGTTGTTCATGTTCTGAAATAAGAGCAACATTGCTAGCAATGTCCAGAGCGACGACATGGTGACGACGACCGCGAAGACGACGCCGCCAAAGTCTAGAGCCACCACCAACAACAACAACAACAACAACAGCAGCAACATCCACAGCAGCAACATCCACAGCAACAACTACCGGTTAGCTGCTAGTCTCAGATGGCCCCGCCTTGACCACCTCAAGTGTCCCGCAGCTGGTGGAATTTCATATTTCTTGCTGTTGTTGCAACGTTGTTCGGTTTGCCCTTTTGTGGCAACTCATGGGGCAATTGTCTGGGGCAGGAAACTCTTTGAACCTGCACCCAAAAAATCGCAGTGTCAAGTTTTCAATTACCAGCAATATTTGATTTTGCGCCAAGGTGAAGGTAAAAAAGAAATTAGAAAGGGATATGGCAAATAGGCAAATGCCTTAACTGATTGTTGTGTCAGTTGCCAAAGAGAAAACGTCTATAATATATATAGGGAAAAACCATATAGGAGGAAGTCGGGAAAACCCTATATAAAGAGGTTGCAGCTGCATGGAAAATGGAAATGGAAATGGAACTGAGGCTGCCTGCAATCAAATGGAATATTGATTATATTTCGAAAAGAAGGAATAGATTGTTTATAGGAAAGTATATAAGAAACGATCTATAAGTATATATATATATCTATTATATTATATATCATAATAATAGCAGCAGCTGTGCCAAGTTTCAGGTGTTAAGCTAGAATTCTTTGAGCCAAGAATAGACCTGGAAATAGAAGAAGTCTGAGTTCAAATTAATGATATTTGTTGGAGAAACTGTAATAAATTAACTTATATTGGCTTTAATCTTAGATATATATAGATATATGATCTGATATGATGATATATATATGAATATATGTTACGATCGCTTGATAAGCTGCTGCAAGCGATTAACAGCAATTCTTTACCATAAGCCATAATCCTAATATATATTCCAGCCGTAGTCTATTTCCCTCTTTAAGCAACCTTTATTATAGTATATCTAAAGAAAATCTTGGCTTTTCCAGTTCAGCTTGGGCTGGTGGAAACTAACTACAGGTAGCAACATCCGTCTAAGCATCCAACTTTCCTTGCAGCGATCTGCAATCAGCTGAAGCCAAATGCCAGCGCCAGTGCCCACATGAATTCAGAGCATTTTCTAACTTCCTTTTACTAATAGAAAGAAAGAAAGAGAGAGAGAGAGGGAGAACAGCTTTTAAAGTGGTCAGGGGAGGGGGAAAGAGCTTGGAATCGAACAGTGGCGACCCAAAGCAATGCGCGCAAAAATGGGCGCAAGATCAGCGACAGTCAGAAGGCAGAAGGCAGAAGGCACATGCAACGGGCGGTGGCTGCAACGGTTGCAGCATAGTTGACCAGATCAGAGCCAGGCCGGGGCCAGTCGACCAGGCCAAGATGAAGTGAGCCAAGAACAGCAACAGCAACGGCAACAACAACAACGACTCGTAGATACAGATATGCGCGTCGTGTTTGGCGAGTCGACTGCGCAGTCGCAGATACACTTTAGGGGCCATGACATGACTCGCATACGAATTATTATAAACGATCTGGCGCAAAAACTAACAAGCGATGTGGCTGCTGCTGCTGCTGCTGCTGGCTGGGATGTGGCTGCTTGCGCCCCAATCTGCCGCTCCTCTCGTCGTGGAAGGTGACCAAGCAAACGACCAACGGCGGGCTAAAGTTATGGTGGCCAATTGCAAAGTTAATGGAGTTTGGCTACTCCAGCAGCGACGAGGTGAAGCGGATGCGGCTACCGGACACACTGGACAGCGTCTGAACTGGACTTGGACTTGGACTCGAAGCTGTAGCTGAAGTTGCAAGTTGAAGTTGGTGGCAATCGCTTGCCCAGTTTGCCGCCGCTTGCCAAGATTGAACTTAATTTTGCACAAATGCAATTTATAGAAAATTGTTGCCACTTGTTTTTACGTTGATGGCACTTGAGCCAAGGAGCCAAGGAGGAGCTGCAGCGGGCTGGCCAGCCGGGCAAATGATAATAAATGCAGGTAGCGCTTCATACAGTTCCAGCATCCAGGCACGGGCCTGCAGCGCATCCATTATTTAAATTTTTGCAAAATTAACAATTAAAATGTCTAATGGTAAAACGCGTCGCGGCCGAAAGCATCATAAAATCCAGCAGAGGGTCGAGATACGGTTTTCTGGGAACTGCAACGCTGATGAGCAGCGGTAGCAGAAGCACTCGTTGCATCCTCCACTTCATCCAAAGTAACTGATGATGCTCGCAATTATTAGACATAGTTGAGAGTGGCTAATCACGAGTGAGCAGGAGACGCAGGAGAAGGAGAAGGAGTAGAGTTGTCTGCTGGATTTGCATGAGCTCTGCAGGAAGTGGAAATTGCCAATGGATTAGCGTATTTTATTAGCGGACGCTGCACACACACACACGCGCACACACACAATACACTGTCAAAAACCCGCGATCATAAAACAATAAAATTGAAATTGTGAAAACAAAGCGCAGCTAAGCTGCTTTCTGGAACCTTTGAGTAGCATTAAGAAGCAGCGACAGCTACCTGAACCCTAGAGTTCAGGCTATAAAAGACAGATCCGCACAGGGTATACGAAACAGTCGGATTTTCGGTACCAGGCAAAGCACAAATATCATGTTAGTCGTACGCTATTTAATTGCTTTGGTATTCTCCATCTTCATGATGGCCACATCGCTGAGAATCGAGGAGCGCTATAGACGCCATGGGGACTATAAGATCTCCACCCCGGATCGCTTGGTGCTAAACATGGAGCAACGTGGCGTCAAGCAGCTGGAGAGAAGACGTCTGGGCATATAAACGAGAGGAGCTCAGAGCTTGTGATAAATGTTCTACCCGCAGGCTTAAGTCTGTATAAAACAGGCGCCCGAGCAGTGACAAAATTAGTGATAATATTGAAAATCCGATTTAAAAATTAGTGATAATATTGAAAATGTCATTTTAAAGCTTTTGCGAGTCCTTGTTTTAAGGATCAACTTTGAGTTAAAAGCAAGTAAAGATATAGTTGATAAGTAAAATCAGTTCCAAAAAGTTGAAGATACAATTTACATTAGCTTTAAGCTGGCGCCCGAGAGGGGATCAACTTTGAGTTATAAGCAACGATCTATTCTAAGAATAACTAAGATTAAAAATAAACAAAATTAACTATTTTAACTATTAGAATAAGCAAAATCACTTCTTAAATGTTATAGATACAATTTGCACTAAGAAACAAAATAAACTTCATTTTTTTAATATATAACTTTATTAATGGTTTCATACTTTACATAGAATAGTTATATATATATATATGTTTGACTCTATTCAAGTGACCGATTTCAATATCGTAGGAATATATATATATAGTACAATAGTCGAAGGATTAAATGTACAAAAAAATTGAATGCGATACTTGATCGAGAAGCACAATAAATATTATCTGAATATTATTTTACCACACCATATGCGAGATTAGGATTTTCAAAAGATCAAAATGAAATTAAGTTCAACAGAAATCAGAAAATTATACATATATATGTGTATATATATACTTTTTTTTACTACAATAAAGCATTTTATTTGTTTAATAGACATTCATAGAGTTTGAGTCTTAAGTTTAAGATAATTGCACTAGATATTTGTTTAGTTAGTTTCATTTTGATTTAACGAAATGTTTGAAATGTTAATTTATCAAGGGCTGTTTTTGTGGTTAATATGCTTCGCTTCTGTTTTGTCTTTAGGCTTCTTCAGTTCCCACAAATCTACTTCTTAAAGCAGGAGATGGGGTTGAAGTAGCACTGTCTATATCTCACTTGGCGCTTGCTCTCCGGCATGCGGTACAAGTCGTTCATGTTTCCATAGGAAGGTGTACGCAGGTAGGCACTGTATCTGAATGTAAGCCCAATTGATCAGTTATAGTTATATATATATCAATCAACTCACGTGGGTCTATACTGGGCGAAGAGCATCTGCAAGCGATCCATGGGTATGTTGGGGTATATAGCCTGGGCGGGCAGGTCGTAGCCGTTGTAGGCGCTATGCACGTCGTCGGAGTCCGGTGTGTCCAGAGCATCCGTATCCTTGAGTTCAAATAGTTATATCTTAGCTTAGTTCAGACTATATACAAGCTATACTTACGGCAATCGCCTCCCCGCCGGAGGGGCGTGCCTCGTTCAGGGCAAAGAACATGGCCAAGACGAGGCCGTAGCACAAAAGGATTTGCATAAATTTCATCATGTTAACTTTTTGTTGTTAGCTGAAAGTATTTTTAAATTGTTAAGTAACTTTTTAAATGATAATAATAATTAAAATATAATTATATAAAAAATTATTATATATAATTAAATATTATTATAAATAAATATAATTTAATTTCCTAAAGTTTAAAACTGCACAAAGAATTTGTATTATTTAATTTATATTTTAATATTGTTATTGAGCTGAAAGTATCTATAAATTGCTGAGAAACTTTTTATATAATAATAAAAAGTATTTTTTAAAATTATCATAGAATTTTTATTATTTAATTTATGTTTAATATTAATAGTGAAATATTTAGTACTGAGCTTATTTTAGTTTCATTTTATTTCCTTTCAGCAAAGATATGACATAATCCTTTAACAAAAACCTCTTTTAAATTATGATAAAAATATTTGATATAAATAAAGTATTATTATTTATTTTATATTTAATAATAATAGTCAAATTTTTAATATTATTACTGAACTGAAAGTATCTATAAATTTAGTTATAAACTAAACGTAGTTCTTTTCAGTTAATATTTTGACCACAACAAAATGTCATTGCTTTTTAGCAGCTTTCCATGCACTTTATACAAACTGCCTTCTAAATTTAGTTAACTTTATATATCAGCCTTCATATCATGCCATGAAAACGAAAATGACTAACGCTTTCAAGACTCATTGAGAAAAGTTTACCGTCTTTGGTAACTTGCGTAACGCAAGTGATTACAACTTATTTGGATTCAGTTAAAATGCATGTCAATTTAATTTTCACGCAGATCAAGTAGTGTATTTTATAAATAAGCAAATTATAGATAATATATAAACATATATACCTGTTTTCAATAAAAATAAAAACCCTTTTTTAATAAATAAACAACTAAAAAGAAAATATATTAACAAAATTAAAATAATAAAATATTATTCTTAAGTATGAAAAAATAAAAATAAATATAAATATAAAAATAATCATCGAGTTTTTATTTATAAATATATATTTATATTTACTTAATAATAATATATATTTAATAGTAAAAGTCAAATTTTTAATAATGAGTTTATTTTAAGTGCATTTTATTTATTTTAAAATAATTTATTATATTATCTAAATGCTTTTCCTTTCAAAAAAAGAAATTTTGATAATCCTCAAGCAACTTTCTCTTTTGAATTAATTAATTAGTTATGATAAAAATATTTAATATTATGAATTGGTAATTAAGTTATTAAATGAGTATAAAATTATTTAATATAAATAAAATTAATTTAGTTTCTTGATTTATAAAACTGCCTAAAGAATTTGTATTATTTAAAATATATTATTTATTTATTATTATATTATTATTGAAATTGTTCTAGCTTCTGTTTTATTTTATTTTGAAAAAGTTATTAAATTACGTAAACCTTTTTTCTTGCCAGAAAAAAAATGGTAATCCTCTGTTTTCATTTTTATTTTAATACCTTTAACTCGCTTTGGGTTTTAGTTGACGCAAGAGCATCGCAATTATTTTAATTAAAGGTCAGTCGGAAAACAGCAAAGCTGCTTTAACAAATCTGCTCAGGATAACAGCTCATAACAAAGCAGCTCCAGTGGAAGCACGGAAACAGGACACGGGACACTTTTTTCCAAAAACGTGACCTGCATCCTTGTGCAAGCGTTGGCCATGGCCAAGATGGGTGGTGGGCGGCAGCATAAATGCATTTCCGCAATTAAAAGGGGATATGAATCAATGCATGTGCCTGACCAGAAAGTATAACTTGCCACCGGCAGCCGGCAGCTTGCAACGTGCAACATCAAACGGAAGAGACTTATTTTCAAGACCTTAATTGATTCATGAATCGAACTCAGGGGCCTTGAAATAGCTTTTAGAGCAATTCGTTATTCCTTTGTCTGGGATTACGCATAGGGAATAGTTTTTAAAGGGAAACCTCTCCCACAGCTGTGGAACATATGTTTCAACTTTTAACGAGTATTTAACTGCTGTTCTATTCCAAGAAATAAATACAAACTTAACTCGCTTCAAAATAAAACTATTCTAAAGTTAAATTCGTATGAATCAGCAAAAGATTCTATAGCTCTACCCAAACTATAAAAGAAACGAAATAACTGAACAAATAGTAACCTCAGACCCAACTTTAGCTCCTCCTCAGGCTCCCTGCGAGCACAATCATCCAGCTCAGAATGCAGCAAAGGTTGCTCTTAGGGCTTAATCAGTAGTGGAAAACGTGCAAAGAGCTCACACTGAAAGAAATTGGTGGTACGTTTATGTAAACCTCTATCCCGCTGGACATTTGACTATACTCATTCGGCAGCTCATTGTGGTACTTGAGCAGCCTGGAAGTCTCCTCATGGCAACGCATAATCCACTCAGATCGAGTATATAGCAATCCAAAGCAATCTCTATATAGAGACATATGCCCATCATCTGATAAAAATTAATTAATTAGATTAAAGCGATTTTCATAGAAAGGGAATAGAAACTGGCTGTGACTATCAGAGAGAGAGGCGGGAGCTGATCAGTATTGAGCCTCGCCAGCTGCCAGCGCAGATGATGCAGCTCCAACGTGGCCTCAGCTCCACAGCCAGTGACCAACTGCCTGAGGCGTCTGTTGAGGCACATGTTGAGCGCCGGCAGATGCGCCACGTGAGCAGAAAATGCAAATGCAGAGTCACATGCAAAGACCATCCAAGGCCAAGACATAGAACAGAATCAGCAGGTGCTCCAAGATAGCATTCTGCAGCTGCCAGCCAATCTCCTTGTAGATGACCAGCAGAAAGCCCTTGCCTAACACCCACTTGAGGCAATTCTTGACCAGATAACTGCACCGCAGATGCACTTCGAGCTCCTGGCGTGTCCGGCGAAGGCTATAGATGCTATAGATATATCCCTATGGCACTGGTAGCCCTGGGCAAACGCTGCAGCACACATCATTTATGGTCGTGTCCAGGCGTACAGTCAAACCTATCACCACATCCAACTCAAAGGCCTTATACGAGTCCAAGGGTATTAGCAGAAGTACGCCAAGCTGGCGCTGAAGTGCGTCCAGCTGGACCTTCTATACTCTTGCAGATCAGAGTCAAAGCGATAGCTTGTGATACCGATGAATATCGCAAAATAAGCGTAGATATTATACAGAAACTTTTTACGCCAAAAACAAGTCGAAACTGAGGGGCAACTGGCTTCTGGCCAATACTATTTATATGGAGTAAAAATGCATAGGATAATTTGCTATAAATTGGTCAACAGGGGTTAAAGTGGGCGCATAACTCTATGGGCGTGTCAGCAGTTATACACGATGATTAATTATATCATTTATCAAACTGAAGAACAGATTATCTATTGAACTTATACGATATATCATGGACATACTATCTCAATAAGAATATATTAAATTTAAGTTCTCTCTAGGAAATTCTACCTAAAGGATTGAAAATAATCATTTTCCATATTAAAAACTTAATTTGTTCCATAAAAAAATCGAAATTTTTCTACTTTTGGCAGCTCTAAAAGGTTTTTCCAGGCAAAAGTTGGCTCTAATTAAACTCTTTGATGTGTCCTTTAGAAGTTAAGGACATATTAATTAAAACAAAGTTCAAGTTCAGCAGAATTTAGCTGAAGGTCAGAGTTGAGCAATGAAATTTATTTAAATTGAATTCGTATAGGATATAGGATTCGTGTCTGTGCTTCAAAGGATATGAGCACTAATTAGGTTCGTGGACATTAATCAAAGCGCCAGGACTTGGCTGATAGGCCAGGACTAATATCCATAGGGTAAGTAGAGACGTGTTGACCAGGTACTGATTTAAGTGGCCAACACCTACGCAAGTGGCAGAAGGCAGCCTAATTATCGGGCATCCGATAATGACATCACATACGCAGGGGCGTGGCAGGATTGGGCAGGACATCATTCTGACTATGTGAGTGGCAGCAGCAGCTCATAAATTGCACAGGTAATTGTGTTAAGCTTGAGGACACATCAGCCATCAGCTATCAGGCATCAGTTCCATGCAACAGGCAACAGGAGTCGAGGCAGGATCAAGAGAATTTGAAACCAAAACTCAATGACGCAAGCTGTAAATGTTAATGAGACTGCCACACAGCTACAACCTGACACTATTGCGTCTCCCTGTTGCAGCATACTCATTAAATGTTGCCTTCAACTTGTGGCAACATTCTCTCTGCTTAACGGTAAAACAATCCCTACGACTTTTTACGACTTTCGGCCTGACCAGGAGGATATGCACAGACAGTTAAAAAGGATGCGTCGCGATTTTATGAATACTCAAACTGCAGCCTTGAACATCGAAGGTGCAACAGGCAACAAAATGAGGCAACTATCACAAGGCAAACAGAATATATTTATACATTTCAGTTGCAAAGGGAAAGCTTATCAGGAATTGTAGCATACTTTTCAGAGCAGTTGGTGGGTATAACTGGTATTTGCTCCAGAGCTTAACGGAACTATGTTTAACACTAAAACTGGTAGCTCTATCAGCTGGTATTATATCATTTATCAGTAAGTCTACAGAGCACAGATAGCGAAATATAGATTAGGCCCATTGTAAAAGTGTTTGACAAACGGGAGAGTGAAAGTACACTCAGGCTGGTTCAGATAATTATATTACTATATAGTAAAAGAGCGTTGGATATGTTCATCAACTATTAGACTCATCGGACTACAACAAGTGGAACTCATAAAACGCTTTGATTACATAACTAGGAGCTGGCTGGTTGCTGGCTGCCGGCTGCTTGAGGTTCCAGGGCTCAGCAATAAATAAAGCTAATAACCTGCAGCAGGTAGAGGCAGACGGAGCAGGGAGCAGGGGGGCAGTGGGTGGTGCCGAGGGTGTAAGTGTAGTTAATGCGAGAGGAGATCAAATGGAATAATAAAGCAGAGTGTGAGGAGAGGGGAGGCTATTCTAATCAGGACACTTTTATTATGCCTAATAAATAATGCTCCGATGTTAATTGGAAATTTAATATCACGCAACACTTGCACAGGCAGCGAGTGCGAAAGAGAGCGAGATAGAGCTAGTGACATTGCAATGTTTGAAAAATGCAATTTTTACGTGTGTCCAACTAACCCGCAATCCCCCCTTGGATTACATAGGGATTACACGTTGTTGCTTTGAAGCATAAGCCACTTAATTGCTTTTCCCAGTTTTCCTCGGCTTTTCCCCGAGCAACAAATTTTCGTCAAATCTCTGAGCGACTCTTAACGACTTGCGACTTCAATGACAGCCGTGATTTATAGTCCCTCCGTCCGGGTTATTTGATACTTGATTTTAAAATTATGAAACGCGCCTCTTCTTATAATTTCTTTTCCTCCTTTTTGACACAATTTACCGCTGTAAGTTAATATTTTGTGGATGTTTTCTTTAAACTTTTTGAAACCGCTTTGAAATTCCAACTCCGTCTGAACTGATATCAGATTTCCGCGCTGTTTGCGGCTTCTGTGGCTTTCTGATACAATAATATTGATAATAGATACGGCATCAAAGATAAGAGAACAATTGTGATAGGACACAAAGAAATACTTGTTGCAAGTATGTATAATTTGTGGCAAGTATATGTTTCCTCTGAATCTGAGACAGGCAGGAAGCCAAGCGTTAAAGCAAACAAACGAGAAGTAAAAGTTGGATAAATATCCATTTCCAAGAAGTTCAGAGTTCTCCAGTTAAAAACTGAACTCACTTTCAGTTACTTTAAATAAATATTAAACCAATTTTGCATACAAAATAAACTCTAGATTTTCCTTTAAAGATTTCTTGAAATATTATGAATAATTTATAGAAACTCTTTGCTATTTCTGGAAGAGCAGCCGAAGATATTTAACACTTTCAACAGTTTTCAGCTAATTTTCCATTTAATCAAAATTTTCCTGTCTGCAGCTACTCCGCACTCCCTAATTTATTCAAAGGAAAATGTTATAAATATTAAATGACGATTTGATTGCGGTTTTATTTGAGTTTGAACATCCAAGTAAAAGGATAACTATGCAGCTCGAGAATGAAAGATGGAGTTTTCCTCTGGCATTTCCATCCATTGTTGGTGGGAAAATGAAATCAAATGATGCGAACTTTTCCCGCTACACATCGTTAATAATTCAGATCATTTTCCTCTGAAGCCACCCACGCAACATTCACCTGGATACAGAGCGCCTTTAAAGCACCTCTTGGCTTAGAATGAAGGGTTAACCAGTTAACCAGTTAACCACCAAAAAGAGTTTCAGTTTAGCATGAGATTAAGTGGAGGTAAGCCAGAGGCTTTATGCCTAGGATGAAGTGGCAAAACGAAATGATTAATTGGCCACATTTGTTGGTTAAAATATAGAAACTGATTCTAAGAGTCTTAACATCTCAATCCATTTGACAGATTGATATCTTATAATATAAATTAATTATTATTTGCTTCTTTGATAATAAAAATATAGAAAATTGTCTAATTTATATAAGAAAAATCTTAACTGTTTAGAAATACTTGAAAATTTCTATCAAAGCTTTGTAAAAAAATAAAATTGAAATTTAAAATAAATTTTAATAATAGTAAAAATAAACAATAATTAATTTAATTTATATAAAAAAGTCTTTTCCCTTCAAGAATAGTTTGAAATTTCTATCAAAGCTTTATAAAAATATAAAATGAATAAAAAAATATAATAAATTTAAATAATAATAAAATAACATAAAAATCTAATCAAATAATAATAAAATTGAATATTTTTAAATATTTTTAAAAAATATAAAATTAATTTATATAAAAAAATGATTTATAAACAGAAATAATTGGAAATTTCTTTAAAACATTTAAAATTAATATACTTAAAAAAATTGAATAATAGTAAAATTAAATATTTTTAATATTCATAAAATATAAAATCAAAATACTAAATTTTAGTATTATAATAAAACTTGTTTAAATCTAAAATTATTATATTAAAATTGTTCACTTCAAGAAATTTCAAATTTCAAGTCAAGTTTTTTGCACTAAATAAATTACATTAAATTAAATCTTATGTTTTATGCTTTTAACCAATTGAACTACACACAAAATTCTAGAAGGAAAACCTTGAGGAAACTCGTTTATAATCATAAAATCAACACTTTTATATTACGCAGAACGAATAAAGCCGTTTATATCAATTATCACCGAAATTGTAACATTAAAATAAAAGCAAACAGAAAAGGAAATTAGGTGACCACAATAAAAGAAGAAGTACTCACCGCAAGGATATACACGAGGATAATGACTTCACAAATAAGCACAAAATTGCGTTGCCAAAGATTGTAATTGTTTTATTTGGGAAATTGCGTAATTTATTGAACTGCAAACAGAAATGAAATGCAATTTGGTCAAAATGAAAAAGTGGATGTGATCCAATGAGGTACTTTAACTGCCTGTTGACTTTGGACTGCTTGGATATGTCGATTGGTTGTTCTGTTGGGCCGATGTGAACACCAAGAAGTGAAATTGTTAACTCGATGTTGGCTATGCACGGCACTCGGCTTTTTATACAAAATAGCTGCGCAGAGGAGACGACGACAGCAGCGACGACGGCAGCGACAACTGCCGGCAGCAGGAAGCAAGCGGTGTGGTTTGGGGTTGGTGGATGGGGAGGGGGCTGGGAGTGTTAGGTGTAAGTAGGGGGAGAGTAGGAGCTGTTAGTGGCAAGCGTTAACTTGGCTTAGAGGAGTAGCTGCTACATGTTGTTGCCTGCCCCGCCCGCTGCAACATTTGTTGTGCGGCTTAAGAGCTTGATTATTCACCATACACACACACACACACACACACACGCACAGCTTGATAACTTGGCCATTTTGTGGTGAAAACTGAAGTCACCTGTTGATAAGGCAACAACAAAACTTGTTGCATACTTAACGGCACCTCATCAATGACGTCATACGGCCAAAACTTTGATTTATGAGTCTCTGATAAGCAAATACCTTGATTACTGTCAGCCAACACAGAGCAGAGGTAAGAGATATCAATTAACAAACCTGTTGCCAATCAATTTCAATTGCAATATCATTAATTTCACATATTGGCCAATAAAACTTGAGACTGCAAATGCAGCAGGCTGCGAGGCAATCAAACTTGGCCATAAGCAAAAATTACGTGCGTTGCACAAGCAAAGCGTTTGGGCCAAGTTAACTCTATCAACACTCTGCATATAATTACATGCATTGGCGTCTCTCATAGAAGCTACAAATAGTTGGCAGCAGCTTTTCTTAACTTTTCACACCAAGTCGGGAAACGCTTTAGACTCCATAAGGATATGCTGCAGTTAAGTTGAAGGGGATCTAACGTTGCATAGAGAGAATACATAATTATCATACCTGAAGCAAAGAGTTCAAGTAAAGGTCAATTTCTTTTAAAGGTCAGTTACAGACTGGTCACATTTCCTAAATATAAGAGCTGCTTAAAGTTAAAGTTCCATAAGGAAAGTTTCCCACTTTAGTCATTAACTAGCTAAGTAGTTTTAGTTCTATAGAAAAACATAATTAAGTGTAGATTCCCTGAATAATAAATGCAATTTCTGTTACTTATATGATTCAATTCATTCCACATAACTTAGCAATTCGCCTGAAGGGATCAACAAGGGACACAGCATATAATTAGTTCACTAGAATAACGACTCAGTTGACGCTAATAGTTCCAGTTAATGCTCTTTCCATCAATGCAGAGTATTTATTTTATATTTAATTTCATTTTAAGTTGATTACCACCAAAAACTAAAAGTTTATGATATCAAATTTTAAAAGTAACCTTTCAATTAAAAAAGGTAAAAATTATAAAGTCTGGGGATATTATTATTGGAAATAATATTAAATTTGAATTGATGCAACATTTGCTGCAAGGAAACCCCAGAAGGAATCAATAAGTAAAAGTTTGATTTGACGAAGAGACTTATCAGACTGTGGAAAACATAATCAGTGATGCATATAGGAAGATATAGAGGAAGTTAGTTCGTAGAAGGTCTACAAGGAATAGAGAAATAGAGTAGACTTAAAAGAGTAGAAGAATCAACGTTGCCGTTTATCGATTTTAGAATAAGTAAAACAGTTAAGGTTGATCTACGGTTAACTAAAGACGGAAGATTTAATAGTAAAATTCTACTAGAGTAGGGTGACAAGCGAAGATTTGGATCCCAATTAAAACCAGGAAGGGCAAACAGAGGAAATTGCTTCTGGACTGACTCATTACTTTTATATATCATTGTATGCTTTGGTTTTCTATAATTTGTCTACTTGATCTTGCCGGAAGAAAAAATAATTAAGATAAAAGCAAATTCCACAAAGCAGTTGTATTTGCTACTTAAGCAGAAGATATAGGGCTAATATATGACATATATGACTTATAATAGATTGATAGATTATACTATAAACCAAATATGATAGGAGTAATTCATTTTTCTGTTTCAACAGATGAGATGCCATATAAAAGGAAACAATTTCGAGCACAAAAGTTGGAAGATTGCAAAAGGACACTGACAGCTTTATACAGCATATTAGTAGCATATCATTTGGATCCATAAAACTAAGTGCTACTTCCGTTAGGGCCACTCTGCCAGGAGTACAAGCCCAGTACAACAGTCCATGGATGTACCCAAAAATAGAAGCTCTGATAAGGTATGGAGAGAGGAAGGAAGAGAGGGAAGGGGCACAGGTACAAAGTGTACTCGCTGCACGTGGGAAAAATAAAACCACTTTTGTTGTGTGTGTGTGGTAGTGTGTGTGTGTTAAATTTTATGATCGTTCCAATCAATATCAGTTGGCGAATTAGCAATCGAAGCCTTGCAAAGCCCACACAGAAATAGAAAGAGAAACAAATCCCAGAGCATTTATGGCTATGGAAAATGATATATAGACAGTTTATTGATTGGGGAAGAGAATCTTTATAAGTAAATTTCTGTTGTTGTTGTTGTTTTATTAGACAGCAGTGCACAGCTGCATCGATATACAGAGGAATATATTTGATTGTGATAGAGTTACGAGTTAACATTGCGTGTATACAAAATTTCAGTTTACAATTACAGTTAATGTTTACAGATGATTTCAGTTAATTACGCGAACAACTTTCAGCCAAAAGGGAACATTTAAGATTTTTGTGAGAATTATTTGTGAGTTTAAATTGTGGAATGGAATGCTTAAAATGTATAGCTGGAGCCGAGCCTGGAGCCAAGTAATTGATGTTTGAGTTAGAGCTTATGATTTGGTAATTTGATAATTTGATAATTTTGTTAGAAGCAGCTGACGGCATTGAAATAGCAGCGCCAATACATGCGACCACCTCCATTGGAAACGTGTGGGATGCGCCTGGTACCAGCACCAGTACCAGCACCAGAACGAGAACCAGCACGATACCCAGAAGCAGTAACAGCACCAGGACCAGCTCCAGCTCCAACTCGAACTCCGACTCCAACTCCAACTCCACCGCCAGCTGCAGCCGATAAGCCGGGCGTCGTTGTTGCCGCATCCACTCCAACGCCCGCTCTTCTCTGAAAGCTCTTTGCCATTAACTGAAATTTTCTTACACATTTGTCCATGCTAATTGATGTTCTTTAATTTCAAAACTTTGGTTTCAATATCCAACTTACTGTTTCGCCAGTTGCGCGATTGATTTGATTCAAATCTTTGAAATCATAATCCATCAATACCCCAGGATCGTCGTCGCTATACATATGAAAATTCTGGCTGTTCATCGGCATAATGGCACCTAAACACCAAATATATAAATCAGATTAATCTTTATCTCATTCGTTAATAAAATCTGTTATATTTACCGCTTTCTGTTGCCTGCAGCTGCTCCACTCCGTTGTCGATCTCATTGGAAATCTGTTGCAGAAAGTTCTTGTCGGTGTAGAATTCGCCTATGCGATGTCCGCCACGCTCATTCTCCAGCGCATGATGCAGTGCAACCATTAGGCGATCCAGCAAGAGAGCAGCACGCTTTGGCACCACCATCTGTAAATGGAAACAGAAATGGTTAGAGAGTGGATCAGGTCTGTGAGGGAGCAGCTTCTTGTAATCCTTGAGGATAGGAAAGCTTCTGAGGAGCTAAGCTTCCAGCTAGATATCTCTCCATATATCATACAAATCTTATCTTATATCTCTGCTTTAAACTACGCATAATCTCAAGTTAAACTACGGACTATTTCAATGTTTCACTAGGCGTATACGCAATTTGATTAACATTGCGTATACGCATAATGAATTCCGCCCACAAAGAGCAATTTTTAACTTGACATTGGATCCAAGGACTTGTTTAAGGTCACACCATCAAATTATGTGACGTCAACTGTGGGTGGGTGGTAGTGGGTGAGAGTGGCCTGTGTAAGATGTGGATATCAAAGCACAGTCAGAAATTCACCTGCAGGGCAAGCAATCAAATGCAAAATATACAATTACAAATTTGGTCTGTAAGACGATCCAAGTTTTGGGTTTGACCACACACAAGGGAGGGAGACCATAACTCACCGGGTACTCATCATAGCTCATGTCGGTCGAGTCGCTGGGCGCACTGAATATCTCCTCCGGCTGGCTGAGGGCCTTCTCTGGGCTGCTACGCTTATTGGCAGTGGGTAGCTGTTGATTGGTTATGCGCCTCGTTGTATCGGTATCCATGTCCTCGTCCTGGACCAATGATGAGCTGCTGCTGCGCCTGTTCACGACGGCTGAGCCCATCAATTGCCGGCACATGTGTAGCTCGAAGTTCTGGAGCAGCACAAGCAGTACTATCAGCAAGCCTGGCAAGTAGCTAACCTGACGACTGCTGCTCCTGTCCAGCTGCGGTCTGCAATAGCGTCGCTTCCTTTGCCGTTGCAGCATGCTACGTATGATGTGGACAGATTTTTGGCAGGTAGTTGCACCACTATACTAATTAGTGTCAACTGATGTCGGACTCTTTGGCTGATGAATGCACTTTGCGGCTGACTGAAAATATCAACTGAAGCGTTTGGCTTATGCGCTGTCCGCTTTTATAGAGCCGCCGAGGACACTTCTGCTCCATTCCTTGAACACATTTCTTTCTTTTGCTGTTTCTTTTTTTGGTTTTCTTTGCTTTTTTTTTACAGTAATGAAACATAACAAACGCTTGTTAATCGTCTCCTTGTAAGCGGCTGCTGCGGGAGGACATCGGGCGGGGGTTTCAACAGTGAAATGCTCTTTTCAGGCTGTGATTTACGGCGAATCCACGCAACGAGTAATGGTACTTTACGCCCAGTTGTTGTTGTTGTTGTTGTTGTTGTAATTATTGAACACGAGAATCCATGTTTGTGCCACATCAGCCTGCAGCAATGTTATTAACACACACACCCACACACCTACACAGGACATGTTGCAGCCAATTGATCTGCGCTCCTTCATCTTTGCTCGCTGCGTTTTTCGTCCTAATGAGCAAAGTGGGGGGCGGCGCTGCGTGATGTCCTTCTCAGTTGTTGCAAAAGGATACGCTAAAGGATTTGCATGTACTGCTGACCTCTCACTGCCTGCAACTACCTTGCCACAGCAAGGCTTAAAAATATCTTTCGAGGCACCAAAAATAATTTTTAAATATTTCTATAAAATACGCAGCAAACTTAACACACTCTCACATCACCTACACACACTCACACACACACTGGCACACACACTCTTATACAGCACAGCAGGTAGCTGGCAATGAGTTCATTGGCCATCAAAGAAAAGTTTATGCGTTTCTTGACCCTATAAATCCATTTGAACCAATACACGAATATTAATTACCAGAACATGCAAATCGCAGTTACAGCCTCAACAATCTGCCATACACTCTTAACTATTGTTATTAATATAGAAATTATACAAGAGCAACACATGTTAAACTTAAGGTTTAACTTTCTGCTTTATGTTTATGGATCTAAAAGTGTTTCTTTCTAAGTTACATTTGTATTATTTGTAGTCAGTCTTAGCTGATGCAGTTGCTAACTTTCCTGGTTTCATTAAAACTTTACTCGTCCTGCTTCATATCTTCAGATATTTTGCGATAATTACTTTTTATACTTTTTACCTTTTGAAATTTCCAGTTTACTTTTGAAAAATTTATATTATATAATTTATAATAATTATGTAATAATTAAACTTTTATCTGCTTGTAGTCGAATTAACTAAATAAATGAATAAATAAATATTTAAATAAATATATAAATATATATATAAATAATAAATATATATAAGTAAATAAATATAATAAATAAATAAATTAAACGAAAATATCAATAAATAAAAAAATAGATTTAAAAATTGATAAATAAATAAATCAATAATTAAATTAAAAAATAGATAAACAAAAATATAAATAAATCAAAAAATAAATTAATAAATAGATAAACAAATAAATAAATAAAGACAGAAATAAATAAGCAAATAAATTCATGAATAAATAAATAAATTAATCAATAAAGAAATATACAAAAAAATAAATAAAAAATACATAAGAAAAATTAAATAAAATAAAACATATACATAAATAAATATGATTTTGTAGCTTTTTAAGTTTTTAAACCCATAAGAAATATGATTGCCATTCCGAGAAAAAAATAACACTCTAAAAAAATTATTGCAAAATATCAAAAAATAAGCTCCTATAAGTGCAATGGGAACTCTTGAGGAAAAAACCCAAAAAGCTAGAGAAAGTTAGTTAATAAGTATTTACTAATTACCCCTGAAATTTCTTGCTGTGTATAAGGCTGCACAGCATCCCTGGCAACTGTCAAAATGTGGAGCCTGCGCAGTGTCAGACGCTCCTTGACAGCCCACCCAAAATGTCATAATATGGAATGCCGGAGAGCTGGTGGATAGAACGCACAGCATCCAGTGTATGGTAAGCTGGCAGCAGAGGCGACTGGTGCTGCTCCAGGCTGTAGTTTGGCATAAGAAGCATCACGTTCAAGCCGGGCATGTCTTTGAGGGGCGAGAGGGAGGGGCAAATGCGAGGCAGTTGTGTGGAAAATCTTGTATTGAAGGCATTTGCCATAAAATGTGGCACACAAGCAATTAACGGGGAATGACAACAACCACGTGGAAAACAAAAAAGAAAACAAATAAACAAAAAAAAAATGTCAAGGACTTAGCTGTGTGAACTGAGATAATCGTAAGGATTTGTTTTAATTAAAGGTGCTAAAATGCGTGCCTACTACACCACAAAGGATAAGCGTCAGTACGGCGATATGAGCTACGAGTAAGTACACAAACAGTGTGTGTGAGTGTGTGTGTGCGAGTGTGAGTGTGTATGAGAGTGCTAATGTGTGCGTGCTAGCAGGTGATGCCTGCAGTCGCTTGTTTGCTTAAAGGACCAAGTCGAAAGCCATTTGCACGTTGAGTTCCCTTTGTGTTTGCACAGACAAAATGCAATTTGAAGCATCAATTCAAAGATTTCACATCCAAACACAAAAAGTGCTCAAAATAAATAAAGCCCAAATGGGATTTACTTTAAGCCAAGTCTAAAGCGAGGCGGTTTAACTTTCTAGCCAATATTTTTATAACAAATAAAGCCCAAATGGGATTTACTTTAAGCCAAGTCCAAAGCGACTTTTGAAGCCAATATTTTTATAATAAAATAAGAAAATGTTCTCAAGTTTTATTTTTAATACATAATAATAAATTAAAAATGTATTTATTATTATTTGTAATTTGAGTATTTATTTTATTTAATATTTTACTTTTTTTTCTATTCAAATTTTATGTATTTATTTATTTATTGTCAATTATTAACAGCCGACCAGAAAGTATTTGGAAATAAGAAAAAGTTAGATTACAATAACATTATATAAATTAAAAAAAATAATAAAATTAAATTGAAATTATGAATTTAGATTAAAAATTAAACTTAATATCTGGGGTGTTCTAAATAAATGTATTAAATGATCCAACATTTCTTGCGAGGATTGGGAAAAACCCAAAAAAGTGTTTTAGATTTTATATTTAAAGTCAATTATTATAGAAATTTTTTTAATTAATATTTAGTTATGTGAATAAGTCTTAGTTTTGTTAATATTTTATTATTATAAGTTTTTGTAATATTTTTTATTTAATTAATTTTGTAATTATTGAAAATTATTAAAAATTTTGTAGGAAATGTTTTATAAAATGACTAAATTTTATTATTTTATCATATACATATATAGTATATATATTTTTTTTAATTTAATTAACTTAAAAGATTTAATACAAAATAATATTTAAAATGTAAATTAATTTATATTATGGAATTAATTATAAATAAAACTGACGCGAGAAACTCGCCTCAGGTTGATTGAAGCAAAAGAAGAAGCTTATATCTTCTACTATGGTAGCTTATCTCTGTAAGTTTAGCTGCTCGCTTTTTACTTCTCTATTTTAGTCTAAAATTCAGCCATTAAGTTGCATTGCATACTTTGCAGCATGCTGCAAGTGGCAAGTTGCATATGCATGAGTCGACGCTTGTCTTTATTTTGTAGCAGAAAAGAAAAAGAAGAAAAGAAGAAAAGCAGAAAACGGCAAATATAGAAAAACATTGACAACATCACGTCCTTGTGCTCATAAAAGGATGCCCAAAGAGTTGTCCGTGCCTGCCAGCCTAAAGGATGCCAAGAAGTGTGAGATGACTGCACCTTCCCCTACCTCCCTCCCTCCCTCTCTCTATCACTTCCTGCTGCTGTTCATTATGTGTACTTACATATTATTTGTGGCTTTAATTAATGACAGTCAGCAGAAAAACTGCAAGTCGACAGCTCGTTGAGACACAGAGTCCTTTAAGGATAATGAACTCTGAAGCCAATATTGTGTAATAAATGGAAATCGATTCAGTTGATGTTCAACTTGTCTTCGACATATCTAAATATTAATTTTAATTTGAGAAAGTTTTTCAGTTAAAGTTTTTTATTTGATTTATTTTTCACAAATTTTCTACCTTTTTTCCAGAAGCAAATATCTCTTGGATCCGAAATACATGACGAAACGGGATCTGCAACATTATTACCGTTATTATAATATGACGAAGAACCGCAGCCAGTTCAAGAAGATTGTGGTCATCATCTTCTGCCTGTGCGTCTTCTCCTACCTCTTTGTGGACTACAATCTGAGAACGAAGCTACTCAGCTTCCGAGATCGCTTCGATTTCATAGCCCGCATCGATGATGACTACAACATGAGCCAGGCGTACTTCATAGACACTCCTGGCTGTCGGATGCCCTACTTTGAGGCTGTGGATGATAATGTTGCCCAGTTCATGTTCCACCCGAAGCCCTATCTGTGCTTGAAGCCGTTGACGCGTACCAGCGATGTTATACCCGGGCTGCTCCATGTCGTCATGAATGCCAAAGAGCAGCTGCTCCACTACAATATAACGGATCTCTCCGCGATTAGTTGCAAGTACGTGGAGGTCAAGCGGAAGACAGACTTCGAGAACGTGTATGTGCTGCAGAAGTCTTTTATGCTGGCTGAGACGGTGCAGCTGCCCAAGCATTTGGAGTTTATCTTCTTAAAGTGTTATGATCCGGCAGGTACGGTCATATATAAAGATTGCCACTTCTTTGTTGTGGACAAGCCAGAGAAAAAGAAGAAGACGAGGTCCCTTAGGCGCATAGGCGGCAATGATACCCAGCCACAGGCTAAGGAGCGCCTCTCAGTGATGGTGCTGGGCATTGATAGCGTCTCGCACTTGAACTTTCAGCGTCAAATGCGACGCACTGCGTCCTACATACGCCAGAACCTGTCCCACGTCGAGTTCTGGGGCTTTAACAAGGTCGGCGACAATACCTACCCCAACTTGGTGCCCCTGCTAAGCGGACTGGACGGACAGGAACTGAATATTTCATGCCTGGCGCCGTACGTCAACCAAACCTACGATCGTTGCTCCTTCATCTGGAAGAGGTACAAGCAGGCTGGCTACAAGACGGTCTTTGCCGAGGATGTTGGCCTGTTGAGTTTATTCAACTTTTGCCGCAATGGCTTCCGCAATGAGCCCACGGATTATTATCTGCGTCCGATCCTCATCGAGATGGAGAAGCATCTGGCGTATTTGAAGCAACTCAATTTGAATCTCTGCATGGGTGGCCGGCGCTCGGCTGATGTGCTCCTGGAGTACATGAGGAAGCTGATGCCGCGCATGCAGCATGAGTTGTTCTTCTCCTTCTTCTGGTCGGTCAGCCTGACGCATGATTACTTCAATTTTCCCATGTTGCTGGACTCAACTATGGCCCAGTATCTGCAGCAGCTGCAGGAGTCGGGCGTGCTGAATCGCACGGTGGTGCTGCTCATGTCTGATCACGGCATGCGCTGGGGCTCCTTCCGCAAGACCTACCAGGGCATGATGGAGGAACGTCAACCGCTGCTCATCGCACTGTACCCGGCCTGGCTGAAGCAGCGGTATCCCCTGGCCCTGGCCAATTTCGAGCTAAATGCCAAGCGATTGACAACACACTTTGATCTGCATGCCACATTGCTGCAGCTGCTCGATTTGAGCAATCTGGAGGAGGATCAACTACAGCGCAGTGCCGCTGACCTCGTGGATGTCGATAGCACACTACCCAGAGGCATAAGCCTGTTTCTGCCGGTGCCAGTGGAACGCAACTGCGAACAGGCGGGCATTGCGGCCCACTGGTGCACCTGCCATCAGCGCCAGGAGCTGCCCACCAATGATGCCCGTGTACAGCGTGCTGCCCGCTACTTGGTGCGTCTGATCAATGAGCGGCTGCTGGCACACTCGCAGTGCCGCACACTCTTCCTGAACTCCATACTGCAGGCGTTCATAGCGGCGCCACATCACAATATTGTCAAGGAGCTGAGCACTGACTACTCGGTTGACATAACGCTGCGATTACAGACCAAACCTGGTCTGGGTATCTTTGAGTCCACGGTGCGCATGTCTGCCTATGCGAGCGCCCTGACTGGCACCATCAGTCGCATCAATCTATATGGCAGCCAGAGCTACTGCATCAACGACTCGACGCTCAAAATGTTTTGCTATTGCCACAGATAGGCGAACTTCTCTCCAAGACTTTATATCCAATACGTAGCCTTGTACGAGTGTATTACCCGTAAATTCAATTATATAACTTAGCTCTAAGTACCCAGTTACCCGTATAGAAAACGATTGTACAAGTACTTCCATGAAATACTTGTGCTCACAAGTAGCTTAGACTTTGTATAAAGTTATCCCAACTGTCTCTTCATTAAAACAAGAAAAAAAAAAACTGTTTCAACTCTTTTGATTAGTTAACTGGCTTAAGCGCCTTTAATTGGTTATTTTAATGGTTATTTTGTTGGTTATTTTGATGGTTATTTTTATGGTGATTTTTATGGATATTTAGTGACAATACAATAAAAAAAGAGATACTTATACATATAACACATCTATGATTATTTATAAATTGTAGTTTGAAGTAAATAGTTTAACTAAAAGTCTCTTTCGTAGCACACATCCACATCCTTATCTTCTCGCACTTCCACGGTCTTCATCAACATTTTTAAAATGCAAAACAAAATCGATATTCATAAATACACCTATTTTTGGAGTAATAATATATGCGATTAATATAAACATATTTGCTTAAATCAAATACATATATATATGTAAATTAACACAATTCTTTCCATAAATAATACTGCGAACAAAAACATTTGGTTAATGTCTCATCTCTTCATCTCTTCACTTCTTCAAGGGATGAAATTTCAATTGGATTCCACCAAATGAAATATAATCCAGTGGCAACGGCTTGAAGCAAACTTGCAATTTGGGATGCTTGAAGTGTTGTCTAACCTGCAGGGATAAACAAATTTAAAATATTTGTGGAGGAACAACAACTATTCCAGTTCGAATACTTACCAGGCTCTCGCCTTTGCTAGTTGTTTGGCAATGGAGCGTCAAATTATCGGAGCGTCTGTTCAATACCATTTCCATGTGGTGCCTGGTAGCATCAAAAAACTTGGCCTTAATCGTCTCGCACGAAATGTTCAATGCCCGAAGAGTGGGACTGCAAGCAACAGTTTGCCAGAGCTTGATCTCAGAGCAAAAGTATGATGTATCCCGAAGATGCAGCTTCTGCAGTTTGGGTAAACCAGCAACCAGAGTCTGCAGTTCTGCCACTTCAGAATCATATACCTCCACTAGAGCCAAATCGCGCAAACATTTAAATCTCAATAATGTCCCCTCTCTGTATCGGTAGTTGTAATCTTTAAAGATGAGCTCATAAATATCATCACCGCGCAAATCGGCAACACAATTTAACAAAGACTCCTCACCGCCAGATCCTGCCATGCACAGCGTCCGAAGTTTGGGCAAACGCAAAAGTTTCCGAACAATCTCATTATTAACGAATTCGCATTCAATTGTCAACTCCTCCAGGGTGTGGCACTCGCAAAGGGACCTTATTCCATCATAGATGACACTACGCGAACTGCAGAGAGTCATATCCAGACGGCGCAACTTCTTCCAACCTAAGATATGCTTGCAATTGAATGACCCATACGGCTTGACCGACTCTAGTCCAGGAAATATCTCCACCAGCCACTTTATGACATTCTCCGCTCTGATGTACTTATCCAGGGTATAATCCAGAGTACGCAATTTGGAAAAATTGTAGTTGTTCCAACGCTTCAAGTGCACCATGCTAACACTCTCAAGCCTCAGCATCTGCACCGTTGGACTGATGCTGGTCAAGAAAATGTCCAATTGTTCCGGATTCATTTGGAACTGAAAGTAGTCGCACTTTTCCAAAGTGAAGCTCTTCTGAGCCTGCCAGGCATATATTACACTGTCGTTTAAACGAGCAGAGTAATTTTCCGTAGCCGCCCATAGCGATAGCTGGTCGGTAAGCTTCAGATAGCTTATAATTAATATTTGGCAATCGTCGTTTAGTTTGTCTAACATGGTGCAATTAACATTTTAATTTCAAACGAAAACTACAACTATTTCTGTTTTTTTTTCACTCCGAGAAAAAAATACCTTCACACCACCTTTGCTTGTGATAACGATATCGATACTTCTGCTATTGATTAATCAATAAAATATCCTTGATTTTATATTACTTGTTTTTAGTATTGTTTAAATACGTTTAAATACACAACGGTGAAGCAAACAGATAATTAATCAAATAACTTGCACAATAAGAACACATAAACTGTCTTATCACAAGCTTTGAAATACTGCTAGACTACACACCCCAACGACAATGTCTAACGATACACACGTATTGCGATACTTAATCATCGTTCATGTGAAAAAGTTTCCGATACCAGGATACATACACAAAAGAGATGGTCCTTTCATTTTTTTGTCACTGTTAAGACGGCGCCTGCGTCGCATATAATGAAAAAATCACTTCGATATGGTGAAGCCATATCTAAAAATTACTTAAATAAATAACATAAGGTCAACGATAGTTTATTTAAACTGTTACTAACTTTGTCCTTAAGAAAAAAAAATTACGGTTAAACATAGCCAACTTTTTTCTTCCTAGAATATCATCATTAGTTATTAGTATTTAGTAAATTTAATATATATTAAATACAAAATAAAACAGTTTCATCCTAACAGGCATTCAATGTACCAAGTATTAGAAAAGAATCAATGCATAGTGATGCCGGCTTGCCAAATATTCAAGATAATATAATGTATCAGAGTTTCCATAAACATCAAATTCACAGTTTAGTAACGATTCTTTTTTATTATCACATATTTTTCTGCGTGCAAGTTTTGCACACAGTTTTTAAACAAAGAAAAAATAAAAAGAAAAACTTAGCTAAATATATGTATTAAATGACCAGTTTTATGGTGAATTTTTCTAGCAATCTAAACTTAAAGATTGCCAGAACTAGCTATAAAAATAGCTAATTTAGCAACAGTGTCTATTTGATGCGCATGAGCAAATGAAATTGTTTTACCGATATTTTATGCAGTTGCTGTCACTGTTACATTCAATGTATTAGGTTGAAAAATATCGGTGATATAATATCGTTCAAAAATATATCGTTAATCTCTAACACAAAATGTGTATTGAGCGGGAAAGGAAAGCTAAAAAAATTGTCGATTTTTTACATGAAGGTTGCAGCATTAAAAGATAAGAAATAAAATAGTTAAGAATACTAAACTCTGTAAATAATGAAATTCGTATTAATAATATTTGTAAAAAATATATATAATATATAAATTAAGGGAAGAAAGCACAAATAAAACAAAACAACATAAAATAAAGTAAGCAAAAAATAAAGCTTAGCACCTACATTTTTGTTCACACTCGAATATTTTATTTAATGAGAATAGCTACACACATATACAATAATAATTGATTAGGAGACAAATTGAGTAATAATATAATATTGAGTAAAATTTTTAGATATTTTATGTATACTTAGTCGGTTTTGAATATGTTAATTCTGCATTTTAATGCCACACTCAGAAAATTTAAAATTTCTCATTCCATTTGATTTGAACACAGCCACGTTCAATATCATCTACAGTCAATTTTTCAAATGACACATTTAATTTTGGATGCTGGAAATGTGTGAGAATCTGCAATGATGTAATGAGAAGAAAAAAGGTTTCTTATTAAGTACACTACATAAATATAATGTATACCACTAGATCTCACCAGATCCTCGTTGTTGCCTGCTTTATGGAAATTTATTGTCAATGGTATAGAACGCCTTTGCAAAACTCTTTCCATTTGGCGCCTGGAGCACTGAAAGTATTCCTCGGATGCGACTTTTTTGCCCGATATATTTAATACCTTAAGGGAAGGACATCCGGTAACTAATTGCCAAATATCACGCTCAACTCGCAAATATTCAGTGTCCATCAGATGCAGTTCTTCCAGTAGCGGCAAGCCAGTAGTAAGAATGACCAGTGTATGTTTGTCAGAGCCACAATATTTAAGTAACGTCAATCGTCGCAAGCATTTATACTTGATCAGTGCTCTCACCTCATGTTCAGATATGTCGATATTAATGGTAAGCTGATTTATATTTCGACTATGCAAATCGCCAATAGTATTTAAATGTATGGTTCCGGCCGGAAAGCATAGCGTCTTTATCTTAGGCAAATGCGACTGAATGTTATGCATGTCCCGAACTAAAGATTTACGAGTATCCGGCCTTATAAACCATTGGCCATGAAAATTTATAAGATGACCTATATCCAATAACCAGCAGTAACTTAGGTCAAGAACACGCAGATGCTTCCACTTAGCGATAAGTTGACAATCAAGCCCACCGTACGGCCTAACAGAGTTAAGCCCGGGAAAAAGCTGCACAAGTAGCTTTAAGCAATACTCCAAATTGAATTGTGCATCGACATCCAGTGAGTACGTAAGGGCACGTATACGGGGAAAGGTGTAAATGGTCCAACGCATCAAATGTTCAATAGTAACACAATGTACCTCTAGCTCCTGTACCGTTGGACTCATAATGCTCACCAAATCGTCCAGTACCTCCATTTCTATCCCTATCTTCTCGAGGGCAGGCAAGTGCAAAAAATGCTTGCGTTCATGTTTCCAGGTCAGCGCCACATTCGCATTCAATCGCTCTGAGAAGTTTTTAGTAGCCTTCCAAAGTGATAATTGATCGGCTAGATCCATATGCTTAATAATCATTAATTGGCAATCGTCATTAAGTTGATTTAACATCTTTATCAATGAATTTCACACTATCAGCAAATAAAGGTATTTTTTCCGTTTCTGTTTTTTTTCGCCAAACTTTGCGATAACGATTTTTTCTTGCTGATATAAAATTCAGATAACATATCGGTGTGTGCCCCTGAAATGATATCGGCTGTGCCCCTGAAATTATATCGATACAACTGTGATGCGATAGTTTATTATTCAGTATAAAATTCAAATAACATATCGGTGTGTGCACCTGCACTGATATCGATAAGACTGCGCTGCGATAGTTTATTATTGTTATACTTTGTGTTCGTCTTCTCCTTATCAGTTCGTTTTGTTTTGTGCTTTAGTTGTTGGTAAAAATAATTACATTTATTTCTTTATGTTGCCCTCTCACTTATTACTACGACCATCATCATCACCACCACCTTCACCACCCACATAAAATCCAAAATGCCGCCAACGGAGACACTGCGTGCTGGCAGTAGCAGCGGTGAGCGGAATGAAAGAGGTGTTGGTAGTGGTGGCTCTGGCTCCGAGCAGACATACATTATCAGGCAAAGCAACAAATCCTATGAGCATCGCGACTCACAGGCAACTGCCATGTCGGTGGACTACTCTGGGCAGTGGGTGTTGCTTGCGGGTCGCGGCCATTTAGCCTTGCAGCGTTTGGGCCAGGATGACGGAACGTTGCGTCGTCACGAACGGCAATCCAAGTACGAGGTATCCGTGGCGGAGTTTGCCATATGTCCCAGTCGGCGGGAGTATTGTGCCATTGCGGTGAGTGTGTGCTGACATCGTTTATAAAAGATTCTCCTAATCATTTTGCTTTCAACTGCAGACCAGTCAAAACATTGACATAGTACGCTGGGGTCCTGCCGAGCCACACTATGAAAATTCGTTGCGTGGTCATACACGTACCGTCACCGACATCGATTGGCACAGCAAGAATCCCAATTTGCTGGTCAGCTGTTCCATTGACACATTTTCACACATTTGGGATTTGCGCGATCCGCGCAAGCCGGCGCTGTCCTTAAATGCCGTTTGCATGTGTAATTTATTTATGATCAATTTTGTTCTCTATGTTATTCACTTCTTCCTGTTTGCATTTAGCTGGCGCTACACAGGTTGGCTTCAATCGCGTCTCGGGTAATTTGCTAGCCGCTGCTCACGACGGTGATCTTCGCATCTGGGACATACGCAAAGGCAGCTGCCCCACACACTACATTACGGCGCATCTAAATCGCGTGCATGGCATCAACTGGAGTCACATGCGTGAGACATGCTTGGCCACGGCCAGCCAGGATGGCACCGTCAAATACTTTGATGTTTGCAATCCCAGACGTGCTGAGAAGATCATTACAACTCTATCGCCTGTATGGCGTGCCCGCTACACAGTTAGTCCGCCATCGACCTTTTGGCTTGCAGCTTTTAATGGTTTCCTATCTTATTTTAGCCCATTGGCAACGGCCTGGTCAGTATCGTCGTTCCACATTTGGGTCGCGGAGAGAACAGTCTACTGCTTTGGAGTAATAGCAAGCAGACGGATCCCATTTGCTCCTTTGTGGGTCATACCGATGTCATTTTGGACTTTGCCTGGCGTCCCAATCGAGAGAATCTTACAGAGATTGTAAGTCGGGTGCAAATTGGATGCTTTATGTATAATAAATATTTGAATAACCTTGTCAACTGTTTCAGGAACTGGTCACCTGGTCCCGGGATCGCACACTGCGTGTGTGGAAAATCGACGAAGCAATGCTTAAGTTATGCGAGCCATCAGCCGATGAAGATGAGGAGAGTGAATCGCCCCGTTATGAACCAGAGATGAGTGAACTACGCGCCGCAACTCCTCCAGAATTTCTGAATACGCTACAGCCGCGTCCTATGGCAGCTGCATCGTTGCCTATAGCTGCCACTCTTGATGCTTCCGCGGCAGCCAATACACTGCCAATGGCACGCTCGCCCAGCTTTGGTGGCGCCTATGCACGGCGGGAAGAGACACACATTGCACGCTCCCTGACGGATCAGCCAACATGTTCGCTACATCATGAATTCTCGCTCCTCAACACAAATATGCCACATGTGGAGGTGGACATGCTGGAGTCCATTAAGCGTTATGCCTGCTTTAAAATCTGTGTGGGTGATCACACTGTCATTCTGCAAGTGACCTTCCCCACGTCCTACCCCAGTCCTAATGCGCCGCCCGACTTTCAATTGTGCCAGGGCACCACTCTCTGCAGCGAGATGAGCAGAGTCATACTGAAGGTGCTGCGTACTAATGCACTGCAGCGTGTCAAGAAATCGCGTAGTTGCCTGGAGCAATGCCTGCGCGCTCTGGTGGCAGCCATGAAGAAACGTGTAACTGCTGTTACCGGCACTGGTGCGGATCGAAGTCAACTGCTCCTGCAATCACCCAGGCTGGAGGGTGCACTATCGAGTGCGCTGCATGACGCCTGCATTCCATTTCCACGTACCTCAGGCGTCCACTTCAACGCCATTGGCATGCTGACCACCTTTGCCCAAGTGCTGAACACCAAGCGCCTAACATTGCGACAGCAGCAAGCAATCACGCCGCGTACTTTAAGTGCCATCAATGGCAGCGGTCTGCTCGGCAATGTGATGGCAACGACGCAAAGGGATTCGAATGCCTCGTTCTATTTGCAGGAGCGCATGATAGCTGGTAAGCCTGGAAAGCAACGAGTGATGCGACAAATGAATGGCACAACACCCGTCGTCCACATCTATGATGCCACTCAGCTGCTGCATTTGAATCGCGAGATGGCGCGTGAATTTACACTGGATAAGCACAACATTGCGGAGACCTGTCGACGCAATGGAGAAATTTGTCGTAGTCACGGACGCTTGGATCTGTTGCCTATCTGGCTGCTGGCAGAGCTCATAGCAACACCACATGTGCCCCACGAAACGATGAGCTGTGAGCTGCTCTTTTACAAAGATCCCTTCAAAAAATCACTGCTGGAGTCCCTCATTTTACACTATGCCACCTCTGGTGACGTTCAGACTGCGGTCCTACTAGCTTGCCTGTTTGACAAGTGTCCAGCTGCGCTGATGGATGTGGCCAGCTGCCGGTTGCCAACACAGTTACATTCACAGCTATCACCTTATCATACGGTACTTCCACTGGATTTCAAATCATCAGCCCAGGCGCGTGCAGCCAGCAGTAGTTGGCAGCAGGTGAAGCAAATGCGTAGCAACTCGTGGTCCGATTCCCTGGATTGGTTGGACTTTAAGCTCGGCCAGTCGGATGCTTTCGCCTGTTCGTTGATAAGACGCACCAAGATGCCGCTCTTCGATCAGTTCAAGCGTGCCTATGCGGATGTTCTATTTGGCTGGCAGCTGCTCTCAAAACGTGCCCTAATCCTCAAGCATACGCTACACGCACCTCCGCCAGCGCAGGGCGTTGAGTTTGTCACCGAATGTGCTGGCTGTGCCAAGCCCAAGCGCACACCCAAATGTGAGCCGTGCAAAAGGCCAGTACTCTTCTGCACTCTCTGCTGTCTACCCGTACGAGGTGTGGCCAATGCATGTTTATCCTGCGGTCACGGTGGACACACTCAGCACATGATGCAGTGGTTCGAGGTGGGTACAATAAACTTTTAAATATATTTCCAACATATTATTAATCAATTAATATTAATAACCCCAATAGAAACACACAGTTTGTGCCACGGGCTGTGGCTGCAACTGCTTACAGCGTACCTCGGAGCTGCTGACCCTTATCAACTGACTAATGACCACTGCCTGGTATTGGTGCTACTCTTCGTATAACTCCAGATTTGTTAACACTTTCTACGCTATGGGAATCAAAATAATTATATTTGTTTTTTAGTCTCTAAGACATTTTGTAACCTTTTCATTAAGTATGACGATTGATAATATACCTAGTATGTTAAACTTAACTCTCGAAAGGATTTGTGTCCGTTGTGGTTTTAATTTTTAAAAAGGGGCACGCATTTTTGACTCTTCCTTTAAAGATATTAAGATAGTCCAGTTTTTGCATCATATCATTCAAGGGACTACTTTTTAAAATCCTGGAAAAGTACCTGTCCCGGCGAATACCATTCGATATTCGTGGTCCCCGGGATAACAAAAATATGTATCGATGTCCTCAGAGAAAAAGCGGAGTTACTTACAGAACAAAGTTTGACCCAAATTAGTGAAAAGTAGGTTTCACTCAGTTTCCACTCAATTCCCACTCGATTTCCAGCACAACAAAAATGATGGCAACGAGGGTAGTACAATAAGTTCTCTACAAAATTAATCATCTTTAACTACAAGTATGCAAGTTGATAATGATATTAATATATTTGAATGAGGGGAATATGATAAGTTCCTAAATAGACTGGAGATTGATAGATTTGGAAGATAATTCTGAACAATGGAAGTAAGTTCCTAAATTCCTTATACAATCTCCAGATCTAGAATAATATTTGTGTATTTCACGTTTACAATGTTTAACTGTGAAACCTTAAGTGCCCGAACGCAATAATTATATATTGATTTTCAAATAGAATACATACATATATAGTCTATATATATATATTTATTATTATCATTACAAATCTTGATTTAATTGTTTAGGCTTAGCTTAATATTTACGCATTTACTTGTAGTTGTGTTAATTATTTTTTGTTTTGCAATCATTATATTCGTAATTGTTGTTTGTCCCTTTTTAGAAAGTTCGTTCGTACATATTTTGAAAATGTTTTGTAAATTATAAAAAAGTGTTATTCTATAGCTCTGCTTTAGCAAGTATATTCTGATAAGCGTCATGATTAATGGAAAGAATCTATAGATATTGCGCGTAAAAAAGGAACGAAATTAATGAATCGAAAATACTCAATATTTTAAATATATAATGAAAATAAAGCATATTGCAATTGTTGATCACGCTGGATGAACTCGCACATAACTCACTTTTTACTTTTTTTGTTTTGTTTTTGAAAACATATTATCGTGACGAGAACATGAATTAAGAATAAAATCTAAATATACTAAAAACAAACACGCACAAAACAAATAACGAGAAAAATATATAAATTTTCAGCTTACGTAGTCAAAATGGACAATTAAGTTAAGAGTGGAAAAAGTTTCGGGTTTCAATTTAAAGCTAGAGCTAAAGACGGTTCTAATGGGATGAACTGCTTAACTGCAAACAATTATGTTGTGTTATCGTGTACCTGTACGTGTACGTGTATGTGGGTGTGGGTGTGGGTGTGTATGTCCGTGCGGTTATAGGAGTCAGTGCATGGGGTCGATTTGGGGTCCAGAAACCGTCATTTCCAAATGCTGGCATGTTTTACAATGTCACAATATCATTTAAACTGATCGCGATAAGTTGCGCTGCACATTGCGATCAGGAGACGCACATTGCTGCATTGTGGACTCTTCGGGGAATTCTTGATGAACATCTGGCAATTGCGATACAGCTCAGCGAGTACTTTAGGCGCATGTTCGCGAGTGATGGGATCTGTCATGTTGATAGCCAGCAGTGCCTCATTGAGGTAACTAAATACAAGAAAATAACAATCGATATGAATTCGTAATTTTCATTTAATCCGTTATTGGTTACCTCTGTTTAAGCTCATTGTGATGTGACATATCCGCTGATATTTGCTGTATCAGCGAGAGTAGCACCTTTTGCTCCAGCCGGCAGCCTTCGGCCGAAAACACCTGCATGCGATCCGTGTGACGTAAGGTGAACTCAACAAGAGTTAAATCATTGGCCAGCAATGCCTGATGAAATGCTTTGTTGATTTGACCCGACACCAGCAGTTGCTTTATGCTTTCGCGCATATCGTAGACAGGAGCCGGTGTCGCTGCCTGTGATCGCATTGCCATAGTCTGGCTTTCCGAAAACTTACGCAGCTCTGACCTAATGGTCTCCTGCAATTGGCGGGCTAGCAATATTTCCAGACTTTTCACTTCACGTTGTGTCTCCAGCATAGCGTCCGTTAGTTCTGTGCGATGCTTAAGCAAATTTGACTCCACCACCTGCCTCAATAAACCCAGCTTATTGCTCAACTCCTCGCCACTGTTCGGCTGTGGCATGTGCTGCAGATACGAGTTGAACTCCACCATAACTGTCAATGGAAGCAGAAAAATATATTGAAATTTACAATTTTGGTGTGCGCCGACGACAAACAATTTCCACACTAATGTGTTTAACCCTTGGGTAATGGATGCTACCCAATACTCACAGTCTTTAATGCCCACGCTGAATGCTTCGTGGAGCTGCTTGAACATATTCTGAGATGATTTCTCATAGGCCGGTATCAGTGTGCTGCTCATTGATTCGATAAATGCCGTTTGCAGGCTTGTTTGTACGCCGAGGAGCACGGATTTTCCAAATGCATCCAGGAATTGCTAAAAAGAATAATAAATTATCAAATGTAGCTAAATACAATTTGTTGTAACAGTACCTTGCTTTTGCACACCTGAGCAATGTTATCTTTCACCGCTTTGTCGAACACATTTAACTTTTGCACAATTTCCAACTGCATTTGAACCTGCAACTGATCCATTTTAGCATTAACACGAGGCAACAACTGGCGCTGTAGTTCCACATTTAGCACATTTCCAACGATGTCCGTAAAGTGATTCATTACATACTGATTGAGCACCTGTACCACTGAATCCCGCAGCTCACGATTTTGATTCTCCCTGTCAAACAGAAATAAAAGGGAGTAAATTTATATAAAGCAATTTGATATATATTTATGAAATCTTACCGTGCGTGGTGGAACTCGGCCAGCTTCCTTGTGTGCTCATTCTCGTAACGCTTTAGATATTGCTCCATTAGTTTAGACAGTTGCATTTCAATTTTGTAGGCCAACTCGTTAACGCTTTTAGGCTGCAATGCAGCCGCACTGGTGCTGGGTTGTTGTTGTTGCAGCCTATTTACCTCATTCTCCAGTCTATTGAGCTGCATCGATTGCGCCTTGACAAGATCTAAAATATAAAGGAAGAAAATTGAGTAACCCAACCACAGAGAAATTTTACTTTTTCCATTTTATACGCACCTATCAGTTGTTCCAGCTTAAAGTTCATCTCTGCACCACTACTATTTTCAAGTGTTATATTGTTGGTGCTGCTGTTGCTGCTGCTGCTTAGTGTTGCCGTGTTGTTGTTGTTGTTACTGCTGCTGCTGCTGTTACCCATCTCGGGCGGCACATTGCCATTGTTCTTGTGCACCACTTGGGACATGATTTGTGCCGCATTTTGCAGTTCAGCGGATGTCTTGGAAGGTGTGGGCTGCAATTTGGGAGCTTCGGGCCAACTAGAGGCAGCAGCGTCTGTATCATCGCCAGTCTGCAGCGAAGGCGATGAGTTGGCCGCTTTTTCCTGCTTTCTGTGTAGCAAAAACATCGTTTATTAGATAAATATACGTTTCATTCTTATTTTACTTACTTCTTTTCCAGCAGGAAGTAGGTATTTTCCTCGTCAGATTCTAGATTGCCTAGTTCCGGCTCGTAGTCATCAGCATCTTCCTGGGTGGCCATAATCTCTTGCACTTCACGACTGGGACTAGAGCCACCGCTGGCTAAATTCTCAGCTGCATTGCGTTCCGGATTTCGATCAATGGCGACAAAATTCTTGCGCGCTTCCAATTTGTCTTTGAGCTTCTGCTGTTCGCGGTCCTCAATGAGTGTGTTGTTCATTAGCGTCAAGAGATTCGCATTTCCAGTGTCCGCTCCCTTTGCCACGGTGGCCAACATCCGCAGCGTATTGAGAACCTGAGAGTTAACCGCGGGTTGTTCTGTTTTAACGGGAGCTGCTGCCGAACTACTGATCACATCGGTGTCAGTTGTGGCGCTCACGCTCGCGTTAAAGGCATCTGGGGTCATAAGACTCAAATGTGAATAGGCACTAGCATATTTCGGTGATGTGGAGCGTGATTTGCTTGTGACTTCAGTCGGTGATTCTTCCTCCAGAATTGCTGCAGGGGCAGTCGCTGCAGCAACCGCTACTATAGATGTTGCACCAGAGCCGGTCGAATTGAGCTTGGCCTTGCTAAAAAGTGCCTCCAATTGCAATGTAGCCGGTGCTACCGTGTCGCTGCTACTGTCGTTTGGTGAGCTGGGTTCCGATTTGATCTCGCTAGGTTGCAGTATTTGTGAAGGCGCTGCATCTTCTGGTGTCACTGACCGTTTATTGCTGATGCTTGTGTTGTTGCTGCTATTTAAACTTCTCTCGGGCTTTTCTGCTGCACAGGGTTGATATATGATCTGGCATTCCTGCAAACTCTTGGCCTGCACGACAAACATGTGCAATACCAGAGCATCGGTGGTAGTATTGTTCTCATCATCATCATACTCGTCGTTTTCCTCAAACGGATAGTAATTCTCGTTGGTGCTCTTCATCCGACGCATGCTTGCATTCACTATCGAAAAGGACAGTATGCCATAACTTAGCTGGAACTCCGCTATATTCTGTATGCGCACTGTTGCTTCAGTGTTGCCAGCAATGCTCCCAGCATCCGCAGAAGCGCTTCCAGCATCAGAATCGGCGCTGTCGCTTTCCTGGTCATTACCAGTGCTGATCTCCGTGCTGCCAATTTGCATCACGTATACGGCTAAGGAATCCAGGCTGGATATGACCAAATAGTTAGCGCTACGATCAATTCCGGCTATGAACATACCAGGCTGTGCACTGGGCGCAATTGTGGCCACAATGTTAACCGTTTGTAGGCACTCCCACAGTGAACAGTTCCACAATTTGATTTCTGTATTGTGATCACTAGTAGTAATCACGTACTGCCAGTAAGAACTGTAATAAAATCATTTAAAATAAGTGTCAATTATTATGATCATTGATCACTTACTCCTCCACGGGCTTGTTAATGTTGTCCAGAAAGAACAAAGAGGATACCATCTTGCCATCGTGAGGTTTCCATTCGTGCAGGCAACGATGATTGCGCACATCAAACAAATAGATTTGATAAAAACGAACCAGTCCATCAGCGCAGGCGGCCGCAACAGTGGTGCCATCCGGTGATATAGCAGCGCAGGTTATTAACGAATCCTCATCAATCTTTAGGTAACCAGCCTCCAGTGCCCTTGGCTCTATCTGCCCCCACTGCAACACACATATTCGAATGATTAGAATTCGAATAAAATGGTATACCTTAAGGCAGAATAATAGTCTTAAGGATCAGCTTATTTACTTACGCCATGTTCTGTAATGATCATCTTAATATGGAAGCACTGAAACTGTGTGCTGCGTGACCAAATCAACAGCTGGTTTTCGTCATCTCCGTCTTCAGCACCAGCTCTGGGGTTGGAATTATGGCTGTTGCTGATGTAGGGACACCAAGACACCATATCATATGCGGGTACATAGTTTGAAATTGGATCATCCACTTTCAACACAAGTTTGCATATCAAATTGCTATCGATTGAATCGATTTTGTATACAAACAGTGAGTTTACATCAATAACAGCCAAAATTCTTTCCCGTTCGCTATGAGAAAACTGTAGATCCAATACCTCACCGCTCATTCCCTTAATAAGAGCTCGCTGGCTGGAGCTAATATTGTATACACGAACCATTCCCTCCATACCGCTGGCTTTGTTGTTAACTATGTGAAAGAAACAGTATTTGAAATCAAACCAAGTCAATAATCAGGAAACTACAGAGGCAACTCTCTGAAAAAACTCGAAATGAATACTTTTATATCTGACTGCAACTGTTATTATGGTTATTCATATAATTTCGCACTTGCCGTCATACATGTTACTTTGATTTATCTCTTGATTTATATTTAGATTTATTTATTTATAGTATTTGTGTATTTAATATTATTATATTTGATCCGTTTTTCAGATGCACGCAAGAAGTTGCTCAGCTTTAACAAAATAATTGCTTGTCAGACCAATGTATCTATTAACACATTCAGGCATTGCTTTCAGATTTGAGTTCCCGATCTTAGGCGATATAAATACGTCGCTAAAATGATCCCAGTATTGGAATTTTCAAAAGTGAAACTACAAAATATCCGTAGATTTTTTTAAGTGGTCATGTTCGTATGGGAACAAGATCGTCTGGTTCTATTTGTTCACTTTTCCTTTCACTTTCTACTTACCATTGATTGCGTACGCCAGATGCTTGCCATCGCGATGCACTGCCACCAAATGGCCTGGATAGTAGTATTTGTGTTCCCATTTGTAGTCGACGACATTCTTGAGCTTGACCTTGGAAGAGCCACGTGCATGGACGCCACTACATCCATAAATTTTCGTAAGATTCGTTTTGAGGTTGTAGCAGCATTGCTTCTCAAATGGCTTGAAGTTGCTGATCAATACAAAAAAATGTTATGAATGTTTGAACGAATTATTGAAATAAAACACCCCTTAAGTACATACATAATTTCAACTTTTTGATCTTCCGCTTGATCACCATTGGAAGCAACTATAGCGCTGGTAGTCGCCACTTCTACGGCTTGATCCTGTTCAGTGCTGCTGCTCATATTGAGGCGGGTTCCAATTAGAAATGATGCTGGTGTTGTCTGCAAATTACTGTTGCTCGTTAATGCCGTTAAATGAGCGTTGATGTTGTTGGTATTTGCTATAGTTGTAGCTGTTGTTGTTGGGTTTGTGCTCGCGTGTTTTGTTGTTGCGTTGCCTTTGCCTTTGCCACACCTTGACGATTGCAATGGCAGCGGCTTACGAAAGATTGGCAATTGTGCGAGCGCAAAAAGCGCGATTAACATTGACGCATTTACTTACTAGGAAAAGACCATCTATTGTTTACTTTGCATCTACATTACGAACAGTATCTATTCCATTGTATAAAACGTAAACTAACCTGCACTAGAGCAGCAGTTTCCAGTTCCTTAGTGCTCACCTCTTTGCTTTATATCGTCGTCCTTAATTGCTTAAGACGCGCAATAGATGGTTACACATAAAAAGCACGCACACAGGAAAATTTGATGCGTTTTACACCATTTAAGCAACAAATTTAAAAAAAAAAATGCACACGCAAAAATATATAGCAAATTTTGCGAAAATTTGCTCCAATGCCGCAAAGCGTTAGTGATGTGTAGCGGCGTGTTCTGTGTTATCGATAACAGCATGCACCATTTATCGCAATGCTCTTTCACTAATCACACAGGGTGGTATTTGGCTTGGCGCCATTTGCGATGTCAATTCAAATGAAGCTATGGGACATGATTTGCTTACACAGCATATTTATTGCATTTTAGCATTTGTAACATCAACTTAATACATTTATTCATTTCATTTATATATATGTATATCCCTCAAAACAGTACGCATTTATTACGCTGCAACGTAACAACATGTTTACATAGTGCTTAATATCACTTTCGTTTTTTTTTGATTTACTTTTCATTCACTGCATTTCGTATATATGTATATATATATATATATATATATATATATAGTTGTAAATCTTTGAAAACGTTTAACAAGTTAAAGATTTATTTTTTTGACAAGAAAAATAATATACATTTAAATATTTCATAGTTTAAGTATGCAAAAGAAAATGCGCACGTATATTCAAATGATATTCGATATCCAAAAATATCATCTTATAAATTCGAAGATAGCATACTTGTGGTCCAGAAAATTAAATAATTGTTTTTCATACTCATTTTTTTTATAAATTTTTACAAATGCCTAAAGAAATTTGATAATTTACATATCAATTTTTGTATACATAAAAAATAGTTATGAAAAAGAACTTAACCTAAGCTAAGCTTTCAAGGAAATGAAATTTGTTGGTTGTGGTTTTTCTTTTTCTTTCTTTGTGTAATCAGTTTTCACTTTTCTAATACTTAAACATTTAAGCCTGGCTTACGAGCGTTACAATTTTTAGCACATTAACAATAGAATTTTATATTTCATTGCCGGAATGAATGAGAAGGTCGAATCAAATTTCGAGTTATACCAAATTAATAGTTACGAGTAAATAAGAGCAATTTAGTGTTATAATATAGCAAAAGAGATTGGAATATGGTTTTTTTGTTTCCAAAGAAATGCGTATTAGCAATGAAATGTGTTTGCAGTTTTTCAGTTACAATTTGCACCACTTTGTGGCTGCATATCATCAATTTAGGGAATAATGTTCCTTTTTTTTCTTATTGTTTCATTGTTTCGTTATTGTGTTTTTTTTTTTAAGCAAACGGTTGTCATTAACATTTACACATTTACTTGTAACAATTATTTCAATTAGCTCTGTGTGCGCTAAAGAGAAGTATATATATATATTGATCTGCATAAATATGTTTGTATCTATATAGAGGCGGCATTATTGTTATTGTTGCTTGCATGACACTATTTTTCATTTGTTTTGTTAATTGAGATTTAACTAGCCTACAATTAAAGTAGCAACACATTAAGCAGCGTGCAAAACAAAATTTGCATTAACGGACGTGAATATATATATGTATATGCGCGGTGCATGCAACAACAGAAACAGAAACAAAAACGCTGCTTAAACATTTGTTTGGCCACCGGCCGAGCCGGATGATCCACCAGTCACATTGGCTGTCACTGGCGCAGATATCGAGGAACCAGTGCGCGTTGGTACACCACCAGCATCCAAAGTTGCACCAACAGCCGCAATACTCTCCAGTTTGAGACGCATCTCCTCCTTGCGCGTCTGCACGCTAAGCAGCTCGTCACTGAGATCATTGCACAGATGCAGCAGTGAGCTATTCTGCTCACGCAGACGCTGCAATAGCTCCGTGGTGCTAGTTTGATTCTGTTTAAAAGACACGTGGCGCAACGAATCACTGATGGCTGTCACACGCTTCTCAAAGGTTTCGGCGCTGGGCAGCTGTGATGCAACGGTGGGCACAGCTGCTGCTGCTACTGTTGGTGCTGCACCACTAGCCACAACAGGTGCAGGTGTCTGTGGCTTACGATATACCTCAAAAGCTGAGATGCGCTGTTGCGTCTGCAGCGACATGCGTGTTGGCGGCACAAAAGCTGGCGGCGGTGGTGCCGGAGGCAGTGAATGCTGCTGCTGCTCGGCGGAGGCATTGGAGCTGCTGCTGCCAGCATCCAGCTGTAAGTGTACAACGCATTAGTTTTGGTTTTGATTCCACACAAGAGGGATAGCTTGAACAATCTACAGAATTTTGGACGCATAACACTAGTAAAGCTACAGCCAATTTTCGGATGCATTGCAAGTATAAATATTGGTTTTGTTTTGTTTTTTTGTTTTGTTTTTCTTTAACACTTACAACATTCGCGTCGTCGGCAAAGTGCGTGAAATCGGCAAAACCCGCTGAGGTTTGCATATCGAAGCTGGCTTGCGCGGTTATCTTAATTAAATTGGGGTTCACATTACAAACGTTTTACAATATAAGTAAAATTAATTTATAAGGGCACACACACAATTCATAAGATATTTAATTTAAACATATATACATAAAAATATTCGGTGCACCGAAAAAAGATGAGTTCATGTTGTTAAAGGCATTCAATTTCAGTAATATTTTTATACACTTATATAAGAAATCCAACTAAATACATATAAGAAATTAGTGGAACACTTAGAAAACATGCCATAATTATTAAATATTCAAAACTGTTGAAATAAACATTAACATAAGGCGTTCTGTTAGTATAAGGCTAGCAACGACGTGCTGTTACTAACAGTCTAGTTAACATTAGTAAGTTATGTTAGACAGCTGGTAACAGCGTCTTCGACTCAATTTTATAACATTTTGTACATAAATACCATAGTTTTTGGACAGTTGTGAAAATAGATAAAAGATATGAAGTTTAGTACACCCAAACACACACACACACACACACATGTTCATACATGCACACATACATATATATATAGTATGTTTTGTTGACTTACCTCCGGTTGCTGTGCACCTGCTGTACCAATTTTAAACTTGTTTAAATCCAAACTGCTGCTACGTGCATGTCGATGGGGTCTTGGCGGCGGCAAAGGCGGTGGCTCCTTCTTTGCAGACATTGACAATGTTGTTGTAAAAACAACTGGTGCTGGCTGCTCTGGCAGGTCATTTAAACCAATCGAACCAATGCTAGGCTCTCGTTGTGGTGGCGGTGGTAGAGCACCAATATTCTTAACCGGCAGCTTCTTAGCCTGTGGACGTTGTATGGCGCGCAGATCGCTACTTTGCATAGATATGGAATCGCGTTCGCGATGCGTTCCCGATTGATTGTTAAGCGTCGTTGACGTTGTTGTCGTACCCATTGCTTTGGGGCTCTCCTCGCGCAATATAACGGCAGCTTCTATGTCATTTGTGTGTGTGGCTTGTGGATTTGGTTGATCACTGGAGGCGGCAATGGCTATGCCTATAAATGGTATAAACAGATTATGAACAGGTATAAATATTGGAATAGCTTTTTAAAAAACTTACCAATAGGCGTCACACGCAGCGGCACAGGATGCAAAATTTGGGGATTCGAGCCCACATCCTGGGCAGTTCGTTTCATATCGAACAACGCTGGTTTAAGACCGGGACTAGAAACGGCTGGAACAGCGGCTGTAGCTGCAGTGCCAGCTCCTGTTGCTGCTGCTGCAGATGTCGTTGTGGGAGATTCGCTAAACTTGGTCCATTGGCTCGCATCGTTTGTTAAAGCTGCAGTAGCGTTTGTTGATGTAGCTGGAGCAACTGTTGTTGTTGTTGGTTTTTCCACATTTGGCGAATTGGAAATGCTGCGGTTCTTAAGCACTGGAGGTGTCGCTGTCGTTGTCACTTCACGCCTAGAGCTACTGTTGCTAGCTTGAGAGGATGTCGAAATGCTGCTAAGATTCATAATATTCTTATCATTTGGCAGAGGACGTGGCTTAGCTTGGGAGCTGCTAATGATTGTATTGTCAGTGTGCTCATCCTCATCGTCGTCATTCAAATGCAGGAGATCCGCCTCAGGTGGCTCTTGAGGCATATGCGCCGTTGACGAAGAAGAACTCGATGATGTTGCCAACACACTGGGATGGAGACAGTGTGGCAGACTGTTCGGCAATGGTATGTTATTGCGACGCAACACAACTAGATGCATGGCAGCTGTGAATTCGGATAGACTAAGCGCACCATCGCGTGTCACGTCGCACAGCTGCCAAATGTGACGCAGCTCCTCGACGGGAATGCGGCTCTTCTCAAAGAAGTTCCTGATAAAGTTATGAACAAATCAACTGCTATCAAAATAGTCATTTATAAAAAAGTTGGAAACTTACCGTGCTGCCTGACCAGAGAGCAAACCGTGCGGATCACGTTGCACAGCTCTAAATTGTTTATTGTAGTATTCGCGCTGTTCGGGTGTGATTTGATATATCGTGATTAATTCACTTTCGTTGTCGTCATCGTCGCTACTATGACGATCCGAGGACTCCTCCTCGGTGCCTAACAGCTGACGGTGCTCATCACCGAGCAGGCCCTGCCATAACGTATCCTGCGCCCAAGGACGTTCAGCCACGCTATTGGTGGGCGTGGGACTGTCACTATTTGTGCTCCATGCTTCTGGTGAGCCGCCACCACCAGCGCCACGTCGACGCTGTTATTTAAATACCAAAAGAAAATGTTTTAATATCTAAAGCCTATTTGCATAAGTTTGATAAGATATACGCACCGTTTCACGGCTGCTGCTGCTGACGACAGCAACATCAGCACCGGCCAGCTCATCAAAATCCCCTCCACAGCTCGATTCATTTTGCTCCACTTCGGAGTCGGTACTCGGCACATCCGAGGTGTCCTGTAGCTGCTCCAGCTGCTGTTGCTGCTGTGGCTGTTGTTGAGAATTGCGACGCAGTGAGTTACGACGATCTGTGGGTGGTGGCGGCGGCAGTGCACCTAGTCCATTTTCGCATGTGCCTGCTGGTGCTGAGGCTGCTTCCTTCCAGCTAAAATGCGGTAACGGCAATGGCACAGTGGCAGCTATCAGCTCCTGACGCAACGGCACCGCTTCCTGATGGGCAGCAATCAACTTCAGACATGAATAGAACTGAGCGCGTGAAATGTGCAAAGCCGTTGCGGGTATACCAGCTAGTCCGGTAATCTATATAATATAATAATTAGCAAGACACTATATGATGTCAATTTATGTATTTTGTAGACCTACCTCAATCACCGTCTCGTTGGCAATGTCAGCCGAGCGGAAAAGCTCCGTAGCTTTCAGCATCGGTACTTTGCCGGTATTCTCCACATCGCAGCATTGGAATAGTTCGCTATAGAAGCGTGTTTCGGGCTCCGTAAGCGTTACCTCTTCCATAGCCGCCTACTTGTTGCTGGCTCCAGCTCTCGTATTACTTTTGGTATGAGCTAGCCACGCCCGTTGCCTGCGTCTGTAAATGTTTGTTTATTTTCCACGCTTAACTAAACAAACGAGCAGCTCAGCCCGTGCTCCCCTCTTGTGTTCGTTTATCGTCCCGTCAACGTCGCTGCCACAGCGTAGGAGGAAAAAAAAAGGGCCAATGAAACGAATACGTAGGAAACCTCAAGTTTAGCAGGTTTGGCAACGTTTTACAGGCACTACACAGCCACGAGACCCAGAAATCCGAATACGCACACTAATTCATGTCTTGGTATAGGCAGCGCAATTGTCAAATTTTAATTTTGCCTTTTGTAAACTTAACAATTTATCAATCAATAGAAATTTTTTACACGAATTTTTCGCAAACTGTTGTGCACTGTGGTGGTATTATCATCGATAAAATATAAATGTAGAGATGGTCGATAGTTTTACACTCGTGACCAAACAGCAGTCACGATAATTTCTCAATAGTTCCTTAAATATGCTGCTGTTTAATTCATTATCGATGTGTTAGCACTAGATTTAAGTAATTACTCGTAATATTTTAAATATTGAAGACATTTTATTCCTTACCGGGCTTTTGATACATATTTATAGCCCTTGATAATATTTCGATAGCAACAAAAACCGTTAAGTAAATGATTTGAAACCGAATTGTAATCGTTCATCTCTAATTTCGATAACAGCGAATTGTATTGCTTTCTGTCAGTACGATTGCATCGCAATTTAAGAGTTTATTTTTAAACAAAGAACTTCAGGATCTAAGCTACAGTCATTATTTTAAGGATATTACCTCCCAACTAACAGTAGGATGTTCTCACGCAAAAGACCAGAGCCGCCAAAACGGAGACAGCATGATTTGTCACAGGTAAATAACAAAATTCGTGAGCCTTGGAATTGTCTATTTACTATTATGAGTCATGCCTCTTACCTATAGTTCGGTTTGATGGAAATACCAGATGACTTTGATCCGAGTGCTGGGTATGGAGATGCTGCGGATGATAGTGACTTGGAAGCAGAGCTGGCAGCAATTGCTGGCGGAGGAAATGCAAGGCCCAAAGCGAAACCAAAGCCGCAACTAGTGCCAAGCAGTGATTTAGACAAAATGATTGCGGATAGTTTACGTGATGTCAGCGATGACGAAGATGACGATGCTCTTGAAAACGACACTGATTTGTTGGGCGAACTTCACGGCATCACGGGCGTGGACGAAGAGGAGCAACCATCTGCTGTTTCTGGTGCTGAGGAATCAGAGCCGATACAGACATTTTTACCCACAACAACAGGTGACACGCTGAGCATCATAAATCAGCGCTTGGAAATGTATAAACAGGCTGAGGCCAATGCGAAGGCTACTGGCGAGTCAGCAAAGGCACGACGTTTTGCTCGCGGTCTTAAGACGCTGCAAGATTTACAGAAGCAATCAGTAGCCGGTAAAACCATCAATGTTGATGACATTCCTCCTGAAGTTAGCGTGAAGCCAGCTGGGGATGTCGACCCTGAAACTGTGCCAGAGGAACCGAAGCAACAATTGCGTCCTGCGCCAGCGCCTCCTACGCCAAGTACACCACCATCGGCAGCACCATCCATCACAACGCCACCACCAGCTTCGCCTCCACAGCCTGCAACACCTACACAGCCTGGAACGGCAAATGCTCCCTTGATGTCTCAAATGCTTAGTCGCCAAAACGAATATAAAGCTGCCGCGGTGCAGGCAAAACGGAGCGGTGACACAGCCGCTGCTCTTCAGTTTCTCCGCGTAGTAAAGCAGTTTGATGTGGTTTTCAACATGTGTCAGGAGGGTCAAGAGGTTGACTTAAGCGATATGCCTCCGCCACCGTCTGAATTCCTGGCATTTATGGCCAAGATGCAGCAGGGTGCTGACGCAGGCACAACTGCTACCGAAACAGCTCCAGTTCCAACTCCAGTAGCTCCGCCAACGGCTTCAAACACAGGAGCTGCGCCCAATTCAATGATTGAGGCACTAAACCAGCGTTTAGACAAATACAAAGCCGTGGAAGAAGCCGCTAAGGCGGAGAATAATACTGGCAAAGTACGTCGATTTGGGCGCATTGTCAAGCAATACGAAGATGCCATCAAGCAATACAAAGCCGGCAAACCGGTAGCTTACGATGAGCTGCCCGTTCCACCTGGCTTTGGACCACTACCTACGGCAGATTCAGGTACCGCTGCTACAGCTACAACTGCAGCACCCACACCACCAATGTCGCCCACATCACCGCCTGCAACGGCAAGTACTTCGGCCGGTGGCACGCCGACCAGCTCTGGCACCGTTACGCCCACAGCAGCGCGTAAGGCACCTTCACCGCCACAGCCTAAGGAACTCACAACTCGCGCAGGCAACCATCAGAAAAGCAATCTGGCAGAGCAGCAAATGAAACTGCTGCTCGATCGACAAAAAGAGTTCAAGGTGGCCGCCATAGCAGCAAAAAAAGCGGGTGAAATTGACCAAGCCAAGGAATATCTTAAGATCTACAAAGGTTTCGAGTCTTTGCTAAACGCAGCCTGCAGTGGTTTACCCGTGGATCTTAGCACAGTAAGTAAGGTCTGGTATTTTCATATATTGATTTTTAAAAATCAATTTGTTTTGCTGCAGTTGCCAGTTCCGCCATCACAACGAGACAACCTGGAAGCATCGTTTGCCATAGTATCGGCAGAGGAATGTGATCCCGGCGATGACATTTGCGAGATTGGAGTGCGCATGGAGGAGCAGCTGGCCAAACAGCTAATGATGTGCAAAAACACACGTGATCATCACAAGGCTATGGGGGATGTAGCCGGTACGAATCGGTTTGAGAATCTCGCGTTGACAGTGCAAAAAGATTTGGATCTGGTGCGTTATTCGAAACGTAAGAATCAACCACTGCCCAAGTTTCACTATGAGAAGCGTTCCTTTAATATTGTCCATTGCAATACGGATCTGACCGATAATGAGCTCGAAATTGTCGTTGTGCGTGGCATCAACTACAATGTGCCCAATCCCAAGGATGTGGACACCTACATACGCGTCGAATTCCCACTGTTAAATGTAAGTTAACAAATCCTGGCAACGAAATAAGTTCCTCTGTTAAATATCTACATTTATTTGCACCAGGATGAAAGCTTTAAGACGAAAACAAATGTGATAAAGGACACAGACAGTCCCGACTACGATGAACGTTTCAAGGTGGAAATTCAACGTGGCAATCGGCAATTTCAAAGAATATTTAAACGCCATGGAGTTAAGTTTGAGATCTATTCCCGAGGGTAAGTCCTATTCCTAGCTACGTATTAACTATTATCTTCAGCACCTTAATAATTATTATATACAACTAATGCCCACCGCACATATGTATTAACCGAAGTGAAAAGCGGAAGAACCAAGTAGACTTAAGGTCTGCGAATGCAGACAGCCTTAAACTAATATACTTCACATTCTTAAGAGATTAAAAGATCCCTTTGACTACTTTACTGTATAACTATTTCTATTATAATAACACATCGAATTCTGAATTCTTTCATTTCCATTTTAATGCATAATTGATATTTTATGAATAAGAAATATTTGTTGAACTCAATTCGATTAATTTTATTTTATTTATATTATAGTTTTAGTATTAGTTTCGAGCTTCGGTTTGTAGTACATGATCATACTATATAAATTAGTAAAAAGTAGTTAACGCTTTGAACGCTTTTAACCCTTTTTCTATTTAACAATTTCAATAGAAATTTTTTTATTTGAAATACTTTTCGAATATGCATGCTGAATTTCATCTCTGAAACATTTCTCAGCTGTTTTGATTTATTTGAATAGTACTCTTTGTTTTCGAGGTTTGAGTTCCATTATCCACATATCCATTGTTGCAAAAACTGATTCCATAATTTAAATGATTTAATAAATATGTTTTATACATTCTTACGCCTCGAATCCCAACCAAACTCATTTCGCTCAATGCTACGCAAATATCGCTAAAATCAAACACAAATTGTAAATAAAAAAAAAAAAAAAAAAAACGAAAAATCAATAAATAATATAAACAGCTGCAGTATTGATTGTTGTGGACTAAGTCGTAAACTGCCCGTATGTTGTTTCAGAGGATTCTTGCGATCCGATACACTGGTTGGAACTGTTAACGTCAAGCTGCAGCCGCTGGAGACGAAGTGTGATATACACGATACCTACGATGTGAGTAGATCTTAAAGATAAACCAATTAAGAATTTTGTTATCTTATATTTTTTAAACTTTTAAACGCAGCTGATGGATGGTCGCAAGCAGGTGGGAGGCAAACTGGAGATAAAACTGCGAGTACGTAATCCCATAATGACCAAACAAATGGAACACATCAATGAGAAGTGGCTGGTGTTGGATGCCGAGGGCTGAACGGCTGAACAAGGTTCTGCCGAGAGTCTTGATATTCGCAACAAAATTTCTAGTATTTATTCTATATGATATTCAACTGTACGCTTTGGCCTCCTAATGTCGGTGGCATTAATAACACATAAACACACAAACACACACACACACGTTATGTACTATTTATATATTTGTATATATATATATATATATTTATATAAATAATTATATTTATGAGATACTTATATGTTGTCAAAGCGCAGCGCTGCTCTGAAGATTTGTGCCCATTATATTAAAAGTTCCATTCCAAAGGGTTGACAGAAGAGAGTCGGAGATTTTGAATAACAGCACTCGCCTTGAGCCCAAGCAAAGCCTGATTATGTTTCGTCTAATATGACCGATATGTTAATAACTCATACAATATGTTTTATAAATTGTTATTTAAATTATAACTCCAGATATTCAACTATTTGGGAGAAGGCGCTGGTATTATTAAACACATCCACGCCCCGCACCTTATAGAAACCTGTAATCACACAAGATTTGAATCATTTTGTCCTCTCAATATTGTCTTTAACTTACCATTGACGCTGCCATTCACACCGGGCGCATACTGATACGATGGGTAGGGCAGATGCCAGCCAAGGGATATCAGTTGCCAATCGGAGCCGGCACGCTCCCTAAACCAAACCTCATAGCTCTTTAGGCACTGTGTGGCACGTGGCTGCTCACTCCAACTAATAAACACCTCACGCTGTGTAACCTCCACAATCTCCAGCTGCTGGGGCCGCTTTAGCTTGGGCCACGCTGCCGAACAAACACGCAGCAGCATTACCCAGGGCAGCGGCAAGCTGGCGGAGTTGACAACCAGCTCGCTGTTGTACTGCCAAATGGGTCCCGTCTCGTATAGTCTTGGGGTCTGTACCCGTCTCATGGCCTCCCGTAATGTGGCATTAGGATACGCGGGTCGGCCCGCCTGTTGCCACAGATGTACCGGATCCGTGCTGTGCGGCACTAGCAGCTCCGTAATGAACGCTGACTCATTCGCTATGGACATGTTCAATGTGTATTTGTGATGATAGGCTGTCAGTTGCGGTCCCGCCTTCTCTGGACTCAGAAATATGGTGGCCATATATTGTGCGACACCATTGCCAGAGATGCTGCGCAGTACCTGCACGCTATGCTTACTGTCCATGTTCACCAGCTCCACATCAGCCGCACGTGCACCCAGCTTGGCCAGCATGCCCAGAGCAGCATAGACAGGCTTCTGCACGAACTGGGAATGTGCTGGTTTCGTATCATTCATGCGGAAGTGCGCCAACAATGTCCTGAAAGATTTCAGATTATGTAATGAGATCGCATACAGAATTTGAAACCTTACCGCTGATTAAACTCGTATGGATGGTAGCTGAGGAAGGCATTGTCATGGCTAATGGACTCCAGTTGAGACATAACCCCATTAGATAACTTGGCATGCCAATGCTGCATGACAGTGGACATCAATGTGGCTGCATAACGCACATCTGCCTGAAAATCTCGTGGTGTGCTCCACCCAGCAATGGGATCGGCCTCGCTGAAACAAAACAAAGAAAAGTTACAGCTGAAGAAAAAGACGTGGGCAGTGATTCAGCTCACTCATTGGCCACTGGAAGCTGCTGTAGGTGTGGATAATCATGGTAGACCTTTGTGAGGAGCGCTAAAGAGCCGTTCAGAATTTCCGTGGCGCTGCCATCAAGTCCTTTGCGATGATAGGTAAGTATATCGATGGGACACTTGTCCAGCTGCTGGTTGCACACATTGAGTAGCTGCCAGCACAATGGATGACGCTCCTGTGACTTAAACAGTCCGGCGGGTCCACGGAGAGCACGATAGAGCTGTTGCTGCCTCTTGGACTTCCGCCTGCCGCCAGCTTTGCTCAGTCCACGCCGCACAGCCTGCACATACTCGAGAAAGGATTCCGCCGTAAAGTTGATTCTGTTGTAGCTGCGCAAGTCCGGCTCGTTCCAGGTCTCAAAACGCCAGTTGGATATACGTGTGGCACCATGACGAGCTATTTGATGATTGATAATGCTCTTGACAAAATGCTCCCACAGAAACCAATTGCGTTCGGGATTCGCGGTAAACACATGACCAGGATTGGCCATGAATTCCACCACAGGCGCCAAGTGCAGCTCATGCAGCAAATCGACAAACTTATCGAACTTCTCAAACTCGTAACGGGGTATGCCATCTGTGCTATATTCCAGAAACTGCACCAGCTCCAACAGCCAATGTATGCGTATGTGTGTTATAGCACCAACTGGCAATGCTGCAATCTGGCGAAGATTCAGCTGCATCGCAGGCGATTCCAGGGCTGCGCTTATGCCACGATGATTGATTTCACCAGCTGGGCAAAAGCCCACACCCGTCCAGAAGTGTGGCAGTGTATGATAAATCACATCGCCGCTCGTATAGTGGGCGTGGCCAAGTCTGAGCCCAACCCCAGCGAGCAGCAGCAACGGCAGCAGCAACATTTCAAAACACTTTTCCAACTAAACTGAATTATTTCAAAATTTTAATGCACATTGATTATTATTATTATTATTATTTATATTAATTTTGTTATTGCACGTCGATTTGCTAATGCTGGTGATAAGAGCGAGCCGAGCCGAGCCGTGTGTCTGTATCTGTTGCCTGCCGTTGGCCGTTGACCACGGCCTTGTCGTGACGTCACACAGCGACACACAGAGACACCCGCAAAGCAACAGCGTGCCAGTTTCACACAGACTCCCCCAAAAGAAAAGAGGAAAAAAATAAAACCAGTAGGAGAAAAAAGAAATTTGCCGGCGCGCCGCATTGATTGAGAATTGCAATCCCTCATTAGGGGTGGAAATGCGCCGAGGCGTGCCATGAGCCAGGTATCTACGAGTACATCGCATCTACATCCACATCTACACCTCAGCTCTCATATAAATGGGGGAGATTAATATGGGAGAGTGTTAGGTGTGACAAATTTTATACTCTTATGTGTATATATTGTATTTTAATGCCTCTGGGTGATAACACATAACAATTATATGGTCCATTACAAGGGTAGGTGTTAGATAGAGTATATAGATATAATACTCTTAGGGTTTCTCTCGCTGTATTTATACTTAATCCCAGAGAGCTTTTTAGCTATGCCTTTTCACTTAAGGCTCAACCTGTTTATCGCTAATCCTTACCTTGCTCCAACTCTCTGCTCTTACTCAACGAAACAGGAACCTTTTTTTCTACTATGAAACGATTATATCTATTGAGTATAAGATTCCTAATCTTCCGATATTAAACTAACTTTGATGCTGATTCATATCTTTAGTATAGTTTCTCCTTCTGTTTATTTTAGTCTATTGTCGCTTATGGATATTAATGTGAAGCTATTCCTCACGTAATACTCGTAGCTATTCAAGTTATAATACCTATCCCTATCATAATTGACTCAATTTGCTATAATGAGACCATTTAATGGTAATGCGAGCTCCAAAAATGATTCATAACTATTCATTTGACCTGTCCAATGGATATTTTGTATACCTCTCATGGTAGAGGCTTTCCATTTGAGATTGGAGTCACGAAGGATAAGCAATGGCTATGAGAATCCTGTCTGATATACGGCTTGTTGCCTGGCCCACACAGCTGTGTGCGCTGCTGCCCTTCTTCGAGGGCGATCGGATTGAGAATTTCAAAATTAGCCTGTTTGGTAAAATATACGGACGGATTCTGGCTTCAATTGTATTCTTGAGCTCTCTGTTCATTTGTTGGGATGTGTTGTTGTTCTCGCAGTACTACAAGTTGATGGCTCATTTGCATGGCGACACGGAGCACATTAACCGGACCATTGAGACACTGTTCTGCGTCTGCAGCTACACAATGATTGTCGTCTCCAGTGTGCTAAATGCTTCCAAGCATTACCGCACCATACGCGATCTTTCCAAATTGGATGAGTATCTAAAGGAGCACGGCTACAATGGTAGCTATAGTTGCAGGTATCTGGGCACGCTGCTGGTAATTGTCTCCGCAAACGTTGTCCTTGTCGCCTTCTACTATATACACTATCTAAGCGATATACCTTTTGAGAGGCAGTGCATCCTTATATGGATCTACAGCCTGCAGATGCTCTACTCCTGTCTGTTCGCCTTGTACCTACGCACCATACTCAAGTGCCTGGCCCAAAGGATGGAGTTTCTTAACGGCCGCCTCGATAGCTTCACACGACAGAAGAAGCTTACCTACGACAAGGATGACTGGCTGGAGCTCAGCAATCTCATTGAGGTTTTCTGCAAGTTTCGCTACATTACCGAAAACATGAACACAGTAACTGGTGTCGCATTGCTCTTCTTCTTTGGATTCTCCTTCTGCACGGTCACCAATCAAAGTTACATGGCCTTCTCCACCCTGACCATGCCCACTCAATTACGCAATAAGTATAATCCGTTGGGACTATCCTGCGCCTGGGTCCTGGCAGAAACAACAATCATGGCGGTAATATGCAGTTCATTCGACTGCCTCGCCTCCGAGGTGAGTACAAATGAATGAAAGAATAATTGAGTGTGTAATCGTGAGCTGAAATAGTGTATTCAAAAGTCGTTTTGCTAAGCTAATCCTTATCGTACGTATTCATAATGACACCCATAATATATGTCCATATGTATTCACGAGTGTTCTCACTTACATCAATTGAGTATTCATAAGTGCATTCGTATTTAAGTGTGAGTGTATACATTTTTTTCAATATTTTCCGTGACGGCATTTGAATTAATTATTCTAATGGACTCAGTCCCTGATAAGGTAACCCCATGGCCCCAGTTTGAGATCAGATAAGCAGGTGACCCTTTCGTTAACCCTAACTGACTGACATGGCTAATACGCGTCTATTTAGTATAATCTTTTGACAGTAGCTTGTTGGCAATGAGTCCCAATACTTGGACAATTGAAATGGCACCGCACAAGTCGCGACTGTATCCGCATCCGCGACGCATTTTTCCACAACGCGCAGATGCATTTGTCAGCCCAGCAACGCCGCCCGTCGATCCGGTGTCCAAGAATCCTGTCTTTGCGGACATTAGTATTATTTTGTCAGTATTAAAGGCGAGCGGTTTGCTGCCCATTTATGAGCAAGTGTCCAGCTATGAGGTGGGTCCACCCACCAAGACCAACGAGTTCTATTCGTTCTTTGTGCGTGGCGTCGTCCATGCACTGACCATATTTAACATCTATAGCCTGATGACACCTAATTCAGCGCAGCTGTTCTACTCGGGCAAGGAGACGGATAATGTTAACCAATGGATTGAGCTACTCCTCTGCATTCTGACCTACACACTGAGTGAGTTGTGGTGACCACCAAGTCTCATACCTAACTCAGTGTTTTCCTCCTCCTGCCTGCCTTTAGCGGTTTTCATCTGCGCCCGCAATAAGAAAAGTATTTTGCAGATCATGAATGACATCCTTCAGCTTGATGACGAGGTGCGCCTTCGGTTTGGCATAAGGCTTGGCAACAATTGCAATTTTTCCATCAAATATCTGGTGGTAATTGGCGGCTGCCAGGCTTACATTATGATACTCAAAATATTTACCGTCCAAGGAACCATCACGCCCACCTCCTACATCCTGATTGTCTTTTATGCGGTACAGAATGGTCTGACTGCCACGTATATTGTGTTTGCTGCTGCTCTGCTGCGTATCGTTTGTATACGCTTTCAGTTCATCAATCAGTTCCTCAATGGTTACACGTATGTGAAGCAGATGGGCAAGACCCACCCATCCATGGAGAATTTTCCAGAGGATTCACTTTTCATTTATCGCACGCACAATAAATTGTTGCGTATTTATAAGGGCATCAACGAGTGCTGCAGTCTGATCATCGTCTGCTTTCTGGGCTACTCCTTCTATACGGTGACCACCAACTCGTATAACGTGTTTGTGCAGATAACCAGCAACAAGGGTCTCATCTCGTCCCACATATTGCAATGGTGCTTTGCTTGGCTCTGCTTGCACACCTCGCTCCTGGCTCTATTGTCGCGTACTTGTGGAGCCACCACCTATGAGGTGTGTGTCTATGGGCTTAGCAATTGTATCACTGGGTTAATATGATGGTTACTCTATTGCAGGCCAACACCACATCTCAGATACTGGCTCGCGTCTATGGCAAATCCAAGGAATTCCAAAATATCGTAAGTTATCCAAGTTAACGTGATATCTCAGCTAATATCAACTCCTTCGCTTGACAGATTGATAAATTCCTGACAAAGAGTATTAAGCAGGAAGTGCAATTTACGGCTTATGGTTTCTTTGCTATCGACAATTCGACGCTCTTTAAGGTTTGTTAACAATACTTGCAAGATTTTAATAAATAGTATTTAAAAATGATTTTCCAGATCTTTTCGGCTGTCACCACCTACTTGGTCATATTGATACAATTCAAGCAACTTGAGGACTCCAAATTGGAGGAACAAGCATAGAAACACAACTTAAATATATTTTATTAACTATATTTATTATTACCGTTACAAATCTTACTTCAATTTTACTAATTGCATATAGTATTGGTATATATATATACTCGTAAGGTCAAAATTCAACGCACATAATTTAAATTACAATAATGAAAAAATGCATTGCTCAAGGCTTTTTTTATAGAATAATAATCAAAACATTTAAAAAACCGACGCCGAACACCACTTAGCTTTAATACGAAGTGCAGTTTACTCATAGACGAGGGAAAAAGGAGACAGCTCACAAAGTAAGAAAATCAGATAATATAATGAAATTATTTAGTTTTAAGTTTTAACTGGAAAAGGGAAAGTCTAAGTTTGAAATGCTGCTATTTTTATAAGTCGTGTGGTTATCTGTTATTTCTATTAACGTTCTAGTTCTAGCAATTAAGAACTTTGGATTTGCGACGGGTTTCTCCAAAGAGGAATGAACATATCCGATCCAAAGCAAAGGCGCCACAAATATCCATTACCAGAACACCGAGCAAAGTTTGGCGGAACTATAAATAAAAGTGATTTAAAAACAGAATACAAATAAATACAATAAAAAATTTCTCACATTTCCTGGAAAGTCGACAATTTCAAAGAATTGAGTCAGACCGGGAACAATGCCCGTGGTCAGGAATAGCACTAATGCAGCTGAGGCACCAATAGCGCACAGCAGCATACGATTGGCTCGCAGACTCTCCATGAAGGGATGTCCCTGTTGAATAGAAATAGATGTACTGAATTAGTATAGAGATCATATGAACCTGCATAAAATCAAAGATTTACCTTATAGTTAACCGCTATTGTAGCCACTTGCAGTGATATGCAAATGATATAGACTGTGCTGCTAACAATATTCGGGTCATATTTGGTCTTCTCTTCGCTATCCATATCAATATATAGCTTAACCTTGCCCACTCTGTAAATGACAATATAATAAATGGGGGTGAGTTCCACTTTAGATTTGGGTACACGATTTATTCACCTGGGAGGCGCCAGCGCCGAGGCTTCACGGGTCAGATAATAGAGTGCGCCAAAGTGAGCAGCGAATTGTGTAAGAATTGTCGAAATGGTGTAAAGATTAAATATATTTGGCAGTGGTGCCACCTTCGAGAGGGTCTTCAGTGGCTGCAAAAATAAATGTTATTTATTAAGAATAACCAGAAACAATATGCCAAGCTCAACTTACCTTAGAGCGTGTGATAAAGAGGAAACAAGCTGCTACAAAAATACCCTGCATGGTGGCCTGAGTGTCACTGAATTTGACGCCATCAATGTAGAGCACAGACTGACAGTAGGCCTGTATGAGTGCGTTTAGTGCGAGGATCTTAAACATTTGCAATGTGGTCACCAGAGTGCATCGGCCCTGCTTAATGATATGGTTTACTGTGGCAAAGAAAAAAAATCAATAGTTATTAATTATTTAAAGAGGTTGAATATACAATACTTACCGCACATTATTGATGAAAGTTTACTGGTAAATGGCGCAGCAATGGACGCATCGCCTAGCTTGACCATTGTTTGCTCTTCCATGTCACGCAGAGCGCTTTGTAGACGCGCCTGGGTTTGATTAATATGCTCCTGTCGCCGGCGCATGGCACGTTCCCGTGGCGACAGCTGCTGATTGGCTGCCGTCGCGGCTGCTGCAGTTGCCGCAGCTGCTGCATTGATTTGCTGCAGCTCATCCTCAGTACGCTTTCGTTTAACAGGTGCGCTAGTGAGCAGAGAGACGCCAACATGGGCGTGCTTGAGAGCACCCACATCGTTGGTGCCATCGCCGCACATCAACGTATAATAGCCGAGCTGTTTCAACGTCGTAATAATAAACTCTTTCTGTTTGGGCGCAAAGCGAGCACAAACCGTGACCTGGGGCAACACCTGAAGCATATACTTATTGTGTGTCTGCTGCAGATATAGCAGACCCTCGCCAGTAATGCACAGTTCATTTGTGGCCAAAAGCATGGAAATGTTTTTGCTACCCTTAGATACGTCTAGTGGATATGTTTTATCGCCATCAATGGATACCCAGCTCCATTCGTTAAGGCGTCCTGGCGGCGTCAAAATTAACAGTTTTTTAGTCGTAAATCGAAGCTCCCTAGCCACATGACAAGCAGTCAATGGACTGTCGCCAGTGATCATTAACACCTTATGTGACGACTGAACGAGTTCCTTAATGACAGTCTTGGAGTCGGGTTTCATTGGACATGAGATGATCACAAAGCCGGCAAAGGTCAAATCGCACTCTACTTCCTCGCGTTTCAATTCCCGAATCCGCTGACCACCAAGAGTTCCAAACTCCTTGATGCCAAGAGCCATGACACGTGCGCCACGTCGTGCATATTCCAAATAGATCTGCAAATGATGAAGAGAATTTCATTTTAGTGGTTTATAAATAGTAGTGCTGAGTGTAAAATCTACTTACCTTTTCATAGTCGCTGGGGACGGTCTTTAACATGCCCATGATAACCTCCGGAGCACCCTTTACGGCGCCAATATAGTTAATATCGTTAGAGAACGGCACAAGGTAGCCGGCCAACACAGACATGCGTTTCAGAGCTGATGAGAAATGATACCGTTGAACAATACGCAGCGGCTTGAGCTTGCCACGCTTGGGTATTACGCTATCCGATTTGGTTAAGTTCCAGTCGACGGCTGCCAAAGCTGCCTTTTCTAACGGATCACCCACCAGGCCATCATCGAGTAATGCAAGCGAGTGACAACAGGCAAGCACTTGAATAGTATTGTCCTCAGCCTCATCAATGGGTACACACTTCCCATTTGGTGACAGGCCTGCAATTCCCTCCACCATTAGGTTATCAGTTGTTAAAGTACCAGTCTTATCAAAACAGCAAATCTGGACTTTGCCCGCAAATGGAATGCGAAAAGGTTCTGTGCAGAACACAAATAGTTTCGTTAACTGAATAAGCGATGTGTTTACGGCCAGTGTCAACTCAATGGGCAGATCCGGGGGTATAATTGATGTCAATATAAGCGCACACTCAAGGAACAGTTTATAGCGATTGCGTTCCGGGTCCTCGCTACCTTTAACCCATACATAGGAGGCGGCAGCGACAGCAAATACCATGAGAAAGGCTATAAATGCAAAGGTCTCCGAATTGTTTTCAGTGGCACGATTCGCACCAAAGAGAATGGTGCGCAACAGTTTTCCCTGGGAGGTGTTGAAGCCCGTGCGTATAACATAGCCAATACAGCCGCCGTCAGGAGCACGCATCGATTCCTTGGTGGGTGCCGTGTGCTGAACTACCTTGGTGCCGCCATACAGAACCGTGAGCTTGCCTTCGCCTTCCACATCCAATTCGGTGTCAAGTTGTTGCAGGGATTCCAGTGACTCCTTCATTTGTGGCACTGATTCTCCAGTTAACATGCTCTCGTCAACAATACAGCTGCCGCGTAGTATGACCACATCGCAAGGTACAATGTTATCATTCTGCGATCTCGTTATGGACACCAGATCACCGGGCAGTAGTTCATCGCTGCCAATGTGACGCCATTTGTTCTGACGCAGCGCATATATTAAGTGAGGTTTATTGCCCATTTTCCGGATCTCTGACATGTTGCGCAGCTGCTGTTTAACAATTGTGCACTCGAAAGCGATCAGCATGAAAAGCGTAAACAGGGAATAGTACCAGAAGTCATCCATGCACCAAAGACCCACAGAGAATACCTGAAATACAAAGAACGGTGCCGTGGCGCGTTCTATGAACAGCTCATGAAATTCGGGTACCACCATGTCCATTTCATTGTTGCCATAGGTCTGAGTTGCCGACTTTATTGCTTGCTCAGTCTCCAGGCCACGAGAGCTGGCATATTCGCTTAGAAGTTTGTTAACGGGAAATTCAACTGCACGGAATATCGCCTTATCCTCATCCCAAACGTATTTGGTCTTCTGGAATACTAGATAGTATTGCTGGCTACCATCCTCAAGCTTAAGGCTGCGTATAGGGACAATCTTTGAGTTGCCATTGTTTACCGTGGGCACCACCTTGGCTAGCACTCCAAGGGCCGGTTTCTTAACACGACGACAGGTGAGAAATGCTAGCACATGGACGCTCCAGTAACAAAATAGCAATGTAAGCACGTGGAGAAATGCAATGGCAACTACAGCTATGAAACCGATATCGTTCCATGTTGCTCCCGCTGCGTTATCCACCGGCACTGCACCCGTCGTTTTCTCGTTTACTGTTGATCCCAACGTGTTGGTGAGTTGCTCATTGTCTTGGCTATTGTACACGTATATCCATAGATAAAATGCAATCGAATAGAGTGGGACAAAGGGCAGTATTACGCCACTAAGTGCCGTTGGTTTGCGTACGTGTAAAGTCACATATTCTACGAGGTCGTCCAGAGCAGCGGCTTTGGTAAATTTTGTGTAGTTTTTTGTGTTGTTTTTATTCACGTTGTCGCCGGCAGCGCCGCCTGTTGTGGCTGCCACGCTCATCAGTGCCTGTTTTTTTTTCTAACAGACTCTTTCCCTACTCCCCTTTCCTACGTGAGAGTGTCGCGTGCACGATTTAGGTTTATACACACAGCTTTCCTGAAATTACCTAAATTTCGCGAAAATTATGAAAAAAGAAAACGCAACGTTGCCGCACAGCTGCTTGCGTTGCAGTGTTTGCAATCAAAAGAAAACGAAAAAAAAAGAACAAGTGTGTACATACTGTCAATAATGAAAAGTTATCGTCGATAAGTTATCGAAAATATACAATAACAGCCCTGCGCTATAATAATTTCACATACATTACTTCTGCTGTTTTTATGCGTTTATTCATTGCTAACAATAACTTTAAAGAAACTTGTTTAAGTGTAATATTGTTGGAAAGTAATCGACTAACATGTGAAAATGCTGAAATACATCAAGAGGCAGACGAGTAAGTAAAAAAAAGAGCGCGCACTTGTGTTTACAGAAAGTAGCTGTATTTGTGTTTATGTTTTGGTGTCAATTTCTTTCTTTTCACGTACACAAAACAGGCCGCCGACGCAGCTCAAACGACACGGATGCCAATGCCAGTAACGATGATGATGTGGTAGACTGCGCGGCAGCATTACAAAAACGCCATTCGCTACGATCAACAACAAGTTTCTGCGATGAGGTCTTTTTGGAAGAAGAGACGGAGGCGGCACATACAGCGGATGCAGTCAGTTTGGGCAATAGCAGCTTAATGAATATGGTGGGCGGGGCTGCTGATGAAGGTAATAATGAAGCAATAACAATTGCTGTATGTGTGTCTTTTTACGTATTGAAGCATGTTTCACATGCTAATTTGGTCTCGGCAAAAGCAATCTGCACCTGCAAAGAACTTTTATTGCGATAGATAAGAATTCGCTGCCCCTTACACAACGTTATTTATTTCTGTCCCTACTTTTCAATTACATTTAAATATCTTTACTTACTACTAAACAGTGGTATTTCCCCTTTCTTTACAATCTTTAAATTACCATAACAATAAGTTCCCAGGGTATGTGGATGTGTGTGTATGCTTCGTACTTTGCTGTGCTTGTTTCCGGACCTGCATTACGATATAAGATAATTGCGCATTCAGTTAATTGATCATGTTTTGATACTATTTACAGATATATTCAAATACAGTTCGCGACTGTCAATGACGTTATCAGCAATTGTGAGGGAGCCGGATTGCTTAAGCTACTTTGTGCAGTATTTGGAGACGCAGAATGCGCTGCCTTTAATTAAGTTCTATTTGGACATAGAAAATTTTAAGCGTGCGGCAATATCACAGCTGCAACAAGAGTTGTCTAATGATACGCCTTGCAATGTATCATCAGTCGATGGCGAGGAAGAAGTGGAGACTGATGTAGTCACGCCCGTTGAGGGTGAGGAAAACGATGTACCTGAACTGAAAACACTATGTGACTTGTCAATGCGCAAGCCGCTTACTGACGACGAAAAAAGTCGCATCTATGCGGAAACAAATAAACAAATCAACAATAAGCCAACACCTGCAACGATCTGCCGCCTTAAGGCTAACTCGGAGCTGCGACCAATATGTGCCGCAAGCATCAACGATTCGATTGCCATTTATCAAAAATATTTAATTGCTAACTCCCCCCAAATGGTTGAACTTCCCATTTTCATATTGGCACATATATCACTGCTGTTATGCGGAAAGGATAGCGACAAGTCGACGCAGAAGCCTATACCTGCTAGTTGTTTTGATGAGGCACGGGATTATGTGCTGCAACAGCTGGAGCGAGATCATTTGCCTGGCTTTTTGCAAAGTAGCTACTACTGCAAGTATTGCGTGGAGCTAATTGAGGGCAATGCATCGAGTCTAAACATTTACGATGTTTTGTACGACGAGCTGGCCTTGTTTTACCTGACCGAGTACCTGGAGCAGCAGCAGGAGCGTGAGTGCCTTGAGTTCTGGATAACGGCTATCAATTTTCGGAAGAGTTACGATGATCAACGTGCCGCTCAGTCTGATGCTATGATCATTTACGAACGCTACTTCTCTCTGCAAGCCGAGTGCCGACTTTGGATGTCACAGAAATTACGATTGCGTGTCGAGGAGGCGATCTGTGCGCCTGGTCAGCTGGCACAAGCCTTTGATCTTGCACTGCTGGTCACTGCTAAATATTTGGATCAAAAGTATTTTGCTAACTTTCTTAAATCCAACATTTTTGACAACTATGTTAACGAGCTGAAGGCAAAGACATGCAGTCACACGCCAGCAGACACCACTGACAGCTCCAGTCTCCAGCACAAACTAAGCTTGCGCGGAGCCAAGAATATTTCACAGCAGCAGCGACACCGCAAGACGCTATCCATGTCAGATAGTACGCACATCTCGCAACATAATACGCTACTGGCTGGTCTAGATATGGGCCACAAACCGGTCAAGTCCACAACAGCGACGGCCAATTTGAACATCGATGCCAGGCAGCTGACAAATCCTCAGCTGCTTTGGCAGCGTCCAGTAAGTGCGCTTAAATTCGGACACGTCAACTCACTGGGCAGATATGAACGGGATTTCGAGGCTGTCGATGCAGTATCAGCGCACAAGACCCCGGCCTGGTCGTTAAGTGTTAAAAATGCTATGCGGAAATTGGTCAACCTGCCGGTCGATAATGTACAGGAGGAGATTGCCTGGCAAGTAGCCGAGATGATTGTTAAGGATGTGACCAGCGTCACGCTACGGGACAACAATTAATCAATCCCGGAATGCCGCAATGAAATTTATTATTTAGTTATAAACACAAAACAAATTTTATTATGATTTGGTGCTCAAATATTGAATGAATCTCTTTCGCGTAGAAATGTGCACAAACAAAATGAAACCTCTCCTTTATGGAATCCAACTCTCTTATATGCAACACTGTGTGCTCTCTTTTCCATGCTACACTCTCGTACAAATCTATGGAACAAAACTTGTTTGTTTTTTAGTTTACTATTTATTACTAACCCGCAGAAGCTAAATTATTTAATTAAATAAGTTAACCATGAACTTTTAAGGCTTTCAAAGCTTATAAGACAAACTTTCACTTGTTTGCACGCTCATTTTCAATGAAAAGCACACTCTCACACACATTTACACATAGAGTTAACGAAAGTTTCCTTGATTTTGTACCTACAGATATATAAATTTATATAAACATATATCCGATTATACATAGTATTGATATATCCATCTGCTGCCCAACAAACTTATTTATCTCTCTTTATATTTTCATTCCGTATTTTTATTTATTATAGAAGATAAAAGATTTATAAAGAATACATACATAGCGCATATACATACATATTTTTGCATATTGAAACTTTATAACAAAAAAAATTGTTACAAATAAACTTTTTTCTATAATGATTGATTCTGTTGAACTTTACTGAGCACTATTCGTTGAGAAGGATCAGCAAGGAAGAGCTATGGATAGCTGTGAATTTTGGGGTGCTTAGTCTATGGTGCAATATTGTGGCGCTTGTCACGTCCTCTCCCATTGTATACATTTTAACGCATAAGACTAATAAACCCTGTTTTCTCTTCTTAGAGGTAAGATATTAACTCCTGTTAAAGCTAACCGTAATAACGAGGTTACTCATCGTCTGGTAAGCTGCCCGTTTCACTGAACCAGCGCAGAATGCGCAACATCGTCTTCGCCGAGTACAGACAGAATGGATACTCATTGTAGCATCTCTCGGAATTGCCGCGCAGCGCCAATCCACGGCTAAATGCGCGTCCTATTTTGACCGGCGCCATTTCCAGTGAGGATTCCAGAAAATCCATTAGCAGTTCTGCCTCACTAGAATGTGCCTCCGCACCAGACATCAGCTGACATATCAGCGACTGCAGACACTCAAAAGGATCACGAGCAAGTATGCGTTTCCAGTCTATGCCAGTCTCAGGACGCACTGTAGCACCACCTCCCCTATCCTGTTTGCCATGAACCCATCCTAGGTGACGTTTTAGCGTTTCACGTTTGCCACGTTGCAGATTTAAGGCGGAGCTAGCTTGCCCGACCAGGGCGGGTATCCGTTGCAGGTTCAGTGTACTGCTCGCCTGCCCTGCCAGATTGCTTATTTGTTGTATAGGCCGTATGCGGCTCCAGTCCTGTGCTAACAGATGCATCATATACATGGCACCCAGTCCCATAGCAGCCACAAGTATCACACTGTGTATAGTTATCATTTTTGCAATGCAGGATATACTAGACCAGATATAAAAGGCAGCCACTTACCGAAATCCCATTGCAGTTGCTCGTATCGAACACGTCCGTTTAGCTTCGTTGCCAGCGCTTCAATGCGGAGCCTTTTGACGCAGTTTCGCGACTTAAGCCGCCAATTTAGCGGCCCGACTCCAGTTTGGGCAGCCAGGCTAGCGAGCTACCAATTTTGACCATATTCACCCACCGCTTTCCGCAGTTGCAGACACAGCCACAGACATATCCATGACATAATAGACAACGACATCTACATCTAATGGAGACCAAGGTGCACATTAGCTTTGCCCGCCAAACGGGTTCATGCGGTTTTGTTTCGTCCATTTTCTTGCCAATTTTCTTCATGCATGCAACAAGTTTTCCCCATTCGTTTGTTGCCTTCAATTTGGTCAACTTTTGTTTTTCCTTTTGGCTACTGCTATTGTTTTATAAGCAAGTTTCAATGTTGCGGTCGCTAAAGGTGAACTTTGTACACGGCAGTGACCATGGCAGTGGGTCAGAAAACATTGCACCACTTAAACGCCACGACAATGGCCAATGAGGATTTTGTCATCATCAGAAAGGACAACTAAGAAACAATTTTCTTAAACTTTCTACACTTTTACTTCTAAAAATATGATTGAAGGTGATTTATCAATGTCAAGGAAACTGCTCAAACGGAAAATAAGGAAATTGTAACTGGTCTATAAGAGAAACCATGAAAACGTTCGACTTAACGATACCTTTGAAGCGGTTTTAAAATCCGTAATTAAAAACAGATCAATTGATTAAAGCGGCACCCGAGAGTGGACGGGCAAATCAGAGAATAAAAACTGAGAATAAATTTTACAAATGTCGTGACAAATTCATGGGATCCACTTTTGAAATGGGTCAATTTAAGGGAAAATTGACCAAGTTTGACTTCAATTAGCAAATTTTCACAAACAGCTAAGCTTTCCACCAGTTTGCAGAAAATGTATGGTAAACTTTAGGCCGAATAAATTCCAGTTTAAAGAAAAGCTTTTCCAGGTGCATATATAAAATGGTGTTGGACCAAGGCGGCGGTTTTAGTCGTCTGAAGTGTCTTCGACTGCACACGGTTGGTGCAACTTCAATTTCAATTTCAACTGCCACTGCAACAATAACAGCAAGTTTGCTTATTACGCAACTAACGTGCAACAGCTCAAAGGAAAGTGAAAGCCGATAGTGCAACGGATGTTGCATCACACATTTCCTTCTGCTACTTCACCCACAAAGTCTACACAAAATGTTTTACGCTGTTATCTTCTTTGCAACAATAGTGCTGCTCTTCCTATTTAGTGGCGTTCGGAAGCCTGCCAAATTTCCACCGGGTAGGTACAAGGTACTAAGGGTCTGGTGAGGGGAAAATTGTCATGATCCTTTGCAAAAACCATTTTAGGACCACGTTGGTACCCAATAGTTGGTAGTGCTCTGCAGATCTCTCAGCTACGTGTGCGCCTTGGTATGTTCTGTAAGGTGATTGATGAGCTGGCCAGGCGTTATGTTAATCCATATGGATTTTATGGGCTGAAGATAGGCAAAGACAAAGTGGTGATAGCGTACACCAATGAGGCCATCAGCGAGATGATGACCAACGAGGATATAGATGGTCGTCCAGACGGCATATTCTATCGCCTGCGCACTTTCAATGCCCGTCTAGGAGTGCTACTCACGGATGGCGAAATGTGGGTAGAGCAACGTCGTTTTATACTACGCCACCTGAAGAACTACGGATTCGCACGCAGTGGCATGGTGGATATTGTGCACAATGAAGCTAGCAATCTTCTGCAGGATCTACGCGCAAAGGTGACGGCAGCTGGCGGCAAAAAAACAAGGATTGACATGCATGATCTGACCAGCGTTTATGTCTTGAATACATTGTGGTGCATGCTCAGCGGTCGGCGCTATGAGCCTGACTCACCGGAGATAACCGAGCTGCTGGAGGTGTTCTTTAAGCTGTTTAAAAACATTGACATGGTGGGTGCGCTCTTCAGTCATTTTCCTTTCCTGCGCTTCATAGCGCCAGACTATTCCGGATATAATGGTTTTGTGGAGAGTCATCGGGCCCTGTATGCTGTTATGGGCAAGGAAATCGAGCGGCATCGCAGCACGTACCGCAACTATGACGAGCCACGTGATCTCATAGACAGTTATTTGCGTGCACAGGAGAACAGTGATAATCCCATGTTCAGCGACGAAAGCTTACTAGCCATATGCCTGGACATGTTCCTAGCTGGTTCCGAGACGACCAACAAAAGTCTTGGCTTTTGTTTCCTGCACTTGGTTAGACAGCCAGAGATACAAGAGCGTGCGTATGCTGAAATCAAGGAGGTGGTGGGTCTGGAACGTATACCCGAATGGTCGGATCGTACCAAGCTGCCCTATTGCGAGGCCATTACCCTGGAGGCGGTGCGTATGTTCATGCTTCACACCTTTGGCATACCACATCGCGCAGTGTGCGACACACGCTTGTCTGGCTATGAGATACCGAAGGATACAATGGTGATTGCATGTTTCCGTGGCATGTTAATTAATCCAGTGGATTTCCCGGAGCCGGAAATATTTGACCCAACGCGTTACCTTATCGGCGGACAAATAAAGTTACCTGAGGCCTTTAATCCCTTTGGATTTGGACGTCATCGTTGTATGGGCGATTTGCTTGGCCGTCAGAATTTGTTCATGTTTGTCAGCACTCTCTTACAGAACTTTAGATTGATAGCGATTCCTGGCCAGTTGCCTGATGAGACGCTCCTAGATGGTGCCACCGCGGCGGTGAAACCCTATGAAGCAATGCTAGTGCCAAGATCAACCTAAGACCCACTTCAAACATGAAATATTTGTATGTGCGTGTATCGAAGCCGTTATTCAAATGTAAAGATCGATGATTATCGATAAGCAATCAAGCATTCTATCATGTCTAAAGTAATCGGAATTTGAATTTAAGTATTTGTTTCGCAGCAATAATTTTGTATAATTATCTTTTGTTATCCAATAAACCCCATGTGTTCAATCTATTCTATTAATACGCATTTAATACATTCTCTAATTTTGTCTTTAATATATTATATAACTATAATTATTATTGTTCATTGTTGATGGTTTTGTTAATTAGTCTACAAAGTCATTTAGTCGATTTTTGTTGATTCGTTTTTTTTTTTTTTTGTTTCTTTTGATTTGTTTCACATTGATCATTTAATTGAATTCAATTTTGAAATTGGCCTCTGATAAATATTCGCACATTTTTCATATTTCAGCAAACAACGAAAGCATTTCAATTGTGCATACAAGTTACAAAATTAGATTTAAGCACTTAAAATACGATACGATACAATTACAAATATATATATGTATATATATATATATATATGAAAACGATCTATTAGTTTAGCGTACAAATATTGCCATAAAATGAAATTCAAAAATGTATTCAGAATGCGCATGTAACAATAATTGTATTGGCCTTCAAATTTTCCCCGACACAAACATAAACATTGTTTGGTTGTTATTGTTATTTAAAGCTATTTGTTTATATGCATATATTGTGATTTATGCTTGGAAAACATTTGTTTTTCGCTTAAAGTACCAATATGCTGGTATATATATATATATATATTAGATTTTTGCATTGTTTTTTTTCATCTTTTAAAAATTGAAATTTGTGTTTTGTGTGTAATATTCTCACTCTTGAGCCTGCTGCTAGACACTGGGCTTACATGATCTAATTATACATGGTATATATTTATATATGTATATGCATATGTATATAATGTGTATATGTGTATTAGTGTATGTATGTGTGTAAAAAACGCTAACAATTGTTACACAAAAAGCAAAGCCAGCGTTGTCGATTCATAACTTAGTTGCATATTTTAAGCATTTCTATAAAGTAACATTAACATTATATACATATATTCATGTATATATATGTATATATATGTATATATATATATATAAATATATACAATATATGTATATATCTAGGCCATTAGATGATTTCAAAGTTATTTGCACACGCCGACGCTCTATAACGATCTTGGTCCATAATTCCAACGCGCGAGAGGAAGAGTACATAATACGTATGTATGTGTATGTATGTATGTACGAGTATGTATTATATAAAAACAATAGGATTGAAATATATAAGTTTCAAGTTCGGATGAAATAAATAAAGTGAGTTAGCCTTTGGGAGCTCAGGCATTTAAATAATCTGTTAACTATCAAAAAAATGTTGCTATTTAATTGATTGGCTGACAAATTGTTCACCAGTCTGTGCACCAAGCTAAGGGAGATATGTTCAGTTCTAGGATTAGCTTTTAAGTTAAGAGTTTAAGTTATAGACTACGAGACTAGCAAATCATTCAAAATTTGTGCAACTGCAAATTTGAGACAACAAAATACAATATCCATACGAGTAACCACATTCACTAAAATCAAAGCATACGAAAAGAATTTAAATCTAATGAAATTCCCTAAAAATGTTGCACCATTTTAAGAAGTCGTTGCCATCCCCTAGACATCTAGAGTTTTCGCAAGACGAACGTGGGTAACTGCTGGGCACAGCAGCAGGCCACAATGTAAAGTATGCCAAAGAAGAAGTTCAACTTGGCCGTTTGCCTGGGCACCACATGCATTGTCTGCTCGTTTCGGAAGCGCTTTTCGATTTGGAACGCCTGTGGCAGTGTAATTAATGGCAGCAGGAACCACAGCGAATACTTCAGTCCAAAGATGAAGAACAGTGAGTATGGTGTAAACAGCAACATGGCATACAGCACATGAGAGGCAGTACGTCCGATGAGTATGGCCAGTGTTACGATGCCCGCCTTGCAGTCACTTTCCGCATCCCGTGTATTGTTGCTATGCAGTATAGCCTCTGTGTTAAGGGCTAGTGGTATGGCATACCCCATCGTTGTCCAGTCAACGTGGCCCGTTTGTGACATGAACGCAAAAAGCACCGAAATCGGTCCAAACAATACCAAGATAACCAAATCCCCCAGCGCAATGTATTTGAAACCTATGCCGCCAGTGTACAGGAAACTTGATGAAAGACCGCCAAAGTAAATAAGCGCCAGATGTTCCATTTTAGCCGGGCTAAGCACAGCGAGAAGCACAAAGCCAGCGCATCCGGCCAAGTAAAGAATGGCGCCAAGCGAAACCACCTATAAAAATTAGAGAGATTAAATTCCAACAGGGGGTACTATGCTTGTGCCACAAAATGTGGAACGTACTGATGGTTTAGCATGTGTGAGATGACCAGGCGATGAGATGAGTTAATGTCAGTCCATATCTCTACAGCCAATCAACAAATATTTTTTCTATGAATTGCTTACCTCATCCTTGGTGAGTATGTGATCGACTAGAGTGCGATCGTCAGCCTTTTGTTTATCGATGCCTTTGATGTAGTCGAAATAGGTGTTCACCACATTGCCGGCACAGTGCACGGTGACCACAGTAAACGCAGTAAGGAAGAAGGTAAGCATAGAGAAGTCCGCCGACCATTGCGAGCGATATGCCAATGCGGATCCGAGTAGTGTCGGCACGAGACTTGCAGACAGTGACCAAGGACGCAAAGCCAACAAATAAGTTTTCAGTTTCATGAAGGTGCCGGAGCTGTAGTCGTTCGCGTTGGCTGTTGCTTTTCCGTTTGACGTCGACAGGGTAATCTCATGGGCTGTTCCACCATTTGACTGACGCTGCCTTAATAGCTGTGTTGCTGACGTCGTTGGCCCTGCCGGTACTTCAGCTTCCGGCTGCTCGCATTCGCTTCTACTTGTTGCCATTGCACACACTGTTCTAAAACTGTCACTTGAAATCTTTGCATTCACCAGCTGGCTCCGGCTCGTTGGAATAATTTTTGTTGACCTCGAATAATTTGCTGGGCTTTTTTTGTTTTGTTTTGTTCTTGCTTACAAAAGCATTAATATTCCTGTGTTTTCCAAATTCTTTTAGTATTGTATACACCGCATTGTTTTTAAGTGTGTGTGTATATGTCCGTGTCCGTGTATGTGTGTAGTGCGATGTGGTGTTGTGCAGGTAGGGGGTGGCGGTGGCTGCTGCAGCTCCAACAACAAAATTTCACCAAACAGCCTGCGTGCTCCAAATCCAAATTTCTCGCTACACTCTCGCCGCTGCCCTAATTTAGCCTCCAGCTATGCCACGCCAAGCTAGTTGCATGTATGCTGCCTTTACAATACACTGCAGTCACGTTAATAGATTTACTTATATACAATTTGAATTTCACTTGATCTTTTTATTTATTTTGCAAGCGATGGCAGATTGCTAGCGAGAGAAGAGAGAGCCTAATCAAACAAACCAACTGTCACGTCAGCGTTGCACGCTCTGGCCACACTGCCCAACTAAGTGAGTTTCACGTCTAACGTTTTCCAACACTGGCACATATCAGTATGAACTCTATTATTCTTGCAAGCAGCCAATTTTGCTTCTATAGAAATAAACAATTTGCAGTGGAAGATTACATATTAATAAATCGAATTTGCTAGAAATAAAATTTGAATATCAACAAATCGTATTTACACTTTGTTAAATAAATTAAATTAGTCTAATATTTTTTTATTATCAACACTGATACTTGTTGAGAATATCCGTTTAAGCGTACTACTTTTCAGTTACCCTGTATTCTAGTCAACAGCTGAGACGTTGATTAAAATGTTTACTTGCTTGAAAGATAAATAATAGTATGAGTTTAAATAAAAGATGGATTTTAATGTGCACAAAATATGTCGCGTTTGTCTCGAGGAGGGTGCGCCAAGTCCACTAACTTCCATTTACAGCACAGACTTTGCCATGATGCCATCACAAATGTTAATGATGTGTTCAAAGATTCGCGTAGGTGTATTCAAGCACTTACCACATTGTTGCTTATAAAATCTCCTTTGTAGGTCTACAAGACAGACGGCCTTCCTACTGGAATTTGTAATAACTGCCTCTATCGTCTTGGTGTGGCCTATCACTTTCAGCAAGAATGCGAAAACAGCGATATGCGTTTGCGTCAATACTTGGGCCTGCACGAGTCCTGGCGACACGATGCCGCTACAAATACCGATTTTGTGGCTAACGAAATAAAGATTTCGCCTCCAACAAACCAACTCAATTCTAGCGATGATGAGGAAGAGCATACCGAAGCCGGTAAACGCAGCAAACGTCGTTCGCGCTATCAGCGAAAGCCTCCAGAGAGTCACAAGAAACGTGGACCAAAGCCAGTACCCAAACTTCCGCACACATGCTATGTGGCTGCGTGTCATAAGAGCTTCAAGTGTGCCGCTCAGCTCACCCAGCACATCAGAACGCACACCGGCGAGAAGCCATACGCCTGCAGCTTTTGCACCCAGCGCTTTGCCCAAAAATACAATCTTAAAGTGCATGAGCGGACGCACACGGGCAATAAACCATTTCAATGCGAAATCTGCTCCAAGCAGTTCTCAGCGCTGGGAAACTTTCAAGCGCATCAGAAGATTCACAGCGGCGTTCGTGATCAAATCTGTACACTCTGTCAAAAAGCCTTTTATACGGCAGGTGATCTATCCAAGCACATGATTACTCATACAGGCATTAAAAATCATCACTGTGATGTTTGCGGCAAATCGTTTAGCAGACGTCGTGACATGCGTTCCCATAAAGTAAAGTTGCATCCCCTCCAGTCGAGCACAGAGCATGATATAGTGGATGACGACGATGACGAGCCCATAGACACTGATCCTGTGGGCCTTGACACATTGGAACATGAGCATTTCAAGTGTCCCGATTGTGATAAGGCCTACGACACAGCCGATAGTCTAAGCCTGCATTTTCGCACGCACGCAGCAAACAATAATCTGTTAAACTTGCCTTTGCCTCCACCGGCACCGCCACCAATGTCACATCACTACCATCACCATCATCCAGCAGGAGCACCACCTTCCACAGCGACCATGCACCATCATGATGCACTGCAACTGCATCACCTGACAGCTCCCAATGCAGCCACACAAATGGGCATGGCCGCCATGGCACACATGCTAGCACCACCACCACCGCCACCGCCTACGCCCAGTGAAGGTCGCTACACCATGCTCCATCACACGGCTGCGCAGCGTCTGCACTATTAGTAACTGAAATAGCTTCAGGCTTGGACTGAGCGAAGTTTACAATACTTTGCCGATAATACTCGAATTCGTATAATCACTTTATTATTTTATAAGTAGTACAAATATATATATAAAATGGAATTGTTGTCATGTTTGCTTTGTATTCGTTTTGTAAAATACTCGTAAATATATAAATTTGGCAAGCACAGCTTCTATAAGATCATTGCTAATGTAAATTGATATTGCTTTTTGTTTTTTCATTACTTGTTCTCTTAAATGCACAACTAAAATCACTTAAATTTCATTTAAAAATACATTAAACTTTAATTATACTGATTGCTGATATCTTTATACCCTTACACTTTACTCGACTCAAAATGTGTCAATTCAATGTATAAATAATGTCGTGTGTACTTGTATAATAAAAATTGTCATATTTCATATTGCTTTGTTTGGTATTGGTATTGGTATGTATCGTAATCGTTGGTATTTGCTTCAGATCCATTCAAGATATTTGTATACGCATGTATATAAAAAGCTACTTGTAAATACTAAATATTGCTTTTTACGCGGAACGAAGCCTGGAGGCTAATTAAGTTTAGACCTGAGCCACTCCTCTGTTAATTCGTCCAGTTCACGTATCTCGTAGACACGAGTTAGATCCACCTCTCGCTGGAGTGCGCTTTTTGTGCAGGCGTACATCATCTGCAGTTCAATTTGACTGTCGCGCGGTGTATAGAATATAAAACACATGGGATACGAAATGCGATGGTCATCGTGAACCATTTTGTATGTATAGATTACATAGCGAGGCTGATGACCCGGCAGTGAGTCTTGTAGCTCCTCCACAGAAATATCATCAATGAACTCATCAAGCACCACTGATTGCTTCTCTCTATCGACTTTTACTAGTTAGGCAGAAAACAAAGACAAAGGAAAGACATCAATCAACGTTCAATTTGCTTTAGACACGCATGGTTCAACCTTATGAGTTGCCATAGCAATGCTCAAATATAGTACAAGATATTCAATTTATAAATTTAAATTTTTCTTACATATTAGGGCCGAGTTAGTTATGCTTTTGCGAAAGCGAAACTTTTTAAGTTCTTCGAGCACCTCATTGCTAATATCGCATATTTTGTTATCACCCTGAAATGTAGCGAAAGTAATCAGCAAATGTAAAAAAATTACCGCTTTTATCGTAACAATAACTATCATAAATCATATAGTCAAACACACCCAAACAAACTTCTGTTGTCCACAACAACAACGACTATTAGTCATTAGTCACTAGCTTGTACGATGCGCTTTTTGTCTGGAAACTTACCATGTAGATCGAAGGACGCTGCACTTAGCACAATTTTTTTAAAAAAAGGATATTTCTTGTGGGGAAGAACAAGACTGCGAACAAAACTTTAATTACGATGGTCCTGTTTACCTTCCCTTTATTCCCTGCCAAAAAAAATAGCAACAGATAGTGACGGACACCAAAATTTCGATTAAACTAAAAACAAACACAAGTATCGACTATCGAACCAATTAGTTCTAATAGTGATAGACCCAAGAGATTCGCTGCGTTTTGTGACTATTGACGTCACAGCCTACAACCTATTCATTGGAATTCTTATGAGCACAGCATACATTAATAGCTTTGTATCCTTCTTTATTAAAAACATATGAATTTATATATATACATATAAATTTATCAGCACATTCATATGAATATATTTATTTATGCACTACTACATACGAGAATCGCATAGAGAGGTTGTGTTCCTTTCCTACCATATTTGGTACAAATGTACTGGTACATTGCATACTTTCCAGGTGGCAACCTTTTATAATTTTTGAGGAAAATTGAGGGCTGCGCAGTGTTGAACAATGCGCAAACATTGCCGCCAAAATATACAAGGAAGCATAAATTTACCGTTCGTTAATCCTTTGAAGAAAAGGACAAAATATAATTTGTATCAATGCCATGGCGTTAAGACGAATAAACTCTAGCGTAACGGAGCACGGAAACCTGTTGGAACGGTGTTGGATTGCCGGCGAACGCAAATTATCAAAAACCAATCTTGAAAAATTAATTGTTCGTTATAAATTTGACTTCGTTGACGTAGCTTTGTGCTGGTAAGCTTTTATAAGGAAATTTTCAATAGCGATGTACTTATGTTTCTTGTTGATACTCCTAACAGCAATGGTATAAAAGCCTTAATAGACTCTAAGCAGATACGAAGAGATCAAGAAAACTATGCGCTTGAGACTCGAAAAATTACCATTGTTGAGCTCAGCGATGTAGGCCGCCTCACAGTCGGCGCAAGCAATATATTAAAACAACAGGCGTCTCATCTTCTGGGTAAGTAATGGTGGCTGTTTAAAGCTTAAGTAACATGAGTATCTGTAATTCATTGTATAATTACCCAAAAGAAGTACGTATGTGTATTATACACTTATACGATTTATAACCTTTGTGTAGGACATTATCTTATTGACCAGTTACACCTAAAACATACTTATTAACTACTCATAGTATTGTTTCACAGCGCAAACCAAACATTTGCTGGATCAAATAGATGGCACAAGCTTTCAATTTAAGTTCCCTGCGGTTACCCAGACACCCCCAAGTACGCGCGGTTGTGTGAAACGCAAGAGAGCCATCTTAAATCAGACCACAACGACGACTGTGTGCGTATCTAAGCGCGTAAGAATACAGGTGCCGCAGCTACTGGACAAGGTACATATAGACTACTTTAGAGATTTGTTAACCGAATCTCAGTTGTGGAACACAAATAATGAATTTTTGAGGCTTGAAGAGGTATGTAAAGATTACATTCGAATTAACTGAAAAAATATTATATATATGTTTCCTGTCTATCAGTCCCAGACAATTGAAGTAGTACAAAATTGTACATCAGAAAACACGATCAGTTCTAGGCCGGAACTGGCACTCACTGATCAGGACTTGGTGTACAATGATGGATTTGGGGATCTCAATCAGGAAAATGTAACAGCTCTTGAAGAGTTTCTACCGGCTAGAAATTCCTGTAAGCTAACTGTCCCCCATGTTTCACAGTTAAATAACCTTGAACTTATTTTAGTAAAGCGCAATTCTTCCGAAGCCTTGTCAACTGGTGTTTTGTCCTGCAAAGTGCCTAGATTGGAAGCAATTCAATTGAATGATAACACTGTCAACAATAACAGCGATGCCGTTAAACTAGTTTGTAAGATTGAGCCAAATGAACTCAATATTTATGAAGAAGCCGAGGTCATTCCCATATTGGCAATGCCACCGCCTCCGTCTCCTCCACCTATTGCCGTTCACTCCAAGAAGGCCAAACACAGTCGCAAAACTAAACTGATTATAGATAAATTCGTAAAGTTTTCGCGTGAAAAGCTAATGATGGACAGCCAAAGCTATTTTAAAAGGTTTCTGGAGCTTAGAAACATAAAACATCAGCGTTTACATAGAAATAGCAATACGCTTCTTAAAAGTTTTAAACATAAGTAAGTAGATAATGTAATGTATCGTCGTAATTGTTAAAATGTTATTTGGTGACACCTGGTAGTCACTTGTTTTCAGATCGGTTAAAGGTACAGTCTAAACCTACTATCGAACAAATCGAGCTGATCTGTGAACATACAGTACGAGCTATATTTGGAGATGTATATAGCGATACACTGGCCAGTAACATTTTATGTGCAAGGCGTGAATACTCTCAACTGTGCAACTCCTTAGAAGACTTACCTGTGATGGTTATGACAGTACCCGAGGCTCCAGGACACCAATTGCCGCAGACCATCGAGCTGCAGCAGTGCACCAACAGCATTAACAACAATATTCACGATAATACTATTCATGATAAGGACAATAATTTTGGTAGTTAATCTCTTAATTCGAGCTGTCTGAATTTTTCATACATCTAACCCACATCTACCCACAGATTTATTCACCGTTATGAATGCGTTGCTTAGCATATGGCGCAACAATCCAGAGATGAAATCCATTGATGCAACCAAGTTCATAATGTCACAATCGGATCGTTTTAAAGCCGCATTAGCATTTAGCCATTTGTTATGTAAGTATACAAAAATGGATAGTTTATAGTAAATAACTTTTTCTTATACTGTATCAAACAGATCTTTCACGTGACGGTTTTATACGACTATCAAAAAAACCGGGATCTAATGAACTGGAGGGAATTACCTTGGGCCAGACGTCTAACCAACTCATTCAAAATATTTCACTTTCAGGACAATTTCGTTAGTAACTTAAGAAAAATGATTTTTTTAACCTTGTCTTCTTTTTTAAAATTTGTTCTTTATTGTCACGATCTCAAATCTTAGGAAAACGGAAGTCTTTTGAAATTGATGTTATTAGTTGGGAATAGAGTCCATTGATAATATTTTGCCTTTAAGGAAAAGGTTGTATATAATTTAAGAAACAAATGTTTTTTTTTATTTTTGGTATTTTGTTTTTTAAAACTCGCTCTTTGATATCGTTCATCAACCTATAATTTATTAACAACTTTTAATTCTCTAAACCATTATTGTTGCTGACTTTCGTTACACATTCTTTACTTAAACCCAAGACAACCGAAATATGTAAAACTGAAATAAATTAAATTGAAATTAAATGCCAATTTGCTGGGCGAGACCTGCGTAAATATGCAGCGAGCAGAAGCCAATGACGGCTGCTACTAGAGCCTTTAATGCAATAGCTGACCAGGCTCCAATGCTTAGAATGTGCAGCAAGCCCTCCAACCAGACGCCCTTGAAAACGGTGACAGCCAGCAGTATGGAGACTAGTGGTTTTAATGCCTTGTTGAGATCATGGCGCGTGAATAGCCAAATAAGCGTGGCAGTGGTCAGATGCTGAACGAGCAGTACATTTGACTCCAGACATTTTTGTATGTAGATCCAGCTGAACTCAGTACCACGGGCACCTACCCAGAGCATAATGCCACGCGATAATATCACCTCAGCGGTAGCCCCTGCAATTCTGATTATAAAATAATCTATCTTCTTATTTTATTTTAACCACTTACAGCCCAGTCCTGCAGTTATAAGTTTCGAATGGCCTTTGCCAGGTATACGACTTAGAATCAGGGCGAACCCAAGCAGATCAGCCACATCTACACTGCAGCGCAGAATTTCCTGTATAAAGATTTTATACATTAAATTCTGTTCTATCGACAAGTAAACATTCCGTATATTAACTTACCGCAAAGAAGTTAAACTCGCCGGTGTTGGAAGACGAATCCGAGTAGAAGAATGTGGCCAACACGAGCATTTTACATAGCTGTGTGAATATGTAAATGCAACCCGCTTGTACACACTTCCAAAACGCGCCATATTCAGACCTTTTATTGAAGTTTATAAATTTATTGATTGACACGATTTATTTGGGTGCGCTAAATTTTACAATTATACTTACAATCCAGAGTATTTGTAGGTGAAGTAATATGGCATAAGTAGCGCAACACAGTTTCCAAAATGATAGAGCGTCATTTTCTTTTATAATTTACAACTTTTTCACTTAATTAAGATAAAACATCAATTTATTGTACAATTGGCACACGAGACGTCAATGAAAAAAACACTGGGGAGAAGAAGAAGCCACAATATGAGCAGCTGTCAATTGTTGCCGGTGGCGCTGTCAACTCGAGTAAATTCGGTATTTTAATACCAAAATATAAAAGGAGAGAAAATAGCATTCCATCACAATGAATTTGAACTTAAGGAAACTATTATAAGTTTAAAGTATAATTATGAAGAATTACTTTCCAATAGCTTTATATAATCATAAGTATGTTCTTCTCTTGGTGATGGGTACCACTAACTAGTTTATTCGGCTATGTTTTTGTTTCAATTATTATTTTTATACATTTCATTTAAATATTTATAATTAATTTGAGCTACGTTGGCAGTCCAATGCACTAGCAACACGTCATCTGTCATCTGGGAGTGCTTGGCTGTGTGTGTGTGTGATTGCTCGAGTTTTCCTTTGGTCAATATATTTAGCAACTTTTAAAAAATCGCCAAAATACGCAAAATATGTACATGCGAAATTAAAAAAGATTTATTTAGCGAAACAACCAATTCGACAAAAGACTGTAGCACGTGAAAGTGAATCCCGACTGCAGATGTAACACAATTTTTGCTAAAAGCTTTTGAATTTCACAACACAAAAAAAATAGTAAAAACAAAGGCCGACGCAGTACATGACGAATGCAAAAGAAGCAACGTCAACGACAAATTCGATAACTAAAACAACAGTAACGGGAGAAGCAGAGAATCAAAGTAACACAGCTACTTGACTTGAAATGAGATGCAAACTCGACGTCGCCATCAACAAACGGACCAGCAGGAATTTAGTAGCATTTACAGTGTCCCCCCACCCCCATTGGAAAATCAGCAGCAGCCCCAGCAACAGCAGCAAATTGTAATCCAACCGGGGCAACAGCAACTGTTGTACGCACCGCAGCAGGTCACGTCTGAGGCTGCCATAAATATTGGCGAACCACAGTCCACTGCAGACGCGGACGACAAGTACGGAAAGGCCGCCCGCCAGTGGAATTTGTTTAGTGGCATCTCAACACGCTCTGGCCAGGCACTGCGCACATATATACAACAGCCGCTGAGCGCTGCTGCGGCCGTCGTCACTGGCAATCATCCGGCCCAAGCGCATAGCGCTGACAATAACAACAGCAATTACGACAAGGGCGTCTACAATTTCGGGTCATCTCAAACCCAACAAGAAAACGAAGATCTTGATCTTGAGCCTGAACAGGAGGTGTTCATAATGGCAGCTAGAGATCGGACGGGCGAATTCGCCAATGCGATACGTTCGCTACAATCACGAAACATCACACGGGCCGTCAACATACGGGATCCGCGCAAGGCCAAACAGGTTCAGAGCTATTCCGAGTTTATGATGGTAGCCCGTTTTATAGGCAAGAACATTGCCAGCACATATGCCAAGCTGGAAAAATTGACCATGTGTAAGTATCAGTTGCCTAGAAGAATCAGTAGACATTACCGAGTGGTTGCTGCTGGAAAGTAATGGATATTAAAGGTTATTTGTCAGATTGACTTTAATCCATTTCTCATTAATTTTTAGTGGCAAAAAAGAAGAGTCTTTTTGATGACAGACCTCAGGAGATCCAGGAACTGACTTACATCATAAAAGGTGATTTAAATGCGTTGAACCAACAGATCGCAAAACTACAGGACATCTCCAAGGATCAGAGACGCACGTCAAGCGGGAAGCATCTGGTATCACATTCCTCTAACATGGTCCTGGCTTTGCAATCCAAACTAGCCAGTATGAGCACGGACTTTAAGCAGATACTGGAGGTGCGCACTGAAAATCTAAAGCACCAGAAGACGCGACGTGACCATTTCAGCCAAGGGCCCGGCCCACTGGCTGCACACACAGTCTCGCCATCGACCGCCAAACAGGGCTCTCTTTTGCTTAGCGAGGAGAACCAGGCGGTAAGCATAGATATGGGCGGCAGTGATACGACACCACTACTAGGACCACCAGCGCGCCTGCAACAACAACAACAAATGGCTATTTACGATGAGTCAGACTCATATGTGCAACAGCGTGCCGAGACCATGCAGAACATTGAGTCGACAATCGTAGAGCTTGGAGGCATATTCCAACAGCTGGCGCACATGGTCAAAGAACAGGAAGAGATCGTCGAACGTATCGATACGAACGTGTCGGACGCGGAAATGAACATTGAAGCAGCTCACGGCGAAATTCTCAAATATTTTCAGTCTGTTTCTAAAAATCGTTGGCTCATGATTAAGATATTCGGTGTTTTAATATTCTTCTTCCTGTTCTTTGTTGTTTTTATGTCATAATTAATGGTTAATACCCTCAATCCTTCATCTTTCAATCCCACTAAACATTTAAAAATTACTGTGAATACATAACAAATATATATTTTTATGGGAATTAAGTTTTGAATTGTACAAAAGCAAAGGTCGTATTCTTTATTCAACCAAAATCCGTGCGACTAACGAATGTAAAATAAACTTATCTACACACATACCTAGAGAATCTATGTAGTTATATATGTATCACTTTACTTGTAGGGTGATAAGATCACTGTAAACTTTACGATATCAAATGTTGCGGCTCGGTCGACACATGGTTAGCACCGCCGTCTCACGCAGTTTGTATTGCCTTGTCCGAATCTCAATCGAAAATTCCGCTCTCTTTAAAGCTGGACAAGATAGAAACCAATTTGGTAAAAATTTATAAAGGTATTTATTAGTTATCAGCTTTCACTACCAATGATAAAAAATTTAGTTATTATAAAAACATTACAATTCTCAACAATTCAGTATATTAACACATGTCGAAGATGTCTTTTTAATGGATAGCATTATGAATTAACTCTCAATTTTACACGTGAAATTTTTTTTGGACAAGCCCCATACCGGAGTTCTATGACAATTTAAAGATGTAGATGCGCTGACGTTAACAATTAGATCCCCAGGCAGCGGCCTTATTCCCTTCTACGTTGAGATGAGCGAATACACCATGCTAAAATTAGCCAAAAATATGAACAATACAAATGTTAGACAAGTACAGAATGATTCATAGTTTCATATTTACCCGTATATATAGTAGAAGAAACTGATCAAATACACGGCCAGTTTAATCCAACCTTCACGCATATTTCGGGACATTGTGTCCGTTTTAAGTACCGTTGTTGGATCGTATAAGCCGGGAGCAGACATAACCGGGCGGTTTTTGTACCTACAGACGATAAAAATAATCTATTTATATAAGAATAATAACTATACATTTGACTAACTTACCGCCAAATATGATAAGCTATAAGAGGTATATTAATACATAATGAGAACCATTCGCCGCAGAACAGAAACAGTAAATTAATGAATATGTGCAGGAAATATTCCGGTAAAACGAGCTGAAAAACAAAAAGAATTGTTTATTATTTATTATATTTGTTTGGGTTGTGGACTTACCGGGTTAAGGCTGTTACACTGGTCGATTGGGTTCTTGTAATCTGTTTTAAGTTCATCGAACGCAATGACATGAAATATTGCGAAAAATATTAAAAATGCATCGCCAATAAGAGCCACAATGTAGGTGAATGCGGTAAAGTTAAAAGCCATTGTTCGTGATAGGCGTAACTCAAATACTGCTGGCACGTAATAAAACTGTAAGAATCTATTAGGAATAAATTATTATTATAATTCTTACAAATACGCACTTGTTCTGCTACATGTAAGGGTGAGTCGTATGGACTCAGCTGAGGCCTAGGGCTGCAAGACTTACCAATCGATTATCGTTTGAGCGAACTGTCGACGTCCGATATCAATTCACAATACACGATCAGACTAGGTGACAAGGCGAAATTTCTCTGCTTTAAACATTTTTGCTTTATTTTATGAACTCAAGATCATTCTTAGCTAATATTTTTATTGCATGTTTCTATTTTGGACTACGTAAGCGGTGTATTTTGAGTCAGCTGTATGACAAGTTCCACTAAAGAATTGTGAGCGTGATTATTGCAGCCCTGGTAGCATTTACGGCGCGATTTTCAGATCTATGCATTTCCCAACCGCCATTGCATTTTCATACAGCACTGAGACAACATAAGGCTGACTGAACGCTTGTGCAATCAGTTAAAATATTCTGAAATAATAAGTACAAGCAGCTGAATAATATTAATCTAAATCGTTTTTTTGGCAAAAATGTCTCAGTTTAATTTTGTGAGCGACCTACAGAACGCCCTTATTATGGACGGTGAAACGCGTGGTCCTGCGCCGCGCTGGAAGAAGAAGCTGGAAGCGTCCCTTAATGGCAGCATTAATACGACACGTTCTGTACTCTCCGTTTCCTACAATACTAGCTTCTCTGGCGTCCAAGCGCCAACCAAAACGCCTGGAAAGAGTGCCGAAGGAAAGGCCAAAAAGTCTACAACAACGCCAACAAAGACACCAGGAGGCGGTGATCGCTTCATACCAAATCGAGCAGCGACAAACTTTGAGCTGGCACACTTTTTGGTAAATATAAAGAGCTTGTGAGAGAGTCTGGTGAATCAAAAGTTATAGGCTACTATATATATTACGCAGGTCAACAAAGAGACAAGCGAGAAATCAAGTGAGGAAAATGAGCAGCAGCCCACGAGTAGCAACAGCAGTGAGAATAATGTTCTGGCTTCGGCACATAAGGGCGAACGTCAGAAGATAATGGCCGAAGTGGCGCAGGTGGGCGAGAGCAGCAAGGGTGGACGCATTTTGTGCTATCAAAACAAGGCGCCCGCTGCACCAGAGTCCCACACAAATCCACTCAAGGTTGTCTACACCCTAAAGACGCCCATATCGACAAAGAGCGGTTCGCGCTACATACCAACTACGTCGGAGCGTATATTGGATGCACCTGACTTTATTAATGACTACTGTATGTAGTTTTTCTTCCTTCTACAACAAATCTAAATCTGTTATTCTTATTTTTAAAACAGACTTGAATCTCATGGACTGGAGCGGTGATAATATTGTAGCCGTTGCTTTGGGCAATTGCGTATATCTTTGGAATGCGGCCAGCGGCAATATTGAACAGCTGACCGAGTATGAGGAGGGCGACTACGCGTGCTCGCTATCCTGGATTCAAGAGGGACAGATTTTAGCGATTGGTAATAGCACCGGCGCCGTGGAGCTCTGGGACTGTTCGAAAGTGAAGCGACTGCGCGTGATGGAAGGACACAGTGCCCGCGTTGGATCCCTGGCTTGGAACTCATTTCTGGTCTCGTCAGGCAGCCGTGATGGCACCATTATACACCATGATGTACGATCACGTGAACACAAACTATCTGCGCTGAGCGGCCACGCTCAGGAGGTGTGCGGTCTTAAGTGGTCCACCGATTTCAAATACTTGGCCAGTGGCGGCAATGATAACTTAGTAAATGTTTGGTCACTGGCAGGTAACGGCGTGGGCACTGCCTCAGAGCCACTGCACAAATTTAATGAGCATCAGGCAGCGGTACGCGCTTTGGCCTGGTGTCCCTGGCAAGCCAATACTCTGGCCTCGGGTGGCGGGACAGCGGATCGTTGCATCAAATTCTGGAATGTCTCTAACGGATCTCTAATCAAATCGGTGGACTCCAAATCACAGGTGTGCGCACTGCTCTTCTCACGCCATTACAAGGAACTGATTTCAGCTCATGGGTTTGCCAACAATCAGCTGACCATCTGGAAGTACCCTTCGATGATTAAACAGGCTGACCTTACTGGACACACATCTCGTATACTACAGATGGCCATTTCTCCCGATGGCAGCACTGTGATAAGCGCCGGCGCTGATGAAACGCTGCGTCTATGGAACTGTTTTGCCCCCGATCCCTTGGCAACCAAGAAGGTGGCCAGCGTCAACAGCAATGCCAAGAAGAGTGTGTTCCGCCAGAGCATACGCTAGTGCCTAAACTGACTACCATTAATGCCATATAGACTTGATATTACTTCACTAGACGATAATTGATATATATCTCTAAGAATTTCTTTAATGATGCTTTTATATGTATGCGAGTCTTTGGATTGTTTATTTTATATATGTTTATTATACTTAAGTTTTGAGCATTTCCTGTGTATGTATTTAATTAAGATTCAAGTTGATAAGATGTATTTATGTATAAATAAAATGCTTGCCATAGAGCGCCGCCTTATATGTATGTGCTTTATTCTGTTTAAATACCTTTTTATTTTCGATTGATTCGACAGGCTTACATGGTAAACATTAAATTTATTTCTTTTTGTATATATTGTATGGTAAGTACATGTTAGGAGAGGATCTGTTTTTGTGGATTTTCTTATTTTTCGTTTCTTCATATTCGTATGGAACGCGTGCGTCAAAAAAATATCGCATATGGGTTTCAGGATCAGCCGAGTTTGGGGCTGATCGGGTGAGCAGCTGTTATTGGAATTATAGCGTTGTTAAATACAGTTAAATGGAGCATACGATCATACGAGGCATACGTCTATGTGTTGTGTAATATGTACAATTGGGGATGCGATTTTAAGCAACTGTCATGGGATTGCCGCCGTTGTATGAGACAAAGTACCGCGGATCACCAAAGATCTGCAAGAATAGAGCACATACAGATATGATAAAAAAAATTAAAAATAAACAAATTATGCATTGAACTTAACAAAACAAAACACAAGAAGACAAACAAAATATACAACAAAACGCATATTAAAGAAATTAACTAAGCGATAATTTACTTAAATGACATTAACTATATATACTATACCATATATAGAAACTATACTTACCTAAACTTTACTATATGAAAAAGAAATGCAAAAGAAATTCAATTTCGAATCGACTGATTTCTTGTTATTTTTGGTTTTAGAATAAAATGTTTTATTTTGCAACATAATTCATTCAGTCAGAACATTAAAAACATCAATTAGATCAATTAACTAACTTAATTAACTATCGCATATTTAGTAAATGATTTAATTTTATCTATTTCTTCTTTTCATTCAATAGGTAGTTAGGAGTTAGGAGCCAAGATCTTTGACGTACATAGTTGTATATTTCTAGTTCTAGATCTAGTTTTAGATATCTAAACGTTAGTTGCTTACACACACACATACACAAACATACATACATATACACACACACACACATAATACAGTGAAACAGAAACAGAGTGAGAGAGCTTGAGAATGATGGACAACATTGGGACAAACATCAATTTACATAGACAACTTAAATTAGACAACAGATAGAGGAAGTTCGTCATATTATCAGTAAAGATATACATAACTTGAATATATATATATATATCAGTTGTACACATGATAGATGGATGCTTCTTTAACATAGTACATATACGTACTAAATATATATATGCATATATATATAGAATTTTGTTCGTTATTATGTTTGTTGTTCCTTACAATGGGCAACTTTCAGCTTTTAATGGTGTTCTACTAAAACATAGAACATCATTTTATATTTTTACCATATATCAATTTACTAGGAACAGCTTATGATGGATACTATTAACTTATGTTTGCTGTCGTTCTTTTATGTTTTTCTTTGTTTTAGGCTTTTCTAGTTTTGCTTTTGTTTTTCTTTTTGGTTGGTTTAACAATACATAAATGTTACAATACAATTTCTCTTTTCATTAGTTTTCTTAAACTGAATACCAGTTCAGCTTTATATGGGTTTCTTTTTTGTTTCTTATTTTTGAACATTTTGGAAGCTGTTGGTGGTTGCTCGTGATGATTTTGATTTCTTATGTTCTATGGGGTCTCTCAATGGTTTCTTATGGGTGGTTTTTCAATGCTTTCTTTTTTCTATTTTTTCTATTTGTTGTATTTTTTGTTTTCTTAGGCTGTGACGCTCACCTTCGTATCATCTAGATCTTCAATATCGCTACTGTCATAATCACTATCAGGTGGCGTTAATGTCTCAGCGCCGCGTTTCTCGAGTATGTTCTGCATACGGGATTTATTTAATATGCTGGCCACCTGATATGCCGTTAGGCCGGCATATGTGGCAGTTTCCAGGTTAAGTTTCTCGCATTCATCGAGCAGAAAATTGGCCAAATCCTCGTTGCAGCACTCAATGGCAATGTGCAGCGGTGTGCGTCCACCTTTGCCCTCCTGCAATACAATTGATGATAACGTTGCATGTTAATAAAAAAGTCAAATAAATTTATTGCTGATAAACTTACCCTGGCATTAATGTCGGCACCATGAGATACTAAAATGCGCAAGATGTCAATGTGACCCGCTTCAGCGGCCAAATGTACACAGCGTTCACCTAGAAAGATTCAAGATAATTGCGAAAATTAAAAATTGCTTCAAATAAAATACATTCTAAACCACTGTTCGATACTTAAGCTTCATTTATGAATGAAATACGATCCCTTCAAAAGCGCTTCGTCAAAAAGCTCTGCTGCCAACTTTGTGTTGTTGTTTAACATGTAGCGTTTTAAAATGCTAAAACAACAACAATAGCAGAAAAGCTTTGATTACGGCAACAGCAGCAGCAGCGGCTGTCGGGGGCCGGGTAGAGGGAAGTGGGTGAGCGAACGCTGTTGCCATATGTAGACAATGTACATATGGACGAGTTTGTTTGTATGTATGTGTGTAAGCGTTTGTCTTCGTGTTGCTTGTGCACTGGTGTGCGTTGAAAAACCCAAGAAATTCCCACAATAAAACAGCAGCAATAACAGCTACAACAACAACAGCAACAAAGTCAACAACAAAAGTCACAAAAAACCAGCAGTGGCATAAAAGAGACGGCAAAAACAACAACAACAACACCAGATACAAATGCAAAAAAAAAAGTTAAGCCAAACAAGCCGACTTTTTTTTTATTTTTTGGATCGGCCAACAAGTTTGCCCAAGTTCAAATTAGTTTAAGGTTTAAAATGTTTGCACATAATTTGCACGTCTAGATAAAAAAAAAAGAAAGAGAAAAAGAAACAACAGAAAGAAATCTGCAAGAACAGCTCCAATAATAATTCAACTGACATTTGACGCGATAAACTGAGCGAGGCTTTTATAAAAGCAATTCTCGAATTGAGCCCCCCTCTGAGATCGCACATTCAGATAACAAAAGCACAAGAAGAAGAACAGTAAAAAAAACTACAACATTTACAACAACAGCTTTTGGCGTCGCAGTTGCTGCTGGAATTTTATGTGTGTGTGTGTGTGCGTGTTGTTGTTGCCGGATTGGATCTACACGTGCTGTTGATTGACTTTCACACAGTTGTTACTAATTTGCATTTAATTTCCGCTAGAATTTTGAATAAAACGTTTGAAAGTTGCGCATGCGTTGCCAACTAAAAGTCATATAATGACGATTAATGGTAATTATTGCATTACAGCATGACATGTGCGTTGCCAACTAATAGACGTTATCGGTTAGTATATGCGTTGCCAACTTATTATTTATCTTAATAAGCACAATAGATGAGCGTGCGCGTTGCCAGCTACTTAACGTTAGCTAAGGATATGCGTTGCCAACTAATTATTTATCTGGATAAGCACAATAGATGCGCAATACGCGTAATACTTCGTAACAAATGCTGGAAATTAATCATTCTTATAATCAGAGCTGAGTCAAAAGTGTATATATGGACATGATTAATCAAGCTTTGTGACTGTAAAATAATAATTCTAAATGTATTCAGTTAATACTAGCTTTGGCAGCCGCTGAGTAATATCCCAAATATTGTATATAAATGTAATGTATATAATAAACAATAATGGGCCGTCTATCATCATCGATGACCTGTGAAAGAAAGCCGATATCTGACAAGAAAGTTGGGTCTGGCAGCTCTTGTCTCAGTCCAGTTCGATCCAAGATTTACAAACAATAACAACAATTGTGTCACAAGCTTTAAATATAAACGATGACAACATTTTTTTTGTTCGTCCAATGAGCCAAACGGAGCGACTCAAGTCGGACCCACCATAACCTGGCTGATCACTATGTATGTATGGTAGAGAGAAGAAGTTGTCGATACTACAATATATATTATAATACAAGCGTATAAACTTGATGCCCCTAGTAGTAAAAGTCCCAGCACAGTTCCATTGTTGCTGCTGCCGGTCCGAACCGATCGTATCCAAGAGGCTTGTGCTGAAGATCGTTGGCATACGATTAAAGATTAAAGTCTAATATGCATGTACATATGTAAATATTAATGTACATACTTGTATGTACATAAGAGTATACGTTATGTGGTATTATAATATAATACGAGATTATCCAAATATGAAATATTAAACACTGAAGTTTGTTTCAAACTTGGGAATTCCCAAGCTGTGCTGCGTCACACACACGCCGCCTCAGGTTTCAAATACAAAATCCGTTCCAGTGACTACCAGATCCGGGGAGGCATACGGGGGATGGGGTTATAATCTAAAGCTCTATATGGGCGGCTGCCAACAAGTCTGAGATCAAAACTCGACGGAACCTCATAAAAAAAAACCAAAAGATAAAAGAAGAAGCAAAGCAGTTTAACTTGAAATTGGTATTTCAAGCAATTCCCCCAACACGCACAGCAGACGATAAAACAATAATCATAATCATAATTATAATCATAACAATAAAAATAATAATTATAATAATAATAATAGTACTAGCGCTAATCGAATGTGAGCTTAACCAATTAATAGTTAAGCGTTACGAAATGCTATCTGAATTGCGTATTTGGAACCCTTGGAAGCTCGATAATGAGAGTACTTGACAATACGAGTATATACTTGCAGTTAACCTGGTACTTTCCGCTATTATTCAATTGTTTTGATCGGTTTTTTTTCTTTGGTATTACATATCCCGTTCCACTTCTACTAATTGAGAGCTCAAGCTTAAAAGAGAAGAGAAAAAAACCCACGGCGCAGTTGAAAGTACTCTAAAAAGTCGCAAAGTTCACAAATTTATTGACAGCTCAAATATTAAACACGGTTTTTGTTTTTACTTTTGATCTGCGTTTAATTTTAATTAATTGTGCTTATTGTTAGCAACGAACTCTGAAGAGTTTTTATTTATTTATTTCTGTACTTTAGCAACGTGTTTTCTCTGATATTTGAGATGTGCACACCCGCCCGCCCCTTAAGCCACTTCCTCATGTATCCCCAAGTACCCCCAAGACACGCATCTTGTCCAGCAGTTCGTTGGTTGTTTGTCCTTCACTCAAGTGGCAATTATTGAACAGTTCGTTGATTCATAATTAAATCATAAATTTGCTTTGTTTATGAAATTTAATATCTACCACAGAGCAACAAAAATAAACAATTATATAAAACGATTGAACATACTTCAATAATAAACGAACATACCAAACCAATACAAAAGAATCGATTCAGTTTCTGAATCGATAAGCGTCTCACTTAGCATATCGATAAATCACAGCTTGCTTATCCCCGTTGCTTCTCCAATTATTATGTATGCTTATGGTTTATGACAAAGTTTAACCAGAACTATTTGCGGCTTGAAATCAGCATACAACAGAGGCAAAAAAACCTCTACCCTTGGGACTAATCGACCGCAAAACTTTATTTTTATAATTAATATATTTGATTTTTTTGTTCCATGTTGATAAGCGATAAAGGGTCTACAATCAGTACAGAAAATTGTGACATTGAATTCGTTATTGAAACTATGTGGGTGTAGTCGTAAGTGAAATATGGTACAGATGCAGGAAGAACGAGGGCATTGGGGGAATGGGTTAGTTATAATTACGCACAACTGTTTAAATAGAGAACAGTATAGAGCTTAAAAGACTTCTGGCGCCACAATTTGTCCACTTGTTGTTAATTTGTTCATTGTTGGTGCGGAAAGTTCAATGTGGAAATTAAGTAAAGTGAAAACCCCAACGTAATTGCACAAAAAACAAAAGAAACAAACAGAAAAACCAAACAGCAGCCGTTGCCAAATGAAGCGTAATATCAACAACAATAAACCCAAGACACAGTTTAGCACAATTAAAGCGAGTGGATTTTCCATGACAGTTATTTTTATTTTTATTTTTTTTACATTTTACCTGCTTGGCAATGAAAGTATTTATTCAATTTGTGTTTTTTTTTGGGCCCAAAACTTTGTGAACAAACCAAAAGCAAAACCAAAACCAAAGCTTGGAAGCAGGCTAAGACGTCAGGTTATGTCATTAAAAAAAAACTGTTTGTTGACTTTCTTTTGAACGGAATGCAAATATATGCGATATGCGATATACAAATACATATCTAAGTCGAAGGAGTTAGAGGTACGAGGTAGTGTATAGATGATGATCGTGCCACGTGCTGCTATGATATTGTACCAGTATAAGTATATACCTCAATAACGTATGCTGGTTTCTACAACTATATGGGCATATGGGCAAAACCCGTAAAACAACACAACGCAACGCAACGGAACGCTAAGAGGTCAGGCACGGTGAGGCACATTATCAAGTGCTCTGACGATGTCTGATAATGCGGGGAGTACAGATAAAGAGCGGTAAAAGTTATTGACAATTGTTAGGGTTTACCCCAATGTATGTATGACTATATATGTATGTAGATGCATACAAGTACGCACTGGTACGAATATGTATTATGTATGTAAAAAAAAAAGAAAAAAAATGTAAAGTGTGTCAACGTTAAGGTGAAAATTGTATGTCCATATAAAGTAACAACAGCAATTGTTATTATTATTACTTATGATCTTCAACTTCCGTTATGGGGTGAATAAGCATTTCATTGGGGCTTAACCAGACACCGTCATGAGCTCATATTATATATGTACATATATATTATAGACAACATGTATTATCAATCGGTAGATGATTGACCTTGTCTAAACTCTGGAGAGACGCTGACTAACTGGTTGAATTATTATGATGTAAATGTAAATGTCATTGACAGTCAATAAAACAATTCCAGAATGTATGAGTATATACTATATACTATATATAGTATGTATGTAGTATTATTTATATTTACTGACGTTAACACAAATGTGGGATAAACCAGTTTGTTTACGTACGAGTAGTACCTGTGACAGGTACTCATTAGAACAAATTAGTTAGAGTGGAAGAAATGATAAACTTAATACCAAGTACGTGCTACTAAAACGTGGATAAGATATCGTATCACTTCCTTATAAGAACAGCTGTCAGCAGTGCAACAACAGGAAAAACAAATAAATATCACGTCATACTTTCATTCAAAATATAACTTTCCCAGAAGTATTCTGATATATAACAATAGATCAGCTAAAAGATACCTAGTTATCTATAGCTCGAGCCTTTCTCTATATATATTTTAATAATTATTCTAAAAGTGAAGTAACTGGTTTTTATCTAAAATCAGGTGTACCTTTACCTCTAACACTCACAAACGTATGTTATACATTATGCAATTACCTAATCAACTATATTCTTATATATGCACATTATAGGGAGCTTGTTGAATTCCAGTTTGATTAATTTAATTAGCCTTCTTACTTTCTGTATCTCTTTCTAATGATCAATACCCTCGTTCAACGGCATTCCCCAATCAATTACGTACTATCTCAGTTTATAGTATATACGTACTCTACGAGTATCTGTGCGAAGACCCATTACGCGGCAAAGGTTGGAAAAGCAAACAAAACCAAGAAGCAGAAAGCACAAAGCTATCAAGTCAATGCGATAGCGTTCAACTGATCAAAAACAACACACTACACACACACGCACAACCACTTAACGAATGTTTAAATTGCATTCCTAATATTATGTATTATTCGTATTAAAACGATCATAAGAAGTAGATTGGAATACGTACATCGGAGAACCCTGTGCAGAGTTTGGTAAAAACCATAGCTATATGTTGTCATTGAAATAGCAGTATAAGACCGGACATTGTGTGTACACGGCAGATGTGTATAATCATCATCATAGATGGGGTTTTTTTCTGACACAGATAAGTAGACAAATCAATGAATTTTTTAGGCTGAAATGTACCCCATGGGATTTTTCTTATCACAGTTACTAAGTGGAAAGTACAGAACACCCTATGGTCTTATGTTATCATGACTAATATACATATATACTGGCCTTTTGACTTTGTCCCCGCCAACTAGGACACATTTGCAACAGATTCTGAACCTATTTTTTCCATGTGTGCCACAAATGGCCAAAATCCGCATATGTACGATTTGTATTTGTTTTGTGTGTTTATTGAAATATTCTGAAATTCCCTTAAGGTCCCCAGATAGTTCGCAAATGCAATGACGTCAATGAAATCCATGACGATAATATGTTATTAGCTAATGTGTTGAACGTTGTTTTTGTTATTGCCAAAGCCAAATAGGCATTAATTGATTTGTTTATAATCGTAAATTGGAAGAGTCTATTGCCTTTTAAGGGGAATGTACTCATTAGTTGAGAAATGAAAATAAAATCAGTTTTTGGGTATGCCATAATAGTATAAATTTGCAGAGTTAAACGATAACAGTGTTGCCATGTTCAGATAGTCGGGTTTTTGTTACCATCCAATAAAACCAAAATAGTCATGATTACAGCCTTTTTTTGTATAGTTGTAAATATAGCTATCAGTTTTTTGCTGTGAAGAACTTCAAATTATATTCGGGTATACTAAAAAGCCCTAGGGTGGAACTATTTATACTCATTAGTTCTGCATGTGGAGATTGCGTGCCGAAAGCGAAAATACAAGCCAGAAGGAAGGAATTATTATTAAATTGACCTCGACGCCAAGAATGGTAAACGACATGCAAATTGGAACAATGATTCCAAAATAGCTGGGAATTTCCAGAGAGTGTTTTGTTAATAGCCAGACCTCGTTAAATATGTATATATAATTGTAAATCGGACTGAACAGCAGATAAGTGAACTTCGATAACGTTTGGCTGGTGTCTAGAAATGGTTTTAGAAATTATTTAAGAAATAGACTTTGACTTTATGTTGGAACAAAAACCGGCACATGTTTATGTTAAATTTTTCAATTTCCAATTTCCGACATATATTTACTTGAAATTTTAAGACTTGGCTAGTGGCCAGAAAAAAAACGGAGACTATTTTTGTATTCGTGTATAAATTTTTCACATTTTCTTTTTGAGTTGGTTAGCAAATGATTTGCATTTAAATTTAAGCACAAAAATGCAAAAGGAAAAGCTGAAAATGGCACATTAAATTTAGAAGAGGTATTATTAGAATTAGTTATAGTATTAATACAAGCCTTTGGCATTAATGTTAACTAAAATATGTGTTAACTAACAGTTTTCCAGATTTTACATCTTGATCATATTTTTCCTAATAAAAACATAATCAAAATTTTGGCTTCTAGTTCTTCGCAAATTCTGAGGAACTTCATTTTAGTATTAATTCAAGCCTTTGGCATTAATGTGAACTGAAATATATGTTAACTAACAGTTTTCCAGATTTTACATCTTAATCATATTTTTCCTAATAAAAACATAATCAAAATTTTGCCTTCTGGTTAAGAAAACAAAATATGTCGTTCAGTATTTTCTTTTGTTTCTTCATTCTTCGCACATTCTGAGGAATTTAATTTTTTGCCCACGGGAAGTTTTTGATTCATTTTTGATATCACAAAACTTTTCTTTGGAACTGTGACGTCAATTGGGCAACAAAAATAACCGAAAATTTTATTTTCTTTCGACATTCGGCAGACATCTTAAATTGCGTTATAATTGAAAATGAAAAACAAACAAAAATGTTGAGTATATTTTTAATGTGTCTGCTGTAAATCAGGGGAAAACCCAAGAAAAAAATAAATTAAAAAAAAACATTGTCTGCGTCTGATACTCTTTCTATATTATAAAGACAGTTAGACAGATATTGATGAATAGTTTTCTTTGATATATTCATAATTCTTAATTGCACTCATCTTATCTTTGGCAACTGATAGACTTCAAGGGCATTCCTAGCGTCGGTGTGCTTTAGTTTATTTTGTTTTCCTTGTGCTTTCATAGCGGTTATGTCTGCATTGAACCAGCCAATGGATGTGTGTGTCTCTATACATATATTTATATATATATAAATAAACCTATTCCGATTGCTATGTGCAATGTCTGCCTTGCTATGTGTATACAATACATAAAAGATATAGATATATGCGGTCAGCAGCTGTTTGTAGTGTGTGCGAGGCATATGGCTTAGTATATAGGACCGGTTTGGTCTGGTTAAGCTACAAGTACGATGTTTGTTCACCATATGTTTGGGACTGCGAAAATATAATATTAAATTTTATAGGTATACAAGCCAAAGGTTAAACTGGCGTGCGTGTGTGTGTGTGACTTTATTGTAGTTGTATTTTTAGCAAGGTTATACATAGCCCAAAAAAATCGATTAAACAAACGAAAGGTTGTGTTATATACTTCTCTTTCTTCCTGTGTGTGTGAGTGTGTAACTGAGTGTGTTTGGTCATAAAATTGAGTTTGAAACAGTTGCCAAGTTTATTAACCTTTTTGTGTCGACAGTTGCACAAGCTTCAATATTGTGTTTTATTTTTTATATTTTTCATGAACAATATGTGAAGATCCGACAACTTTTACTTTCTTCCGGCTTAGTTAGGTTTTTTCTTTATTTTTTGTTTTGTTTTTTGAATGGGAAACTTTTGATGAGACACAATGGGTAGTTTAGCTTGGAGAAACCGAACAAATTGTACTATATTGCACCCACAGCTAACGACCCTGAGATACCTGAGAGTGCCTCACACCCTGCAGAGCACCTGTTGAAAATCAATAATTGGGGTATACAAAATAATCAATAACAAATAAGGAAATGCACACCGCGCCTTCCTCAGAGTGTGCATATATCTCACAATTATACAACCAGATACATACTGAATCAGAATCAGAAACAGAATCTAAATAAATATCAGTAATCGTAGCGTAATCGTAGAACTTTTGTTGTTGTTGTTGCTTATGAGGAGCAATTTTAATGAGGTGGAAAGCAAATGGAATTTCTGTTGAAGGTTTGCAAAGAACAAAATAACAATAACAAAATGTATACGCAAATAAAATAAACAATGCCAATTTCTGCTGACGTCAAAGAAAAAAATCGATGCTCTTTATGAGAGTACGTTAAATCGGACCTCTCATGTTTACAGTATATATAGTATACTATAGTTTGCTTTAGACGAAATTATTTTCAGGCGAATATCGTGCGGAGGCCAATGCATGATATTTTTGGCATGAGTTCAGAACTGGGTGGCCAAGCATTAATATAGATCACATATCTATATACTATACTATATGCCTATAGTACGTGTACAGACAATGTCTCGTACTGTGGCTAGCCGATGGCGGGACATCTACTATATATGCTATATATAATATGTGGGTACTATATAACATACATATATCTTTTGGCAACGACTCAACTTTTCAAATGTGCTAAAATATTCTGCCAAAAGTCGTATTGCTTTTACTACCCGTACCCGTATTATGGATTATAGGTTTTTTGAATATTGCAAATAAAATTCTTTTGAAGTGAGTTCCAGCTATTCCTTAACTGGAATTAATGGAGCATACCATATAAGATGTAATAAATTATTAGGTTTCCATAAACAGCTGCAAGATCTGAGACATATTCTAGGAAATGTAAGTTTAAAAGTATGAACTGTACTCACCATCATAGTTGCGTATCTCCAGATCGGCAGGGAGGCGGGCATAGCTCAGGGAACTGATAGCCTTGTCATTCGAGCGGTGTCCATACTGACGATGTGCCTCATGGATCTCTGAGGCGGCAAAAGTCATCGTCAATGCTTGTACACACTGCATCTCACCCGAAATACAGGACAGATGCAACGCTGTATTGCCATGACGATCGCGTACCGTGGGCTGATAATAGATTGATAGATGGTAAACAGATTACCAAATTTGGATTGTTAGGGTTATCCACTTGATTGGCCATTGGCATCTGGGCTAGTGGCTACTCACCTCGGCGCCAGCTAAGAGCAGCATGCGCAGAATCGTTGGCTGTGCTGTGAGTGCAGCCAGATGAAGGGGCGTCTGAGCTACATCGTTTTGAATGTTAAGGAGGCAAGGATGTGGTGCCATGCGTATCAGTGCTGCCACAACATCTACATAGCCCGATATGCAGGCCAGGTGCAGTGGACTGAGAAGTAAATAAGGAGCGAAAGAGAAAACCACAAGTTGAAAAAAGGTTAGCTGATTTGAACCTTTCTACCTGGACATTTCCCACTTGTTGTTGATCGCTGATGCTCAACTGTAAAAACCCACAAATTTGCACTGCCCAAAAACCTGTTTTATTGTACGGCATGTGCACAGGTAGTACCATCAGACAGACATACCAGGAAAACCCCTGACTGCCTGACTAACATGTGTCGTCGTCGTCGTTGTTTGAAGTCGCCTCATTGTCTTCTGCTTGTGATTCATGAAAGTCTCCCCCTCAGTAGGTGGTCAAGTCAAACGTTGAGTTTCTTCTTAGAATACGCTATACCCATTAAATTATTAAAGCCGGAAATAGGCATGTTCGTCCTTAAAAAGTATATATGTATCCTTGATAGGAGAGACAACTCTGCACTTCTGATTCTAGAAGAAACTATACAGTAACAATTCTATTTTATAAGCTAAGCTTTTATTAAACCCCTGACCTTTTGATCCTACTACCCAGAGGGTAACTCCTATTCAACTTGCTCTTCTGTTCTGCTTTTTTTTTTTGTAATTTTTGGGGAAATTCTGAACGGAAATGCTTGTGTTACTCACGTGTCGCCATCGTCGTTCTGTTGATAAAATTGCTCCCAGGCGTTCATGATGTTAATGTTGCTGTTATTCAATGGGGCAGTTGCAGGATTTCCAGCTGCATTTGTTATTGTTGCACTGTTGGTTTGTGGGCCGTTTCTTCGTCCAGCGGAGGAGTTGGTAATTGCATCTGTTGTTTGACTGAGATTGTTTATATTAGTGCCGGATTGTACGGTCCACTGCTTTATGCCCGACTCGACATTGTGTTGGAGTCGCATTTGCTCAGCGGCTGCCGGCTGCTCGGCGCCAGTTTCAGCCGTTTGATTTGTTTCCTCGTCCTCCTCTTCGTCTATAATGCCCGAATCGAGCACTGCCTGTTGTTTGTTTTCTTTGTCCTGGTGGTGTTGCTCTTCTGGGCCCTTGTGCTGATCTTTATAATGCTGCTCCTGTTGCGTTTCGTCGTCGGATAATTCACCGCTAAAGATCTGTGCGGATTGCGGGCCAGAGATGAATCCAGAATCAGTTGTTTCGCTTTGTGCTGCAAATTCTTTCTGCTTGTTAATGGCGGCGTTACTGTTGCTGTCGCTTTGTTGCTGTTGTTGTTGCTCGCTTTTCTCGTTGCTTTTGCCGCCAAATGTTGTTGTTGCTGTTTTTACTCTTTTACTGTTACTTTCAGCTGCTGCGCTTTGTTGCTGCTCAACACTGGACGCACAGCTACAATCTTCCACTGTTTCCTTTTCCTTGTTATCACTTGTTGCTGCTGTTGCCGTTTGGTTCCACATTTTGAGCTTTTTTGCCTGCTGGCTTTTGAATTTTGATAAATTTACTTTTCTTCTTGTTGCTTTGCTTCCGCACAAATGTTTTTATTGCTTCACCGTTTTAATATAAACGTTCAACTGTTGCTTGTTGTTGATTCTGCAAAGTTTCTTTTACATATTAGTAAATGAAAATTCACATGCTAAACTTTGCTTAAAAGCTCTACTTTTCATACACAAAGGCACACAAATAATGTATACACATACATACACACACACGCATGCATTTACATAAACGCGAGCTCGGGTAACTGCGCTTTAAGCGTCGCTCGGACACTCGCGTCCCCTATGAGTGTGAGTGAAACGAATGTAGTGTGCGAACAATACATAAGTGAAAACGCAATAACAGCGAACGACGAGATTAGCGCATGTCGGAGTTATGATTAGCAACAACAAATGTCTCAGTTGCTCATTGGGGAATTATACGAGTAATACATGCATGCAAAAGAATTTCTTTTATTTTTAGTTCGCTGCTTTTGGCATTCAACTATGTACACCTGCTTCGTTTCACACACATCTGCTCAAGTAGACAGTCACTCGCATACACTCACACACACTTGTAGCTGAACAGCTTCTGCTGTTTTTTTCTCGTCTGTTCAATGCACACAGATTTTTAGTTTTCCTTATGTATTGTTGCTTTTATTTCTTTTTCTTATTACTTTTTGCTCTTTGTTTAAAAATGGCAGCTTATTTCCGTCAATTTATAATTATAATTCTTTATCACTTATACACCTTATCGACTTGTCTGTTATTGTAATTTGTTTGTATGCTGTTTCACACTGATGTACGCGCTTTGCTTTAACTTGACGTTCTCTGAACTACGCTCAACTTACAGTTCATACGTCTTGTTTCCTTCACGATGAAAATAGCACTAAGAGTGTAGTACTAAAAGCGGTTTATTTTTAGCTTAGTTGAGCCAAAGCTTTTGTGGGTGGGAGAAACCAAACGGCGTTGCCAGATTGCTCAAAAGCTTTTTCCATACTGCCTGCCGCTTTAACTCATATTTAAAAGAGAAAGAACAGCGACAACAACAACAACGACAACGAAAGCAACAACAACAGAAATATTTCTTAAAACTACAAACAAATACCATGTGTCAGTAATTGCTCTGGGATTCCGCGATGTGCAACGTTCCGTGCTCAAAACTCGAATGAAGTGTGCGGCAAAATTACCGCCTGAATGAAGAAGAAATTCTTAGAGCATTGCGTATAGGGAAAACACGGCCACACAACATGAGTTCAAAGGACATCGATTTCCATTACCTGGTTGACTGTGTGATTTAAATTTTTTTCCCCTACTACTATTGGTATGCACATACATATGTGAGTGATTTATTAATTTACTGAGTTCTTCTTTCCTTATCTGCTTATAATTCCTTAATTGGGAATTTTATATGTCATAAATTATTTCCAAAAAAACGTCACTAAATCTTCTTTCCTGAAAATCTGCATACCCTATACATAAATACATATATGTATTCATTTGTGTATGTGTGTGCAATTTAGGAGCGGAAGAACTAATTAACTGTAAAACCCAAACATTTAGAAATGGGAACAAATTATTTGGAATTCTTCGGTCATAATAAGCTTTGTTGTAGAAATTACTGGGATTTTGACAATAAAACTGAGAGAGTAATCACATAAGTTATATGTATAAATAATTTAATGACTAAATTGGGGAATCGCGTTAACAAATTATTTTCAAGCAAGCGCGCAAACTGTGTTGGAAAACGTTGCAGAAGCACACATGTAATGCAACACTTATCGAAATCAAATAGAAATACTATTCCAGAATTAAAATTCATAAAATAGCATACACACATATAATAAAAAGAAAAAACTTTTATATGTTACGCTGCGTCGCCAGCATTAGAAAAATGAGTTGCTTTAGCGGACACAAACTTAACCAGGTTGTCAAGCACCTGGAAAGCTTTGCACCTGTAAATCTTGCCGAGAAATGGGACAACGTGGGACTACTGATCGAACCTAGCAGCGACGTAAGATGCTAGCAATATACTTATAATTTAACTATTCTTTAATATAAAAACTTAAATAATAGAAACTAGTCCAGAAAATACTGCTGACCAATGATCTTACCGAGCCGGTGATGAGTGAAGCTATCGAGAAGCAGGTAGATCTGATTATTAGCTATCATCCGCCAATCTTCAGGCCGCTAACACGCATAACCACAGCTAATTGGAAGGAGCGAGTAGTGGCAGCTTGTTTGTCCAACTCCATAGCGCTCTACTCGCCACACACTGCCTGGGACAAGGTTCCTGGTGGAGTTAATGATTGGCTAGCCAAGGCTGTAAATATAGAATCGATTAAACCACTGGTGCCAGAGATGTGCGCTCCGCCAGGCACCGGGTCTGGACGATTGATAGAAACGAATATGCCCATATCCCAGTTGGTGCATGCCCTACAGAATCACATAGAAAACAACGTACATGTTGCTTTTGCCGTGGGCCATCACGCAAAGACATTTGTGAAGACTGTTGGGATTTGTGCGGGCTCCGGATATTCGGTGCTGCAAGGCGTGAAGGCAGATCTCGTTATTACTGGCGAGATGTCACACCACGAACTGCTGGACTTAAATCACAATGGCACCTCAGTGCTGCTCTGCAACCACAGTAACTCAGAGCGCGGATTTTTACGCGAGTTTCAGCCAAAACTAAACGAGGGTCTGCAAGGTGCCTGTGAGGTCTTGATTTCAGAGAAGGACAAAGATCCATTGCACACGGTGTTCAGAGCTCCAGCACAGGATGCACAAAAAGTTCAACAATAGTCATAAATTTGGATAACAATGCATTTGGGACAGTTATCACAATTCAATACAATTAATTAAAAACTTATTACTAAACTTGATCCAGCTTGAATTTGCCGCCCTTGCTGGCCGCATCGTTACGATGCAGTTGATAGAGCAGACGTTGCTCCAAATGCTTTACGGCTTCTACAGTTAGTACCAATGTGTCGTGCTTCAACATTGAATAGACGTTTAATCCGTAAGAGGGCATTAGATTCACATAGCCCAGGTGTTCGGTAGCATAGCAGATGTTTTCTGGAAAGTAGTCTTGCCTGGAAAAGTGCATGAGCACAAAAATTTAAATTTATATACAGTTTAAACGTAACTTGGAAACATACTTGTCAATTATCAGCACAGATGGTCCCCAGTTACGCTCTTCTATCAGATCCTTTATGAACTGTGCATCGCGCGTGGGTATCTCAACATTATCAATAATGTGTAAATCGTCCTGAGCTAGTTTAACGCTTAGCGTCGATGTAAGGCCCAATACACGTTTGTAAAAGGGGAGCATATAAAAGTGAGTTGTTGGGGAGCGTGGACCGTGTACAACACCGCCTCCTTTGAACATCGGTGATCGGATGGAGCCATGGCGAGCGCGACCCATACCCTTTTGTGGCCAGGGCTTGCGACCACCGCCCCGAACTTCGGCGCGTGTCTTGGCGTGTGCCATACTTACATAACGATACTTGCGCTGCCACTCAATGTTCTCCTGAATGACATCAACACGCGGCTGGCCGGCAAACACGTCCGGATGAAGTTCAATAAGGCCCAGTTTACGTTCCGTCACTGCATCAAGGTTCTCAATCCATGCCTGTCGTGTGCTGTTCCTATTCACCGGTGCGTACTCCGCATAGCTCTGTGGTAATATAAGCGCCGGCTTTGAAGCAGCTGCATCATTGTTTTCCGTTGCTTTGGAGTCGACGGCTACATTGTTTTGGCTGGCAGTAAGAGTATTTGATAAATTGCGTACACCTGGATATACCAATTGTCGCGTTTTATTCAAAAACGCTAACATTTCGAAAAAATTATTACACGGCCCAGGTGTTGTTGCATCAACTATCAACACATGTTAATCGACCGACCACCATAATCTATCGATTAGTGGTGTCTGTCTAAATAGGTAATTCACAGTGAACGGCGATTGCATTTGTTATCGTCCTCTATTACTTTGGCGGGAAGAATTCAAAAACAATCAGATAATTTCAAAATTATTTTTGTAAATTTAATAGTGACTTTTTATAATTTTGATATAATTTTATTTGTGAAAATTACCAATTAAAGGAACTTTTATTTTTTACCTGTAATCTTATTTTTAGATGTTACCATACTGAAAAAGTTATTTTGGCTTCCATTTCGTGGACATTGCACTACTACGGGTCTTTCAACATCTGTGCAGCATTCACCATCCGTGTTGGTATCTCCGTAACCATAACTGTGTGTAGAGAATTTATATCTGGAATCGTATAGAATCTTAATCTCGTCGTCATTTTGATCATCAGCGGGTGTACACTGATTACGACGGTTGTTACTGCTACAGGGTACAGTTGAATTTGATTGAACTTCTCTCACTCGAACTCTTTGACAAGTATTTACGGGTACCTCGGGAGTACACCGGTTCTGTGTGCGACGCTTAGCGGTACAAGTCTGTCCAGTTGAATTGGATTCAACCTCTCTTGTTCGATCTCTTTGACAAGTATTTACAGGTTCCTCGGGAGTACACCGGTTCTGTGTGCGACGATTAGAGGTACAAGTGTGTCCAGTTGAATTAGATTCAACCTCTCTTACTCGATCTCTTTGACAAGTATTTACAGGTTCCTCGGGAGTACACCGGTTCTGTGTGCGACGATTAGAGTTAACCTCTCTTACTCGATCTCTTTGACAAGTATCTACAGGTTCCTCAGGAGTACAACGTTTCTGTCTGGGACGCTTCAAGAAACAAGAAAATCCACTTGATTCACCTTGTACGTCTTTTGGAGGCCGTTTCTCGGGAGTCTCTACAGGTTCCTTGGGAGTACTTACTTTCTCCTTGGGAGTCTTGGAGAAACAAGAAAATCCACTGGATTTAGATTTAGGCTCTTTTGGTGGTTTTACTTTGGAAGTTTTATGCTTCTGTTCGGAGCTCTTGGAGAAACAAGAAAATCCACTGGATTTAGATTTTGGTTCTTTTTCTTTGGGAGTTTTTTGGTTCTTGGAGAAACAAGAAAATCCACTAGATTTAGATTTAGGCTCTTTTGGTGGCTTTTCTTTGGGAGTCGTATGCTTCTGTTCGGAACTCTTGGAAAAACAAGAAAATCCACTGGATTTAGATTTGGGCTCCTTTGGTGGCTTTACTTTGGGAGTTGTCTGCTTCTGTTCGGAGCTCTTGGAGAAACAAGAAAATCCACTAGATTTAGATTTTGGTTCTTTTTCTTTGGGAGTTTTTTGGTTCTTGGAGAAACAAGAAAATCCACTAGATTTAGATTTAGATTTAGGCTCTTTTGGTGGCTTTACTTTGGGAGTTGTATGCTTCTGTTCGGAGCTCTTGGAGAAACAAGAAAACCCACTGGATTTAGATTTTGGTTCTCTTGGTGGTTTTTCCTTGGGAGTTTTTTTGTTCTTGGAGAAACAAGTAAATCCACTTGACTTAGGTTTTACTTCTTCTCTGTGTTCTTTTTGGGAGGTTTAGCGAAGCAAGAAAAGTTTCTTGATTTAGTTTCTTTTGGCCGTTTTTCTTTGGGAGCTTTCGCGTTCTGTTTAGAGAAGCAAGAAAATCCACTAGACTTCGATTTCACGTCCTTTTCTGGTTTTTTGGGACCTCTGGAGAAACAAGAAAATCCACTTGATTTAGCTTTTGGCCCTTTAGCTGAATGTTCTTGTTTGGGACCTCTGGAGAAAGAGAATCCACTTGATTTAGCTTTTGGTGCTTTAGCTGAATGTTCTTGTTTGGGACCTCTGGAGAAACAAGAAAATGCACTTGATTTAGCTTTTGGTCCTTTTGCAGACTGTTCTTGTTTGGGACCTCTGGAGAAACAAGAGAATCCACCTGATTTAGACTTTGACTCTTTTTCTTTGGGAGGTTTTTTGTTCTGCTTGGAGAAGCAAGAAAATCCACTAGATTTCGATTTTACATCCTTTTCTGGTGTCTTGGGACCTCTGGAGAAGCAAGAGAATCCACTTGACTTAGGTTTTGGCTCTTTTGGTTCCTCTTGCTTCTTATTTCTGTTACGTCCTTTGCAAGCGGAGAAGAAACCGCCGGAAGCCTTTGACTCCTTGTCCCGTTCGGTTCTATGTTTATTTAGGCAAGGGAACATACTAGATTTTTTTCCTTTCCTGATTCCGAATGGGGAGATGGCTCTTTCTTCTTGCATAAAGTTTGAAAACAACTTAATTTCGATGACTTTGGCTCTGGATTATCTTTGTCCCCTTTCAAATTATCTTTATGTTCAACTTTTTCTTTCCTACGGTATGGAAAAAAACATTTCGATCTTTCAGTCTTTGGCTTGTACTCTTTTGGTTTGGTCGGTTCATAATTAGCTTCTGTTTCGCTTTCCTGGATTGGCGGCTTTCTGTGATTCTTTTTGCGCTTCCTACAACAGCGAAAACCCCAATCCGAACTATCTGGTTCTTGCTTAATGGGTTCTTCATCCTTCACTGGTCTTTCATAGTCATTATAGACCGGTTCTTGCTCTCCACATGAACATTTGTCTGTATACAATTTATTGGTAACAGGTTTTTCCTGTGGTTGATCCTCATATTCGTACTCCTTGTAATCTCTTTCCATGTCGCTTTTCTTACAACAAGTTTGGGGACAACAATAGGGATCGCTCATGTATTGCCTGGTTTTATCTTCGTTTTGGTAATCATGTGCGTACTCTCTGGTTTCATCTTCGTTTAGGTATTCTCCGTGCTCCACTTCCTGTATCATTAAACATGCTTCTGGTTTACATCTGGCCTTTTCTTGAGTCCGTCTTGGCGTGCATCTCTGCAACTCTCTTCGGTTCTCTCCTTGAGTATTTCTTTGGGTTGGTGCTCTGCTTTCAACTCTCTTCGGGGTCGCTCTTCGGGGCTCTCTTTGCGACTCTCTTCGGGGCTCAGTTCGGGGATCCCTTCTGGTCGCACCTGGAGACTCTCGTCGAATGTGTCTACGACTTGGAAGCTTTCCAATCTGCTTATAAGAGGCTTTCCTTCTCTGAAGTCCCTTTAGTATATTCCTTTCATAGCTGTTGTGCTCGGGCAGCTCCAGATACTTACTCATACAACTTCTTTGTGATACGTAATCTTCTAGTTCTGGGGGTTTCAAACAGTGTTGATCGCACTTTGCTATGAATGACCTTGGCTGTCTTGGCTTACAGTTTGTGTCCTTTACGGATTTCCTGTTTTCTCTAATGGCCATGGCCATGTCAAAGATATCCACAAAGGATCTCGTGGGTTTGAAGTATTGAAGGGTTTTACGCTTGACTTCGGCAAATGAATAATTCAGCTTTTCCTTATCATTCGATTGGTTATCAAATGGATATGCACTACCACTGCACCTGCGACCAGTTGATTCTTCGGCTCTACCCTTTCTTCCATCATTTCCAGGTTTAGGATCAGGAGCAGCTTCTGGTTGGACCATATTTGTTACAGCCTTTTCATTGTTTGTGCACTTAGATTGTTGCTCGTAGTGCGTGGGTTCAGAGTTCGGATAGTCGTAGTGCTGCTCGGACAGGATGCGTACACATGCCTTCTTATTCGCATCCTGGCCATCATAGGGAGTACTCTTTTGGGGTGCTGGGGCGGACATACATAGAATGTAAGGACTCTGTGTATGGTATTGGTTGTCCTGTGGATATGAATTGCATTGGTTATAGGCTTGAGGAGAATAATGCATATTTGATACGAAGGAATTTTCTTGAACTGGTGGAACGGTCGGACTCTGATGACCATATGAGTATCCACAGCCAGAATGATAGCAACAATAAGCGTTCTGATTGCATTTACATTTGTTGCGTTCATTCGTATGGGCTAGTAGCTTCTTCTGTTGCTCGAGACTGGCGACTGCCTCGTAGAGGATATCGATTATCTGGTTGACGTTACACTTATCGTCCACAACCAGATTGACTACGGGATCGCCCACGTTCTTTTTCGCTGGAGTTATCTTACATCTGCCATTGCCAGTATCCTTGTTGCTCGCTGAACTTTGTGGACATCCACTGGCATTTGGGTTCTGAGAAGAGGAATTTGTTCCAAAAGTTTCGCTTGTCGTATATTCATTATGTTCACAGCTCGTAGGAATCTTAGGACAACAAGCGTTGTGACAGATTGCAGGATCCTTGGTAGTTGTTTTGGTAGGACTCTCGGTGGTCGTAACATCCGTACATCTCGTTATTTTCATATCTTCAGCGGAGAGTACATAGTTCCTAGTGCACTTACAGGACCCGGGAACCTTGGTCGTAGAACTTGCCACTTTCTCTCTAGCCTGTTCTGGCTGAGGCTCAGGGCTCTGGCGAACAGTCTTCCTGTCAGTTATCTCTTTGGTTTCAGCTTGCTCCGTTTCACACGCGGCCTTTTTGTCCTTGAATCCGTCACAGAGTGAATTCTCGCAGAATGCATTGCCACAGTGTGGACATTTGCAGCTGCATTGCACTTCCTTATGCTTGGACAGGACATCTGAGGTTTTGGTTCCCCTTGTTATCTTTTCTACATATTCTTCTTCCTGGTTTCTATTTGTTTCTTTTCTAGAACACTTACACCTATAACCAGACTTCGCCCAGGCATCAAGTTGCTGAGTTGTTCTTCGTTTTGTATCAGTAGTTGGAGGGGAAGAGGAGCCGGATACTTCAATGTCTACTCCACTACTGGACTTCCCTTGTTTAACTGTCCAGTAAGAGGAAGCATGTTTAGACTGATTGGAGGAATCGAAATCATCCTGGTTACCATCTGATCCCTGGACTGGATGCTTACAAGCACATCCTGCTAACTTAATCTTCTCAACTTGTTTTCCATTTGACTTGGACTTATTCGAGTTTCCTTTTGAGGACAAGGTAGGATCTTTCGAACTTGAAGATCTGCCGTTGTAGGAACGACTATTTCCTTTCTTTGCTCTGCAGCAAGAACAACACGTACAACGATGACACAAACATTCAGGACTTCTTTCACTTACAAGCTGATTTGAGTTGTCGTCTCTGGCTTTTTCTCTATGGGTCCTTGTATATTCCTGTGAATCTGCGTGGTCTCCTTCTGTACTTGGCTGCTCTGTCTTGAATGCGAAGGATGAAGCATGCTTTGAGGAATTGCCTCTCTGATGTCTTCTAGTTGGGGCTACAGCATCATCTCTGGGAGATTCTTGAGCATGAGCACTTGCCTTGGTGTAACGTGATCCTTCTTCATGTACTTTTGACGGATGGGGAGTATCTCTTCTCTGCGTTCGACCTTCTTCCGGACTTCGCTTCCGAAATCGTCTCGAAACTCGGGTTTCTTCCACATCTTCGTTCATGTTGGCCCCATTGGTGCTCTCGTTCCTGCATTGACATTTACTTTGAGCTCCAGAATAACCTTCCATGGTATTAGAATTCGACTGGAAGCCAACATTCTTCCTATTCTGCTCATCCTTATTCCTCGGTTCGTTGTATCTCTTTTGACTATTTCCCTTTGAGTATACCATTTGATCTGAAGTTGTCTTTCGCCTTTTATCCTGGCAGACCTTTGAGCACAAATCCTCTTCTGTGTCTAGATAATTTCTGATCTCGCTGTCACTGGCCAGCTTTAGCTTCCAGCCCTCTTGGGGAATAGGGCTTGACCGACCCCTTGACCGACTCTTAGACCGAGACTTTTTGTAGCTAGACCCTGCTTCTGACACCGAATTGCATTCTGTCTCCGAGGACTCGTCATCTAATAGCATTTCATTTTCTTTGCGTTTTGGTGGCCTGCTGATCTTCTCAATCCTGTCATATCGTTCCGACAGTTCACCAGAATATTTGGAGCGATCGTTACCGCTTTCCATGATTTGCGATTTGTAACTAGAATCCGATGGAGTATAGCCACCATAATCTTTCCATTTTGATTCGACCTCGTCGTTCACCTTAGCACATGACTCTGGCTGAAGCTTTTTACACTGACATTTATAATAAATGCTAGAACGCGATTCACTCTCCGAATGGGTCTCCGCTCCACTGTAGATTCGATGAAGCAAGTTACCCTTTCTGGCCGGGCTCTGACATCCCCAGCTCCTCACGGCTAGGTTGGATTTGTTTGTTGTCGTTGGAGCAAGCATCTTCTTCATTTGACCAACACCTGGGGGTGGTGACAGACCTTTGGTAACGCCATAGTATAAACTATTTGGAATAGGTTTTCTCGTCTTTTGTTTTTGTGGCCTTGCAAAGGTGGTTTCATTGCGCTTCTGGGTGGAAGCCGTTTGACCAGTTTGACTAGTTCTATGGTTGGTTGGCGGCAAGTCGACCGCTTGGATCTTCTTATGCCGCATGGGTGGCTGCTTCTTGATGGTGGGTGGAAGCGAGCACTGAACGCAATTGTCAATTGATTTGGGACGATTCTGGTTTGGGCCAGCAGTCAGCTTATGGTCGTAGTGTGTGCGCTTGAGGAGATTGCATTTCATAATCTCATTCAGACTATTATTATCCGCATCGGCATCTAGCGGTTGCTCATCCTTGGGAAACTCCAAGTTCCAGCTAGATGGATACCCCGAGGAGCTAGCTCTGGAACGTACGCGTGGTTTCAGACTGTGCACGGATCTGTTGTCTGCAGGAGATTATTGAGTTAGAAAGTGTTAGAAAGGATCTGCAACCAACTACCATTAGGATGTTGATTCCTCTCGGATTGTTGCACAGATATTCTGGGGTTCACGTTGCCTGCTTTATAGCGCTGTCCATTTTGCTTGAAGGGCGTGTCCTGGAGCAACCTTTGTAGTCTCTCATCTGGCCTGGTACTTGGCACTCTCATGGTACCCTTGCACCTCAGCACGTTGCCTGCTGCTGAGTTGTCAGAGAGACTGCGCTGCATGATATGAACTAGTTGCGGATTCCTATGCACAGATGGCAGCAGAGGAACGCCGCATGCATGGGAATCGAACCTGCCACCAGGCACATCATGCAGCGCAGACCCATTCACAGCATTCTCCGTTATATGGGGATAGCTGCGACCCACCTTGCTAATGGCATGCTTCACCAGCACCTGCTGCCCGGAACGTCTCTTCTTGCGATAGTTTACCATGGTTAAGTCAAATCTTGAGTCACGTCTAGGCCGACTTACATAGTCAGTAAATAGTCAAAAGTCTTGACGATAATTTATAAAGTTCCTTCACTTTGACAGCTAAATCCCACACTAGTCTGTGAGTTAAACATATTTTTAGGGGTTGGGGCTATGACTTTATTTGAAATTTAACTTATGGAACTAGACTATTTGCGGTATCTTTGGATACTCTCAGCACCAGTGGCAGCAGGGATTGTAGCAGGGAGAACAGCAGGGACTGCAGCCGTTGCAGCGGGCACAGGTCAAACAAATGGTTTTCGGCTCGATCACAAACGGAGGATTTGCGAACCGATCAAAGACAGTTTTCGGTTTTTTTTTCCTTTGCTTTTTCTTCTTCTTTGTGAAACAATCGAGGAAGTTCAAATTTGGCATTATGTTCTGGAGTGTTCTCTCCAGATCCTCGCAGCACACACACGCAGGTTCCTGACAGATACAAGCGTTATCCGGATTCTGACATATACACTCGATATCCTTAGGCACGCACATACACTCGATATCCTGCTCCTGAATCACGTTCTCGCTATCCTCTGACTCGCATACGCATTCGCTATCCTCAGGCTCGGAGACGCCCTCGTTATCCTGAGGCTCGACCTCGGACTCATTGGCCTGAGGCTGACCCTGAGACTGACGCTGACTCTGACTCTGAGCCTGAGACTGACGCTGACTCTGAGCCTGAGACTGACGCTGACTCTGACTCTGAGCCTGAGACTGACGCTGACTCTGAGCCTGAGACTGACGCTGACTCTGAGCCTGAGACTGACGCTGAGACTTACTTTTAGGCTGACCCTGAACCTGACCCAGACTCTGACCCTGAGCTTGACATACGAATATGTTACCCTCCCTGCAATCATTAAAAGAGTTCAAGGAGTTTTTCCTTTACCATCTTAGTCTCTTAGGAGTACTTACCCCCTAGGACAAGAGTTTCTGAAGGTGTATATCGCAGCTTGATCAATTGCGTTCTGACATCTTCCACCGCTTTCAAACCTTTCACTGTGAAATGGATCAGTAAATCTTTGGCTTCTTAGGAGAAGTGCTGTACTCTTACCTATGGCAACAGTAGTTGCAACAGTTGCTACGGGACTGGTCTTCCGGTGGTGGGTCAAGGTCCGCTTTACTGTGAATGGAGATTGAGCTAAATTTGGAGTCGGATTCAGGATAATCTTTGCTACACTCACTTGACCACTATGAGCAAAATGGTTGGTCTTGGCTGCATACAATTTGGGAGGTTGCTTTTTTTTTGTTCAGAGTCCAGTTCGACCACAGGACTATCTGGTAATTCTGCCTGAGGATCCGAGTTGACCCCTGAATTTGCTTCAAGTTGAGGATCGGATTCGGATTTGTCGCGCAAACTAAATTTAGGTTGCTCCTCAAAAATGAAACTCTTCGATGGATCATTTTGCAAATTATCCTTCGAACTGGATGGATCATTTTGCAAATTCTCCTTCGAACTGGTACTGTTCCTGGAGCTTCCTTGGGGTTCCGGTTCCGGTTCGGTGATGATTTGTGAACTAGCCGGGGGTTGACTGCCACGGGTGGCCCTCGTCGAGGAGCCTTGAGGTGTATTCTTGAAGCAGTGACATCTCATTGATCTACCATTATATGGACATCTACAGTTGGCCCTGTTCCATGTACTCCACTGTGGTTCATAGCCAGAGCTGGATCTCTCCCAAGCTTTTGCATTGGGTTGAGTGCCAAAGGCGCTTCTGGTCGATGACTCACCTTGAAATTTAGGCTTCGAAATGTAACTGCTTCCCGAGTTGTCCTCAGTTTGAGGGTCATAGTTGGATCGGTTAAATGAAGTGTTTGCCCGAGTTTGATTATCAGAACTGTACATCACCCATGTGCTTGTACTGGGTTGAGACTTAGACACGGATCCGTCCCAAGAAGAACTTTGTCGTTCACCTTGAAGTGGGGGCTCAGAGCCGGTTCTGTTACCCGAATAGGCTTCCGATTCAGGCCCAGATTCGAATCTGGAGCGACTCCCAGAAAAAGATGAAGGTGGCTGCATTCCTTGAACTTGAGAATGGAATCTTTGTTCCGACGAATAGTCACTGTCCTCTTGGGCAGGAGCATCATAGCTACAATACGATTCAAGTGACTTCACTGAATGCACTTGAGATGCGTTTTTATCCATATTTCATCCGTAAATTTGAATCCATCTGCCCCTGGTTAAAATTCGAAATATACAACTCAATAAGAAAACTGATTCTGACTATTCCGACAAGGATCACTACGTCCAGCTGCTGGGATAAGCATCACCTGATATTTGTGGTGTGGAACTGCATCCACCATGAGATCGAGGGCGCGCTTTATTTGTATCGAATTCCTTCCTAGGTTTTTTGGCCGTCTCCCCTTTCCTGACCATCTCGTCCAGCATCTGCTGGAAGTTGGCTTCCTGGCTAGGCGTGTACTTGCGCATCGGACAGCTGGCCATTGCCTCGCTCATCGACTTGAGCACGCGGTACTTAGATCCTGTAGTCGTTGCTAGCGGGGGCATCGTCATGGATTTTTCTACCAGAAAAGGATTACTCTCCACAAGTGCCAATTTGGGTCTAGCCTTGAGCTCTTTGGCTTCCACTTCCTTTGAAAACTTAACCTTGGGATGACCTTTGCTCAGAGCCCTACTTCTGCTTCGTCCCCTCTTCAAGGCAGAATCCAGATAGACGTCTTGGAAGTCGCTGGTGCTTACAGCTTTGTCCAGGGAAACCGGACTATTATAATGCTCATAGTAGTCACTGGGGGTGATGTAGTAGTCCGTTTGGAGCTGTTTATTGCAGGTCGATATATATTGTGGTTCTGTCTCCAGGTTCAGGTAATGCTTCTGTTCTGTTTCCAACTCCGCCAGGCTTTCCTTGGCACTCTGATACCAGTCCTCTGTGCTGGTTTCGTCTGCTTCCGTTCCAGCATTCTGCTTAGTCTCCTCCTCCACTTCTTCCTCTTCGGTATAGAAATAGCTGATCTTATCAGCCTTCATGCCACCCGAATGACGTGACCTATAACTTTCTTTCGAAGAAGACTTCGGGAACAAATTCTTGTAAGGATTTGCAGAAGGATTTATGCCGTAGGATACTTCAAAGTTAGCATCTCCTTTAACTTCCTGCTGCGGCGATCCTTTCGTCGATACCGATGGCGCTGAGTGCATACTGCCCGCATTGATTGGATTGAAGCTAACAGTTATTGGGTTTTCAGGCAATGCGTTCTGAGAAGCTATTTGTGTGGAAATGGGACTCGTGAAGATTTGTATGGGAATGGGTAGTAGCGAAATTTGTGGGGATATTTTTTCCACAGGCTCCTGGGTTGCTCTCGATTTATTCTTGGATATGTTATCCATGCTGGCTGCGTTGTCTTTCATGCGAGACCACATGGTAGTGGCACAGTCGTGCATACTCGGACATTTCGTGGCTAAATCTGATACTAGAAACAGGCATAAGCTGGAAGATATTATAGGATCTAACACTCACCAGCTTCAATGGGTTCATTAGGAGCGTTTATCGGATTTGCTTCAAGCTGCTTTTTGCTCTTTAACGTAGATCGTACACGGGCACGAAATTGTCGCCTGGGCGTGATAGCCACCGGTGGAGCTGGCGGTGGCTGTGGCTGTGGTGGTGGCGGTGGCGGTGTTAAAGGTTGTGGCATTATGACGAGTGGCTGCATCACTTTCAGAATGTGTCTAGGTTGAGCCTTGGGCTTTTGCTTGACTTTGCACAGATGGTTCATCTGCTCAGCAGGATGCATGCACCGTTGCAACCATGTATGTCGCGGCACATCTTTCGGTGAAGACGTCACACAAGAGGATGCCAGGACCTGTTGCCGCCACTCTTCTTGCATTCCCATGTAGCTGTCCATTTTTTGCATAGTCTGAAGCATCAGATCTACCAGCTTAGTAAAGTTTGGACATGTCTCAACTGGTGGCTGATTATCGCAATTGTCGGAGAATAACACGTGTTGTGATAACTGTGGACAGCTTTCAGGAATTTCTTCATTTTCTGTTGGGAATTGTCTGGGGCAATGCCGAAAGGGAACATTATCAAAAGAGCATTCTAGAGGATGAGGAAATTCTTCTCTTGGCAAGGATTGATCAATGCTGAAATTATTTGACGCGTTTTCAACGGGTAGCCCGCTCTCCAATTTGTCCAGAACAGTCCTGAGCTCTTTAACGAGGTCCTGAGGAGCACAATTGCAGAAACACGAGAACCCAGCGTCCTGACGATTATTCTCATCAAATTGTTGGGATGAATGTATTGCATCTGGGCACATATTCTGAAGGCCAAAGTCATAGGCCTGCGCATTGCTGTGGTCCATTTGCTCAGACGTATTATGGTATAGATGTGCATCCTGAAACTGGTCATAGTACAGGGGGGAATCTGGTGGACAACACATCTCATTCAATGGACTAAAGCTTTGACATCTTCTGTTGCCATTTGCCTCAATATTAACACTAACTCGACGCACACGTCGTATTTTTCTTGGTATGGCGCCTGGTGGCTTCGTTTTGTTCAATAGGTGAAGATGATGCTCCATAACACTCGAGGGTATACACAAATGGGGCTAGGTATGGCCTGTCCATGAGCTTAACAGTCTGATATTTATGAGCGAAGTAATCTTTCAAGAAGCTTCTAATGCATACGAAAATTTTGAAATTATTTTCAAGGCTACGCCGACAGATCCTGTACCAATTGCTATGGTAAGACTGCAAGGAATGGACTGCTTCAAAGTATTATTTCGACGGTTCCCCATTATCCTTGTGATCGATGGGTTCACTTACACAGTATATCTAATTGTTATTTGTAGTAATAATCACGTTACATTTTATATTTTGGGAAAGGCTATGGCTATAAAAATATTATACATTATTTTTTATTTATTTATTTAATTTTCTAACCAGATTTGCAGCTGCTGCATGCTTAACAGTGTTCAGATGGTGCTAACATTACGTTAACAGCGTGCACTGTTAAGCATTACAATCTGCTGCCGCTAACATAACATTTGAATGTTAGCCGAGGTCTGACCTTAAAAGTATGCAACACTTTTTTATGCTAGTTTTGTTCTTAATTTCATTGAGTTGTTCGACCTTTTGAGAAGTATCCACTGCAGCTGCTGCTTTCATTGATGTTCTGTATGGCCTTTGGTCAGTTTATAATCCTTATTGAACCTTTTTGAACTAACTACCTTGTGCATTGGTATTTAAGGATATTTAATTTAACCGAGAACCATTGACTTAGTAGATTTCTCTGGGGTAGATATTCGTTATTGATGCTCTTCGCCACGATCCGCTTGGTACGCCTGGGGCTTAGCTAATTTACTAGTAAAATAATTTCGTCAGTTAATATTTGTTTTTGTTTTTCACATTTAACAGTTGAACTTTTATTTAGTTATAATTTTTAACACGCATATTTAAATCCATATCTAACAAAGCTTTGCACTAAGTTTTCTAATTTTCATTTAATAATTGTTTTACTCGCATTTACTTTGAAAGTGTTTCCTGAGGTCTCATGGCAATTGTTGTACACAGTAGTATTATTTAGTAGTAGTAGGAGTAATAGGTACCGTTTTGTAGACGCTGTTAGCAATTCGATTCCATCAAATTGAAGATTATCAGTAAGAATTGTTTAAATTTTATTAAATAAAATATTTTAGTAAGTTTGTTTTTTAACAATGAGCCCAATGATCGATGTTCAGACATTATCTTAGCGCTAGCTTAGCTTTCATTCAATCTGTTAATTTGCATTCATTTGGATTGTTTGCATATCGGCTCCTACCATAAAGATTGGGGGACTTTAACATAAGTAAAGCACACGAATAATAAAATATAATATCAAAAATGTGATTGTTATAATTGATTTATTACTGATCCTCTGGATTGGGTAGCTTCTCCCAAGTGGGTTCGACGCCCCAAATTTCACGTGCGTATTCGGCGATTGTGCGATCCGATGAGAATTTGCCGCTGGAAGCGATGTTATTGATTGACATTTCCAACCATTTGGCTTGGTTCTGTTAGGGAATATACCAGTAGGGATTAGAAGATGAAATGCAACTCTCTTGATGAATAGCTTACCTGATAGGTCTTGGATACCAGATCCTGTGCCTTGATGTAGGCATCGTAGTCGGCCAACAAGTAGTAGTGGTCATACTTCAAGAGAATATCGGCAATGTTCTTGAACTCGTTGGGATTGCCGGGACTGAAGAAACCTCCCTGGATTTGATCGATGACCTGCTTGACCTCAGGATTGGCATTGTAGTAGTCGTAGGCGTTGTAGCCCTTCTTCTTAAGCTCCTCAACCTCGACGACGTTCATGCCGAAAATGAAGATGTTATCCATGCCCATTTCCTCGGCCATTTCCACGTTGGCGCCGTCCAGGGTGCCGATGGTGAGGGCACCGTTCAGCTGGAACTTCATGTTGCCAGTGCCGGATGCCTCGGTACCAGCGGTCGAGATCTGCTCGGACAAATCGGCGGCAGGCATGATCTTCTCGGCCAGAGTAACGCGATAGTTCTCCAGGAAGATGACCTTCAGCTTATCGCCAACAATGGGATCATTGTTGATCACATTGCCAACGGCGCAGATGAGCTTGATGATCTGCTTGGCCACATAGTAGCCGGGAGCAGCCTTGCCACCGATCATGATGGTGCGGGGAGTGAAATTGGCTGTGGGATCCTTCTTAATGCGATTGTACAGTGTAATCATGTGGAGGCAGTTAAGCAACTGGCGCTTGTACTCGTGGATGCGCTTCACTTGAATGTCAAACATGGAGGCTGGGTTCACCTTGATGCCATAGTCCTTCTCCAGAATGGCAGCCAGCTTCAGTTTGTTCTCCTGCTTGACGCGGGCAACGTTGCGCTGGAAGTTCGGGTCCTTGGCCCATTTCTTGAGAGCGACAAGCTGATCCAAATGCACGGGCCACTCGTCACCGATCTTCTCGGCAATGAGATCGGACAGGCCGGGATTGCAGAGCAGCAACCAGCGGCGTGGCGTAATGCCGTTGGTCTTGTTCTGGAACTTCTTGGGATCCATTTCATAGAAGTCATGGAACAGCGTATCCTTCAGAATCTGAGAGTGAATGGCGGCCACACCGTTGACGGCATGAGAGCCGACAATGGACAGATGCGCCATGTTGATGCGCTTCTCGCCATCCTCCTCAACCATCGACATGCGACGCATGCGGTCCAAGTCATCGGGGAACTTCTTCTTCACATTCTCCATGTGCAGGAAGTTAATGTGATAGATGATCTGCAAGTGACGTGGCAATATGGACTCCAGCATGGATACTGGCCAGCGCTCCAGAGCCTCAGGCAGCACAGTGTGGTTGGTGTAGGCGCAGGTGCGCACAGTAATGTCCCAAGCCTTCTCCCAGTCCAGATGCTCCTCGTCGACGAGAATGCGCATCAGCTCGGGAATGGCCAGCGAGGGATGCGTATCGTTCAACTGGATGGCAACCTTGTCTGGGAAGTGATCGAAGCTGACGCGAACGGCTTCCTTTGATCCAAACTTGGAGGCCTTGTAGCGGCGAATAATGTCCTGAAGGGTGGCGGCGCACATGAAGTACTCCTGCTTCAGACGCAGCTCCTTGCCCTCAAAGAAGTTATCGTTGGGATAGAGCACACGAGTGATGTTCTCGGCGAGATTACGATCCAACACGGCCTGAATGTAATCACCATCGTTGACTGCAAGCAACAGAGGAGAATATCAGTAAATAATCTCTGGGATGTGTGTCCAAAAGATCGTAGAATACTTACAGAACTTCAGGTTGAAGTCAACAGGCGACTTGGCGGACCACAGACGCAGGGTGTTCACATGGTTGTTGTTATAGCCGGGAATGGGATTGTCATAGGGCATGGCGTAGACCCTCTGGGTGTCCACCCACTTCTTGCCCTCGGGCGTATCGATGACACGACCGTAGAAGTAAACGGGCAGCATAAATTCGGGACGGGCCTTCTCCCAGGGGTTTCCATAACGCAACCAATCATCGGGCTCCTCCACCTGCTCACCGTTCTTAATCTTCTGGGCGAAGATGCCGTACTCATAGCGCAGGCCATAGCCATAGGCGGCCAGACCAAGAGTGGCCATCGAATCCAGGAAACAGGCGGCCAAACGACCCAGACCACCATTGCCGAGACCAGCATCCTCCTCCAACTCCTCAAGGTTCTCAATGTCCAGACCCAGCTGGTACATGGCTTCCTCGCACTCGCTCTGGATGCCCACATTGATCATGGTGTTGGTCAACGATCTGCCCATGTAGTACTCCAGGGAGAGGTAGTAGACGCGCTGCAAGAATCAAAGGAGATTCGAATTAGAATGATTGGATTGGAATTGGTTGATCCATAGATGATACTACATACAGATCAAGTCTTGAGTTGGTACTAGAGATCCTTATGGGAAACATTCCATTCCCTTACCCTTTCTCCCCTCTTTGAGGAGAATTGCAACCGCTTCTCTATAAAGCATTGCCTACTCAAAGCTTATTCAGATCCGGTTCGAACTAGATCTGGCGGTGGTGTCCCAATTGCCCCGTTATGGAATATATATATATGTTTTTCCATGATTTACTTAGAAGGTCCCTATCTGGCGGCTTATCAGCAGCTGCTGCTAATTTGAGACAATGTTTCTAGAGACTATAAATAGGAAATTTACATTCGAATCGATGAAATCGATTGGGCGGAGGGCAAACTGTGTTCATAGTAACAGCAACTGATAAGGAGGATTGCGATGATGCAGTTGGCATGCAATTAAACCATGTTTCTATGCACACCCATAGGTAATAGGTTGCCTAATCCTATCGCTGCATCTCTGGTCAATGTCCATGTGATCTTGAGTTCTTGCGACTTGTTTTGACGACAGCATCGAGCTGAGGCGCCAGTTGTCAGTTCTATGCGCAAAGTTATCAGCATTCGACCATAACAACTATATGCATCATACACACACACACACACACACACACACATACAAGTACACACAACATTCCTCTGACTGACTGCGGGTCAAAGGGTTGAAGCCTGTAGGCAAAAATAGTAAGCTAATTAATCTTAAATGTTACATACTTGTACAGTTATTTTAGTTATTTTCAGCTCTGAGAGATAATATTATTTTATGGATTTGATTAGGAATTGGGAACAGATGTGTCATTATCATTATTATCATTGTGCTACGCGTAATTGCATGTGACAAGAGCCTGACAAAATGCAAGGCGAAAACCATTGAATTATTGATTTTCTGATAACTCTCTTTGCTTTTATATATTCACGATCGTAAAAAGTGGCAAATGAATTCCATGCAGCGCACAAAAAGCTTCGTTCTGGCCATAACTAACAGTACTTAATATAATATTCTATATGTATCTATAGAATAATAGAACAGAACATATGTTTTGCGGCTTTTGGCCCCAACCAAATTGATAACACAAACGCTATTTGTTTGCTCGTGTTTGCATGTAATCGAAACTAGTTCGAAATAGTAGATGGATTATATATTAATGTATATATATATAGGAAGTCTGAGTATTGGTTAGCAGCTACACGAATCAATAGCTATAATATAGAGAATCCACAAGGGGATCTATCTGATAAGGCACTCATCTATTATAGAATTGATTGCAAACTGCTGAGACTGACAATAAGTGAAGCAATTCAATTGCCGACTTGTATACTCTATAAAAAGTAAAAAGATATTTTCCATAAGCGCTGCTCAGATTGAATCTATTTAAAGTATCTATACCTTTCCTTCCATACCCTTTCTCTGCTATATATCTAGACAGCGCTGAATTACTTTATGCTCTGACCTTTCATCAATTACTGGTCACCTCTTATAGATGGACCCATGCGCACTCAATTAGAGTTAAGTGTAACTAGTTTCAACTTGTCTTCGGTTACTTTTAGATACATAAGGAGTTAAGATACATTTGGGATAGATACAAGATACGTTGCGTGCTCAAAGTAATCGCATGGAAGAAAGTAATGAAAATGTTGGAGACATAAACGCGAAGCTTAGGGAAATTTCCATTATTTTCGCATTTTCATTAAGCCAAAATAAATGTCTATACACAACACACACACACACATAACATATATATACATAATGTATTATACTATATACAACAACGGCAGAAACTAGAACGAAGACAAACGACAAGAACAACAACAAGAAAATAAATAATAAAATGAAATAAATGAAAATTTTTCCTGACGGCGACTGCGACGCTAAGGCAGACGCAGACGCCTAGCAAGCGACTCTCGTTTTTGTTAATAACCTTTGATTGACCTTGAAAATATATGGATGTATGCGTATCTCTCTCGCTCTAATGCCTCATATATATACATATATATATCTTGCCTATGCTCTAATTGTGGTTGCAGCCTTTAGTAGCACGAGAATCGTAGTTTATATAAATTAGTTAAATTGACAAATATTTCAAATATTATTCTCTGCTCGTGCGTGTATTTAACAGCTGTTGGTGTCTTGACACAGGCAAATGTATCTCATAGATATGGCATGTAGATACATAACGGCATTTTGGAAAACTGAAAGTGATTTAAGGCCAGACGCAACTTTGACCGACTGACATTCAGGCAAGGACAAACTTCCTACTTGCAAATCTTGCAACATTTTGTGGAGACGCGACATTCGCATGCCTGCCGCAACTGATTGTACCTCAATGTGTGTGTGGGTGTGTGGGTGTGTGTGTGTATGATTGTTTGTATCTATTGGATTTGTACATATGTCTAAGCTTTGACTGTAACCCGTAATGTGATAAAAGTGGTTTCAAAAGCTTATTATTACCTGATTTCAAGCTAACTAAACTCATGAATTACCTAGAAAGGAAACTTTTGAGAGTATACGACTAGAAGATACCCTTTATCATTTATGCGAACAACTCTATACTAAATTATCCAACTCTATCTTATACAGGCTCCAAAATGAAATCATTTCTTTAAAGGACTAAACTTTATGACATTCTATATGAAACTAGAATCTCATTCTAGCTTTGAGATACTTTTACACCCAATCTATGTATACCCTTCCTTCTGCTTGTGTGAAGCAAATAAATTACTTGGCTAATATTAAAAGCATATTTTAGAGTTTTTATAGGTGGGTGTGTGCCTGTGTGTGTGTATGCCACAGCAACAGCTGCTGGTCTATTTATGTTTAATAATGTTTTTTTTCCGCCAGAAAATTCTTGTCCCCTAGAGGAAGAGGAGGCCTAATCAGCTGGTGATTGGAGCCAGATGGAACCACCGGCTTTTTCTAAGATCTTTGCAATACATTTATGTATGTATATACCTTATAGGTATATAGTTCTTCTGGTAGCTTCAACCTAATTTAAATGTTTTGCAGTGAAAGTATCTGAAGCGTTTTGTGTTTTCTGTTGCATTCACACGTTTTTGGCATTGATCCCACTGCACTTCAATTAAATTTGTGGGCAATTACGAGTAGACGAAAAACGTAAAAATAAAATAGAATAAAATAAAAAACAAAAGTAAGCAAAAAAACAAAATAAATGAGCAGATGATAAAGAATATGCAGCAGCAATTGCAACAAGCAAATGTCGAAAACAAATTTTAATGAAAATAAAAGAGAAGTTAATGAAAAAAAGAATACATTTTTTTTGGTGACCAATGCAGAGAGCATAGAATATCAGTTGAAGGCGCAGAGCGCAAAAATTGTCGTAATGTCGTAATAGTCAAAGGAAAGTGAAGAAAAGTGTAGGAAAAAATTAAAACAGTTGCCAAAAATGAAGAGAAACACCAAAAATGTTGGTCAAAGGCGCCTAAAAGTTGGGTTAGGTTCAATTTTTCTCTTTTTTTTTGGAATATAATCAATAATTCAGAGCTGCGCATTTAGTTGTTAGTGGGCGGCGGAAATTTTAAGGGTAGGGTAGTGGCTCACCTTGGGATCCTTCTCATAGTAGTGCTGCTGTGTGCGTATCCAGCGTCCGACCATGTTGTCCTTGACGGTGTTGGCCAGGGCAAAGTAGTAGTCGCGCAGCGTGGCCACATTACGATCCTTGACGAGGGTGTAATGCAAGTGGCGATTGAAGTTCTTCTTCACTTCGGTTACGTTGCCCACCTCAGCGATGCCGCGCACCGAAATTTGCTTCCTGCGATCCGCGTCCGATTGTGGCTTCGACATATTTTGGCTTTGACTCTCCGCTGCTAACTGAGGTAGGTATATATTCAGTGGGTTCTATCAGTCACTTGCTCTGCTGCTAATGTTGCTGCTTCTGCTTCTGCTTCTGCTGCTGCTGCTGATGCCTCTGCTGCTGCGTGGGTGCGTGTCCCACTAGAGGTACAAACTTTAATACAAATAATACGCGACCAGCGAGAACGTAAAACGATGCGCGAGCAATACGACCGTTCGCTGTAAAATTCGGAGCACTTCTCAGACGGCGTGCACTTTCGCATGCGTTATTAGTCACGAGAGCTTTCAATACCCTGCAGCCACAGTTCTATAAAGTATATCCGTTTGAAAGAACAAAAATACTTACAGTCAATATTACATTGATATCAAAGAAAACTTTACTATGGCTTGCAAATATTTTTTTATGTGTCTTATCTAATGTACGATCATTAATCAGTTTCAAGCAGGCTAAAGTCCCTACTTAACATATAACCATATGCAATCAACTCTACACAGGGTATCTAAACAAACAAACACAAACTTTGAACTTGTTCATTTCTCGTTTTCAAATGCAAAGCTTTGTCTCTCTTTGCTCTCTTTCGCTCTTGAAAACAACTGAGATTAGGCCAGACACTGCGTTTGCTTTCTTATCAATCCGATGAGTTTCAACGCTGCTTTGCTCACCGCAATTTGCCAGTGGCATTCGCAATCTTATGTTAATTTCAAGTGCATTTAGTGCAATGGTATCATTGCGTTTTGTTGCACTCTTTTTCTCTTTTTTTTTTACTCGCTCTTTGCTCGCGCGCGTTCTGTGTCCCAGTCACCTTGTACGAAGGTCATACATGCGTATTGTTTATTATTTTTTTCGACAGAGTGTTGTATGCTTTTTGTTTGCTTTGTTGCGGCCCATGCTGACAGCCCTCTGGCGTCAAGCTTTGTAAGCAGCACCAGATAAGCCGGCTGACATGTGAAGCTCTTTGGCCAAACAGCTGATTGTGTGCGTGGACGATAGCTGTTTGATTTAAAACGCCTCTTGAAATTAATTGCGGTGTATTAAGTTTTATTAAAGTTTATTTTTATTGAAAATTTTAGATCATATCAACTGTTTGATGTTCTTTGTTAAATGAAATACGTAAGAACATTTTTATCTTGTTGTCATATAGCACAATTTACTGCACATTTATGTGATATACGTGTATATGAAGATCGTTTATAGAGTAGAACCTTAAGTCTCTGCGCTAACACAAAGAAAAAACCCTTCGATAGTTTTTGCACTTAAAAATGTTCGTGTTGCGTTCTGTTCATTTCGTTTGATTTATGATGATTTTCTTTTATATCGCTTTCACTTATATATTAGATACATATATAGAAATATTGTTTTAAGTATTACATAATATGCAAAAATATCTATTGTTATTATACGGGAGAAAAAACGACGCCTAAAAAGTTATCAGTTTTCTTCATTCATTCATTTTCTCTGAATCTTTTACTTTGATTTTGATGTACACAAACAATTCGAAAGCAACTGAAACATAACGTTTATATAACTTTCAATAACAATGAGCAACAAATGGTTACAATTAAAACATTTAAGCTACAATATATGTATGTGTGTATATGATTATGATTTTAAAACGTTGGCAAAAAATCAACTTGATGTACGATCACTACAAAAAATTTACATTAAATATTTGATTTAATTATTAATGGTGTAAAACTCTTACAAATAAATTGTACAATAAGTGAATGTGTGTTTTATGAAACAAGGCGAAGCTGTTTGCATTTTCTTTCTCTTTTTTTTTCTTTCTTATTCTGTTTTCCTTTATAAGTTATATGCTTGTGCTTTTCTCTGGCGGAGGGGGAATTACCCATAACACTCCTATCCACTGTGTGTGTGTGTGTGAGTGTGTGTGTGTTTGTTGCATGTGCTTTTCAGGCTTGGACAAGCGCAACTTAAAACATAAACATATCCCAGCAGATTTGCAACCTGCCGAACAAAAGCGTTTTTAATGTTTATATTAATATAATAAATGTTCCAAATTTTAATACAATTGCTAAAGAAAAAAATAAATAAACAAAATATAATAAAGAAAAATACAAAAATCCTTCAATGTTTATAATTTTTACTTCACTCGTTTTTTATTTTGATTTTTGTATAAAAAAAATCAACAAAATTATAATTAGAACTAAAGCAAAGAGTTGTTTTGTTGTTGTAATAATTAAAAAAGTTGCTAATAAAATGGGTGTTTTTTTAAATGTTTTTCTTTTTTCTCTTTAAAGGCTCTTTGCATAGGGGTCTTTGTCTATGCATTTTGTTTTAACTAAATGATAAAAATTATAGAAATTCGCAACCTTCTTTTTGCTCCGATGTTTCTTGGGGTATTTTGTCGTTAAGAATCTCTCTCTCGTATTTAAAGCAAAAGCAAAGAAAATTATTCAAATTAGGAAACATTAATTGCATTGCTGTGGCTGTGTTTCTTGCTTTTATCTTTCATTTTCCTTTTCTTTTCCTTACTTTCTTTTACAGTTTTCAATTTGTTTCGTTCGTTTAAAAACCTAAAGACACTTGGACAATATTTAAATTTCTACGAGTTGATATCTTGTTTTGTTTTTGTTTTCTTTCTTTAGATTTATAGTTAGGTTTACATATCATGTTGTTCTTGTATGTAGATTGTAATTATACAATTTAATATGTTATTATTTGTTATGCCCCGATGAATATTAAACCATTCAAATAATGCTTAATAAATAAATAAACATGTTGTTGTTGTTGCTGTTGCTTTTGTTGTTAGTGTTATTAGTGATTTGCTGTCTATTTATCCTTGTCAGACTCGGTTGCGGCTACGGGCTTCTTGCCAATAGGTAAGGCTACACGGATTCTGGAGAAACATAAAAAAATATTATAGAAACCTTCTCTTAAAGGTCCAGGTTTAACTTACTTGTCGGTAATCTCTGTCAACTTGGTGCGCACCAGATCCAAGTAGGTATCAATCGATTGCTTGTTGTTTTCATAGACCTTTGGCAAGGTGAACAGCGAGACGAAGGCTACATAATATAAATAGAGTATATAATTAGTTATAGTCTCGTGAGGTGGAACTAATAGAATTTAGCACTCACCCAGAATGACCAGAGTCATGCCATTGAACCAAGCGCCAATGTAAGTGAATACCCACAGAATGACACCGAATTTGATCGAATCAATGAGATCCTCAACCAAAAAGAGACGCCTCAGCTCCGCAGTAAAGCCATTCACGTGTGCAACAGCAACACCGGCAATTTGTTGAACCTTATCCTGTGAAAGCGTCAGATCGAGTTCCAGATACTCTCTAATATAGAGATAGATACACGATATAGACAAAGATCAGGTTAGATGTAGTTAGATATTACTTACTTGAAGGGATGGCCATCGTTTGTCTTTTGTACGGCTTGTGTGACCGATTTGTAGATTCTGAAGGCGACGGTGCCGAAGAGCGCCAGCAGCGACAAGTACGCAAACACACTAATCACGGAGAAGCAGGAGATGGCTACCAATGTGATCAGACCGGCTCCAAAAACAATGCCGGACTTTTTCACATCACGCCAGTAGATGAGGGACTCCACTATAAAGGATGAGAATGAAAGTGAAATAAAAGTTTAGATTTACAGTTTGACAGTCATAGATATGTGTGCGTGACGCACTCTACTACAGTTTGACAAGCATTGCCTGAATCTTGGTTATATCAAAAGAGAACTTTTTACGTTATTTTTATTTTTATTTTCATTTTTATTAGCTGGTTGCTCAACTATTTCACAGCGAACAGTTGACAAGTGACTGAAAATACCAAAATATACACACACACATACGCACGCACACTCAAAGAAGATCATTAGACAGCTCTTTATATACATATGTATATGCATATAATTTATATATATACATATATATTTGTATATATATCTCGCTTTGGCAATTATGCAATCTTTTGGGATTGTGTCTCGCACTTTGTAGCATAAATTTTGCTGTGCAGCCCATGTAAAATGGCAGGTAACAACAATTATTGGTAGCACTATAGACAGGCGGTACGATTATACGTCTATACTATGTATGAATATATATACAATATATATATACATATATATCTATGATTGTTCTCCTCCTACCGCCCAATGCCCTCCCACAATTTAGCCACACTCACAGATTCTGCTCGACATTTTCTTTTCGTGGTTTCGTGGATCGCGCGCCGTGCGGTCGGTCGTTCAACGTTCGTTGCCAAGTTTTATACTAGAAAAATATTATTTGGCGTCTGTGGGCTTTACGGAATTTCACTCAAAATTCTACCGGACCCGCAGCCGGAAAACTTGCACGAAGAGCAACAGACAAAGAACGATGGAGAGAGAGTAGAGAGCTGTTTCTGCTTGGGAACGGAAATAAAACGAAACAGAAATCGATTAACAATTGGAGATTGTGAATATTTGCATAATTAATCGATAACATATGTCCCTCTCTCTCTCTCTCTCTCTCTCTTTCTCTCCTGGTCCGTTATGTTACGCAGCTGCCGATAAGCAGTCAATGCTCCCGCCCGCTGCGTTCATCGAAAGCGAATTTACCTTTGAGAGTCGAAATGTATGTACCCGCGAATGTTCCGATACTCTGCATCCCAATCGGATGCCCCAAAAATAGCCGGACTCTTTTTGGACGCATTGTTCTATTGCGTTGTTGTAGAAAGTCGTATAATAAACTATTTGCTGACGGCTAATTGAATCGCTATTAATTTAACACAATTTTATTTGTTCTTTTTTTCTTTTTCTAATTTCTTTTTTCCTATTTTTATACATTTTCTTTTAAGCACTTTTCAATTTGACATTTCAGACTGAACAGGCATTGAAGCATTTCAATTAAGTTGTTTCCTATACCCTGTAATTAGATGAAACCCCAGAAAGCAACGCTATATATACCAAAAACAAGATCTAACTAAAGTTACTTTCTTTTGATAGTATTCATATTAGTTATTCAGATACACTTTCTTGCCTATAGAAGTATTTATAGGGTATCCAAGAGTCTAATACACTTGACTTTTGAAACCATTTGGTTTGTTAGTAATTGTTCACTTCTCCAAGCGGCATCCCCTGGGATAACAGCTGGTTGATCGTAAGAAAATCGTTGATAGAGCAAAAAATAGTTGGGAAAATGGCTGCATAGTCTCAAAGAACAGTTAGGGCAAGAGTTAAGACAAAAGAGAGCTAAAACAGCTAAACAAATACATGGTTTAAAGCGCAAAGCTTAAAACTATAATCGTTGGCTAAACAAGTTTTTTGGGGGGGGGGTGGGCGAACGAGACCCAAGGCAGTTGCTAAGCAGCAGCAGCAGCGGCAGCCGCTGTCGCAGACGCCTTGAGGTTATGTAAATCGACGGCAAATTAGAAAGGAGACAAAGATGAGAGGGCTACAAATTGAAACTGGGTTAAGACGCATACATTAATAGGAAACATATGCACATACATATGTTACATATAGATATATTGTATAAATGTATATATGATATATCTGTCTGAATTATATAGAAAGCGATGCGAGAGAAAGTTTCTTGCGGCTGTTGTCTTTTTATCAATTGAAGTAAGACTTCGTTACAATTAAGCGTATTGAAAGCTGGCGGTTGATAAACGCATTGGGAAATGGACGCTGGAAGAACTCCGAGGGGATCTGGAATGGGCCTGGATTGACTGGGAGTTGGGTAACTGGCAACTGGTTTCAGACGAAACAAGTTTGTGCTGAAAGTGAAGTGGAGCTGCTGTTGGCACAGAAGAAGCGCACAAACTTGTCTAGATAAGACAGAATTATAAGTATGTGTGTGTGTGCGTGTGTACTAAAGATGTGCGTGAGACATTGACGTATGCATTTCTTGACGAAACTCGACAATCATCATTTGTGGGCTGTGAAAATGAAGCATCTTTAAGACAAAGCTTGACGGGATATGTTCTCGCACGCTCTCTTCAATTCATCACTGGAAGCCGCCTTCCAGTGTCAAAACTGGAAGCACTTATCGTCGGAACGTCGTGCGTGATGACGATACACTTGATCTGTTCGTGATCATTCGTGCACACACGTGCACATCTCAAATCTATGAGCGTATGTGTGTATGTTTAGCTGCCACCGGGCATTGATAACCTTGAATTAGACAAACGAACACACATGCAAAATTTCACTGATAGCCTACAAATTGCAAGTGCAGCCATAAAATGAAATGATGGAAAACGCTGCCGCTGCTCAAATTGTTTCTGCTAGTTTGATTTTTATTGGTTGCCAAGCTGAAAGGTTCGTTGGCTTTATGCGCCATTCGACTTATTCGACGTGGCAATCAAAATTCAAATTGCGATCGCTCAAAACAAATTATGCAAAAAAACTTTATGCTTGTAGTTGTTGTTGTTGTTGTTTCTGCTGTTTGATTGTTGGTAAGAAACAGTCATGCAGTATTTTAGTGGCCACGTTGGCGCCGCTGCTACCTCGCTTGCTGACGTTGGCAATGGCAGAAGAGCATAGATAACGCCTAACGGTAAATCAAAGTGGACAGGTGATAAGCACCTTTATTTTCAATTTTGTCTGTAGATGTTATTGTTGTTATACTTTAGTTACCTGGGCCACGTTCTGGCAACGGCTGGAAGTTGCCGTTTGAATTGTTGCGTGAGAAACGTTTGCTGCCACCGGCCATTGTAAGTTTTAGTTGATTGTATTAACGGTTATTTTTGAACAGGAACTTGGCGCCAAAATGTATGCAAAACGGAATTGGCGTGTCTAGTAGTAATTAATGTTGGCTAATGCACACCCACAATTACACACAAGCAGAATATAAACACACACACACACGCAATCACAGATGTTTAATTGAAACGAAACTCCTTGAGGGCGACACTGCGGACCGCCGTCTGCTATGAACGCAGTAAAAGAACTGGAAGAAGTTCAAACACAAAACAAACCAATAAGCCGCTGTCGCTACTGCGGCTGCTGCTGCTAGTGCTGCTGCCACCGCTGTCCCATTGGAGCTTGGTGCAAAAGAGAGAGACAGACAGAGACAGAGAGCGAACGGCAAACAAGTTTTCTGGAATGAATCAAGTTTTTTTGCTAAGGGAAAGAGAGAGCGCTGCAAGAGAGCGCGATCCCAGCACATGAAAGTAAAAAGATAACGCGCAATTGCAACAACAACAAAACGCAAACTTGACTACGTAGGCGCATTGAAAGCGCTCGGCGTAAAGAATGTAAGCAACGTGTCAAGCGCACGAAGACTACTCGGCGGCAATCGGTAATCGAACGGACGAACGACTTTAACGAACGCTTTGAACTTTACGTTACGTTCATATTTGACGTAGTGGGTGCGGTTGTGGTGTGGCTGCGGTTTGCTGTTTTGAATCGCACCGTGATTCATAACGTGCTCACAACATGCCAAATGTACACGAAGCGTGACGAACAATGGCCAAACTGGAGGTGTTCGAGTGTGGCTGCGAGTGTTACTATGTACCAGACACACTCTGCTTGAGTTAATCTTTATTCAGAATCAATAAAAACCACGCTCAAGTGAGCGCCCTGCACTTCATTAAATAGACTCAGACTACATATTGACTATGGTCAATGCACTGCTTGTTTGTACAGTTCTATATTCGTTGCGTAGAAACTGCAACGCAAAATGAAAACTGCGTTTTACTTTACGTCCTAACGTACATATGTATGTAGCTGTAAATGGTAATACGTGACATCATAGTAGTCTGCACACATCCCTCTCTAAGTATAAGCAAACCCCCATCCAAGATTTATGTATTTTTGCGTTTTGGCGCGACGCCGTCGAGTGAGTAATAAACTCTGCTTCAAATGATATCATACCGCCCGAAAATCGAATAAAACGAAAAGGAAGAGAGAGAGAGGTAAAGAGAGTGTAAGAGAGAAGGAAGTGCTGCTAATGCTGACATAATTTAATATCTGCTTTTGGGCACACAAATACTGACCTCATAATCAAACAAATGATGTAAAAATTGCACCTGACATTGTCAAAAAGACTCAGAAATTGCATAAGTAGCAGGCAGAGCCCCACACGCTGCGAGCAGCAGACGACAAGTGCAATAAAACGATAATGAAATATGCAATTAAAAGGGAATATAGAGAAGCAACAGCAGTGAAAAGCAATCAAACTGAAGCACACAGAAAACAAACAATAACAAGAAGAAAGCTCAGAGCATAAGCACTGCCATAAAATACCCTGTAAGCTAAGAGATATGTGACTGCAGGCAGAACTACTTAAGAGATCTGTTTGTTGCTCTCTTTCAATTACTCTCGCAGGAAGAAGAGAGCAACAGGCTGTGACGATCTCTTATAGAACCATAAAATATATATGGAAAGGAAGTAAGATTTACTGATTTCAAATGTTTATGAAAATTTATGGAACGTTGTTAAGCAGAACCCATAAAAAAATAATCTCTTACCATTTGCAAACTATTTTAAGATAAGTAAAGTTGAACGGAAACCAATCAAATTTTTATATAAAACTGTATAAATCAGTTTGTCAGATTGAGAAGGCGACAAGAAATACACGAAAAGGTGAAATGCAGATAACGCATACCCCTACTTCAAATGATTAACAATGAAATATAAATGAAAAGCTACAAATATTTCTAAGGGGAAAAATAGAAAGAAAGAAATGTTTATAAATAAATCACAGCTGCAATTGGAAACAACGCGAAGAATTAAAAAAAATAACAGAAATAACAGAATAGATACATTTTCACAGGGCAAATGTCTGCCAAGCGCTAGAATCTTGAACATACAATCTGTATATAGATCGAAACCTATAGCCTGATCCCTTATGCTATAGTAGCAAACACTCGTGTAATTCTACTTACAAGATTCCCGATTGAGTGGCAGCTCTTTGATTTCGCCGAGCGTCTGCATCAGATCCTTTAGCGTTTCTAAAGCGGCAGCCATTGCTTATGTATTTATATATACGTATGTATTTAGATATATTGGGATTATATATAGTATATCTACTATATATGATATATGTATATTAAAGCACTAACTGCACTGCAATGAAATAAAACGGAATTAGGAAGTTCTTTTCATAACACACACACACACGCACAAAGCGAGAAAGAAACGCGTGGAAAGGTGCACACGGCGTTAAGAACCGTTAACCGTCGTTAACTGAAACGAGGCAATCGACCGAACGTGCAGCGAACCTCAAGAACCCAAGGCCTGAAGAGCCCAATAGCACCCAGAGACAAGGCAACAGCCCCTAGACAATAGGTGACTTGCTCGATTTTGTAGGAACTGATATCAAAATAGACGGCGACAACGCATCGTCTAGCTGAACTGCATGATAGATAAGTACACTGAGAGAAATATTTGAGAGAGAAAGAGAGAAACTAGAATTTTATATTGTATACACGGAAACAAATTAATAATTTGATGTGTTTATTCCTCAACAGATATAAATAGTTTATAGTTTGGTTTATTTTTTGCATCTTTTGCACATTTCTTTTCGCTGAGTGTAACTTTTTACGTATCCAATTAATTTAAACAAAACACATATAAGAAAATTATGAAATTATGCGTCTATCCAAGTTATATAATACTATAGGGCACAACTATAGATAAAAGTTGACCGAACTGGCAACAAGTTGAGGCGAAAGTATTTATGATTCTATCTGTATCTGTATCTGTGTATTTATATGTATCTTTAATATGTATCTGGGTGTCTGTCTTTTTAGTTGTCACTGGCTGAGGTCAAGCGAAGGGTTCCACAGCTGACAGTTAAAGAGCAACAAAGTTGCAAATATGCACATTTCTTTCGGCTTCTTTCTGCTTTTTCGCTTTTTTTTATTTATTTTGTATCTTACAGATGCGCGTACAGAACACAGAGGAAACACGACTCTCGACACGGAGCGATCAGCGACGAGTACTCGGCGGAGGAAACAACACTCTGACGTTGACAAAGTCCGTACATCAACTAAAACTACAATTAATTTCTGATGCGCTCAGCTCAGTCACAGGGCAAGCACAGAGCAACACTCAATGGGCATTGCTTTAGGTAATATACCCCTACATATGTATAGGTGCACATGTATGTGTAGCCATATATGCACACACATACATGTGTACATAATTAAATGGTATAGGGGTATACCTTGTGTGCGCCTATGGCAAATTGCAAATAGAACGGTCGAGCGTTACGGAGAGATGCAGAGACATTGGGAGAGTGTCTGAGAGAAAGAGAGAAGAGAGAATGCATATGAGAGAGGATCGGTCAGTTCATTGTTGATTGTCAAGCTACACGATCTGTATCTGTATCTGTATCCCATGCGATCCCTTAAGCGGACTCGTTTCACGTTTGAGCATGTCGCTGCATGTTTCAAGCAGGTAGACGCAGCCTACAGAAGGTCTGTAACCCTCAGCAGGTACACCATAAGAGATAAGAGTCCATGTGCGAACATTGAACGTGCGAAAAGTATAGAGATAGGAAGATAATCAGGGCAGCGAAGTGTTATAACGATCAGCTGTGTGAGTAGCCAGAAACCTTAAAAGTTTACACTGAAATTCCGCTAGTCTAAAAGCATTCGCTCTTTAGCTTGCTCAGCCCTTAAGGTAATGCAGCTAAAAAGCTTTCTCTCCCTCTCTATATGCTCTCTTCAAAGCTTTCTCTTACGCTCTTTGCCTTGCCTTAATGATCTCCAACCGTTCAGCCCACTTGCTAAACCCCATCGTAATCTCAAAATCGAAATACTTAACCGCACGCAACAACAACAACAATAACAAAATGGCTGAAACAGCTAAAAGGCTAAAATTAGCAGACAAATGCGAACGAGCCGTAGACGCCGGCCGGGCCAACGGGCCGACGGGCTGTCAGGTTGATAGGCAGAAAAAGTACTCGAAGAAATGGTCAAAAGCATTAACAATTATTTGTGAACATCAACTGTGTGTTTGTGAGAGAGAAAGAGAGAGGCAGGGAGAGGTATAAATAAACAATAACAACAATGAGATTAACAACAATTGCTCTCTTTGTGGCCCCTCTCTCTGCCACGCTCTCTGCCTCCCGCTTGACAGCAATTTCAAGGTTAGGTTCTGTCGGGGCGGCGGCATGCACTGCTTGAACCGATTGCCAGAGCTTTCAACTGCTTTTAAGCTTTTAAATACGATTCGTTCACTTTCTTAGGTGTGGGCGTGGGAATCTTTTAATTAACAACCCGCTGCTGTGACGTCAGAGCCAACACATCCGTTGCCTGTAGACGGCAATCTCAGACGATATACGACAAGCACATGATATGAAATTTCTTATCGAAAGTGTTTTTAAGCTTATTTTGTAAAGCAGGGAAATTCCATAGATTGTATATGGTAGATCACATCTTAAAGTCTTGTCAGAAGTCAAAAATTATAAGAAAATAGTTTTTATAGACGACTTTTAAGAACAAGATCTACTTTTACTAAGATGATTTCTAGTTGAAGTTCTAAAATTTCTATAGAGTACCGGCAAGTCGTTCATGTTTCTTGTAAAACATTTCCTCTTATCTGGTTTCTTAATTTGTTTATCAATTTGCCAAATTACTTTCGCACAGAAATGCAAATTTTTATATAAAGAAATAACAGGCAAAAATTGCGATGATCTAATGCAATGTTCTTTTGGCTGGAAACAAGTAGTATTTATACTCGAAGTGTTTGACGTAATGGCTGACTCCGGGTTTAGCTTTGGTTTCGATTCCGGCGGCACGTAAGCATTTACCTTCTTTGGTTGCCAACGACTCTATTTTTGGGCCACTCGAATAAGGCTGATAAACGTTAGTTGCACCAGGGCAGACCCCTATTATGAACAGTTCTTAGTCAGCCTAGAAGTCACTGTGCATGCGGTCATGACCAGAAACGGACAACACGTAACCATAAAAAACACATTTCAATTATTAATCAAATTTCTTTTTCATATGAGTACCCCTATGAATGTAGAGTAGAGCGCGAAGAGAGTTATTGCAATGTTAGCTCATAGTTTTGAATAAGTTCTGGATTATTATATATTTAATTTCTGTTTAAAGGGTATGCAAGAAGTGCGAGTAAGTTTTATAGTCAACTTTCTACACGACGTTTACAGTTTGAGAGGCAGCGTCTGAACGGCTGCGTTTATGGCCAAGACAACTTGCTGGAGCAACGTGGGATGGATTGAGTGACTCACGGACTGCCTGCCTGCCAGCCTGATGCCCATGGAGCATTGAGTGCTCACAGTGGGCAGCCGCTTGGGGTTGTATCCAGTTGCCTCCGTGGAGAGTCTTGAATGCTTTTAATTGTCAAGTGCCGGTAGCCTAATTGGGCATAAGCTGAATTGAGAAATGGCTTTTACCTGCGGAGCGAAAGGCTCAGGTTGATGTGGGTTTGTTTGGAAAAAAGGTAAAAGAAGACTTCAAGTCGAAACTTGTTGACTTGGCTAGAAATCAACTTAATGAGCCACAAAACAAATCAAGCGGAAGTAATTGAATCTGGCTGCTAACAGACTTGTGTTAAAAGTAATCGATAAAGATGTCTATTAATAAATCTAATAGTTGATCTATTGATGAATTATATATGCTGTAATAATTGTGTTGTGTAGAGTAGAATAGTCATACATACGTACAATATAAGTACATATAATAGCTTTAACTCTATCACAATAAGCACAGCGCATTCTCAGCCATGCATCAGGTCGAATGATTAAGATTATATATATACTACTCGTATATATACTACAAGTACAATTGCTGTATGCTATAGTTCAGATGTGTTTTGCAGCTTGGCTGGAGTGCAAAGCTCAGACGCAGCTGGTTCGTAATCGTTGTAGTATTTGCTTTCAAAAGCTGATGAAATAAGCTACTAACTGCCTTATATACAGGTATATGTTTACCTATGTATATATATACAAATGTAGGTTTTTATAGGCATATATCACTTGTGTGAAGAGAGCATGCTTAGCGCGTTGCCTAACTAGCGTCTATTGCATGCGAGCCTCGTGCGAAAGGGGTTGCCTCCCCCTCGGTGACCCATCTACAGCCACATCCACATCCCAATCCACATCCCAAGCCACATCCATATTAGTTTGCATGGGCTGTAGTGAAAACTTTTCATTTAGATGGAAAACTGAGTCGCTCGAGCTGCATGAAAGCGCTTAGCATGCGATCCGATTACCAGGTTTACCGCTCCACTGCCAACTACCGACGATAGCGACAACGGAGCTGGTTGCTGATGGCTGGTAGAGTGGGGCGTGAAAGGTAACTGAACTGCATTTATGCAGTTCTACAAAATTATGGGGGCGTGGCATAATAAAAAAAAAATACATTTTATACATTGACGCTACCGAGCGACTGCAACTCGAGCGACCACTTGGAACCAATTTTCATAATTTTGTTGTGCACTTCGAGGCGCAGTTCGCGCATATTGTGCAGTGGACATTAAGGCGTGGAAAAACCCACTTAAGAGTGCTTAAAGAGAGTGTGCTCGACCTTAAGTTAGGTTAGTTTAGTATAAAAATATGTATATATAGCTTATAACTGTCGGTATTTTGCCAACTGTCCAGTTCCCAGGATTTTTCATCGTATCCTAAGCCCCATAAAGCTTTGACATGGTATTGAAAAATCGAAGGAATTAATGAAAAACTGAAAACAAAAAGTATAAAAGAGGCACAACAAATAGTCATATTTACTTGCATACTTTCAGGGTTATCCCCTGTAGGCAAAAACAATAGACACACACACACGCATAATTCCATGTGCTGAGAACAAGTGTACAATAAGAGTGTATAAAAAAGCGTGGCATACTTTCAAGCTGAATACAAATAAAGATTTATAAAGGGGGTTGGCTAAAATGGGCATTGTGGAGAGGGAGAGGGGACAGGAGGGATAGGGGTAGGAGTTGGGTAGCATAACAATGACATCATTATAGATAATTGTGTACCATTTCTCTGCAACGCATATTGACAGTTGTATGTACAGTTACACTTACAGTTACATTTTTAACATTAACAGCAATTGCGCTTACAGTTTGAGAGCAACTGAGCACAATACACTTACCCAGCGGGTGCAAACGTTCGGGCTTGAACCAGGCATCTGCAAATAAGCGATTCATATATTGATTTTCGTTAGTTTAGCGTTTAGTTTGTGTTGTGCAAGGCAGACAGAGAGTAAAATACATAGAAATAAAGATTCAAAGAGAAAGAAGGAATGGAAAAAGAGAGACAGAGAGAGCGTTATAGTATAGTGCAATAGGCGGTGTTATAGGTTAAATTATAGCGCGCTTCCAGGCGCTTAAACCAAAAATGAAACCATGCAAAGTAAGCTGAATTTTTAATGCCAAATCAATTTTAGCCAATTGACAGTTGCTACAGAGCAGAGTATTATACAACCCCTTCAAGGTAAAAGTACAGAAAGCATTTCCATTCCCGTTGACAGAGGTTAGTTTTGTTTTTAAGTTCAGTATGTTTGTGTGTACAGGGATATTAATGGGTGTGTGTGTGTGTGTGCAACTTACTGGGATCCAAAATGGAGCAAATCAATGGACGCTGCTTGCAGACGCCATTTTGTCCGGCTTCGCCAATTGAACACATTTTTTAAGTATTATTATTATTATTATTGTTTAACTTTTACACAATTTTCTTTCCTCAAACTCTGGCACTTAATAGGTAATGATTCAGCGGCACCTTCCGAAGTTCTACGTATTTGTATATGTACGTTTGTATGTATTTCTGAATATTTAAGGAGATGGCAACAAACAAAAGCACAGCGCAAAGAGCGAGAGCACAAGTTAGGTTAATTCCGACGTATCGTCAAGAACATACGGAATATGCGGAATATTAAAAGTTTACTTCCGTCTGATAGACACACGACGCGTACAGAGACTGAGACTGAGACTGAGCATAGGCTGTAAGCTTTAAGCCTGTCACAAACAGAAAGGACTAGCAGCAGCGCACAGAGCGACGACGCAGAGAGAGATCGAGAGAACGAGAGAGAAGGAGACTAAGAGCAGACCAAAGGCGATAAGAGTAAAGAGTGAAAATATTATCGATTAGCGGCCTTTGCTCTGAGTTGAGCAACCGCGCTTAGCCCTGAACTCATACAGCAAAAGCTCAAGCGCAGTGCGAAAGTTTAGGGTTTATCGATTGCCAATCGTCAGTTGTCAATTGCTGGTTGCAGCTGACCCCAGTGTAGAGCTCTGAAGAGTGTAGAGTTTTGGGCAAGTTTAACGCATGCGTCAATCTCCACTCGCCGATTTGATTGTGTCGGCTTGAGGGAGGCCGCTCAAAAGGGTGAAGTGAGGCAAGTGGTCCGGAAATTACCAGACGGTGGCTACGTTTTTGGGTGCGGTGTTGTCCACTGCATGGCCTGCAATGACTGCAAATATCCGTTGGGTTGGTTAGGGTGGGTTTAGGGTGGCACCAAAACTTAGGTAAGGGAGTTGGGGTTGGTACTGGTTATGCCTTGGGTGCGTGTCGTGCGGCGTGAACTTAAGATGTGAAATCAATGAACTGGCAGGGCGTACCGGCGACCGCTACCTTGGGCAGGTGCTTTAGTTAATGGGTTCTCAAAAGTTTTTTAAGTATTCAATATGCTTTTCTTTTTATTGGTCAATTTGACATATGAGTCTGACAGAAACTTGGCGCATTGCGTGCCAAGTGGGTGGCATCTCTCAACATTTGCCTGCTAACATACTTTTTCTTGGTCTTGGCAAATCGATAAAAGAGCAGCAAGATGAAGAAGAAAAAAACTGCTAGCGAATGCTGCGCAAAATATGAAGTAGGTTGTGCAATCAGACCACTCCTACGACATATTATTACCAACTAAGTGCATACATGTATATATAAGGTACACGTGTGAAATAAGGTAAATTAAGTTTTTCTTGCCGGATTTGACATTTACTCTAACTGTTATGACTTGATTATGGCGAATGGATCCATATTGAAACTTTTGTGCACTTAAGATTTGTATTTGAAGTAAACAAAATATTTATGACCCACTTAACCTATGAATGTTTATACGACGCCTGGTTTTGTCCTAAACATATGGAGGGAATTATGAAAATAGAACTGCATAAGCATAATACAATTGGTATCAGATCTGGATACTGTTGCTTAAAGCGCAGATATGTATACACAAAGTAGTACACACTTAGAGCCTACACAGAGAGTCGGTATAATTAATCCGATATTCAAAACATTATCGATCACACCTTGCTGGGAGCACTTGAACAAAACCATACCAAAATTGTATTCGTATTATTCACACTTTGTTTACGCCGTGTCGCCCGAGGAGCTTTCACAATTTCGTTCCGCCTGGTTAAAACTCTTAATCTATTGCACTTTAGTTATATGTACGAATAACGAGTATGTTTACAGCTCTTTTACTTGAAGTTATACAGTCTATTTATAAGTACTAAATTGCCATTTGATAGACATGTGGGCTTTCCTTCCACTTCCAACTACAGTTATGTATTGTATGAGGCGGACGACTAATGTGAAGCGGAGGTGCTGATAAGTGTGAGCTTAGCCCGTGCTAAGCCTTGCCAGACAGAACAGGGGCGACAGAAAGAAAGGGAAAGCGAAGTCAAAGCAAGGGATCACATGGAGACTGCAGACACACACACGCACACACACGTGCATACGCATACGCATATGTATTGCGTGTAGACAATGGAAAGACAAAGTGTAAAAGTGCAACTAGTAAAAGAAGAATTAAAATCAGAATCGTTATCGAAATGGTGCCTCCAGTTGTCGGTTGGACGATGAAAAATAGAAAGCAGCAACAGCAGCTGCAACAAAGTCAATGCCAATTGGAACAATTGGAAATAAGAGAAGTACACGTAGCGACCGTCTGACAGGCAGACGGACGGACAGAAAGAGATGCAGACGGACAACCATTAGCATGTACTTGTAATAAAAATAGCCAAGAGACAAAGGCGACGCCGATGGCGCGACTGCAGAAGAAAAGATTACTAATTGGAAAAATTTGCCAGCATGCAGTGAAAATAAAGGCGCACAGATTGCCGGCTGGGTAATGAATGAAACAGAAAGAGCAAAAACAAAACATAAGGAAAAAATTGTATTTAAATGGTTTTGCGCAGTGATGCGGCACCCCAAAGTAGCCCCAACCATACAATTGGATTATGCAGGCAAGGCTTAAATTAAAGTTAGGGCAGCAATATCCAAATAGTAGTAGAAACAGCAGCACTCTCAATGCCTGTGTACCATATGCGTATGTGTGTGTATGTTTGGCATAATTGCTTTAATGGACACACGATAGAATATAGTACAAAAACTAACGAAAATAAAAAGAAACAGAAATGCGAAAAATGAATTATGAACGTGCGCACAGCACAGCACGTCAATGAACGTATCAACAGCAAAATCAACAGCAAAATCAACAGTAACAACAGCAACAACAACAAAGCTGCTGATTCATACTTGCTAAATAAGATGAGGAAAAATTGTGAAACTAAACGCGCAAAGCAGCGCAATAAAATCTTTATATTATAAAATAAGTTTTTATTGACTAATTCAGTGATAAATAGCGATGTCGTGAGTCAAGCTCAAGCCGATGACGATAGTTGGCATACTTCACTTCGATGACGATTGTCGATCGGTTAAGACGAAATGCATTCGAAATCTGCATCTCTCCTTCTCTCTCTCTTTAAAAGAACGTGAATGAGAGTGGGAGGGGGCATGAGAGGACGATATATAGCATGCAAATTTGCAAATCAGATTGACAATCGATTTGAAAGTAGAATTTTTGTTTGCCCGCTTCTGAACGATAAATATTATATTATTTTGCACATAAGCAGCACAAAATTGGAGCCGATGACATCATGAGAAGCGAACGAACACAGACGCAAAACACAGATGCCAAACGCCGAATGCCAAAAGCCGCATAGCGAAAGGCATGAAGGCCAAAGAGAAAGAAGAGAGCGAGGTAAGCGGTGTGTTGTGTTTATTACTAAAAAGTGACTAATTAAAAGTAACAAACGTAAATAGTGAAAAAGCTCGGTGCCAAAGTGACCAGAGCGGCAGCTAAGGAAGACTACGAAAGGTGCGGTCACAAGGATACATAAATATAACAAGAATGTAACAAAAAACAATAACAATGACTAGCTGTCAGCCACAAAAAACTAATTAGAAACGAAATGATAACGAAAAACAGTTACTTTTATACCCTTGCAGTGGGCGCAGCTCTTATTAGCTCTTATTTATTTTCGATTAGATAACATGTCCATCGATAATTATGTAGGATAATTGAGTTTAGCACAATAATCTGCATAATATATTCCAAGGACATGCTATTAAGGCTTTTTCGTAACTCTGAATGAGGTATTTTTTTTTTTTTATTAATTAGCATTCTAAAGAATGATATGAATCTCGTGTCTGCAAGAGTATTTGATCTTCGGCAAGCCGAAGAAAGTTCTACTTTTATTATATTTGAGTGGTGAATCAGCACTGTTGAAACTTACCCAGTCCATACTTGTAGAAGATCTCTTCAACGGACACAATCTTTGGCTGTTGTTGTTGCTGTACTGGAATCTTGGCCTTTGGTGCCTCCACTTTGGGTGCTGGCTTGACAGGAATAGTTTTGGGGGTTGGCTTAAATTCTGCCTCATCATCATCCAAATCGGTTACCACAGCAGCTAGTGCTACGGATGGAGCTGGAGGCGCTGCCTTGGGTGCTACAGGTGGCGTAGCTGTGCGTTCTTCCTTAAAGTCACTTAGTAGATCTTCGGATGAAATAAATTTCTCGTTATCCTGCTCTTTGAGCGTATCGGTAATGGGTTTCTTGGCCGGCGACGGTGTATACGATACGGACGGCGAATCTGTGTCGGAATCCTTATTCGCCACAAAAGCGGCATGGACAAGTGGCATTGGCTTAGACATATAATCATCGTCGTCATTGTCATCATAAAAGTTCGATTTTGCCGGCGCAGTTGGTTCGAATGCTTGAAGCGGCGCTGAAAATGGGGTGCTAAAGCTGCCTAGCAAATCCTCCTCTTCATGCTTGGGTGGTGAAGCAACGGGCGCTGCATCTGGTGCAACAACGGGAGGTATAGCAGCAGTTGGAGCCGCAACGGGAGCAGCCGCTGGCGCATGAGTTGGTGCACCTGCAGAAGGTGCATCTCCAAAGGGATTTCGTTCCATATTCATAAAATCGCTGGTGATTTCACGAATGCCTTGCTTAGCGGTTTTTGCGGATTGCGATAGAGAATCACCAAAATCATCAGTTTTCTGTGCAAACTTAGCATCCAGCTGCTCTTGGGCTTCCTTGGCACCAGCCGACATGCGCTGCACGAAGGCTTGTGGGTCGCCGAAATCGAGATTTTTCTGCTCGTTTGCAAAATAGTCCTCGGTATGCGCATTATCGTCCTGCGCGCCGCTGCTGATGGCACTGCCGTCACCACTTTTAAGGTCGCCCAATAAATCGTCGTAGGTGTTTGTCACCTTTTTGCTGCCTGCATTGACAGCACTGCTAGCAGTGTTAAAGATGTCTTCAGCTGTGGAAGCAGCCTCCTTTTTAAGATCGGCAAAATTAAGATCCATCGTCTACGGTTGTTGGTATTCTTGTATCCTCTTTTCTTATTGGATTTAACACGCTCTCATACAAACGCAAACGCACAAACACACACACACACGACCGGCTGCTGTGTGCTTACTTTTTTATTATTTGCAAATTGAATTTAATCTCGTTAATTTTATGCGTAAAGTTTATATAAAAAGCTTGACAGATATGTTTTATGTGTTTCAACAGTTGCCGTTAGACATAAAATTTAATTTTTTGTACAATGCGAAAATCGACCGCCACAACTTTACTGCTTGAAAAATGAATTAAGACTGCACAGCTGTGTGACCGTGCTTTGCGATGTTAAAAAAGAGTAACATTTTATTAAGACAGTTCTGCATTCTCTATTCACGATATGTCACAATCGATATATCGATTAACGTGGACAAGTTTTTACAGTAAACGGACGCTGTTAATAACATTTTATGTTATAATGCAATTAGCAGAAAGAAAAACAAATCCAACGCGCCAAAAAAAGTAAATAAAATAAACAACAACGTAAGGACTTATCATAAACAAATTTCCAAAAGCCTCTTAATAAATCAACATTCACACCCACTTTACCAATAAAAAATCTTGCCTTGCTTCGCACTAGTTTCCTTCTGGTTTTACGGTCCTGTTTTTCATTATATTAATTGATAAGTGAATCATGAAAGAATCCAGTATGCAAACAGGGAGGATACAATTATGAGATATTAAGGTTTCATTGCATGAGTTCTATACTAATTGGTAATTACATTTGTATTGTATTGTATTTAACAACCAAAATTCAGGCGGTCCACTTGAGGCAGCGTGTGTCTTGATGCGTACGTAGGCAGCGAATTCGACAGTAGCGCGTTCCGCATGCGGTGCAAGAATATTGAGAAAAGTTACCACAGACGGCACAAAAGTGGCGTATTGGTTTTTTGGGCGCTGGCGCTGCGGCACTTTCGTAGTTGGGCCTCTGTTTCTCTTCTTCGAGTAGTTGCTGGAAGTTCTTGCGATATTTGGCACGAAAATATTCTGCACCCTTGCGTTTTACCTTTTTCTCTTTGCTGTTCTTGATACTATCCTGGAATTTGGGTAGCTTCTTGGACATTACCAAATCGGCATGCGGATCTTCCTGAAAATTATCTTGCTCTAGTGCCTCCAGAGCTTTGCGTGCGCGTCGCTTTCGTGCTGCTTCATCCAGGACACGTTTTTTCTCTGCATCTTTGATGCGATGGGATTCGCGTCCCGTCATGGCTTTGGTTGTAGCAGTTTTTATGGAAGTAAAGCGATAATTTAAGCGTCCTTCTCGTGTAACGGAAAACTAATGCGATCCATTAACTCATCAACACGAGCCTGAAGAACTTCTACAATGTCCGTAGAAATAAATAAATGACTTTCGTCCAAATCTTGAATGATGAATTTTCGACCCAATGCCAGCTTCTCGTCCAAATGCAGTAAAAATTGTTTCATAGCCGGATCACTGCAATACATTAATTGTTAATAAAATAATCAATGAATATACGAATCACATACCATTCCACAAGCACTCCTTTCATAACATTTACCATGTTTTACGACTATTAAAACATTAAAAACGCGCAGCGAAAATAAAAATCCAACGCTGCTAGAGAATGGTGACTTCTTGTCAAACCGATAGCGATAATATTAATAAATTGCCATTCGCCACGAATGTAAATGTCAACGATAACACTTTTAAAATTTTTAAAGGTTTTTTTATTTTCTGTTTGTTTAAAGAAAGAGACAGAAGCATTCAAGCTTTGTTCCTTAATTGTTCTGATATCAAAAAACAATACTTTAGCTGTTTGACTCCTTTTATTGCAGGCAATAAAATAAGAAGTATATATTTATATTATGCATAGATAATCAGCGCGTTTGCCACCGGCTGTGGTTTGCGCACAAACAAAAACAATCGATAAGCTGCAGGCCGATATCTGGCAGTATTGTTCTAACGCGTAGCCAACAGTTTAGGAAAATAAAAATATTATTTATTTAGGTGTACTTGTGTAGCGTATACATAATGTCGACGCAATTTACAGTCGCGTTGGCGTTCGTTTCAATTTTTACAGCTCTGGCAGCTGGAAAATCGGATCCGGGCATTCTGGACATTGTTATAGATCAGGTAAAAAGCTACCAAGACAATAAGTTAAAATACATATATTAAAATTTCGTTCATGCCAGGATCTTCAGCCTATTATGGATCAGCGACCCCTACTGGCCAATACCAAAATTTACATTAAACGTAAGTACATAAACTCCAACGTGACTAATTCGCATTAACTGAAAACATTTCCCCCCTTTCCTACATACATACACATATACACAAACAAACACACACACAGTAAAGTGCCAGGCCGATGGGGACCTTCCGCTAACAATAAACTTTAAGCTGACGAAACATCCATGTCTCTATGAGGGCCGTTTTGTAAGCAATGATTAAATTATTGCATTTAACGATCGTTCAAAGATCGTTTATTAATTTATTTGTTTCCTATTTCCAGTTGCAAGCTCTGAGCGATATTCCGACTTTGCAGCAAAACACTAGTCTGAGTCAAGTTATAAAAACCACGACGCAAAATGACAATTGTACGAATCACATTGAGCTACGGGACACTCTTGAGAGTGGTACTGAAATCTTAGAGGATGTGCATTATTTGAAGCAAGGCAAACACCCATATCTGGTAATTTATCAATTCTGTTTGTGTGACTCACTTTCAGTTCCTAATAATACACGATACAACAACACACGCGTTCCTTATCGAGAACTTCACACTATCATAATTTGTGTGCGTGGCCCTAGGAAGTGCCGGCGGAATGTTTAGCAAAACTATTAACAAGAAAGAAGAGTATATTCTCATATTGAATACTCTACCATTATTATACAGCTTAGGCACATAAAATAATAAATGTCTTTTATATCTTTTTAGAAAAACAAGCCAATTGCTAATATTGCTGAGGATGGTATTTACGAGCTGGAGGTGACTGTCATAGCAACGCCATCTGGACAAGTGTTTCATGCCACAATGGAAATCGAATATCTTGGACCACATGGCTACATTTCGGCCATTGATTGGCCATTTTTGCCGGTAACTTGTTAGCCATCTTGTTGTTGCGTTTAATTATAAACTTGTGTGATTATTATTGCAGTTCTACTTGAGTATGTGCGTTGTCTATGTAATCTGTGGCATTATTTGGCTGTTTGTTTCGTTTGCCCAATGGCGGGATCTGTTGCGCATACAATTCTGGATTGGTGGCGTCATATTGCTAGGCATGTTGGAGAAGGCCTTCTTCTACGCCGAATATCAGACAGTCGCCAACACTGGATATTCGGTGCAGCATGCCGAGCTGGTAGCGGAATTTGTGTCCTGTGCCAAGCGCACTTTAGCCCGCATGTTGGTCATCATTATGAGTCTGGGCTTTGGCATCGTCAAGTAAGTTTGATATTAACCAAGTTTAAAGGGTATGATTAGTATATATTCCTTTTAACAGACCCCGTCTGGGACCTATGCTGCATCGTGTTGTGGGAGTGGGCAGCCTTTATTTTCTACTAGCCTGCGTTGAGAGCTATTTGCGCATTACCAAGGTGAAGAGCGATCGCAGTGAGCTCCTGGTGGCTACCATACCATTGGCTGTGCTCGATACGGGAATTTGCTGGTGGATCTTTACATCTCTGGTACAGACCACACGCACGTTGCGGCTGCGAAGGTAAATCTACACACATACGCACATCCTCTAGGCATTAGATTAATTCAATTTCATTTCATATTTTAGAAACATGGTAAAGCTATCTCTGTACAGACATTTCACCAATACGCTGATTTTTGCCGTAATCGCTTCCGTAATCTTCATGTTGTTTGCATTACGCTTGCGTAGATCCGAGAACTGCACTCCCGTAAGTTAATGGCTCAGAAGTTCTAGATTGTGAACGTAATCCCTACTTTTAATGTGTTGACAGGGTTGGAAGGATATCTGGGTCGATACTGCCTTCTGGCATATACTGTTCTCAGTGCTCCTGCTGAACATCATGATACTGTGGCGGCCGACAAACAACAATCAACGTTACGCTTTTACACCGTTGCTGGACAATCCCGAGGATGAGGACGATGATGGTAAGCTTAACACGGGATAGAAATATGCATGTGCTCAGTGAACATAAAATCTCTCAATTTCTAGATGAGGAGGATCAGTTTGTGGCAGATGCGTATGGCGTTAAAATGCGCGGCACACATCAGAATGGCACATCCAAAACGTCAAATAATTCGCGTGGAGCCACCACCACAGAGGAGGATGATTTGCGTTGGGTGGAAGAGAACATACCATCTTCGATGGGTGACGCAGCGTTGCCGGTGCTTGATTCAGATGAGGAAATCATCAATACCAAGTTTGAAGTATCCAAAATGCAATAAGCTGCTCTCTCTTTCTCTAAGCCTCAACTGCTGTGTACCTAAGAGACTTTTGCATATGTGTTGCACATTTATTTATAACGATTGATTTAAACGCCGCACCAAACGCAGCAGATTTGAACGGACAATTGATTGCTGGACAAGATGTTAGCTAGCATGGCTGATACTGCAATTGTTTCAACTGCTCCTTCTTCCTTATCTCTATGATTCGCTTTTACCACATTGTTGCTTATCCAGTCAACCACACGCCTTTAAGCAGCGCCGTGTATGTTATCATAAACTAATATTATTATTTTCGACCCCCTAAATAAATAAATCTAACTTATTCGTAAACCTAGCTTAAGTTGTAGATATGTATTGCGACATATAATTCCTGTTAGTATCGAAACTAAAACCTATCGAACTTTTATCATTCAAAAGTATATAACACACACAACACACACCCACACGCACACCCAGACACAAGTGTTGCTATCAATGTGTGGATTAATTCTGTCACGTTCTTTGTATATAGCTGATAATACACCCGACAAATGAAGTATTTGTAGTGCATAAACTTATATTATCTGTAATAATTATGATAAAAACGACTAATGAAACTCTAAACATCAAGAGTTTCAATATTGTTGTTAAAAGATAAAAATAAAATAATACATTTCTGTGTACGTCTTACTTGTATTACTAGGTTAACGATGGTAGATAATACTGCATATATATAATTTATACTCTATTTACTTAAGGCATATTTGTCACCACGTTTCTTATCTTTCAACTTCAGTCTTATGTTCTTAAAAGTTGAAAACCAAAAGCGAGCTCCGACTTAAAATCCACGTCAGTTGTACTTACTCTTCGTAAGCATTGATATCTAATTTGATTTAACTATTGAAGACTTTCTACCTGTTTGTTTTTTATTTATATACATAGCAAATTTATATAATTATTTTAAGTTTTTGGGAGCAAACTATGGGGTCATCTCTTATCAGACTTGAAGTGTACATGAACTTTTCCGCTAAGTAGCAATTTTTTAACTTGAAAATCAAACTTGTATTATATGAAATTATACTACAGGAATTCACAGAGTCAAATAAGAAGCTAATCCTGTGACAAGCCCATTTTGGTGCTAAAGATATTGCTGGAGCTGGCTGGATGGTTGCCCAAAGGACTTTCACAGAAGTTGGCAAGAGTAAAAATACGCGTTTGGAAATCTGAAGGGGATTCACTAAAGTTCTACTAAATAGTAGATAAGATTAAGCAGAACAAGCTGGAATCCCCTGGAACATATACCGGTAATGCAGAAGATTCCATGTGGAAAAGTCAGAATCGGAAATAATTGAACTGTGCACTTCATTTGGGTGTTGGTTAGAAGTATTCTAATGAACCAAATATGTTCTAAACGATATCCTTAAATTCTTGCTCTATCTTAAGTGCTTTAAATGAAAACATCAAAAGAATTTAAGAAGCCGTCCATGATGTGGTGCAACTTAAAGATTGTAAAGTGTGTCCCATAACTGGCGAGCAATAAATGAAAATCAAATCAAAATAATTTTGTACTGTATCATATAGCTGCCAAAGGTAAAAGGATAAAGACAAAGAGGTTGCGTGAATCCAAGTAAGTTTGCAGCATATTCAATCCAGAGATTGAGCTAATCTTTAAAATCATATATGTATATGCATAAGAAAATAGATAGATAGTTGTTTAGCTGTTTTAGTACATAATGTGTATTTTTCACATAATACAGAGCGTTTCGGTAAAAATACATAAGGTAAAATTGATGCTTCGAGCTTCTTAATGTTAGAATACACATAGTACATACATATATATTGATTTATTTAGTTATTTATTTATTTATAAACACATTATTCATAATCGAACACAGCAAATGCAAAAAAACCAATCGAATCGCTAAAAATCTCGCTAAACGATTTATACGAGTGTATAGGATACAAACAATTTGCCTTAACTTTCAGATACAAATGATGCATCATACAAATACAAATATTCAAATACTTATAGATACTGTCTAGAGGGCGGCGGAAGTGGCGCAACATTTGTAAGTGTGGACTTCAATGTTTATATAAATTGCAACAAGGTTCGGGTTTGGGTCTGCGGTAGGGGGAAAATGTGGGCAATTAATTTACATTAATACGTTTTCTAACAAGTTTTTTTTTTCTTTAACTTTTCTTTTGATTAACAAATTTAATGCCTAAAAAATGCGCATTGTTTCTTTTCTTTTCTTCTCGAAGTTGCTTTGAAATTGAATAAGGCGGACAATTCGCTTAGTGTCCATACAAACGCCATTGGCGCCAAGGCTTTGACGGCTCAGTTCGATTCGGGTTTAGTGTTGCGCCTCAGTATTGCAGCTGCCAGATCCTGTTTCATGGCCGCCTGATCGCGTTGATCGGCCAGGGACTGTGTGCTTCGCAAACCGTTCACAATATCTTTGGTCTTGCCAAAGTAAATTGCATTCAGTGTGTTGCGTATTTTGTTCTCCATCTCCTCCACCATCTTGCCAATGTTTGCGATATGTGGCGAGGACTCGCTCACATTGGCATCCTGTTCCGTTTGGCGTGTCAATGAACCACCCAGATTCATTGTGCCAGATCCCTGTTTATTTGTTTGCAGCCACAGCATCGCCGTCGAGGTAAGCTTATAGTGCGCAGTGCGTCCAGTAGTTTTTTCCTGTACCTCCACCACATGTATGGAATCCCAGCAGCCGCGGATCATTTTACTGCCATCACCAGCCTTTTTGATGAGTATCACAGCGGCAAAGCCGTGATCCAAGTCCCACAGATATACAGAAGAGACGCCGCCCTCGTAGTACATCTCACGGTATTGATCAAACGCATAGTTTGCCTCAATTTCCAGCTTTCTCAATCGCTCTGACGGCATCTGGCCATCCTCCAGTGGTGGATAGTAAGTGTTTGACCAGGGCGAGCGGTACGAATCACCATCGCGATTGTAATCGCAGAGCAAATAGTCCTTTCCGTGCTCTTTATCTTTGGCTATCTTGAGCGGCTGGTCAACAGACGACAACAGATCCTCGCACAACTCGGGCGTCAGATCAATCAAGTCAATTAGATTCTTCTCAATCTGTTGGGGTGGCAGCCGCCTCATCAGATCCAGCGCACAATCCATTTGCATTTCCGACTAAAGTATATGATGGTTATAAACAATTACAAGATAATCTTAACTTAAATTTAAATCTGAATGTAGTTAGCTTGAAAGGTGGTCAACAGAAATTAACAGCGAAATCCATATCAAATTTTTTAAATCCCAAGAATTTCAAGAGCCCACTGCAAAATATAGACAAACAGACAGAACAGACAGAACAGACGAACATAGCTGTACGCTTTCAGTTTATCGCGTTTATCACATTTATGTAGCTAATTCAGCAGGTTTGTATGCAGGTAATGCGTTACACACTTTGTTACAAAAATAGAATACGCTGTGCAAGGGAATATAACGATATAATGATTGAAAGGCGGATTAAAGACTTCTTGCTGTGTTTGACTCATTTTACCTTTCCAAGCGATAAGTTGCCGCATGCCTCCCCCTCTGCGATTCATCCGGCACGGCACGACTAATGCCATATATGGACATCGTTTTGGGTCATAGGCCCGCCCCAAAGCTTCAAATTTTGAAATAATTTTGCCAAACGTTCTTTTTCCGTTTAAAATATTGTTGAAGATCATAAGCGTTGGGGTGGCAAACGAAGTAACTCGTTTTATCTTTGCAAATGTATTGTTTTCTTTTCTTTCTTTTTTTTTTGTATTACTCACCATTTTGTTAACTGTTGCTGTTTTCCTTTTCTTTTAGGTCTTTTTCTATCTGTGTGCAATTTTTTATGATAAACCTTTTTGAACCGGTGTTGCAGCGCAATTTAGGAATATCTTAAATAGGTCATTGGACAGTTATTTACAAATAAATGCATAAACAATTAAAATTAACAACAATTTGCACTTACTCGATTCGTCAGCACGTAACACAATGGCGTCTGACCATTCGCAGGTTTTGTGGACAACCAATCAGCTGCTATGATATCGATGTGTATAGTGCACTGTCGATAGTTAACTATCGAAAGAAAAACAAGATTATGCTTGATATCGATGGAAGTGATTACTCATTTCAAACAATCGATGAATTGTTTCAAATAAACAATAGAATATATATGAAAAAGTTTTGATCTTTAGCTAGTTTTTTATAATTTAATAATACCACTTTCACCTATTTTATTTTTTTTATTAAATCGATAGCTGCTAGCTCTGTATCCGATAGCTAAGTACATTGGCGCTAAAAATTTGAATTTGAATTTGAATTTCCAACAATTGAAATAAAACAAATGTATTTTTTGTTTTTATTATATTTTAGCAACAAGTTTATTGGATTTAGATTTTTCGTTCATATACTTTTTATGCTCAATATCTCTGTTTTCCCCCATTTCCATGCTGTGTGAGTTTTTGTTACAATGCGTTTTTGCCTGTGAGTGTGTTTTTGTTTTAGTTTTGTATAGCTTAGTAATTATATTTTACACAAAAGTTTATACCATAATCGTATAGTTTTTATCCGAAATTTCATTAAAAATATATTTAAGCCATTTACTTAAATCTCTCGCTTGCACATGTTCCAGATTTGTGTAGAAATTCTCACGGAGTGAAAATACAGTTAAGTTACTTTGCATTCTTTTCCTTCATTTTCTTAAACAGTTTTCTTTTTTCATTGGTTTTTCATAAATGTATAGTAAAAAACCAAAGCAAAATGTGTGTTTCATTCTCGAGTGTATCTGTGTGCTTTTCTGTTTCTTTCATAAGTAGTTTAATAATCATAAACTTAGTCAATTTTTAATATTTTTTTGTTGGTTTTTTTTAATATTTTTTTTAGTTAGGTGTATACTTTGACCATATAAATGTAAAATCTCAGACTTTAATTTTTAACTAAAGTGCACTACATACAGAAAGTGTTCAGTGAAATGCGAACTAAATTAAACGTTAGGTTAGTATAATCAATCGTAAGACATACAAAGTTTATTGCAAAATTAAAACAAAAAAAAAAAATAGTCTGGAAAATAATTTGCATATGGCTCGTATTATTTTCTAATTCTCAAAATAATTTAATAAGATAATTATAATTTGTATTTTTTTCTTTTCATTTTTTTCGTTTTTGTTTTTGTTTTTGTTTTTCATTTTGCTTAGTAAATCTTTTGAAGTTTAATATTTCGGCTAATTAAATATTTATTTAGTTATGCAATACTCATCATTGAGAAGAGAAATCATAATCGGTTCGTCATATAAATAAGTACGAGTATGCCATTTCTCATATCGTATTCGTATTCGTTTTCGTATTCATTTTCGTATTCGTATTTCAATCATTAATTATGCAACATTTTCATATCAACGCATCGACAATGAAATGTAATCACAGTTTTATGTTTTCCTTCTTTATATAAACTCATTTTCATTTAGCTATTTATTTCACTATTTTGTGTATGTTTTGTGTGTGTTCGTGTGCTGTCTGTCAGTGTGTATGCTTGTTGTTTGTAGTGGATGTTGTTGTGGTTGTGTATATATTTTGGATTGGTAACTAACATAAGATTCAAGAAAAACCAATATTGTATGTATGTATGTACTATACGCTAAGTCGTCATGTGCTTCAAAAACTCACCACGCTCTCCCCAGCTAAATCCCATGCCAAACTCTTTCACTTATGAACACTCCTTCATTTTTCTGTTTTTCTCTTTTTCTGCTTTTCATTTTCAATTTTCATTTTTCATTTTCACTTTGCTGTGTTTTTAGATGATTAATACTATTACGTATTTAGAAAAGTTTTTAAGAATATTGCACAACATTGGAAAACGTCGACTTGCTTTGTCTAATTCCATTGCTCAATCTTTAAAAATATTTCATTTAATATTTAATACCTGAGTTGTTCATAATCGTTTTGCATGATTATTACATTTTTATGTTTTTTTTTTTTTCTTTTTTTTTAATACATATCGAAAAATTTTAATTCTTTTCATTAAACTTCTTCTTTTAAATTTTTTTTTATTAAATGCATGTATACATCGTCGTGAGTCTTGATAATGCCCTGAGTTAGCTCCAAACGGATTTTACTTTATGCTAAAACTATGTTTTCTATAGTTTTACATATATATATATATGTACACACCAAATACATATTAAGAGTACATTTGTCATTAATTCGTATTTTCAAGTGGACTATTCTTTGCTTGCTGCATTCCTTATAAAATTTTTCAAAATAATATTTTTCATTTCCTTTTTTCTTTTTCTTTAATACATACTTGAATTTTGCACACTTTGCAGTTCAGCACATGTTTAAAAATTTTCATTTCTTCATTGTTTTTCTCTTTTTCTTTTGCATGTGTAACTCAAGTTTATGTTGCATTCCTTTATTTTAAACAAAAAATAACTTTTTGAAAACTATAAATAAAAAATAAATACCATCTGAACCATTCAAAAGTCACACACAAATTGCCAAAATTTTGGCAGTTGTAGCTCAACATTTTCTTTTTTTCTTTCATTTTTTTTTTGTATTTTTTTTTTAATTTTAAATTTGTTTTTTATTCTTTATGCCGAAAAATTTGTACGTATTTTCATAATATATTTGTTAATTTAAAATTTTAACTGCTAAATTTTGTATTACCTGAAATTTTGTACTTGTCATTGTTCCAAAAGTTTTTTTTGTATAGCTTTGCCTTAAGAATCATTTTCATTTACGTTAAGTTATTCATTAAGTGTGACCTACATTTAATTTAATTACACATAAATACAAATAAATAAGGAAATTATAAATATATGAATTAAAATAAAACTTTAAAGAATGAATACGCACACATATATTAAATTTAATTTGTACTCGCTTCGATTTCTTCAAATTTTCTCTTAGACAAATTTACAACAACTTGATTTACACATTGATAGAGACTTTGTGAGAGGGGAGGGTTTGGGGGGTTAAACACCGATTAAATAGGATATAAAACTTAAATTTCATATCATAATTATAATTTGTTGTCTTTGTGTAAATTTATCTCTTCACTGAACTGAACTGTAAAGTCGCTTAGGCCTAAACACATTTGCATTACTCTCTTTAAATGTTATTAACTTTTCTTCTTTCTTCGCTTTTTTTCTTTCATATTTTATATTGTATACGTATGTTTTTATATATATATATATATTTTAATTTTACATACATATATACACAATATTCTTTTGCTGCAAAAATAAAAGATTTATAATTTCGTTTTGTGTCCAAATTAAAAAAATTGCCAATTGTCGAATTTGGTTTTTTTTTGGGTTTTAACATTTATTTAGTTGCATTAATTTAGCATTTACGTAAATATATATGTATATATATTGTGTTGTGTGTGTGTGTGGTGGTGTGTGTGTACATTATAAATTTAGTTTTTTAAACATAAACGTTACGAATTAAAGAATTGTGTGTGTGTGTCTGTGTGTGTAACAAGCCAATTTTGCGTGGTGATTAAAAGAATTGAAAACTTTTATTAAATAAAAATTAAAATGGTTCAGAGTGAAAATTATATATATGTATATACATATATTTTAGTTGATATATACTTTACATACATATGTTTCACTTACATCTATTTTATTTTGTGTGCTGCTTGATATTTCATTTTATAGTTATTTCAAATAACTTAGATATTTTGTGTAGGAGAAACTAAACACACAGGAGGCATACGAAAAGAAATTAAAATTAAATAAAATATATTAAATTTCTCTCTCTTGTCCTGTGACTAGTTTGTGTTATTTACTTTATTTATTTGTGTGGGTGTGTGTATGCCTTGATAAGTACAATTGGCTTGTTGTTGCTTTGTTTTTCATGATATTTTAATATTTTTAACTAAATATTAATAGAAAACAAGTACTAACAAAAATATATAACAAAAATTACTTACATCGCGCGTTTTTACAACGAACTTTATTTATTTATTATTTGTGTTTCTTTCTTTCTTGCATATTCTTTAATTTTTATACCATAGTTTATGCTTCTCTTTTTATTTATAAACTTAGCTTTGTTTCTTTGTACCTGTGCACATTACACGTATTCAATCAAGTTTCATTCAAATATGTTTGAAAACTTTCGTCTTAGAAATAAATTTATACAACTGAAAATTAAAATAAAAATTATTAAATGAATTTAAACAAATTGTACAGCGTTTTCTTCAATGTTATAAACACAAAATTACATATATGAATATAGTACATAGAAAATTAGTTTTATTTGTAATATTTTTATAATATTATTTACATTAAAAGTTTTGGATAATTTTGTTGTTTGCACAAATTTTTGAACTTTTAACGCTCTAAATGCAAAATGGCGACATTTGTGTTTACATTTTTTTTTTGTTGTTGTTTGTTTGTTTAATAGTGTTAAATTTAGTTGAAATTTTGCATTTTTGTAACCTATTTTACAAAGAAATTATTTTAGGCCGCCTTTTTGTGTCGAAAGTTGGGCCTAAAATTTGTTTTTTTCGCTCTAAATAAATATATTTATGCAAATATCTGGTAATTATTTGTTTTATGTTAATAATTTTATGTTCTGCGAGTGCCTAATGTTGGTATTTTTTTTGTGTTAAGTTTTTACATAAAAATATTTTTTGTTTTTTGTTAGTTTTTTTGTTTTTTTTTTGTTTTTTAGCCGAAAGTTTAAGCCTAAAATTTGTTTTTGCCTTTTAATCATGCAAAATTTCTTTAAGAAAGTATTTTTATACGTTTTTATTTTTTACTCGAGTGTTTTTTTTTTATAACCATTGGGTTTCGCTTTGAATTTAATTTAATTTCATTTCTTCTCTTCAATTTCCTTCCTTGGGCTGTCTCCAAAAATATATTTTTTGGAGCCAGTTACGCGTAGCTCTAGCAAAAGTATACCGTTAGATTTTTTAGCAGTTTTTTTTTTGCAAGTTTAAATTTTTTTTGTAGCCTTAAAATAATTTCTTTGTATTTTTTTTTGTTTTTTTGTTTTTTTTACTTTATAATATGTTTTGTATGTGTGTGTGTGTGTGTGTGTGTTTGTTGTGTTTTACTGTGTGTGTGTTTTATTTTTCATGCCTCATTTAGTTGCTTTGCCGAAAATTTATGTATACACATTCTAATTCCTTACTTGCCTCTACACATAGTATATATATAGTATAGTACATAGTATAGTATGTAGTAGTAGTAGTAAAATTTTAAGATATTTCGTATAGTTATAGTTATATATGTATTTATGTAGGTTATAGCCAAAGATTAGGTTTCAATCATAATTTCTTTTCTTTTCTTTTCTTTTGTTGTAAACATTCAACATTGAGAAATGTTTTTGTGTTTAAATTTAGCGCATATTTACAAAAACCTAACTAAAAAATGAAATGTTCCTTGCCAAAAGTTTGTTTTGTGTTTTTAAACTTTACAACCAAAATTTATTGTTTGTTGTTTTTGTTGTTGGTTTTAAAGCCATAAAAAAAAGTAGCCGAAAAAGTGATGCAAATTAATTTTTTTATCTTTTTTTTCTTGTCAATTGTTTTTGTAAATATTACGAAATGATAAGCCAAAAGGTGTGTGTGTGTGTGTGTAAGTGTACTGTGTGTGTGTGTGTGTGTGTGTTTGCTTGTGTTTGTAGAGTCTAGGTCTGTCACCATTTTACAAACAAAATTAAAAATTTGTAAGTTTTCTTTTTTCAAAGTTATTGCAACTTTTTTTTAACTATTTTGTTTTGTTTTGTTTTTTATTTTAGATTTTTAATTTTTTTGCTATATCTGCGCAGTCTATGGGGGCCCATTGAGGTAGTTCAGTTAACTATTGCAGTTCGATATTGTTGTTGTTGTTGTTGTTGTTGTATGTGTGTGTTTGATTTATTGCTATTGTTTTTAGTTACCTAAAGTTAATAAAAGTTATCATTAGGATGTAAGATTTAAGATTAAAGATTAAAAACGAACTAAACCAAAAATAAAACGTACTAAGAACTAAAGCTGTTTTTTAGCATCTTCAAATTAACTTTTGTTGTTTCTTGTTGTGTGCCAAAACAATAAAAAACAAAGAGGTAGTTTCCATTCTGAGGTATATGAGTTCCTGAGTTTGATTTACATACGATATACACGATATATATAGGATATATACGATATATAAGGTCTAAACTAAGTTCTTAAATTAAAAAAACGAAAAAAACCTAAACATACGATAGGATAAAGATAAAAAATTAAATTGAATTGATTCAAACAATAAACAAAGGCAATCCTCTCGCCTATGCCACGCCCCCAAATATACAACCAGAAAACGGTCACACCGCACAGCAACGTACTTAAAAATAATATGTAATTCAGACTCCAGAGAACGTTGCTGCACGCTGCAACCGCTGTTGCAACATATACAAGACATTTATATATATATAAAGGGAGGGGCGTGGCCATGGGCAGATTGTTGGGGGAGGGGGTAGGAGGTAGAAAGATACTATTTTAATTGTTATTATCATATAAAGTTATTGCAATTAATTACGTTTATCATAAATCTGTTTTTCTTTCTTACGTTTCTTTTGTTTTGTTTTTTTTGCTGTTCGAGTAACGTTTACGGGAAAGCGCGGAGGTAGGAAAAACTATATAAAGTTATAAAGTTATATAAAGATAATTAATTAAACAAAAATTATAGAAAAAAAAACAAAAACTTTGCAACGTCAAACGTGGTTTGAACGTTGCACATCACAGAACAAACTGGGGTTTTGGGTACAGTTTTTTTTGTTTGTTTTTTTCTTTTTTTTTTTTTTTTTTTTACATAAGAACTACACAAAAAAGAAAATGTAACGGTTGAAAACGAGCTAGGCGGCTGCTCTTCTATGCGCTTCTCAGTGAAGACTGTTCGGGGGGCAGCTTTGGTAGCCATTTTGTGTGTTGTGTGCGTGTGTGCGTGTGTGTGTGTGTGTGTATTAACATTTGATATATGTAACTAAATAAGTAGAACTTTTTGTATATACTTTTAACATTTGGCTATTTTTTATGTTATTTGAATACTATTTAAGTGTGTGTGTGTGTGTGTTTAAAATTCAACTATTGTAATTTGTTGTGTATGCGTGTGTGTGTGTGTGTGTTTATCACCCTGTAGTTTAATAGGTAAACGAAAAACTTGCACTATTGTTTAACTAAAAAAATAAGAAAAACTAACTGCAAGCAACCTTTTTGGCGAGCCTAAGTGTTCCTACTGTATATATAATATATATATATATATGCTGTACATGTATATGTACACGTACATATATACATATATATGTATATATATATATGCGCTTAACATCATACAGATCCTAACTTTCTGGCATACTTTTTTCAATATGCTTCTTTATATCATTTTACAACTTAACCTCTTAAACATAACGGTGTATGTATGTGTGTGCGTGTGTGTGTGTTTCAGTGTGTGTTTGTATTGAATATAGTATATACAATGGCCACTTTTTAAGGTGGGCTTCTTTGTGCTTACAACAAGAGTTTCTTCTCATTTATTTTACAGCATTTTTAGAAAAAGAGCCGAAAAATTGAATTTTGAATTTAAGAAAAATTTTTTCGTTTTTTTTTGTTGTTGTTTTGGTTGAAAGGGAAATCAAAATAAAATTAATTAACTTCTCTTTTAAGTTGACGAAAAATGTTTTCCAAAGGGTTGCCAAAAGTTTTCGATTTTGAATTTGTTTTTTGTTTTTTTTTTTGTTGCTGTTTTCTTTCTTTTTAATTGTTGTTGCTTTCAAGTTTGTTGAGAACGTTTTTGAGTGGTTTTTCTTTGTTTTTTGTTTTAGTTTTTATTTTTGTTGTTGTTGCTTAAACTTTCAACAAATTTCTCCCTCTCTCTCTCTCTTATTTAGTTCTTTGTCTATAAATTACTTTTACTTTACTTCATTAATTATTATTTTTTTAAATATATAAAAGAGCTTATCCTTTGTCAGCTTCTTTCTTAACTTTGTTTTAAGTTTACGTTTTATAAAATTTTACTAATAGTCATTTAATTTATATATTTTTTATAGGCACCCAATTTACCAATTGTTTTTTTTGTTGTTGTTTGTTGTTGTTGATAAAAAAATAAAATGTATAAAAATGAAAAATTTTTAGAGTTTTGGATTTGGTTTGGCCAAAAGTTGTGCGCGAGTTGAGAATTTTGAAGCCAAAAATTGAAAGTTTAAGAAATCATAAAAATAAAATTATTAATTGTAGTTTGCAACAAATTCTGTGTGTGTGTATATGTGTGTGTGTGTGTGTGTGTGGGCGTGGCAGGCAGCTGGTTTCCATATTTTTGAAAGCCTGTATTATAAATTTAATAAAATTATTTACAAAAAACCAGGCAAATAGTTCAGCTGCTGCCACAGGCGATTCGCGTTTGTATTTTAAGTTTATTTTTTATATTTTTTAATCTTTTCTTTTTTTATTTTATACTATTTAATTATTGCAGGTACTTGTGGTTGCGGTTTTGTTGCTATTGTTGCTTTGTAGTTTGTTTGTTTGTTTTGTAGTTTCAGCTATTTTTTTGTTTTTTTTTTATATTTTTTTAGTTTAAATTCACTTTTTTTGTATTTAGTTTCATTTATGTTTCAATATTTTGATTTGAGGCAACTTGCAGTGGTTTTTGTGTTTTTTAGTTTTAAGTTTCATTCTTTTGTTTATAAAAGTGAAATGAAAATGTTCTTTAAAGAAAAACAATCTGAATAATATATTTTTAAAATACAATAAACAATTATTTTCAGCTACGTCTGGCGGCGGCACCAATCAAAAACGTTCAAAATCTTCTCTTCAAGCATAAACTGTTTTCTTTCAATATTTCAATATTTGTTTTTTTTTATCAAATACTCTTCAATATTTGTTTTCTTCTTTGCTTCGTTTCTTAGTTTCTTTTCTGTTCTTTCTTTTGAGACGATTCAGTTTTAAATTAGCACCCTGAAAACGATTTTTCAGCCGGATTGCATTTGGGGTATTCCCTTATTATTTTCTCTTTCAATAATAAATTAAGAATTCTCTTTTCATTCTCTTTTGCTACGTTGTTTGTCGGAAAATCAAAGTTGTTTGTCAGTTACTGGATTTCTGTACTTGTGTGTGTGTGTGTTATGTGTGTGTTTGTGTGTGTTGTGCATAAGATTAGTTTAATTTAGAATTATAGTTATAGTAAACATTGTGCCCAGGACTCGAGCCTGGGACTTGTTTGTAGGTGGTCTCCGAGGGCAACAGCAGTTGCAACAGTAGTCATCATCTTCATCCGATCCGATCTTCTGATGTTCTGATCTGATCTTTATCTATATAGCGCGCGCATAAACGTATTTCATCTTCATCTTCTATCATCAATCACTCAATCACTCAATCATCTAATCAATTTCATCATTTCTGGCATCTTCTATCAAAGGGGGGCTTTCATTTTGTTTGGGCTAAAGGGGGGTTAGGGGTGGCGGGAATAAGTTTTTCCATTAGGTTTTCTTACTGCTCATTCGCATCCTCATTGACCTTGGGCGTCGAGGTCAATGTGGGTGCTTCGTGTGGCATCATTTGGCTGGTGGGCGTGGGCGTTCGGTGCATCTCGACGGGCTCGTCCAGGGACTCGGCTATGTAGTGCCGCTCCTCGTCGTCCTCCTCGCTCTCGGAGAGCGGTTCGATCTTGGGCTCAACTACAACCAGTTCGGACTCCGGATCGGGCGAGAGCATTGGCTCATCGATATCCATGGCCGGTGTCACATCTGGCACTGCATCGAAGCCACTTAATTCGCTGGCCTCCGCATCGCTGCCGTCCGTTGTGGTGGATATCTCACCCGTTGTCGTTGTCGTCGCTGTCGTTGTTGTGGTTGTAGTATTGGCCGTGGTGTCCATAGCCTCCGCCTCCTCGCGCAGCTGCTGCTGGTGCACCTGCTCCAGGTGATGCTGTTCGCGTTGCTCCTTCTCAGCGGCCATGGCCGCCTTGATCTGGAACGCCAGCTCCTGGTGCACCTGCTGCTGCTGCTGCTCAAAGCTGAGCAGGCCAGCGGCAGCCGCCGCCTCGATTCTTGTTACGCCGCCCCCTCTAATGCCACGAATGGCATTAATCTCCGCCCCAAATTCGCCCGATGTTTCGCCCCCGCTGCCGCCCACTGCCTCGGCGGATGCCATCGCATCCCGCCGCTGCATGCACTTCTCCAATGCCATCTTGAGTGATTTACGTTTACGCTGCTTCGCCGCCTCCTTGTGCGCGCTCATGACTACTGCTGCCGCTGCCGTTGCGGCCGCTTCCTATGGTGAATGATTGGCGGCTGCTGCTGCCGCCGCCGCTGCCGCCACATGCGCCGGTGCAATGGTCGCACCGGCAGCCAATCCAATCTCCTGCTTATGCTCCCGGGCAATGTGCCGGCGCACTGTGTTGTTTCGCGTGAATGTCCGCTCGCAGAAGGGACACGGCACACGGATGCCCTGATGACGCTGCCGGATGTGGGCACGCAGATTCGTCTCATAGCCGTAGAGGCGATCGCAGTACAGACACTTCAGCTTCTTGCCATCGGCGGTGTTTACGCTGTTCTTGTTGTTCATCTTGGTCGCATTCCACACGTTCAGCATGTCGGCGGGCGCTATGGATGCGGCCAGATTCCCAGAGATGGAACCATCTGCGTTCTTTAGGTTCTCCAGTAGCGTATTTGGTGTCGTCGATGAGGTGTTCGAGTTGGGTGGCGGCGGTGAAAAGTTCGAGTTCTCCAGTTTCACACGCAAATCCTCAGCTCCGTTCTGTGAACAACCGAGGGAAAAGAGAAGATTAATAAGGATCCACTTTAGTGAAGGATTAGCACTCGATTTCATACATCTGTTGACTCATCCATCAGCTCACGATCGTCGTCATTGGCCTCGTTGGCACTGCCGTTGTTCCGCTCCGATTTGACAATGCGATCCAGGTTGCTGGGCACATTGCCATTGCCGGCGGTGGTGCTGGGACTGTGGTTCTCATAGCGACTGGAAGAGGAGGCGGGATTATGATGAGATTAGCACTTATGGCAGATGGGGCTATAGATACTTACCTCGACTGAGGTGAGGCTCGCTCGGAGTGCATTGTGTCCGCCTCGGTGGGCGCCGTTGAGGAGGCGCTGGAGGAGGGTCGATGGTACGGTGGCTTGCTAATGGGACTGGGACACTCTGAGGAGTTCTTGGAGCCATCGCGTAGGACGCTGCCGCGCAGCTCCTGCTCGGCAAATGGACTGCGGAGGGCTGCACGCTTGCGCAGCGGCTCATTGAAGGACATGGGACGGTGGTACATGGGCGGCACATAGCCGCTCATGCCGCCCATCGATGATGAGCTGCTGGGATGCATCAGTGAGTCGCATTCCTGTTTCAGGCTGCCCGTCGAGCCGCCCAAATGCATTGCGGCGCCAGCGCCACTGCCCATGCTGATGGGTCCATTGTTACCGCCAACGCCATTGCCGCCAGCCCCAGAGCCAGCGCTCAGCGGACCAATGCCCGCTGACGAGCCACTCATGATGTTGCCACCAGCGCTGCCGCAGCGATCCAACGCTCCAGCACTGGCCGCCAGAGCGCTCAAACCACTTGCCGCCACACTAGCCGCAGCGGCCATGCCACCAGCAGCAGCCATGCCGCTGAGTGCACCCGCCATACTGAGCCCGTTGCCGTTGCCCATGCCGCCGGCTATGGCACCACTGTTGGCACCACCAATACCGATGGCACCACCGCTGCTGCCACTCAAACTGTTGCGCATGCTGCGCCGGCCGGTGGGTGAGTCCAGGGGTGAGTTGTCACCGCCCATGTGTTGTTGCTGGGCCTGTTGGGCCGCCAAGCGTCCAGTCTCTGTGGACAGACCCTTGACCTGTCGAGCGGATAAAGGATATCAGTAAACGCTACGCATAGACTCTCCCTCTCTTACTCACCTGTAGACTTTCTGCGGACTTGAGGAAACTGTTGAGCGCCTCCTGCGAGACGTGCACCTCGCCTTTGTACATGAACTCCAGCAGTGCGGCCATATTATCCGGCGTGGTCGCCTCCAATATGATGACGCACTGGCCATTTGTGGGCGTGTTCTCAAACAGATCCGCAAACTTTTTCGAGCACGCTGCCAATATCAATTTGTGTGCTCTAAAAACGGCGCCTGGAAAGAACAAATAAACGAAAAGGTTATAAGTTTGTTATAGAAAAGAGAGTTGAATAGTTGAAGAATGTTATAAAAAAGAGTAAGAGAGAGAAAGATAAAGGGTAGAAGATATAGGTAGGAGAAGGGTCGAGTACTTTGAAGTTTGCTTTCAAATCCTTTTCATAGATTTATCCTGGACTACTTTCAACTACTTAAAGAATACTCCCGATTCCAAGTTGGAATGACTCCACATATACCTATAAGTATAAACTATAATATATATTCATTGCTTCCTATAACAGATTCCAAACTAAAGCCTAATCTTAATCTTAATCCTATGCCCTTTTCTTCTACGTGAAACAATTTAAAATGAAAATCGCTTTAAGAAAACTCCCAAAATCTAATTTGTAGTCTAAATTTTTGGCGCATTGCGAAATTTCATCAAATATTATAGAAATTAAAGCATAAATTTCGAAGTGTGTTTTATTTGAATTGGGGGCGACATAAAAAAGCAGCCAACAGGTGGCGCCACAAGCAAGAAAAACGCATAGAGACCTTGAACTCATAAAAATCATGTCACACATATAAAGACACACACAGCGAAAGGAATCATAAAAGACGCCAAGGAAACGATTTCCTTGCTCTTGACTTTCCACACACACACACAATGAGTCTGTCTGTGTGTGTGTGTGTGTGTGTGTGTGTGTGTCTGAGTTATTATTCAGCATCAACATCAACGTCTTGGCCCGTCGTCTTTTGGTCTTCGTTTTTCGAGCTCACACACACAGCCTCTGACTGTGTGTGTGTGTGTGTGTGTGTGTGTACCTGTGACACACAAAAACCAGCTGCTGTGGCGTATACGCAATATCCCTTTTTTTGCCACCCAACCCCCTTCCCTCTCCACGAGAATATAAGTATATTTTTATGTGTTTTCTTGACTCGTCGCTCGTTGCCTTTTGTTATATACTTTTGGTGGATAGAAAGCAGAACGCAAAATAGCAGAAAACGGTGTGGGGGGAAAACTCGACTCTTGGCTACAGTTTTTCGCGCTTTTACTTTTTGGCAAGTTCAAGCAATGTTTGGGTGCTGGAGAGGGAGAGAGGGGAGAGGGGGCTGGGAAGCCAAAGACTTTATGGGGCACTTGTTGTGTTTGCGGTGCAGGTTACTTAAGCCAAATTGAAAGGACAAGCGCGCAGCGGAGACAACTCGCTGGGAATTAAAACAGGTCCTTTTTATGTGCTTCATACGAAGCGAATACGCTTTGAGGTAGCTCAGCTGCAACTTACTCAAGTTTAATCTTATCGAACTGCAACGAATCGAAATATTTTCCCCAGAAATGTGTGTCAAAAATTGATAAGAAACGCTGCCAATAAATTCCGGTTAAATTATGTTATGCAATCGAAGCCATAGAAAGATAAAGGGAGAGAGGCAGAGATAGATAGAAAGAACGAAAGAGAAAGGAAGCGAAATGCGATCGCAATTAATGAAGAGTAAAGAATTTCTCTGTATAACTTTTGCATTTATTAAGCGATTGCAATGAAACTTTTGATATTGAATTGAATAAGAATAATTATGATAATATTAAAAGAAATAAAGGATAACAAAAGAACAACTTATTATCTTTCATATGAGCTTTTAGAAAGGATAACAAAAGGTAACAGCCGTACCCATAAGATTTGCTAGAGAAGTTCTCTTTTCAATGATATCTGAGTCTCTTATACAATCGAGCTGCATTCAAAACCTAAACAAATATATTCTTGATTATCATTTATATTTTTCATATACGTTTTTTATTCTTTTATATTCTCTTTTTGCTGATATTCTAATACTTGATAGAACTGAAATTGGGTCAGCCGCCGCGCCTCAAAAAGAAATCGCAAAAAATATACATACACAAATTCCCCTAACTAGTCGAATATATATATGAATATATATATGCATATATGTATATTTTATATTTGTATTTGTATTTGAGTTGAGCTGATAAACAATCAACAACAATGAATAGAAAAAAAGCACGAGAAGAGGAACCAAAATAACAGCATTGCGCCATACTAATTGCCTGCGACTTGTTTACGTTTTTTGGCCCTGCATATATATATATATGTTTTATATATATACACACACTATATAATCTATATAGTAAACACACATCTATATAAGATAAGTAAATAATAGAAATATGTTTTGATTTTAAGGTATTTTTCCGCTTTTCTGGCTAAAACGCATTAAATGCAATTCAAATTTGATGACGACAGTTTCAAGTTGTTTATTCTGCCAATAATAATCTTATCGTCTCGACATTTCTTTGATGATGATTCATCTATATATAATACACAGAGTAAGGCCATAATATGTATTCCTACAATAGAAATTCAGATATTGGCATAAAATATGATATGGGTAGGTATATAAAAGTGCAGCTTTAAGCTTTGAAAGCTTCTCTTTAAGTTTAAATCTCATTCTTGAGATAACTCTAAGCTGTAAGTAAAGCCTACTTCGATCCTTTAAAGCTTATCTGTGAACTAATAATGTGCAATAGAGACGAATTTCAGCTTAAGATGTAGGAAGGAACATTTAATGAGCTTTAATCTTGTCAATGTGCTTTAAAGCTTCACTTTGAATTAGTTGTTCATAATATTTCATTATTGTATTGAGACGAATTTCAGCTTATGATGTAGGAAGGAACTGTTAATGAGCTTTAAGCTTATGATTGTGCTTTAAAGCTTCACTTTGAATTAGTTGTTCATAATATTTCATTGTTGAGAAAACTTTAAGCTTTATCTGTACATTTTTTAAAGCTAAGCAAGTATAGTTTGAGCTTTAATGAGCTTTGAAAGCTTTTCTTAGAACTAATAATGTCCATTATTAAGTCAAACTTTAAGCAATAAAGTACACCTAATGCTTAAACTTGCTGCAATTTATGGCTCGGGAAGTTTTAATGTGCTTTCACCTCAGCGAAAGGTAACCAAGACGCGTCTCCTGCTGCCCAAGACCCATTAGTACACCTCATATAAGTTATGCATGGAGCTGCCAGCTGCAATTAGGAAGCAACCCCAAGAAATATGACAGAAATTTCGTGCGGAGACAAACAGAGGCAACGTACAAAATGGCCCAAGGCCAGGCAAATGTTCATTTGGTAAAAATGTTCATTTCTCAAGTGCTAAAAATGCCCGAAACCAGTGGAAGCCCCACAGCTCAGACAACTACCGGAAATAAAAGAAGAAAATAATAAAAAAATAATAAAAAATAAAAAAAAAAACCGAAAAAAAACAGAGTCTAAAAACCAAAGGGAAAATCCAAAATGAATATTAAAAAACAATCAAAAAAAAGAAACCATACGCTATTTGCTTTGGGTTGTTTGTTAATGCTTCATTTCGAAATGGGCATGTATCAAACATAACATGAATCGCAATATGAATCGCAATATGAATATGAATATGAATATGGGGAATATGTGAGAGATTTTTAGCCGAAAAATATTAGAAACCACAATTAAAAGCAGCGCAGCAGCCAAAACAATGCGAAAAGCCCAAAAAAAATAAATACAACAACAAAAATCCCAGTTGCCGGGCAACCTTTATAATATTTTTGGATGATGTGAGGAGAGACGTTGGAGTATGCGGACGCATTTCAAAATTTTAATCAAAAGTAGTAGCACTTCGATTGATATGGATGACAACAACGGCAGGACTTTCCACTCCTGTTATCCTCCATGTGTGTGTCTGGGCTGGCCGAGCAGGCAGAGCCAGCCAGGATTTGTGGTAGCCCTTGGAGCTGGGAGCTGGGAGCTGGGAGCAAAGAGCAGAAGGTCTAACCGGGTAGAGCCCCGACTACATGTGAAGCTCACAACTGGCGCGACTGTTATTTCAATGGCTGTAAATACGTCATAAAGAAGACGACGGCTACACGCGGCGTATGCGCAATCTTTAATGCGGCGGCGGCAGCTGCCGGCAGCTTTAAACTGAATTTTGCAATAAACACATAAAAGCCTACATAATATATAATATACATATAATATACTTACACTACATACAAAAGATGCTCAAGACTCACACACACACACACACACACACACACACACACACACATAGACAGGGTGTGAGTGTAGCCTTAATTCAAACCCAAATCAAAATGCGTACATAAAAAAAGGGACGAAGAAGCGTCCCAAAGCGAAAATGAGCCGCAGCCAAAAATTACTGACCTCACTCAATAGGAAGCAGCGAGTGCTAAAGACACATATAACTAATATACTAGACGTGTACTATATATATATATATATATATATATATATATATATATATATATATATCATGTATACGATATGTATATAAACTGTGCTAAATGCTCGCCTACATTTATATTCATTTAATAAGCCGCCATAAAACTGTAGTAAAATGCTGTAAATGAAATAGTAACAGACAAACACAGTCTCACACTCACACACACACACACAACACACACACAGCAAAGCAACAGACACTTGGCTATAAAAAGGAGCCGCGTCTTTTGGGCTTCTCCTGCCACACACACACACACACAAAACAAGAGGAAAAATCAATGTCTGTCGCTTTGGTCCTTGGCAAATTTGCCGGTTGCCGCCTTTTGTTGCCACTTTTGGCGGCTTATTAGCCAGAAAATAAAAAAAGACGAAAAAACCCTGCATACAAAACCACAATTTATGTCTCAATGTCCGTTCCTCTGTCTTATATAAACACACAAAAGTCGATTTATTGATTGTAAGCCAAAAAAACTGCGTTTCATTTAAGCCACAACAAACAGGTGACATCGTCGCTTTGGCCAAAACAATTGTTCAATGCCACAATTTAAATACCACAAAGTTGTGTAACCAGCTTAAGGAAGGTTCTCTATATTTGAGATTAACTATAAAACTTCTTTTCATAAAAAGAAAACGATAAATTAACACAATTTTTTGGCTTTTTAATTTCACTTTTCGATTAATTTCACAACACAAATTTTTTGTTGCCTACTTTTAGGTACCAAAACAATTAAAGCGTTTCTTTAAGCTGTGGATATTATATTAAATTTAATTATATTATAATAGATATATTATAATTTAATTATTAATATAAATCTATAAAGTATTATGTTTATCTGCAACTATATTTAACTTAATTCGATGAACTTTGAGCCCGTAAAGTATATACTTGAACACAATCAACAGGTGAGAGACTGAGTACAGGTGCTGCCTAGCTCTAGCTCTATCTGTCCAGGCTTTGGCTATAATATATAATATAAGATATAATATAAATAGGTTTCTAGTTTCCTAAGCATATTCAAGCCTGTTTAAGTATCGTTCTCTCAAGTATAAAACTGCAGCCTGAACTATGAATGAAAAGCGAAATTATACTTATAAGTGCCAAATAAAAGATAAACTCAACTAATTAAGTGTCAGATAATTGATGCTACTTAACTTAGAAGTAAAAATAATTATTATATCAGCTTTATTTACTAATTTAAAACATAATCTAAACCTATTTATATACATCCCAAGCAAAGCTGAACCCTAATTATCTTATTGTATGCTAACTAACTATATCCCATTCCTATTTATATTTTAGTTAACGTTTATAACAGAAGTTTATATTTATCTGAAGTTCGCTGCTTATGCGACTTTATCTATATATAGATATATTATTATACCTTATCTATGTTAGTTAAAGGTCAAGTGTTGCACGTGTTGTCTGCGAGTGTTTCGGTGGCAAAATATATACATATATTATACAACTTAAAATTGGAATCTGTCTCCGTTTATCTCCGCTTTATCTATGCAGTTCACATGGCAATAGATGTCATGTGATAAGGTCAACAGAAACTGAACAATATATGTATATATAAGGATAGATATGGATAAAGATATAAACAGGAAAATGTAAACTTACCATCGCAGGATAATGTCACATCGGCAAGTAGATCCGATTTGAACAGATTGGAGAATGTTATTGCCAAATTGGACGAGTAACTGTTCCATTTGAGGCAAAACTGTTGTTGTGGATCCATTTTGTTAGCCGTTCTTCTTCTGTTATACTCGCTCTAAGATTGTTTTTGTCTTTGTTGTTGTCTTTGCTCTGAGGATCGGGCCAAGACCAATGGAAGCCAATGTTGTTGTTCTTGTTGTTGTTGTCCACGATACGGTAAGGACTTTTGTTGTTCCTCGATTTGTTATAATAATAATGTTGATAATAATAATAATTGTGCCTCAATTGATAATTGATAAACGTTCTGAAGTCGTTGTTAATGTTCTTGCCAAAATGGAATTTCGTCGAATTGTTTAGACGGCTTTGCATATAAGCAATTAGGCCGCTATTAATTCTTAGCCAAAGGGAATTTTGCAATTGATTTTTGAGTTTGTTGAAGTGCGTTGACAACGGCGACGACTTTTGCATGAAATTAATTTCTTTTCTTTTCTTTAGTTTTCCTTGTTTGCTCTCTTCCTTCTTTTTTTAATTGATGATTTATTGTTTATAATTTATGAATATTTATTTAATTATTATTCTGATTGTTGTTGTTTGATTTGAATACAACAACGTTTTGTTTTTATTATTCACTTTTGTTTTGGTTTAATTCAGGACGCGCACTCCGAACACGACAAATGCTGCAACGAGAATGAAAAGAAAATTATTGTTTTGGTTTGGGATTGAGTTGAGATGCGTTTGTTTTTGACATGTCTCCTAACAGAAGACAAATCCAATGCCTGCTTTGCTCTCGCCCTTGCCCTTGCCCTTGCCCTAGCCCTTGCTCCTGCTTCTTGCCCTTGTTCTTGCTCTGCTTCTTGCCCTTGTTCTTGCTCTGCCACCACTGCCCCCCCTCCCCCCACCCCCATCACAACGTCTGCTGCCACTTGCTTCTGCTGCCAGTTGCTGTGCCTGCTACTCGGCTCCACTCGGATCGACTCGACTCTGCACTTTCACTACGAGACGAGCATCTTCAATGAACCTGCCCCTTGTGCTGCTGCTGCTGCTTGTGATGAAATGCAACAAGCTAAAAGCTGAATCAGAAGGCTCCTACTCAATCTGTCTTTGGTCCTAGCAAAGTTCTAAGAAAAACTTTAAGAGTTCTGGATCAAATCAGCCTCAAATTTCAATCGTCGAATCATGCTGGATGCATTTGTATGTGTAATCCTATAGGTGGTAGGACCTGAGCCGGAGACTGCGACTGCGACTGCAGCATTTCCGTTTGGCTAAAAGCCAGCAACAACAGCAACAACAGCAGCAACAAGCGGCGGCACCGGCAACCAATTTATTAGAAATTAATCGAGCATTTAGAGAGAGGGGCAACCGAAAAAGATATACGATTTAATTCCTGGAATTAGGCGCTCGCCTCAAAAAAGGCCGCCGTCTCTGGGCCAAAGCCGAGATGCAACCAACTGACTTTTTTTTCTACCTCTACCTCTCTCTCGCTCTGCCTCTATCTCTCTCCGTTGCTGCGTCTACAATTTCCTTTGCGTGTGCTTATGGCCAACGTTTTTGGCCAATTCAAAATTCTCGGAAACTGCAGGTGACGCGAACGCTATGAAC